>CP092878.1:11451897-11484025 GCA_030710605.1 Cordylochernes scorpioides | reverse complement strand
GGGCGTAAATAATACAAAGTTAATTTTAGTTCCAACTTCTGCCACTCGAGCGCCACCGTCGAGCTGCTAGTATGTCCATAAAGTTGATTTAAATGTATCGTCTTTTGATTTCGGTTTTTTTACTTGTGAAAATGAATTGATTTCCTCTTAATTGTTTTACAAGTGATAGTTTAAATGTGCAGCCATTAAAAGGTTCAAAATATTTCTATTAAAAAGACATTGTCATTTTATACCGTCTGTAAAGTTATATTATCAAACCAATCTTTCCTTGTGGTCTCCTTTAATTCTTCAAGGTGTCGTATCTCTCCAGAATTCCATTCGATATGTTAAAATATGATGGAATTTATTGTAGGGTTTTGAGGAAGTACAAAAACAGAAATCAAAAGACGATTTATTTAAGTCAACTTTATGGACACAATAGCAGCTCGACGGTGGCGCTCGAGTGGCAGAAGTTGGAACTAAAATTAGCTTTGTATTATACACGTCCTATTTTAAAATGAAGCACATGTAAAGTGTTGATATTTATATATAAATAATAATATAAATTACCAAAACTCAAATTTCCCATTAATCTGCACGTAAAAAATACAAAGCCAATTTTAGTTCCAACTTCTGCCACTCGAGCGCCACCGTCGAGCTGCTATTGTGTCCATAAAGTTTACTTCAAAGAATTGTCTTTTGATTTCAGTTTTTGTACTTCAACAAAACACTACAGTAAATTTCATCATATTTTAATATATTGAATGGAATTCTTATAACTGATTATTTTTTTCTATAAAAATTAAATTCACCTCTCCGGTCAAAATAGAAGCAAAAAAAAAGCGCCAACAATTGACAGTCTCTGCAAACTGGCGGACTCGGGTCGGTGACAAAGCGGCAATACGAACTTTGGGGAAATCCCACATTTCCACCTGGAAACAATGTTTTTTTCGTCATTTTGTTCAAATAGAGTACATTTTTAGAATACATGTCCAGTTCCAAAAACGAGATCGATGAATAAATGATGTTGGAAAAAAAAAAAAAAAATTTAATAAAACTTCGATATAAAAATATATTTCTCCTATATAAAGTCATAACTGTGGATTTATTGAAGTCCAAACTGAAATCAAAAGACAATGCATTCAAGTCAACTTTATGTAGCTCGACTGTGGCGCTCAAGTGGCAGAAGTTTGAACTAAAATTGGCTTTGTAATATTTACGATCCGTTTAAAGGAAATTTGAGTGCTGTGATCACTTAATTGTTTAGTTATAATTATACATAAACACAACACACGTGACTTCACTTAAACTGGAAATAATGAAAAAATAATAAAGTTATTTTTTTAGTTCCAACTTCTGCCACTCGAGCGCCACCGTCGAGCTACTAGTGTGTCCATAAAGTTGACTTCATTGTCTTTTGATTTCAGTTTTGACTTCAATAAAACTACGGTGGGACTTCTGTATAGTGGAGATATCTTTTTATATTAAAGTTTCATTGAATTCCATAAAACTCCCTTAATATTTATATATATATATATATATATATATATATATATATATATATATATATATATATATATATATATATCTAAAGAGACAAATGTCGCCTCTCCCGTCAAAATAGACGTCAAAACTAGACGCCATCTATTGACCGTCACCGCAAACTAGCCGCCTCGGGTCGGTGACAAAGCCACAATACCAGCGGTGACGGTCAATAGATGGCGTCTAGTTTTGACGTCTATTTTGACGGGAGAGGCGACCTTTGTCTCTTTAGATCAATATCCTCCCGGCAAAATTTCCATCTATATATATATACTAGCCGAATGACCCGGGCAACGCCCGGGTTTTACCCGATTAAATGCTTTCATTAAAATACTATTCGTTACAATTATAAATTGTGCCCGGGGCTTACCCGATTAAATGCTTTTATTAAAATACTATTCGTTACAATTTTAAATTGGCGCCGTGGATGTCATTCTTGTATAATATATAAATGAGTTTTAAAAATTGTAAAAAAAAATTGATCGGCCGGGAATCGAACCCGGGGCGCCCGCCACTATAATATATAAATGAGTTTTAAAATTGTAAAAAAAAAAAATGCATCGGCCGGGAATCGAACCCGGGGCGCCCGCGTGGCAGCCGAGCATTCTACCACTGAACCAAAAGAAAACGGTGACAGAAGTGTCTCGCGCATTGGCGGCACCAAATGATGGGGGGGGGGGGGGGGGCAAAGGTGGCGTGATCGTAGCCGACCAATAGGAGGGCGCCAGCAAACCGTGACAGAGGCCATGACGCTCGTAACTGTATATAGAATATATTTTTTTTGTGTGTGTCTCCCTTTTTGGTTAAGGTAAAATATTACTATTTCTGTTAGTTTATTATAATTAACGAATGTGACCCGAACAGCCCTTTTTTCCCCCGTTTTGACAGCTATGATTCGGTATCAAATCTCATATTGGGTAATTTTTTCTAAAAAAAAAAAATTGCTTCAATGGCATTCAATTCATGCAGATGTCCAACCCCACCAGTGAGTGCAAGTAACCAAATGGGGATCTGGCACACTTACAAGAACAAAATCCGAATTGCTTTCTACATATGTAGATACATGTGGTGTACTTACATCAAAAGAAGCTGCTAACTATCTACCATGATTATCATGGCCATGTGTGTACTTGACATATGTATCATCACCAGGACCCCGAGTATTGTCCGAGTTCCTACCAACTCATGGAGACAAAACTTAAAAGAGGTGAAAAGTCTTTGATGTCGCCGGTCGTCTTTTTTTTTTTAAAGAGACAGGGACAATTTTGTTCACACTTGGTTGTCTTGTGTGTCTTCAATAAAGATCACAGTGTATCAAATATATATTTCAGAGTTATTATCTGAATCCCGAGATATACATGTTAAAGGTACAATTTCCTTAAGTTTTGTCTATGAGTATGTATAAAGAAAATATATCCTAAATATTTTTTCTCCAAAATCACTCCATATATATATTAAACAGTAATCAAATTTATTTGAGAGAAATTTCTAATACATTATTTCTATAAACGGATATTTAAAAAATGTTTAAAATAGATCAATTTTAATTATACCCTAAAATTATTTTTTTAATATCATAACACCTTGATAAAGGTTGTCGTTCAGCCAACTGAAATATTGGTAAATTAAATGATATTTTGATCCAATATATGGCTTTTTATTTAAAGATTTATTTATGGATTGTTCTATTTTCAAAAGTGTAAAATGTTATCGTTAGAGTATAAAATATTGTCATTAAAGTATAAAATACTGCTACTAATATATAAAAGGTAGTAATAAAAGTATAAAATGTTGCTATTAAATACAAAATGTTTATATTAAAGTGCAAAATATCATTAGAAAGTGCAAAATGTGATCTTAAGAAGTGCAAAACCCATATATATACATCTATAGAATTTTTTACGCTTTTTATAGATTTTTCATTTTAAATATAATGATGTAGGATTTAAATAAAACTTTTTGATGTATATTTCGTATGACTAGTCAATATTATATTTAATTTTGAATATTGACCGGTCAAATATAATTATTTGATTTATCATCATCTCCTGATATTTTTCTAGTTTTTGGCTTGCGGTAAACAAATGACCGCGTTTTTCTTTTGTTAAACTTTTTATATAATTAAGTTGTTTATTATTAACTGCTGTATTAAATGTAATACTGAAATAAATAATTTATTAATCCTAAGGAATGTTGTCTAAATGAATACAAGAATAGAAGCATAAAGGTGAGTTGGAATAATTTGCTTAAAGAACGACGAGGTAATTTTAAATACACAACAGTAAATTGGCGACGAGCACGGGATATTCCAATTGAAGATAAGTAAACAAATTAGGGATCTTCCCATTAAAGATAAGTAAACAAATTAGTTCAAAATGTCTCTTTTTACAATTGAAAAATTTGATGAGACTACAGAAAGTTGGGAAAGATACACCGAAAGATTGGAATATTTTTTTGAGGCAAATAACATTGATCAAAATAAAACGAAAGCTATTTTCTTGACCTTGCTAACACCGACTGTGTACAACCTTTTATATGATCTTTGCATACCAAAAAAATTATCTGATGTAGAAAATACTTACCCAGTTCTAGTGAGCAAATTAAAAAACCATTTCAACCCCACCCCATCTGCTATCGTTGAACGTTCAAAGTTTTCAAATAGAGCAAGGAGGCCAGGTGAAAAAATTTCAATATACATTGCTGAATTAAAGAAGATGGCAGAATATTGCAAATTTGGGTCTACAATAGATGAAGCTATCCGTGATAGACTCATAGCTGGAATCGAGGATGACAACATTCAAAGAAAACTGTTAGGGGAAGGTGATAGTTTGACCTTGCATAGAGCTATTGAAATTGCTCTTGCTTTAGAAGCAGCAGCACAAGATGCAAAAGATTTACAAAGTCAAAGAAATCCAGAGGTTGTTAAGAAAATTAAGCAAGGCAATTGGAGATTTAAGCCATCTACTACAGGAAAGTTTATCAGGTCAGAAAGCTATACATGCATAAGATGTGGATCTAAGGATCATAAGCAAGATAAATGCCCTCATCTGAAAGCCAAATGTTTCAACTGTGGTAAAATTGGACATTTGGGGAGAAGTTGTCTAAAAAGAAAGCCACAACGCAATTATACTGCAAATGAGGATGGAAATAAAGTACACGCCATCGCAGAGACGGAAATCAGCAGTCAAATCTTCAAAATCGTAAATTTATGGAGAACAACCGATCCAATTAAGATTGAAGTACAAATCAATGATAAGATACTGTCATTTGAATATGATACCGGTTCTGCCTACAGCCTCATATCCGAATCCACTCGAAGGTTCTTTAGACTACCTAATCCATGTCCTGCCGATCCATTAAGAGTTAAGTTGGCAACCTACAGTGGCCAACCCTTGCCAGTGTTAGGTACATTGGATGTGCCCGTAAAATACCAGAATAGTACTCAGACCCTACCACTGATGGTTGTTGGAGGTGAAGGTCCTAGCCTTTGTGGTCGGAATTGGATGGAAGCATTGGGAATACTACCAACCCAGCCATACAAGGTTGACATGATTAAAGTAACTGAAAACAACCTGCCAACACAGCTACATAGATTTAGAGAACTGTTCAGTCCTGGCTACGGTGTGTTCAAGGGTGTAAGAGCTAGATTGCTAGTTGATCCTGAAGTGAAACCGAGATTTTTCAAGTCACGCCCTATTCCTTATGCGCTCAAGGAGAAGATTTCTAGAGAGCTTGATAGATTAGTCAAGGCGGGAATTTTGAAACCCGTGCGACATGCTGAATGGGCCGCTCCGATTGTTCCAGTTCTGAAGTCTGACCAGACTATTCGAATTTGTGGAGATTTCAAGATTACTGCGAACCAAGCCCTTAAAGTGGATCAATACCCCTTACATAAAGCCGAGGATATTTTTGCAGCTTTAGCTGGTGGTGAGAAATTCAGTAAAATAGACCTCAGAGATGCCTACAACCAATTAGAACTTGATGATGAATCTCAGCTTTATACAGTCATCAATACGCATCAGGGTTTATATAAGTACACCCGACTCCCGTTTGGAATATCTTCAGCCCCAGCATTGTTCCAAAAACAGATGGACATACTTCTAAAAGGAATTCCCATGGTTTTCTGTGCACTAGATGACATCCTAATTACTGGGAAGAATGATCAAGATCATCTGAAGAATTTGGAGTGCGTGCTTCAAAGAATCCAAGAGGCCGGGTTAAAGCTGAGAAAGGATAAATGTTCATTTCTGGCACCATCACTAGAGTATCTAGGTCATAAAATTGCAAAGGACGGTCTCCAACCATTGCCATCAAAGGTTGAAGCTATACAAGCCGCTCCAAGTCCAACCAACCTGACGGAGTTACGAGCATTCTTGGGTTTACTTACGTATTATTCAAGATTTATTCCTAACATGTCTTCCACTTTAGCACCATTATACAACTTGCTAAAAAAGGAACAGAAGTGGAAATGGGAAACCCCAGAAGAAAGAGCATTCAAGGACATTAAAGAAAAATTAGTCCATTCAACCTTGCTAGTACATTTCGATCCTCGAAAGAGACAAATTCTATCTTGTGATGCTTCCGGAGTAGGCCTTGGTGCTGTGCTATCCCAAGTACAAGGGGACAATGATATACGTCCAGTGGCATTTGCATCTCGTACACTCACTCCAGCGGAGAAAAAGTACTCACAACTGGAGCGGGAAGCCTTAGGAATTGTATTTGGGGTAACAAGGTTTCGCAACTACTTGTTAGGAAATAGTTTTACTCTTCGCACAGATCACAAGCCGTTGGTAACCCTGTTTTCAGAGAATAAGGGGATTCCAACTATTGCGGCAAACCGAATTCAAAGATGGGCCATCATTTTATCTGCTTATCAGTACAAGATTGAGTACATCAAGGGTACCTCCAATACAGAAGCTGATGTCTTAAGCCGACTTCCCATGTTTACTCCTGAACCAGATTCAAAGGAACCGGATTCAGAACCTGTGGAATTGGTATTATTGATGGACGCTTTAGACAGTTCACCAGTTACATCTGATGATATTCGGAAAAGCTTACCAGGAGATCCTGTTTTAAGACAAGCCTTGAATTATACTCTTCAAGGTTGGAGTGAAGAGACACCAAAGGAAATAGAACTCATGCCTTACTGGAGCCGTAGATGTGAGCTGGGAGCCTGTGAGGGTCTGTTGTTCTGGGGAAATCGTGTCATCATTCCTACAAATTTAAGAGCCAAAATGTTGGATGAATTACATAATAGTCATCAAGGCATTGTTGGTTTAAAAAGTGTCGCCCGAACTTTGTTTTGGTGGCCTGGTTTGGACAAGGATATTGAAGAGACCGTTAGACGGTGTAACTGCTGCCAAAGCCTTGCCTGCATGCCACCCCGAGCTACACCAGTAAATTGGCCGCCCACCAACCAACCCTGGGATAGAGTTCATATTGATCATCTGGGGCCATTTGAACAAAACCTGTACCTGATTGTAGTGGACGCTTGTACCAAGTGGATAGAAGCCATTCCTGTTCCTAACACTTCCACCAGAGAAACCATCGAACAACTACGCTGTCTATTTGCCAGGTTTGGCATTCCAAGAACACTAGTATCTGATAATGGTACCGGGTTCACTTCCGAAGAATTCAGACAGTTCATGACCAGAAATGGTATCCGTCACCTACGGACTGCACCCTTCCACCCAAGTTCCAATGGCTTAGCTGAACGTGCCGTGCAAACCATTAAAACTGGTCTTAAGAAAGTACAACAAGGAAGCATATCTCAACGCCTAGCTGAGATACTTTTGGGGTATAGAAGGACCCCCATAGCCAGCATCGGAAAGTCTCCTTCCGAAATGATGTTTGGCCGTAACATTCGGAGTCGCTTGGATCTGATTTTACCAAATCCTGGTAAATCGGAGGAACCAGGCTTTAAGGTAGGAGAGTCGGTTTGGTACCGAACCTACAAATCAGAGCCAAAATGGGACCAAGCGAGCATCCAAAACACTACGGGAAACCGTCTAGTGACTTTACAAACAGCCAGAGGACAAGCTAGAAGGCATTGGGACCAAGTGCGGAGATCTCACATTCCTGACAAGAGAGGTGAAGCTACCGAAGACCACGCCGGAGTCTCCGAGCCTGATCTCAACACCGAGTCAGAAGAACTGATTCCTCAACACCAGGAAGTGACATCGGAGCCGCAGTCTTCTACTGAACCAGCCCAGAGTCCCCGGACTAGTACACCATCGGATCCTAAATCCCCTCCAGTGATTCCCCTCCGGAGATCTAGTAGGATCCGAAGACCACCTACGAGATTGAACCTGTGAAGAGTTCCGCTCTTCGAAGAGGAGAGGAAATGATGTATATTTCGTATGACTAGTCAATATTATATTTAATTTTGAATATTGACCGGTCAAATATAATTATTTGATTTATCATCATCTCCTGATATTTTCTAGTTTTTGGCTTGCGGTAAACAAATGATCGCGTTTTTCTTTTGTTAAACTTTTTATATAATTAAGTTGTTTATTATTAACTGCTGTATTAAATGTAATACTGAAATAAATAATTTATTAATCCTAAGGAATGTTGTCTAAATGAATACAAGAATAGAAGCATAAAGGTGAGTTGGAATAATTTGCTTAAAGAACGACGAGGTAATTTTAAATACACAACACTTTTATATAAAATATTTTTTAGTTATACAGAGGTCCCACCGTAGTTTTATTGAAGTCAAAACAGAAATCAAAATAAAATACATTTAAGTCAAATTTATGGACGCAATAGCAGCTCGACGGTGGCGCTCAAGTGGCAGAAGTTGGAACTAAAATTGGCTTTGTATTATTTACGCCCCGTTTAAAGGGGATTTTAAGTGTTGGTTATTTTTGTAATAGTTTATTTATAATTATATCAACATTCCACACGTGATACCATTTAAAAGGTAAGTAAAAAAATAATAATTTTAATTTTAGTTCCAACTTCCGCCACTCGAGCGCCACCGTCGAGCTGCTAGTGTGTCCATAGAGAGCATTTATTTCCATAATAGTTTTTATCGTTATTTTTAATTAAGGTTATGATATAATATTTCTACGAATGACCTGAGAAGCACTTTTTGATAGCTACGACCCAAGATCGAATCCCGCACATTATGGAACTTTTTTCTTAATAAAAAAAAAATACATATATTGATTTAATGACCCCCGATTCTTGCAGAAGTCCAACTCCACCAGTGAGTGCAAGTAACCAAACCTTTGTTCTGACATCTTGTAAATGTAAAAGTTGAACTGATTTCTATATGTGTAGGCATGTGGTTGAACTTACAGTAAAAGGAGTCACTAACTACCTACCATGATTATCATAGCCTGTACCACGCATACATAGCATATGTATCACCACCAGAAACCGAATAATGCCCGTGTTTTCCCCCGTGTATATAAGGAATAAAATCAATATTCAAATAGGTTAAATTGATTTTAAGTTATAAGGAAATAATTTTATGATTTCGTTGGTTGGATTTAAGACGATGTCCAGGGGGGGGTCGGTGGAAAGATAGTCTAAACCGTTGGTTTTCAACCACTACGACCCGGGTTCGATTCTCGCATTGGACACTTTTTTCTTTAAAAAATTGCTTCAATAGCTCCCGATTCTTGCAAAAGTCCAACCCCATCAACGAGTGCAAGTAACCAAACGGGGCTCTGGCATATTTGTAAGTGCAAAGTCGAACTACTTTCCACATGATTCTACCCACCATGATTATCATAGCCTGTACCACGTATACATAGCATATGTATCACTACCAGGAACCGAACAATGCCCGGGTTTTCCCTGAGTATATGATGAATAAAATCAAATATTCAAATAAGGTAAAATGTAATTAGAGTTATAGGTAAAATTATACGTGGTCGTTGGTTGTATTTAAGACGATCTCCTTATTAACGACCTAAAAGTTTGGAGAAAGAGGATACCTGGAGACTTGAGAACAGCAGTGACCAACTTGATATGGTCGTTAAAGAAGTTGTTGGTTCGGTGGTTCAATCAGATGCAGAATAGATTGAAATATATAAGTTTTAATATATCTCACGACATAGCAAACTGCCAGAACAAAGGAAGACATAAACAGGAAGTGAAGGAAAAGGTGCAGCGCCTCTAGTGGTAGTGGTTGGAAGTTCCTCAATGCCACGTCGTCCCGTGACGTAGGAGCGCTGGAAGCCAGTATTTGAAGGAAGCACACAGTTCAGCAGAAGTTCAGTCGTTAAAGAAGTCCAGACTGAGCTGAATATCAATACAATTGGAAACTCTATCCAAAACACATTCTCTTTCACTAATACAAAGGATTTTATATAAAGTGTGTGTTACATTTCAATAACAGAATTTCTAATATTGGAACAAAAAAAAAAAGAAATAGAGAGTTATCCTTCAGACAATAGGCATATTTTACTTCTTTAAGAATTTTAACACTTATTTAAAAAATAATTTCACATTTTCATCATTGTTTCCCAACATTAAGTTTAAGCAGACATTTGAACCTCCCATGATTATCATGGGTGCCTGGTACTACATATGTAACATGTGGTGTACTTACTATATAGGTAGTCTTAACTCTCTACATATCATAATGATCAGTACTGTATATATATAATAAATAAATATAACCACAATATATACACATGTACACATGCACATGTGCTCCTGGTTAGTATATGCTTTCATTATTTTTAATATCAACACCTGACCCTTTTATTTTTTCTATTGTTTTTCATATATATATATGTTGTAATAATAAAAAAGAGTGGAGCCGACAACGTCACAGTGGACTCCTCATCCAACATGCAGTCAGGGCCGGAAGGGGAGGCGCACTAGCCTGAAGACAAATGAAGACTACACACATAGGAACATGGTTATCTCTGTTTAGGGGTGGTTCCCGGGAAGGATGAGACTGGGACCGCTACATGACTACTTTCTTGGTGTGTCTGTCTGGGTACCTCCTCATCTCCTTGTCTGGACCTCCCTGTCTGCCTCAGCTTATATCCTAATTGTGACGTCAGAGGGGGAGGACATCCAATCAGGGACTGCCATGACTATAAATCTCACTTGTTTATACTATCCTTCCCGGCATGAGTTTGAATTTATATACAACATATACAATACGACAGATATATATGTCGTACCAGAACCACTAGCAGTCATGGAGCCAAGTGGTTTTAGGAGTCTATGGGTAACACAAAGGACAAGGCAGGTTGAATGGCATCTAAGAGAAGCCAGCGGCCGAAGATGCAGCGAGGCCCAGGAAGGATCTGATCTGCAATAGAAGGAAAGATGATCTGTTATTGTACGGCGACGGTGTCGTAAAACTCACTAACGACTTATGGAAGTTCCACAGTATTAAAAATAAAATGTCAAACAAACACCTGAATAAATATTGATTTAGAGATGGTAAAAACTAGCTCATTACTGTCAATTTTCTTGTTAATAGAATCCAGTCCTCATGTATACCTATGAAAAGGAAGAAAGGATATCCTAGAGGTAAACATACAGCTTGAAGAAGATAGATCGAAATATTGGAAGATACCAATACAAAATGCCGAAACCGCTGGGAGGGTTCACCACTGATGAGCCATACCCTATCTCTTTCATTTTTTATTCATTTGCAGTATAAGATATGTATAAATATCACTCAATCACATACATTTTAGAAGAAAAGTAACGTTTTAAAAATACTTATAATTTTCAGCGATAGAGATGACTAAGTTAATAATGATATTTTAAAAAATAGTCAATCCAAAATTAGCCTTTCATAATTAATATATTATGATATAGAGTTTTTATATATTCTAAAAATGATGTTTATTATATTAACAAGGGAAAAATCATAATATTTTACATATTTATTTATTTTTTTAATAAAAAGGCATATATTGGATCAAAATATTTATTTTTCCAATATTTCAGTTGGCTGAACGCCAACCTTTATCAAGGTATTATAACATATTAATGTGTGTCAACAATGTTATAATACCTTGATAAAGGTTGGCGTTCAGCCAACTGAAATATTGTTAAAATAAATCATATTTTGATCCAATATATGCCTTTTTTATTTAAAGATTTATTTATGGATTGCTCTATTTTCAAAACAATATTTATTTATATATAATATTTTTTAAATAACGAGAGAGAGAGATGGTAAATTACTATTTTTTATATTTTAGAAACATTATGAGATATTTAAAATATAGTTTTGTACATTATCGATAAATATGGGTTTAGACCTAAAATTGTTGCCGATTTCTGCAATTAAGCGGCCAAATGGAAAACTTCTAACGTTAGAAAAAAAAAAAGTATCAAATCAAGTTTTGTCTCAAGATTACCTTTTTGGAAACCAGGTCCCTTCAGTTAATTGTCTACATATTGGCTATTTAATCAGTTGTTCATCGTCTGCCCTTTTTTTTTTTTTTTTTTTGGCTTTTCGTCTGCTTTTTTTTTTTTTTTTGTGTTTCGTCTGCTTTTTTTTTCAACTCTCATTATTACTTTTGTGGAATAAGTTTCAGAATTGTTTTTTTTTAATGGCGGGTGAAAAAAATTTAAATGAGGTATACAACAAGATTTTTTTTCAAATCGATTTTATCGTATAAAAACGTTTTGTTTTTTGAATTTTATTCATATTAATAACTTTTTTTCAAATAGTAATCAATACAAAACATCTTTATTGAAATAGTAGTTATTATATGAAAGTTTTCTTCATTATAAAGAGTTTTTCTTATATATAGAGATTACCTTGGCTGGTACTTATCGTTTTTAGAAGCAAAGAAAAAAAGGAAATGTAATCCCGAAATGTTTTTAAAATATATTTTAATTTTGTATATCAACTCAATAAATTTTATTTATAATGAAACGTATATTTTGTTATATGAATATTTTCAACAAAATTTATTTGGAAAGATTAAATGAAACAATCACCCGTTATATATATTTAAGAATATATATTTTTTAAATATGTTACGATGTACTAGAGCGCCATCTGTTATCAAATTATAAAACTATTTTAGAGGCGTAATATTCTTTTTAAAATAAAACAATTTCTACTGTCCTTACTGCGATGGAAAAATTAATTTTTCCCTTTAATTTTTCCATCGCAGTAAGGACAGTAGAAATTGTTTTATTTAAAAAGAATATTACGCCTCTAAAATAGTTTTATAATTTTTTAAATATAAAACACGAAAATTAATGCACGTTCAAAACAAATTGTAGAATTGCATTATGGACCTTGTTGATTAAAACATAAATGAAAATATTGATATAATAAAAATCCTCATCTTATTTACCATTTAGAAAAAGTAAAGCCAACAAATATAAGTTTTTAACTTTTAATTAGACAATTTTAATTTATATTTAGACATTTTTCATTTTAATTTAGACACTTTCATTTTTATTTAGACATTTTCAATTTTAATTTAGACATTTTTCATTTTAATTTAGACACATGAGGTTTTTATAGAAAAGTCTATGTGTCTAAATTAAAATGAAAAATGTCTAAATTAGAATTAAAAACCTATAAATGGATTATAAATACAATTACTAATTATCGATAAAAATTGTATTAATTATTTTTGTTAATTAGTTTTTTCATGATAATATTATGAGTCAAAAACCTTCTCATTTTGTTTTATATAATTTTTAAATTTAACTAATTAATAGTTCCCACAGAGTATATATGTATAAGATCACAAGTAAATAGGTGCTAACCGTAAGAAAATAAGTTTATCTTTGTTTACTATGTTATATTTTGTTCTCTCTCTTCTAAATTTGGGGCTCAAAAATCATTCATTTTGGTTAGCAGCCCCATAAATAAAGATATTTCCGTCTCTTGTAAATCTATAATGTTTTATTAATATTCTTGTGTGATCAGTATCTTTTTAAAAGTCTAAAAGAAAAGTCAACACATTTAATAACTTTAATCACATTAGACTAAGTTCTGTAGAGATATATTTTTTTATAATACTTATCATAAGAAACACATTGCCAATAAAAATAATTATTACAAAAAAACAGATATTTATATCAGATCAAATAGAAAATTAATATTATTTTGATAAATAATAAATGTCTTTTTACAATATATTTTATTCTCCATTATAATATGTTAACAGATTATTTATTATTCTATGAAAAGATTTTTTAATTTCGATATTTGTATTTTGATACACTGTAATTTTTTTATCATTACCTCTCTGCTAAATTATTAGTTTTAATTTGTGCTTACATTAAATAAATTGCAGTTTCATCCTGAAGTTTGTCTTCCTTAAATATCAACGTTACAATATATATAAAATAAATTATCCATTCTTAAAAGTATATAACAAACACGAATTTTTTTTTATCATGAAAACAATAACAACAACAAAAATCGTCTGATATTTTTTGTTGTTCTTAAAAAAAAGGAAACCAAACGAAAAAAAAAAGAGACAGAAATGTTGACACAAGAGTTCGTCGAAGAAAATTAATTCGCTGGCAAAACTGGTCCAAGGTCCCATCCTAACAAATAGCTCCATTAAAAGTTTTCAGTCCCACTAATATTTCTTGGTGACACCAGACATTTGTCATACAGGGCTGGCTACCTGTCCATCTTGACAAATTATACAGCCGAACATTTCGGTAATTTGATCAAGCCACTAACATCAACACCCGTATACACCTACACGCTTACCTTCCAGTTGGATATAGATCCTTAAACATTTCAAAAATATATATAGAATATCTTCATTTTCAACCCTATTTATCCTCACTTTTTTTCAATATATTGTGACGAAGAAATATAATTCATATTTATTATTTAATTTAATTAAAAAGGCATATATTGGATCAAAAAAATCATTTATTTTACCAATATTTCAGTTGGCTGAACGCCAACCTTTATCAAGGTGTTAAAACATATTTAATGTGTGTCAACAACAAACTCAGCGCCACATAACGTCAACAGAATTAAGTTTTTAAAATATTTTGTTATATTCAATGGGGAAAAAATTTAATTAAATTTAATTTAATTATTCAACGAAAATATTTGAAATAGATTTAAAATTTTATATTTGTAAAATCATCATTTATGTTACCTAGCTTGTTTGCTCGATATTCTCTAGCTGTAGATAGTTTGGTTGATAATTGTCGTGGTGACGTCATCAATGAATACATCTTAAGATATTCCAAGACTTGATTTCTTCGTTACACTTAGAAAAAATGCGAAAATACAAACTTACGGATCTATTAAAAAAAAGGTCGCCTTCTCTCATCGAAACAGACGCTAAATTTAAAGATGACAATGCAATTTATTTATTTAATTTAATTACCATCTATCATTGAAATTTGTAACAATCAAATTTATTGGTAATGTGTTTATTTTAAATAATATCATTAAATATGATCTCTACAGACCTACAATCATTGCAGTAAGGTCTGTAGAGATTGTAGTCGTACTCTTCATTTTGACTATTTTAAACATGTTTATAATTTTTAAAAAAATATGTAATATTTTAAAAGTGTTTTAAAAAAACTATAATTTTATTAAATAATAAATATGCAAAATAATATACTTCACGATGTTATATTTTAAAATGAATAATAATTTGTTTTTTTTTTTTTGTTTGATAACTCTGTGACCTAAAAATATAGAAGTGATATGATACATAGTTAGTTCGTTGCTGGTAGATGTAAATATTAGCTATCATTTTAATTTATCAGTTTGTATTTAAATAAAAAATAGTTAATTTGATTTAAAAAGGCTAAGGCTATTTCTTTAAAACATCTTCCACAAGATAATAGTTGATGATATTATTTAAAAGAAACATATTGCCAGTAAATTTATATATTACAAATTTCAAGGCAATTTATTTTGATTAAAAAAAAACACCAATTTATAATAAGGTGGGGGCCGGTGGAAGGATGGTCTAAACCGTTTGGTTTTCGACCACTACGACCCGGGTTCGATTCCCGCATTGGGCACTTTTTTCTGATTTAAAAAAAAAATGCTCCAATGGCACCTGATTTCTTGCAAACGTCCAACCCCACTAGTGAGTGCAAGTAAACAAACGGGCTTCTGGCACATTGTAAGTGCAAAGTCGAACTGCTTTTCACATGTGTAGACATGTGGTGCACTTACAGTAAAAGCAGTCGCTAACTACCCACCATGATTATCATGGCCTGTACCACGTGTACTAGGGATAAGCAAAAAATAAATAAATAAGAGAGGTGATAAGAGAAATGAGAGATTGAATTGTTTAATAATTATCAGATTTTATAAAAAAAAATAAGTGTTCATTAAATATAGATTTAAAATATTGCATATACTAAATTCACTTCTTTTTGCAGTTAATACCACTCTTCCACCATTTTGAATATTACAAGTCCAGTTCACAAATAACTTCCATTAGGTACCACTTAAAAAGAACAACCTAGCTTATGTCATTTACCGTAGATATTATAAATAAAAAAAGCATATCCTGACCAGGAACACATGTGCTTTTTCAGAAGGCAGAGTGCCATCTGGTGGAACAGAAATCAACTAAACATGTGCTCCTGGTCAGGATATGCCTTTTTTTTATTTTTAAGATCAACACCTGACCTTTCTATTATTTTTTTCACAGTAGATATTATGTAAAAGTGTTTATCACATTGACAGTTTATTTACATATTTACAAAGTTAGATCCTTGTAGTGTGGAATCTCTTGGGCTTTAAGTGTTCTTTATTCTGTGAAATGGTCAGTTTTCCTCATTTATTTTGTTCTGACCGCATGTTTTTCTTTCTTTTGTTTTTCATTTGTCTTCATTTGTTCTCAGCTGATAGAGCTGTTACCTTGGTTCCATTTGTTCCTTTCTTCTTTGTAGTTGCGCACGCTTCTCTCTGAAATTTGTATATTCGAGTATTTCTGGTATTTCGTATAAATTGAAAGATTGTCTTATTATGAATTTGTTTATACAAATAAAAACACCAAAACGCGAATGTTTCTTTTCACAAATAAATCAAACTTCTACTGTCCTTACTGCGATGAAAAAAAATATATTAGGAGGGCTTGGCTCATCAGTGGTGAAACCTCCCAGCGGTTTCGCCAATTTAATCTACCAGACCGCTGTTATATTGCATTTTTCGAACTTCCTTTTATAGTGAAATTTTAAAATCTTTTAATCTACTAGACCGCTTCTTTAGAGCTCTAATACTGTATTAGATTATATAGATGACGCGTTATTGCTATGTATGAATTTGTTTATGTTTTTAATGTATTACAAACCTACCTATATATAGATATAGTTACAAAATAAATCTATAAAAAAAAACATTTTATAGAATGAAAACATGATTAGAGAGGAAGCCAGAAGTATGTAAGCCATCAAAACAGCTGCCAACCTAAGTTCATACAGAGAACACTTTACATCAAAAACAAAGATCACTAAGATAGTAATTTAGAAAAAGGCATCTCCTTATCGTGCAAATGAAAGTTGCTGATGGCTTGCGCCATCTATCGGAATAAATATCAACTATTCTCGTTGATTTTTAATTATTCCAGAATTGGCCAAATACCCATTCTTGATTAATCAAGAAAAGCTAACCACGGACGCGTTTCGGGCTGTTGGCCCTCATCAGCGTGGTGCAAGCTGTACCTCAACGAAGATAGTAATATTAATGAAAGACTGTTATTTTTATTATTTCAACAACAAAAAGATTTATTAATACTTTTTGGTCTTTACAGATTCAGAAGAGGGTTATATACAGAAATAACACACAGTAACAATAATCAGCAATGTTATTTACCATGTATCGAATAGGGGGGAAAGAAGAAAGAAAGGGCTTGGCATAAACTTATATACAAGAAAAAGAGAACAAGCATTCATTTTTCTTTTAAAATACAATAATTAGTAGAATTGACAGAAATTTAGATTAATACAAGTGAAAAATTATTTTATTTAAAGACAATATAAGATATTTGTGCTACAAAGAGGTACTATACAAATCTCATCTAGATGTAGATATACAATTTAAAGTTAACATTAAACACATAAATAATAACAAAAACATAACTTTTATAAACACAATAATATATTTACATTTACATTATTTCCATTAATATAACAATTCAATAACACACACACAAAAACCTTTATTAAGACACACAGGTCTTACAGAGGATTCTCCTTGGGGTTACAAGACGAAGAAACCTATGAAAGTGGGAAATATACAAAGGGGTAAAAATGGAGAAAGATTATATACACATGGTAAATATATACAGATTATTATTTGAATACAATTCAATAACATAATCCCTTATTATTGCATTAGCGCGCCATCTGTAATGAAAATTCGAAACTATTATAGACCCGTAGGATTCTTTTTAAAAATAAAATAATTTATATTGCCCTTACTACAATGGAAAAGTTAATGAGAGGGCCTGGCTCATCAGTGGTAAACACTCCCAGCGGTTTCGCCAGTTTAATCTACCATACCGTTGTTATATTGCTTTTTTTATCTTCCTTTTATAGTGATACTGATGCTAGACTCTTGGAATGGGTATTTTAGATGAACTATGGACATAAGCTTTGAGGACAGCAGAATTACATACAATTATAAATATATAAAATATGCTTCGAGCAATCGCTCTTCCGCAAACATTAATTTGCGTCTTTTTTTATTATTATAAGTTTCGAATTTTCCTTTATATCCATATTAATGTGAAAATATCCGGCTTCCAAGGGAAAAAATTTCATTTTAAAATTTTTAATTGACAACTGAAAAAGAATGGCTTTTTTTCGTAACCGAAAACTAGAGAGTCAATACAAAAATATAAAAAGCAACTTATCTCTGGAAAGCCTGATTTTTTTTTTTCACTTTAATATAACAATTGTATAATTTTATAGAGGTGTGCTTTGGAGTGTTAAAGGTGGTAATTCTAGGATATTTCAACAATGTACTACTCTGTTTTATTTGCATATTGTTGTAGTATTGTTTATGCTAATTTACATATCTGCCTATATATCGCAGCTTTATAATATAATGCACTGCGGCCTGTGATTGTAAAACAACACTTGAAGTTACACCGCATGAGTTTCTTTTCAACGAAAAATCAAAATTTATTTCAAGGTGAAATATTGACTATTTCTAACCTTTTTTTTTGGATGAGGTATGAAAGGGTGAATTATGATGAGTAATGATGAACGGAATTTCATACCTCATCCAAAAAAGGATAGAAATAGTCAATATTTCACCTTGAAATAAATTTTTCGTTGAAAAGAAACTCATGCGGTGTAACTTCAAGTGTCGTTTTACATATCACAGCTTTGTTATATTGTCTGTGTGTTGGCTAGCGGTTATTGGATAGGTTAGGCCGCTGATGAACTTCTGGTGAGTACATATAATTTGATCAAGCTTAATTTTTTATTCTCTTGTCCTTCCTTATTGTTTATTAAATACCTTTAAGTAAAAAAAAAGGATCTTCGTAATTATTATTCTTTCACTTCAACGAATATATAATTTTTTCCCCAACATAGAGTTTTTATAAAAATAAAGAAAGCATTTCCTGACCACGAGCACATTATGCTTTTTTAGATGGCAGAGCGCCATCTAGTGGAGCAAAAATAAACGTTTATTTAACTTGCTTCGTGATATTTGGCCAACCCAATTTCTTGATAAATCAAGAAAAGCCATCCACGAACGTGGTCATGGAAATGCCTTCTTTATTTTTAATATCCACACCTGACCCATTTATCTTTTTTATTTTTATTTTTTCTATTGTTTTTTCATAGAGTTTTATATATTTATAATAAATCTCTGTAGTTCACAAAATAATTATCCTTCTTTAAATTCTCTAGAATTCTCCTTGACGAACTAAAAAAAAAATATTAAAAAAAAAAGAATATATTTTTTAAAGTCCCTCGTTGCGCAATATTCAAGCACAGGAAAAAAAAAGAGTGTATTGGTTAGAGAAGCCAAAAGTTCCACTTGGCTCGGCAATATTTCCAGCTAATGAAAGAACGAAGCCAATCAATAGGTTTTCCAATCAATCAATAGAGCTCAATTTCATTCTCCGAAATTTATTGAGAAATCTATTTCCTGTTTGTATACACGCTGTGATATAGGAAGTATATATTTAGTTGACAACAATTCTCTCAAATCTCAATCAATTGGTTTTCGATATATTTTATGTTTTCTCTACACGCCAATTTCCTTCTTTTGATATATAAACCTGAAAATAATTTGTTATATTTTTTTTTCTCTTTCGTATACACCAATACCTCGCTTTGCGTCGTTTCGTTTTGCGTTTTTGATGTATATTTCGTATGACTAGTCAATATTATATTTAATTTTGAATATTGACCGGTCAAATATAATTATTTGATTTATCATCATCTCCTGATATTTTATAGTTTTTCTGGTTGCGGTAAACAAATGACCGCGTTTTTCTTTTTGTAAAACTTTTTATATAATTAAGTTGTTTATTATTAACTGCTGTATTAAATGTAATACTGAAATAAATAATTTATTAATCCTAAGGAATGTTATCTAAATGAATACAAGAATTAGAAGCATAAAGGTGAGTTGGAATAATTTGCTTAAAGAACGACGAGGTAATTTTAAATACACAACAGTAAATTGGCGACGAGCACGGGATATTCCAATTGAAGATAAGTAAACAAATTAGGGATCTTCCCATTAAAGATAAGTAAACAAATTAGTTCAAAATGTCTCTTTTTACAATTGAAAAATTTGAAGAGACTACAGAAAGTTGGGAAAGATACACCGAAAGATTGGAATATTTTTTTGAGGCAAATAACATTGATCAAAATAAAAAGAAAGCTATTTTCTTGACCTTGCTAACACCAACTGTGTACAACCTTTTATATGATCTTTGCATACCAAAAAAATTATCTGATGTAGAAAATACTTACCCAGTTCTAGTGAGCAAATTAAAAAACCATTTCAACCCCACCCCATCTGCTATCGTTGAACGTTCAAAGTTTTCAAATAGAGCAAGGAGGCCAGGTGAAAAAATTTCAACATACATTGCTGAATTAAAGAAGATGGCAGAATATTGCAAATTTGGGTCTACAATAGATGAAGCTATCCGTGATAGACTAATAGCTGGAATCGAGGATGACAACATTCAAAGAAAACTGTTAGGGGAAGGTGATAGTTTGACCTTGCACAGAGCTATAGAAATTGCTCTTGCTTTAGAAGCAGCAGCACAAGATGCAAAAGATTTACAAAGTCAAAGAAATCCAGAGGTTGTTAAGAAAATTAAGCAAGGCAATTGGAGATTTAAGCCATCTACTACAGGAAAGTTTACCAGGTCAGAAAGCTATACATGCATAAGATGTGGATCTAAGGATCATAAGCAAGATAAATGCCCTCATCTGAAAGCCAAATGTTTCAACTGTGGTAAAATTGGACATTTGGGGAGAAGTTGTCTAAAAAGAAAGCCACAACGCAATTATACTGCAAATAAGGATGGAAATAAAGTACACGCCATCGCAGAGACGGAAATCAGCAGTCAAATCTTCAAAATCGTAAATTTATGGAGAACAACCGATCCAATTAAGATTGAAGTACAAATCAATGATAAGATATTGTCATTTGAATATGATACCGGTTCTGCCTACAGCCTCATATCCGAATCCACTCGAAGGTTCTTTAGACTACCTAATCCATGTCCTGCCGATCCATTAAGAGTTAAGTTGGCAACCTACAGTGGCCAACCCTTGCCAGTGTTAGGTACATTGGATGTGCCCGTACAATACCAGAATAGTACTCAGACCCTACCACTGATGGTTATTGGAGGTGAAGGTCCTAGCCTTTGTGGTCGGAATTGGATGGAAGCATTGGGAATACTACCAACCCAGCCATACAAGGTTGACATGATTAAATTACCCTGCTATCATCCTGCTTCAGAACCTGTGGAAATGGTATTATTGATGGACGCTTTAGACAGTTCACCAGTTACATCTGATGATATTCGGGCAAGCTTACCAGGAGATCCTGCTTTAAGACAAGCCTTGAATTATACTCTCCAAGGTTGGAGTGAAGAGACACCAAAGGAAATAGAACTCATGCCTTACTGGAGCCGTAGATGTGAGCTGGGAGCCTGTGAGGGTCTGTTGTTCTGGGGAAATCGTGTCATCATTCCTACAAATTTAAGAGCCAAAATGTTGGATGAATTACATAATAGTCATCAAGGCATTGTTGGTTTAAAAAGTGTCGCCCGAACTTTGTTTTGGTGGCCTGGTTTGGACAAGGATATTGAAGAGACCGTTAGACGGTGTAACTGCTGCCAAAGCCATGCCAGCATGCCACCCCGAACTACACCAGTCAATTGGCCGCCCACCAACCAACCCTGGGATAGAGTTCATATTGATCATCTGGGGCCATTTGAACAAAACCTGTACCTGATTGTAGTGGACGCTTGTACCAAGTGGATAGAAGCCATTCCTGTTCCTAACACTTCCACCAGAGAAACCATCGAACAACTACGCTGTCTATTTGCCAGGTTTGGCATTCCAAGAACACTAGTATCTGATAATGGTACCGGGTTCACTTCCGAAGAATTCAGACAGTTCATGACCAGAAATGGTATCCGTCACCTACGGACTGCACCCTTCCACCCAAGTTCCAATGGCTTAGCTGAACGTGCCGTGCAAACCATTAAAACTGGTCTTAAGAAAGTACAACAAGGAAGCATATCTCAACGCCTAGCTGAGATACTGTTGGGGTATAGAAGGACCCCCATAGCCAGCATCGGAAAGTCTCCTTCCGAAATGATGTTTGGCCGTAACATTCGGAGTCGCTTGGATCTGATTTTACCAAATCCTGGTAAATCGGAGGAACCAGGCTTTAAGGTAGGAGAGTCGGTTTGGTACCGAACCTACAAATCAGAGCCAAAATGGGACCAAGCGAGCATCCAAAACACTACGGGAAACCGTTTAGTGACTTTACAAACAGCCAGAGGACAAGCTAGAAGGCATTGGGACCAAGTGCGGAGATCTCACATTCCTGACAAGAGAGGTGAAGCTACCGAAGACCACGCCGGAGTCTCCGAGCCTGATCTCAACACCGAGTCAGAAGAACTGATTCCTCAACACCAGGAAGTGACATCGGAGCCGCAGTCTTCTACTGAACCAGCCCAGAGTCCCCGGACTAGTACACCACCGGATCCTAAATCCCCTCCAGTGATTCCCCTCCGGAGATCTAGTAGGATCCGAAGACCACCTGCGAGATTGAACCTGTGAAGAGTTCCGCTCTTCCGAAGAGGAGAGGAAATGATGTATATTTCGTATGACTAGTCAATATTATATTTAATTTTGAATATTGACCGGTCAAATATAATTATTTGATTTATCATCATCTCCTGATATTTTATAGTTTTTCTGGTTGCGGTAAACAAATGACCGCGTTTTTCTTTTTGTAAAACTTTATATATAATTAAGTTGTTTATTATTAACTGCTGTATTAAATGTAATACTGAAATAAATAATTTATTAATCCTAAGGAATGTTATCTAAATGAATACAAGAATTAGAAGCATAAAGGTGAGTTGGAATAATTTGCTTAAAGAACGACGAGGTAATTTTAAATACACAACAGTTTTTTTTTTTTTCGAAGTTGGGTCGCTGCTTAATTTTTACTGATTTTCTCTGTGCATCGTTAGATTTTCGAAGTTGCGTTGTTTTGGATTCGAGTCTTTAATTTTTGATTTTTTTTTCCTAAAATATGGCAACACCTTTGTTTTTGATTTGCGCCATGCCATCAAAATTTGGGGATTCCCTTTCTAACTAAAATCAACGCAAATTTAATACAATTTTATTTTCACTTTGTTTTGCTTATTTTAGAGTTCATTTTAATTACGTAGTGTGAGGTAATGTAGTGTGTTGTGCTTTTTAGAAAGAGAATAATAAATTTACATATATAAAGTTTTACGTGGTGTTTTTGGTTACAAAAAAGATACAAATATTTATATAAGATGTAAATATTTCCCCATTTTTCAAGGCTTTGGTTCTAGTAGACAATGCTCCTAGCCACCCAGTTTATGTTGATGAGTTGTCAGAAAACGTGAAAATTGTTTTGTTTTTTTCCACCTAATACGACACCAATTATTCAGCCGATGGATCAGGGAGTAATATCGACTTTCAAAGTTATTACCTTCGACGAACATTTAAACTTCTTTTAAGTGAGACTGATGGACAAGATAAGCCTACCATGTTAGAGTTTTGGAAAAATTTCAGCATTATGAAAGCCATAAAAATCATTTCTGATTCGTGGGAAGAGGTTAAACCATCTTGCATGAATGGTGTTTGGCGCAAAATATGGCCTGAATGTGTTCACCGAAGCCCTGCCGAAGTTGATTGTACACCAGCTGTTCGTCATGAAATTTCCAATTTAGCTAGAGAGTGTAATTTTGAAGGTATGGAGGAGACCGACATAAATGAATTACTAACCTCGCACAACCAAGAATTCTCTAATAAAGAACTATTGCAACTGGGGAGAATTGCATTTTACTAATGAAGAAGACAATAGTGACCGTTTAATAGAAATCTCCAAAGAACAAAATTTAACCTCCAAACAAATTTCTAAAGCGATGTGTTTGATTGACGAAGCTATGGAGATTTTTTTTTTAAACGATCCTGACAGCGGAAGGAGTTTAAAAGTGTCCCAGGCGGTAGCTACGAATATCAATTGCTACAAGGAAATTTATCTTACGTTGAAAAAAAAAAAGCTGTTCAACAAACAATGGACCAATTTTTTGTGAAAGAAAGCCGACCTACGACAACAGCCACTATGGACTCATCAGACAGTGATTAATTTTAATTAAATTTTCATAAATTAAATGAATATGTAGTTTATTTTGTTTAATTGAATACGTTTTTTTTTTTTGTATATTATTTTTGTTTGAAAAATTTTTACTTTGTTCAATTTTATTTTTAAAAGGTAGTATTTTCGTAATCCTGGAACCTATCTTCGATCATTAAATGATTTTCTATAGAAAATTTATTTTCACTTTGCGTCGTTTCAATTTGCGCCGTGTTTTATTGGAACGTAACCCCGACGCAAAGCGAGGTATGGGTGTATATAAAACAAAAATATAGATTTCTCAGCCTAAGGAAATTAATTGAAATTATATAGAGAGTGAGTATTAACTTTAAAATATTCATTAATATGGTGCCTGCTTCATTCGCGTTCTTATTGGCTAATTATGGTCACGTGACAGTGAATAGCCAATCAGAACCAATCGGTTCAGTATACATCACCTTAGTCATCTAATCATCATTTAGTTTAATAACCAATCAGCGTGCAGTGTTTTTTTTTTTTTTTTTTTTTTAGCATAGAGGCATTTACCATCGAAATTGTATTTTAAATATAAAATCACGGGTTCAAATCTAGGAAGTTCTTTTTTGTTGTTGTTGTTGTTGTTAATCTATATATATAAAATTGAATGTCTGTGTGTCTGTCTGTCTGTCTGTCTGTGTGTGTGTCCTCTATGGATTCGAAAACCATACATCCAATCGCCGTGAAATATTGGGATATTATTAGGTGTATCTCCGGAAAGGTTTACGAAAAATAATATCCTGAATATCTTTAATATCCTTAGAGTTATTTGCAGATTTGTAGCTTTAACTCGCAAGCAGCGCCACCATTGAGACGGAGATAGGCTTTTTCAAGAGGGGGAGTAATGTTAGGAGAGAGGAGCGCGTCTCGAGGCGGGTGCTCACGTGTCACTGTTAAAAACCTATTTGTTTTGGCTACATCTTTTCCCGTGGACTTAACGATAACTTTTCTAAAACTTATTTCAAATTTCATGTATAATTATTTTTACATCATTTAGTTTAGTATAATTATTTACTATAATTTCCTATCGTTCAATTATTATACTTTTTGTTCTTAAAGATTATTTAAGACAATAATCTTTAATTAGAAAGTGCTTTGCCAAAAGTTTGGAGTGGGGCAGACCCCGTGCGAGAATGGATTCGCCCGGCCGCCGGCCGACAGTCAAAGTACCCACCGACCAATCAGGGCAGAGTTGGTGACACAGCTATGCCAAGTAGACAAGAAAAAAAGCCTCGCGGGAGCTTGCCCAAGATGACCTCCGGGAACTTCGTCCATCTTCCATAAACGACCATGAATTTATTCAACCTTATCGAGTATTTTTCAAGGGACCGGGAAAAAATGTTCACTAGATAAAACGATGATTTTGTAATGTAGAAAATTAGGAAAGACAAAATTCAGGATGACACGGCACACAGGGACCGGGAAAAAATAATCACTTTATCGAGAGATTCACGACCATGATTTTATTCAACTTATCGAGTATTTTTCATGGGAACGGGAAAATATGTTCACTAGATAAAACGATGATTTTGTAATGTAGAAAATATGAAAGACAAAATTCAGGATGACACGGCACACAGGGACCGGGAAAAAATGTTCACTTTATCGAGAGATTCAAATTTACGAGTTTCAAATTATCAAAATATATCTTTTTTTTTCAAGTTTATAGAGAATTGTTTTAACAAATGTTCGTTAGACAAACCTTTACTCGGGTAAAACCTCGGGCGAAGCCGGGTACGTCCGCTAGTATTCATATAAAATATTCCCTGTGGTCACTTAAGCATGTGAGAGCTGAACTCTCAGAAAAGAAGAAAGAAAAAAAAATTAAACTTTTGAAATGTGGACATGGAGAAAGCTACTCAGACTGTTATGGACAGATACACTGCGTGACATTGAAAATGGAACACCAAGAAATAGTGGCCAGAAAGTGATGAAACTCGGCAGACAGAGAGAGACAGGGACGAACAATAAGTGATCTTTATTTCAAAATGATAGTCATAATACAGAGCGAGAACGGCGTCGGCTTAGTAGAAAGTAGGACCACCGCGGACGGCGATGCACGCAGCAACACGTCTAGGTAGAGAGTCAATCAGAGTACGGATGGCGTCCTGAGGGATGGCTCTCCATTCCCTCTCAACCATTTGCCACAGTTCGTCTTCTGAACGCGGCTGTGGCAAGGCATGCAAACGGCGTCCAATGATGTCCCAGACGTGCTCGATTGGTGAGAGATCAGGAGAGTACGGTGGCCAGGGAAGCATCTGTACATCTTGCAGAGCTTGTTGGCTAATGCGAGCAGTGTGCGGTCGGGCGTTATCCTGCTGATAAAGGGCATTGGGTACCCCCTGAAGGTAGGGGAGTGTCACCGGTCGCAGCACATCATCAACGTATCGTTGGGCCGTCGTTGTGCCCTGAATACGAAGTAAAGGTGACCTGGAATCATACGCGATTGCGCCCCAAACCATGATTCCACGTTGTCGCACGGTGGGGCGTTCCACAATTGCTGCCGGATTGGACCTTTCTCCACGTCGACGCCACACGCGTACACGGCGACTATCACTGGACAAGCAGAAACGCGACTCATCTGAGAACACGACCCTGTGCCATTCCGTCATCCACGTCGATCTAGCCCGGCACCATTCCAAACGTTGGCGCCTATTCGGTGGGGTCAATGGCAGTCTTCTTAGCGGACGGCATGAGTGCAAGCCATTAGCAACCAATCGACGGGAAATGGTTCTGGTCGAGATGGAATGATCTAGGGTGTCTTGCACATGTTGCAGGATGGCGGTACAAGTGGCTTGTGGGGCCGCCACTGCTTGTCGAAGGATACGCCGATCCACACGTGCTGACGTCACTCTGGTTGCACCGACATTCCTATAAATTGCCACATTTCCTTGTTCCAACCATCTTCTCCACAGTCGGTGCACCGTGGACGTACCAAGGTGTGTATCAGCTGCGATTTGACGTATGGACCAACCTGCCCTTTTCAGTCCGATCACCATGCCCCTCGTAAAAGCGTCTGTCTGCTTGAACTGCCTCCGTTTACGATGACCTGGCATTCTCTGTTATTACACGTGTCTTTTGACACAAGAACAAAATTTCTACAATGATTTTCCTTGAAGAAATAACGACACGAATACTGTCCTTTCTGCAAGTTCCTTCCCTTATATCTTACTCCATGTGCGCACGAGAGCTGCGCATTTTACATCATTTGCATAACTCGGTTAGGCGCGTCTACCCTGAAATTTGCATAATTTTCTGGCCACTATTTCTTGGTGTTCCATTTTCAATGTCACGCAGTGTATAAAAGATCAAATGTTTCAATCTTGAAAAGAATTAATTCTGGTAGATCCCTAGAATCCTAAATATTTAAATAAATACTGACCTTAATTAGCAAACTACATTTTAAATTTTAATTTCCATTTACTTTGATAAAAATTTGTAATAATTATTTTTGCAATGTGTTTCTTTTAACACATATATCATAATATCTCTAAAGACCTTACTACAATGAAAAAAAAATTTGATTGAGAGGGCTTGGCTCATCAGTGGTGAACCCTCTCAGCGGTTTCGCCAAATTAATCTCCAGACAATACAATAGTAGATAGCGATCTGGAGTTTAATTTGGCGAAACCGCTGAGAGGGTTCACCACTGATGAACCAAGCCCTCGTATTCAAAAACTTTTATCATTACAGTAAAGTCTGTAGAGATAATATTTTATGATATACACTTGTATGTGAAAATAAGCACATTGATAAAAATATTTAATACAAATTTTAAAGACTAACCTCTTTAAAAATGAGGGCAAATGGTTTAGAAAAGATGTTGATGTTAGGAAAAATTGAAGGAAGAGAGAAAGGCCTGTAATGAGCTGGCTAGAAGTGGTCAACAAAAATTTATAATTTGCATATTCAGTCGAAACGTCTTTGCATATAAAATTTGGTTAAATTTGAATAACTATTTCTTGGCACGCCGTTTTTTATTAGAGTGTTTACACTTATGGACAAAACTTGAGGAAGTTGTACCTTTTAGCATGTATATTGGGATTCAGACAATAACTCTGAAAGATATTACAGTGACCTTTATTGAAGGCACACATATATACACTCATGGACAAAACTTAAGGAAGTTGTACCTTTTAGCATGTATATCAGGACAATAACTCTGAAATATATTACAGTGACCTTTATTGAAGACACACATATATACACTCATGGACAAAATTTAAGGAAGTTGTACCTTTTAGAATGTATATCGGGATTCAGACAATGATTCTGAAAGATATTACAGTAACCTTTATTGAAGACACACGAGATCACCAAGTGTGAACAAAATTACCTCTGTCTCCTTCAAAAGATCTAACTAATACTGAAAACCTTGTAAAAAGTTCTAAACAAAATTGACAATTTTTAAAATTAAAACATTTAGAAAGAAGAAACTTTTAATCAGTTTCACAGCTTAGAAAAGCGGTAAAATAATAAACGGAATTTTATACGCATTTAAAATAATAGAATAACTTAATTGATGTAAATAATTATATGCAAATAATCTATGTCAGGATTAGAATGACGAATCCTGTATGGGACTTTGATTCCAGTAAAAGGCTTGTTGCTGCTGTTGTATATAGTCACAGTGTAGAAAATACTATACTATACCTACTACATATAGGTTTCTCTCTGTATTCTTAGTTCTCCTCTCTTACTCTGTAAACTGGCGAATCCTGTGTGGGACGAGAGGTCCTCAATGGAGGCTTTTGTTGTTGTTGTAGAATAACTTTAAAATAGAGCAGAAGATTGGAACTATGTCATTATCCAACAAGAACAGTATCCTGAACTGAGAAAGATTGAGTATTAATGTAAATCAATGGTGTTAATATGTAAATAGATAGAGAAGTTGTAAATACACATTTACTATTGGAAGAAGGTTCAAAATCACATTAATAGATACCGCTCAATAAGAGCAACCTAGTTCATCATAATTGAAACAGTGAATAATAGGTGAAGGTTATTCACATATTAAACAAAATTTTAACACAGGATTCAATCCCGGTTCATGACTCTCGGGAATCGAGGATGTTACCCACTCATCCACCGACTTTTATTGGAAGAAGAAATAATAGTAAAATCACAAAACAAAATTAATATTAAACTATTTTTGACACGTTTTTTATTATTTTTTTTTTATATAAAATAATTTTCTGCTCCCCTTATACTGCAATGATAATAATGGGAGAGAGCCTGGCTCATCAATGATGAAAACTTCCCACAGTTTCGCCAGTTTAATCTACCAACCTCCTCACACCACTCTCCCTCTTATTATTTTACTAGCCGAATGACCCGTGCAACGCCCGGGTTTTACCCGATTAAATGCTTTTATTCAAATACTATTCGTTACAATTATAAATTGGCGCCGTGGATGTCATTCTTGTATAATATATAAATGAGTTTTAAAAATTGTAAAAAAATGCATCGGCCGGGAATCGAACCCGGACCGCCCGCGTGGCAGGCGAGCATTCTACCACTGAACCACCGATGGTTATAAGAAATGGCCATATTTGGGTATTTATTCCATTCACAAAAGCAAACGGTGACAGAATTGATTAAGATTTTTTGCTTGATGACTCTGATACTTGTATTAATTAATCATTGAATTAAGAACAATAGAAAATTGCTTTATTTAAAAAAAAAAGAAACATACGCTTCAAAATAGTTTCAATTTCATATAACAGATGGCGCGCGCTAATGAATCATATTAATATACTAATTAGTCTTGTAATAGATAATTATTTATATCTTCTTTAAAACGCAATTAAAAGGCTGAGCCATTTCTGTGACGTAATTGGCGACAGACATATACGTCCCAATAATATAAGTAAGTTCATATTATATTTTTAAGTGCTTCCAAATCCTATCTTTTCATATATATCAGAATTTTAAATTATATCGAAATACAATCAATCATTAGATAATAAAAAGGCATATATTGGATTTAATAAAAGATTTATTTTTGCCAATATTTCGGCTGGCTGAACGCCAACCTTTATCGAGGCATTTTTGTGTATACAAAATTGCAATGCCTCGATAAAGGTTGGCGTTCAGCTAGCCGAAATATGTTGGAAAATAAATATTTTATTAAATCCAATATATGCCTTTTTTTATTATCTAATGAATTAAATATGAATTGCTCTATTTTCAAAACAATCAATTATGAATATATATTTGTTATATCTTTTATACTATTTCTATTTTACCTTTGGCCTTATTTATACATATATATTCAATATAGTTACAGCCTATATATATATATATATAACCATTCAATACAGCACCACGCTAGATGAATTACATATGTATTATGGCTCCATTGCTTATACTAACTGTGTTTCCGGATATTTATATTTACACAGATTATACTATTTAAAAAAGATGCATATATTGGATTTCTAATTATTTTATTGTTCCAATATTTCGGGGGGCAACTCGCCTCTCTTTATCGAGAATGTTTGTGTTTTTCACTAGAACATGCGCGTACGCGTACACCACTCTCGTTCTACAAGGGGCCAATGAAAGAATTGTATCTTTGATTTAACTATTGTATTCAGTAAATATACAGCTAATAATTATATTTAATATTATAGGTTGTTATTTTATCAATGAAAGAGAGAGAGAGTAAGATTATACTATATACAACAATATTTATGTGTAAAATACAATATAACGCGGCTGATGATTGTAAAACGAAAATTAAAATTATACCGCGAATGTTTCTTTTAAAAATCGAAATTTATTTTTAAAGAGAAATAGCGACATTTCTAACTTTGAGATGAGGTATGGAAAGGTGAAACATGAAGAGTAATGGAGAACGGAAAAATAAAAATACGTCCAGGGTAGCCGAGTGGACAAGGCACCTGCCCGGTAAGCAGAAGGGTGTGGGTTCGATTCCCGCCCCTGGTCACTTTTTATTTTTCCGTTCTCCATTACTCTTCATGTTTCACCTTTCCATACCTCATCTCAAAGTTAGAAATGTCGCTATTTCTCTTGAAAAATAAATTTCGATTTTTAAAAGAAACATTCGCGGTATAATTTTAATTTTCGTTTTACAATATTTATGTGTGTTTACCAAGAATTTAATTATACATTGGAACATTGCGTAATTAAAGGGAGATATACCTCTTTTTTGGTATATGAATATCATCTTCCCGCAAATTTGATATATATATATGTCATAATATATACTCTTCCAGGAATAATAAAACAAACCTAGAGCCATCCCAGAGAGAGATGGGATGTAAAGTCCGGTCAATTGAGACAGCAGCGACATTCCAAAGGGGCGGCAAATGGGGCCCGTCCGTCAACACCTGGGGACTATTTTTGGACAGTTGCTGGGGGCGTGGAACACAAACGGTCGTTCAGCGGTGGCATCCCCTCGCACTACCTCTCTCTCTCGGACGGCTTCCAAATTCCTCTACCAATTTGTGGCGTGATTATTTCCCTTTCCCCACCACATTATTACCACTATATTGTCACATATATGTGTACCAAAAGAGGCACCTTTCCCTTTCAATGTACATTAGAACACACACACAACATACACACGCACACACACACAATGCATTATTTTTTTATCACACTAATAATAAAAACTTTGCTAGTGGTGATAAGCAATGAGCGACAACCCCAGTTTTAACCAACTCAAATAAAAAGCCAAACTGTATACCAAAACTGGTGTTGAGAAAATCTCAAATGCTTTGTTTCCAATGCTTGATTAAAATG
>CP092878.1:11314095-11444252 GCA_030710605.1 Cordylochernes scorpioides | reverse complement strand
AAATTTGTAATATAAAGACTTTGATGTATAATTTATCATTGTTTACACATACATTTTGTAAATATATTAGAAAAATTTAGTATACCCTACAGTTTTTAGATAATTGAAACTTTTACATTTTAGCAGCGCCATCTATGAATGCTGTCTTTAACTATTTTACATTTGTTAAATTTCATAGCTGTTTTAGTCTATTTTTCTAAATTATTTTAAGTTTTATTATTAAGTTTATAATTTTAAAATATATCAATATTTATTTAAATGTCAATTTTTCAATTTTTTCGTTCCAAATATTGTCCTTAGCTATTTATATATATAAGTTTTCAAATATTAAAATTTATTTTATCATAGTTATTATAATGTGGTATTAAAAATATCTCCAAAATATATTTTTATAAACATTAATGATATGATTTTTTATTATTTCTGTTATTATAAGAGACCATTTTTCTTCTTTTTCCTTTTTTTAGAACCTTCATGATTTGTTCCTTACACTATTTTTTTTTTTAATTGTTATATATGTTTTTTTTTTAAATATATTTTATGATGAGTTTCCCTCTTTCTCTTAGTTGGAAGCGTAACAGACGAGATTTCAAATAGTTTTGCATTTTGGCTTATATACACCCACGCATTTCTCCATCGTCTGTGAGAATATGTTTTCTAGTGGTTTTAATACCGCTAGGAAGAACCACAAACTTTAGACCATCTCCTCTTCTTTTGTACAGTTTTTCTGTAACACAGTCTACAAACACTACTTGGAATACAAGACTTCAGCCCTGCAGCCTTACTTCCTGACTCGGCTTAAAACTAGCTGGTTACCTATTCATCACCGCAATCTATTCTCCCCATTGACTAGAGATGTCTACTAGACCAGAGTTCGGCAATCTTTTGATTCAGAAAAGTTAAAAATTACAATTTACAAAATTTCAAAGTTTTTAAATAGCTACACAATTATCTTCTTGCCAACAATAAATAGAGATTATATAAAAAGGCGTACAATAATCTGTAAAAAAAAAAAAAAAAAACATTTTTTTCTCAAAATATTTTGAGAGATTGCTTTCTCTTTATCAGTTTAAGTTTTGATTTAAATTTATAAATTGATAAAGAGGGAGCAATCTTTCGAAATATTTTTAGAAAAAAAATTTTTTTTTTTTCTTTATAGATACAGGTACGCCTTTTTATATGAACTTATTTGATGGATCGCCTTTTGACTCAAAAAAAAAAATAGAGAGTTACTCGTATAAATAAAAACAACAAAAACCTTTATTGAGGACCTCTCGTCCTATAGAGGATTCGCCAGTTTACAGAGTAATTGAAGAGAAGAGAACTAAGAATACAGAGAGAAACCTATAAGTAGTAGGTATAGTATAGTATTTTCTACACTGTGACTATATACAACAGCAACAACAAGCCTTTTACTGGAATCAAAGTCCCATACAGGATTCGTCATTCTAATCCTGACATAGATTATTTGCATATAATTATTTACATCAATTAGATTATGTATATAGCCTCCCCTTCTCTTCAGCCGTCTTCCAAAATTTGAACAACGCAAACGCTCCAGCTCTGTTTCTCACCACCTCATTCAACAGAAACTCCAAAGAGATTCCCTCAAGGCCTTAATATATTTCACTACTCATATAAATAAAGTTTTTATTTATATCAGTACTACACTCAGCTTTATATCTAAAGAGTCGCATGTGGCTCGCGAGCCGCAGTTTACTGACCCCTGTTCTAGACTGTAGCTGTACAGCCCAGGTACATTTACGTTAACTCCGCCTTTGCCGGTCCCAAGCCCGGATGAAAAAGGAGGAGGGGGAGCAGTAACAAGCTCACTAAAAAACCTGGGCTCAGCTGGTCCGGCTGATAGTACCCTGTAAGGGCTCCAGGGATACAGGATGAGCAGCGTTTGTACTCCTTGTTAGGAGCGGCTGCACATGGCGTCTGTTCCTCATGTCAGAGGCGGCCATTTCTTTTGGAGCTAAGTCGGCCTGCCACTGAGTAGTGCTCCCAGTCTTAATGACAAAGGCAGACACATTCTACTTCACCCAATGATGATGGTTGTCAAAGTCTTAAGTGGTGATAAGAAAGAAAAAGAAGACATTTACGCTCCATGAACCTGAGTTACCTCTATTTTCTCTTTTAGTTTAATCTAAATTTGTCATCTAGTCAGTTTTATAATAACTCCAAAAAAAAATAGATAAAACCAAGACCACGTTCATTGTCATTATCACAGAGGATTTCGACAAATCACAAAATAAAATCATAAGACGCTGCAACTCTTTATATTTACTTGGTTAAAGGAAACCTTTCGGACAAGCTCTTCCTCAAATAACTTTTTAATGTCATAATATAAGGTTTTGAATACCTTTATAGGTTTTACAGAAAATTTAATGAATATCCTAAACTCAACTGGATTCATGTGGTTAAAGAACTGTTCAGACCCCAATATTCTACAGAAAGCAATACCTCAAATTATTAGAATCACTATAGAACAGTCTATTCATACCGATCAATCAAGAATAACCCATTCGAACCAATATAAGGTTTTGATAAAACATTTTGAATCGAATTCGAGCTTAAATTTTTATTTAATTTTTTTTAATATTACCCATATATATGTGTTAAAATTATTTAAAATGATGGACTTCATTTTGAAGATTTGGTTTTAATATTGTCTTTCCAAATTTCATTAGTTTTTAACTTTTTTTAATTTTAATTTTTTTCCGGATAAGTCATGATGTGGTATAATTTGCACTATAGATTATAGAATTCCAAGGTTTATCACACTCAAAGGTTTCCCTCTCTTACCCTTATATTTCATTTGCTTTAAGAATAAAAATTAATCACACACACATATCGTTAGCTTTTATAAATATTGGAATATATTTTGCTTTAAAAAATGTTTATAAAATAGTAACTAGTATAACACGTGGTACAATGCCATGATAATCATGGTGGGTAGAAATTGTCGACTGCTTTAGGTGATGTAAGTGTACTAAATTTGGGATAGTCGACCTTTTCACACTGATTTAGGTATTGTAGATGCGCTAAATTTGACATAATCGACTTTTTCACCTACAAATGTGCCAGAGTCCCTTTTGGTTACTTGCACTAACTGGTGTTTGAACTTTTACAAGGATTGGGAGCCATTTTAGAACATTTTTTTATTCAGAAAAAGTTTTTTGATGTGGGGCGGTGATATAATGAAATGGTCATCGTGCAAATCAATGATAAATGAATACCTATTTAGTTTATAACACAATATTATGCGGTTCATGATTGTAGAACGACATTTGGCCGGTGGATGAGAGGGTAACACCCTCGATTCCCGACAGTCATGAACCGGGATTGAATCCTGCGTTAAAATTTGTTTAATATGTGAATAACCTTCACATATTATTCACTGTTTCAATTATCATGAACTAGGTTGCTCTTGCTGAGCGGTACCTATTAATGTGAATTTGAACGCAGAACGACATTTGAAAATTATCCCGCATGTGTTTCTTTTGAACGAAAAATCCCATTTCCATTCCTGGACACTTTATTTTTCCGTTCATCATTACTCTTCACAATTCATCCTTTCATACTTCATCCTTAAAGTTAGAAATAATCGTTATTTCTCCTTAAAGTAAATTTCGATTTTTCATTCAAAAGAAACCTATTCTTGCCATTGTGTGTTTTTTTTTTTTCCTTTTGGACTCCAGGAAAAGTGCTTAGGTAGGACGATATAGCTTAATAAAAGCATTTTGTACTGGTGAAAAAAAAAACTTAATGTTGCTGATGACTCACTGCAATCTATCGAAATAAAATTAACTACCTGTTTTGTTTTTTTTTTCAGGAAATTAGCCAATATATTTTCATGAAATATTTAAAAAATGAAAACCAGTATGTGTTTTGTGCCTTTATCACTATTTTACATTGAAATTCAACCAAGATCTTCAGTTTTTTCTATTAGTTATAGAAATAAATTATTCAAAAACATTTTAAACTCCTTTTTTCAAAATCCGCTTAACTTAGTACAAAATGACAAAGATGATATTCATTTTTTAATATACACATGTTTTAAAATACCTATCTCTATTTTTTTTATTGATTTTTTTTCTCTTTTCATTTTCTCTCCCCATTATTATAAAGCCAATTATTAGCCTTTTCAGATTTATTCGTAATATTATCTCTTTTTTTAATGAAATATTTATTACATACAAGTTTAAAGAGCCGCTAAATTATTACTAATAATTCTCTAATTAACATATCGACCATATATGCAAAGAAATATGGAAAACGCGAAGATTTGAAATAACTGAAATGCATATTCTACCTCATTATATTTGCATGTCAATCCTGGCAATAGGAAATGGCGTTGAATTCGTTGATCGTTTGGGTTTAAGTGTCAACCATATGCTGACGTTCTTTAAGTCACGTGATGAACGATTTTATGCCATGTCACCCCTAGCTCTATGGCAGATTCTGTCTATGACATACATGGGGTCATCCCCGAATACATCAGCCTCCATGGATGAGATTATGCTATACCCTGAAGCTCTTCTGAACCGAAATTCCATCCCTCAAATCTATTCTAAATATTGGCATTCCATTTCTCCCAATATTTCTTCAAACTTTAAGATGCTCTCATATATCTATATTGCCCCTTCCTATAATTATACTGATGATTATTCTTCTCTTGTTACCAATAGCTTTTATGCAAATATGGTCCGAAATTCAAAGCAACTTCCTAAAGATATCCAAACAAATTTCAGATTTGATAGTACTTCAAACTTTGTTGTATCCAGTATTGTCGATGTTACTGGAATATTGAAATTTCATCTTTCCAAGAAAATGATTTATCCAACAGTTTTCCATGGAAAAACGAAAAAAATGGTTAAAGCAATGCATTTTGTAGGTATTATCAAATACCTTTATTCTGATAAATATACAGCAATCAATCTGCCTTTACATGAAGATATTATCTCTATAATTATCATCTTACCACATTTGGGAAAGAATACTACTGATTTGCATATGACAGCTACTCTTCTTGAACAAATTGCTAATCGAATGATACCAGAAAACTTAATGGTGAAACTACCATTTTTTGATATATCTTATTACCATGATTTTAAACCAAATTTAATTGCTATGGGTTTATCAAAATTGTTTTCTGATAGTGCAAATTTCGAATTGATAATTGGTAATAGAAGTGATAGTATGCCTCAGTTATCAGGTGTATTACTCAATGTAAGAGTCATCCTCCAATCTGGCTATGATATTGCGCTTTCGGAAAAACAAATAAAACAATTTCATCAAAAGAAAAAAAGGAAAGAATTTGAAGTCAATCGACCTTTTCTATTTTACATAATTGATATCTCTTCTAATATTGTTCTTGTTTCTGGAAGTATCGCTGATTTCTAAAAAAAAAATTGTCAATGGAAATTCTTACATTAAAAAAGTTTAATCTTTGGTAATTTTTATTTGAACAAACGCTTTAAAACTTTTATTTTGCAGAATATTATTACAATGTATAAGTACATAAGTACATGTATAAAAAGAAAGGTCCCCTCTCCAACCAAAATATACATTAAAACTAAGCGTCATCTTTTGACCATCTCTGCAAACTAGCGGACTTGGATCGGTTACACAACACCAGCTGTGGCGAATTGAGATGCGCCCACATGGTGCCCATGGTTTCAGGCTAATGGCACTCATCAATCTAGGGCGAGCTTTGATTTCGTAAAAACCACAAGGGATAAAATGAAAGCTTCGGAATTTACCAAAGAGATGTTTGGCTAAGCTAATTCTATGGTTAAAATATAGATGAGATCAAAGGCCTCCATAGACTAACGAAGACCATTAGCCCGAAACCATGGTAACAATATAGTCGCTTCTCAATTTGCCAAAGCTGGTGTTGGGGATTTATGACCGACCCGAGTCTGATAGTTTGCAGATATAAGGCGCTTAGTTTTGGCGTCTATTTGTACCATGGACCCTGCCGCAAAATTTTAGTCTATAAGCATATTTGTATAAATATTTGAGGCTGGCAAAAATGCACCTATATTTTTTAATAAGTGCATAAAAACATGTTGATTCCTCTCTGCGCAAAACAAATTTGATCAAATGTGGTTTGTTTCTCTGAATACATAGATATATATTGGACTGTTTTTCTTATATACACACACACCTGCACAATCCGTGTAATTTAAAGGGATATTTGGCGTTTTTTGGCGAAACCGCTGAGAAGGTTGACAACTGATGAATCAAGCCTTCTCGTTTAATAATTTCTATTATTGCATTAAGGTTAATTATTTGATAATATATATATCATAAGAGAAGAAATATATTTCCTAAAATAATAAGGACATATTTTATTGATAACTAGCGGACGTACCCGGGTTCGCCCGGGTTTTACCCGAGTAAAGGTTTTTCTAACGAATCTCTCGATAAAGTGAACATTTTTTCCCGGTCCCTTGAAAAATACTCGATAAGTTGAATAAAATCAATATTAATTGGTTCCCTCGGTAATTGGAAGTTAAAGGAATAGTATCTTGCCTTGGAATTGTATCATTATTCTTGTCTAAAATAAATTGCCGTGTCATCCTGAATTTTGTCTTTCCTAATTTTCTACATTACAAAATCATCGTATCATCATGATAATATTTAGAGCAGATTGTTGAATTATAACAGATAAATTTGAATATTTATCTTGATTATATCTAGGCGAAAAGTTATTTAAAAAATTTTATTTGCTAGAAACCTTCCCAGTACTATACTAAATAACTTCCCAAAGTTTCATGGCGATCCAATGAGTGGTTTGGTCAGGCATAAAGGACAGACAGACACACACACATACATTCATTTTTATATATATAGACTAGCGGATGTCGCCCGGGGTTTTACCCTAGTAAAGGTTTGTCTAGCGAACATTTGTTAAAACAATTCTCTAAAAACTTATAAAAAAAAGATATATTTTGATAATTTGATACTCGTAAATTTGAATCTCTCGATAAAGTGAACATTTTTTCCCGGTCCCTGTGTGCCGTGTCATCCTGAATTTTGTCTTTCCTAATTTTCTACATTAGAAAATCATAGTTTTATCTAGTGAACATTTTTTCCCCGGTCCCTTGAAAAATACTCGATAAGTTGAATAAAATCAATATTAATTGGTTCCCTCGGTAATTGGAAGTTAAAGCAATAGTATCTTCGCCTTGGAATTGTATCATTATTCTTGTCTCAAATAAATTGCCGTGTCATCCTGAGATAATCTTACTTTTGATAAAAAAAATTTAAGATAACAAACTTAGTGATAAGAAAACTTGTTATAATCGTCACAATGGGGGCGCTGCTTGCGAGTTAAATCTACAAATCTGCAAATAACTCTAAGGATATTCAAGATATTCATGAAATTATTTTTCAAAAACCTTCCCGGTGATATACCTAATAATATCCCAAAATTTCACGGCGATTGGATGTATGGTTTTTGAATCTATAGAGTACAGACAGACAGACATTCAATTTTATATATATATAGATAAAGATAAGCAATAGAAATTAAAACTTTATAATATACTGAAGTGTGTATCCTTAATTTTCAGTCATGTGAGTGAATAGTGGTATTTAATAAAAAGGGGATTAATATCTGATTTTTTAAATAATGAAATAAAGAATTATCGTTGATATATACAAGTTTCTTGAAGAGCAATATGAAGTTTAATTGAAAAAAATTGATGTTCTTAGATCACACATGATGTCTATATTGTGACTAGTCCATAAGTCCACTAGACCACCTTGGAATGGGACACACAACCTTCTGTGGTGAGAGGAAGACAATTGACATTTAAAATAATTTATTGACATCTTATCAATATATATAATGTTAAAGTGAATAATCAGAACTAATTAGTAAGAGAATGATAGAGTAATTAACAATTATGATTATATTGAAAATAAATAAATGAATGCTATGTACAATGGCTGAAATGGTTGAAATAACCACTTGAAGATCGCCAGAAGGTCTCCAGCAACACCATGCATTTCTTGGAGGATGAGTATAAGAAAACCGCGTGCTTCGCCAACACGATGGTGGTGATAGTCCTCTAGACCCACCTCAGGACAGCAGATCATGGCGGGCGGCCGGTGATGGATAAAGCTTCTTGAATGAGAAGGTGGACAGTGCTGCAGGACCTGTAGTGGTGGGCCAGAGACAGGACGCTGAGCAGAAGGTGATGCAAACAAGCAGACTCAGACGTTGTCTGTAAATCAGTGTCTGCCATGTGATCCCGCTCCCCTTCCCTTTTCCTCACCGAAGGAGCAGCAACGTAGAAATGAGATGGGCACGCTGGTGGAAGGCAGGTCGACCATGGGCGTCCAGCATCGATTTACAGATGGAAAGGCTTTACAGATGGAAAGGCTGCCAGGCAAGGATAAAGAAAAGATAATGGTGAGCTCAAAATGGAAGCATTCAGGTGATATATACTTTAGAGCAAGAAATAAATTAATTGTTTATTATATTCAATGTTAATTTTTATAAATTTTAATTTGTATATATAAAAAAACACCCTTTTTTGAGGGCTAATCTGCAATATTAGCGCTCTCTGGGTATTTTGCAATAACATCCCATCAAAAGCGTCTTGTGTTTATAGAAATGTTAAATCCAATCGTTTTGAAACTTTTTTGCATGCAACTTATTTTATGATCTGTCAAACCTATATATATATATATTTTTTTCCTTTACCTTGGATTTACCGAGACCAATCTATTCATGAATTCAATTGTTTTAATAAGGTTTTTCTTGTATATATAAATTTCGCTATTAATATTAAATATATGATTAGCTTTACTTTTCATTTTCAGAGACTCCATGGTGAATCCATGTATAAGAAATATCCCCCTCCAATTTACCTAGACTAATCTATTTATCAGCTTGATTGTCTTTATTAAGTTTTCCTGTATATAAATTTAATATTATCAATAAATGTAATTAGCTTTAAAAATTATAATATTAAAAATGCTTATTATTGGTAGTATTGCTGTTTTTCCTCCATGATCCCTACATCTCTGCTCGGAGAATCTGCATAAGGCTAAAAGGTCTTAATAAAGGTTTTTGTTGTTGTTTGTATTTTATTAAATATATTATAAGCAATTTTATGTTTTAGATAATATTTCAAATATGCTAATTAAATGTTCATTAATTATATAAAATAATGATTAACCCGGACAATTTTTTTCTATATTTTTCCTAAGGAATTTTCTATGAAAATATTAATAATTTTAGGTCACGAAAAGGAATGAGACTCATCCAAAGGTTTTACCGTGTTTAACCTTGGTTGTTCGAAATTATTTGCACTACTTTTTAAAGTAAACTTTTAAAAGGTAATTTTTATTTTTTTATACTTAGTTTATTATTTATACGTATATTTTATAATGGCACATAAGATTTTTTTTTAAATCATTCTTTGTAATACAATAATAGCATATATAATTCATTTTATTTTTAGTATTGATAAATATTTATATTATCTCTTTTAAATGTAAAAAAAGTACTTTAACTCTCATTTAAAGTAAATATTCCCAAATCATTATATTTAAACCTTTATTTATTTTCTATAAAGTAAAACTAACAAAGCAATATAACCAAATTTGTATGTTATTAACATATCTTAAGTATGCCTTTTCCCACACACGTTTAGTAAATGGCTAATATGTGTGCAGAAGATCCTTGCGCCAAATTGAAATCATGTCAGGAGACGTTCCTCAGTTTACTGGATTAGCCAAATACTTTAATTCCTATACCATCCAAGGACGGGCTAATGTAAGTATTCCAAATATTTTTAAGTAATCTTTTTCTATGCCTAAATTAAATTCAACAATAATATTTTATATATAAATCTAATATTTTACTTGCACTATCAAAGGTTTAAAATATTTACTGATTGTTTATTTTTTTCCAAATGATGTTTTTTTTTTTTAATGTTATATCTTCTGTATTATTTTAAAAATTCAAACCTTACTTGTATACTAGATAATATAACGAAAATGCATTTATACAAATATTTTAATCCTTTATCTCTTGATAATGGAATCTCAGAAATGGTTTTCTAGAAAACTATGGACATAAGCTTATAGGACAGTAGAATTACATTCAAATATTTGCATCGAGCAATGCTCTTCCACAAACAATAAAGACATGGCCAGTTGTGATATTATAATGTAGATATGTAAATAGAGTTGAATTAAATTGAACTTTTATTTATAGTTAGGCATAAATTAACATAAAGCATGATGGCTTGCTCCATTCTGTTAAAATAAATACAAACTATTCGTTTAATTATTCCAGAATAGTACAATTTGCATAAACCATTGGTAACTTTCATTTGCATAATGAGATGCCTTTTTCATAATTTATCCACCTTATCCCAGTTTGCTGTTAAATATGTGGGAGATCTCTAGATTAGGTTCCAGATTTGCTCATCTAAACTTAAATCTATCTAGAATTTAACCTAACCATATAATGGCGTTAACACAAGGTAATAAGACAAAATAAATAATATTATTTATATACACTTTATTGGGGTTATTACCTTGTGTTTATAATCAAAATAGTGCTATAATGACCTCTTTACTTTAGATTAATGATAAAGCACAATTTAGGATTATACATACAAGAAAATAAGACTTAATCCAAATAATTTAATAGTGTGTTGGATTAGGTCTTATTTTCTTGTACTCTAGATTAAGCAATCCAATCCTGAGACCTCCCCAAACTTGCTACAGTATTCTTGCCATCATTATATGGCAGATATTCCACACATTTTGTTTTAATTGTTGGTAAGGAGAGATTCTGGAACATATCTTTTATCACTTAAAACCCATTTCTCTCATTTTTATTTTTTATTTTATTTATAATTTATATTTATTCTGTATTTAATCTTATATGGACTTTGAAATAAATCAGTTTCAATCTCAATCTCTGTTGAAGCTAAATATAACCATATTTGAACCTACCTTAAATTAAAATATATAAATCAATTATTTTAAAATAATTACGGGGAGGAAATCAGCTGAGTAACTTGCTAGCCAGCAATGTAAACAATGGGATGTCCAAGGTAATGTAGTTGTAGCCACATATTTGGAATAATAGAATCCTATGGTATACCAGATGGTTAGTATAATGAGTCAAATATCTCTAGTTTGATATTCCCACTATACAATTCTCCTCTTCAGTGTTTCCCCTCCTTGTCTTATTTTCACAATATTCCAACCTTTGTCTTGTCTATGGTTTCACAAGGTAACACAAAAAGCAGCCAAATAGGTATTTTCTTTATAAGACTGTTTTGGAAACAGCATTGCTCTTCAAGCTGAGAATACAAAGTATTCTGGTTAGGCTAGGTAAATGGAATCTGTGAAATATATGTCTCCTTACTCTATGTACACCACCATTGGGCAGTTTAATCAGGGCTCTATCATGGGTAGACAACTTTCATTTATAACCTACAGTACACTTTAGAAAGAGGGGATCATATATTGTCGAAATCCGCAATAGGTTTACCGTGAATACCAACGCTAACGGCGCTTTCAATTATTTATTTTATTTTGTAAGGCTAGAGAGAGCATCGAGGGATTGCCAGATGGCGCTCCCACATTGTCGCAATCCGTTTACCATGACTACAGTACACTCCTAATGACAAATTATATGATAGGCCTTTTTCACAAATAAGCTAGATGAAATTTTATCCCTGGCAGATTCCAAAAGTGCAAATATCATTTGAGACAAGTATTATTCATGTGCTAAATTTTAGGATAGATTATTATAGGTGAGTGTAACAATGCTGTTTCTGAAATGTCATAATTGAGGATTACTTTGTTACCTTGGTGAAACTTGCTAATTGTACTTCACTCTTCTTGTATTGTTAAGAAACCTGTCTACAAAGGTCTCTCCTTGTTATTTTAAATTTGTTTCCCCCCCTCTTAATCTCTTTTTTTTTTTCTTGTTCCACACCAAGGTACTAATTGGGGGGAGGGAGGGAGGGACACTTGTAGACAGGTTTTACCCCCACCACCACCACCACCTCTGAGAGCCTGCTGTTATTTCAGGTTGCAATTGCTACCTATGCCCTCGCCGGTCTAGGAGGAGCGTTGTATTACTTGAACCGGAGAAGCAAAAAGAATGCTGCCGCAAAGGCTGAAGCCGCAGCAAAATCCCAGTAGAGCCTTCCCCAATATTCCCTTTAGGAAATCAATTCTCCAAGGCGGCCAGATGTAATAAAAAAAAATTATAAGTGTTTTGGCTGCTTTTTTTTTTCTATGTGTGTGGGTAATACCTGTCTACAATGTTCTTTGTAGTTGATATTGCGGAAATCTCATTTTATAAGCTTGGATTGTTGCCATCTCTCTACATAAACCACTGTCAGCAATACCTGCCGCCTGCATTATCAAGAGATGCTTTTTACACTATACACTCATGTATAAAATTTGATTAAGTTGTGCATTTTAGCATGTTTATTAGGGTTTAGACAATAACTCTGAAAGATATGATAGTGACCTTTATTGAAGACATGAGATAGTGTCAACAAAATTGCCTCTATCCTTCAAAAAAACATGACCAACAACATCAAAGACTTTACACTTAGGTTTTGTCCATGACTACAAAGAGAGAGGACACCTTTCTACAAAGCGCAGTTTTCATCCTCAAAATTTTTACTATTTAGCAACTCTAGTAAGAGGACTCTTCTCCCTAATGGACACTTTTGCACTGCAACTCTTGTGTTTTACAGAGAGGTAGTTCTACAATATATAATTTTATCACTTTGAATCCGTACATTCCCATACAATTAGTTGAAAATTTTGAATATTAGTCTAGTTATAAACATTTTTATTATAATAAAAGAAAATAAGACCTAATCCAAATAATTTATTAGTGTGTGACGTTTCGGCAACAACATTGTCACCATCATCAGACAAAAGAATAAAAAAAATTTTTTATTCTTTTGTCTGATGATGGTGACAATGTTGTTGCCGAAACGTCACACACTAATAAATTATTTGGATTAGGTCTTATTTTCTTTTATTATAATCTATAATCCAAATTGTGCTTTATCATTTTTATTATAGAAAAATACCATCTGGTCCGCAACAAGCTTTTGAACAATGACAACACTCCATTCTGTTCAATTCTGTTGTCCAGTTGTTTGGCAATATGTCTAACACCTTGTAGCAAATAGTTCCTACTTGGGTTTCTTTTTTTCTTGTTTCTTTTTTTCCATCTTCCAGTCATCAAAAGGTAAGCTAAACCAAAGAGTTTTAAAACTACTTTTTTTATCCCTAGTACATATGGTACAGGTCATGATAATCATGGTGGGTAGAAGTCAAGAGACTGCTTTTACTGCAAGTGTGCCACATAACTCCCCTGATTGGTTATTTGCACTCACTGAAATCCATGTATAGGAAATTTCTTTTCCTCCAATTAAACCAGACTAATCTATTTATCATCTTGATTGTCTTAATTTTTCCTGTATATAAATTCCATATTACCATTAAATGTGATCATCTTTAAAAATTATAATAATAACAATGCTTTTATTACTGGTATTATTAGCATGCATGTACCCTACATTTCTACTAGGAGAATCTGTATAAGACTAAAATGTCTTAATAAAGCCTTTTGTTGTTGTATTTGCACTCGCTAGTGGGGTTAGACTTTCTGCTAGAATCTGATGGCAATTGGGGGGTAAAAAAATAATTTTTACCATTCCTTTCTCCACCAACCCCATTTTAAAGTGTAAACGTTACAAAATGTTAACCTACAAGTTATTTGAAGTGATTGGAGAGAGTTTTAGCATTAGTGCTATAAGGACAAATTTAGATTATAGATTATAAACACAAGGTAATAAGACCAAATCCAAATAGTGTGTGATGTTTCAGTAACAGCGTTGTTACCACCATCAGACCAAAATACTGAATGGAATGGATGATACCGTTTTTAATAAAATGTCCCGAACATTTCAATAATTTGCATTTGGTCTTGTTTACCTTGTGTTTCTAATCTGTAATTCAAATATTGTGTACCTTATCATAATTCTCTTGGAATGATTAAATAAGGCACAATTTGGATTATAGATAAACACAAGGTAATAAGACCAAATAAATAAAGTGTGTGACATTTCGGTAATTATTTGGATTTGGTCTTATTACCTTGTGTTTGGAATGATTAGGTAAAATTTGAATTATAATAAACACAAAGTTATAAATCTAAATAAATAAATTTTGCCAAAACATCACACACTTTAGGTAAATAAGACCAAATGTGTGTATGATGTTTCGGTAACAGCGTTGTTACCATCTTCAGACAAAAGTACTGAATGAGAAATGTTTAACCACAGCATATTTTAAATAGTTACTGTTATCAAGAGTGTAAACAAGATAGCAGATAAGACAAATTGTAGATGCCAATGGACATTCATTGTAGCAAGCAGTTAGGAAACAATCACTTGTAAATAGTCAATCCAACGATACCTTTTCACTGACCTGCTGGAACGTTAACGGGCTGTATAGACTCAATTCAGTTTTTCCTCTTCTTTATAGTCACTTAGAGAGATACGAAATATTTGCTTTGACCGAAACCTGGTGTGACCATCACTTAAAAAACGGCCCCAGAGGATTCCACTTATTCGAATCACTGGCAACTAGAAGCTCCAAACTGGGAAGATGCTCGGGTGGAATAATAGTAGGAATTAAAAATAAACTAAAAACTATGTTGGAGAAAGTCGTTGTAGAGCATAATTGGATATCTATACCTTTCAAGCGTTGTTTCAACATACAAATTTGTTATATATTTACATATATTTCTCCAAACGAATCTCAACTGCCAAACTTCATTACTTTATCCAAACATGTCGAAGATAGGTTGGCTAACGGCTATGAAATAGTTCTAGCGGGTGACATAAACATCCGTACCGGCACCTATGGATACCTACACAACCCACTAGAACGTCCCTTACTTCTTTCACCTGAACGCAAATCTAGAGACCCAGTGCTTTCCAAACATTGGGAACAACTCATAAACTTCCTAGATAATAATCTACTGACAATAATTAATGGCAGAACTATAAGTGACAAAACTGGAAACTGCACATTTATCTCAAGTCGTGGCTCATCTGTTGTCGATTATTTTATTGTCTCATATTCCCTGCTGGAGCACGTTGTTGACCTCAAAGTAGATAATAACCCATACTCGGACCACCTTCCACTAACAATAAACATGTCTAACTTATCTAATCTCAAACGAACGAAAGAAACCGTCTATCCCTGCTTTGAAAGATACAGATGGGCACCTGATAACACATCCCTCTTTTCGCAGAATCTTGACAACAATCAAGTCTCTACAGACCAGAATCTTGACAGCCTAGTTAATACATTTTCTAAACAAATACTAAACGCAATGCTTGCTGCAGATATGCGCATTAAGGTCAGACCTGGCCGCCCAAAATCGAAACCCTGGTATAGCAGGGAATGCTATTTAGCCAAAAAATCTGCTAAGGCAAGCCTCACAACCTTTAAGGAAACGAACACTGACGTAGACCGCAATATTTATGTCTCAAATAGGAAAAGGTACACGACCTTAATAAACTTCAACAAGAAAAAATATCTTCAGGAAAAACAAGAACTTCTTAAAAATGCCCGTGACTCCGCAAACTTTTGGAAAACTATAGCTACCTTGAAAGACAAAAGCTATATACAAGGAAATATAACAATTTTAGAGTGGCAATGCTTTTACAACAAACTGCTCTCTGCTGAAACGACGATAGGAAGCGACCTATCTACTCTCTCACGAATTGATCCTGAACTCTACTGTGAAATCTCCATAACAGAAATAACTAGAGAAATCTCCAGTCTGGCAAATGAAAAAGCTTGTGGCGCTGACGAAATTCCGAATGAAGCATTAAAGACCCTACCTTTCGAACACCTTGTTACTCTAAAAAATATATTCAACAGAATCATTAATTCTGGTTCATATCCCTTAATATGGTCTAAATCTATCATCCATCCTATTTTTAAAAGCGGTGACCGGGATAATCCATCAAACTACCGCGGAATTGCCCTTATTAGTAATCTGTCAAAACTTTTCACATCAATACTAAAATCGCGATTACGCAACTGGATTGAAGGTAGATCAATTATTCCAGAAAACCAGGCCGGATTCAGAAAAGGCTACTCCTGTCAAGATCACATTTTCACACTGTTGTCCTTGATACAGCTGACTCTCAGACGTAAAAGAAGAAAACTCTATGCTTTTTTTGTGGACCTAAAAAAGGCTTTTGACACTGTTCCCCACTCACTTCTGTGGTCAAAATTGGGTGAATTAGGTCTGGATTTCCGCTTTGTTAACCTTATCAGGAACTACTTCGAACAAATGACAACGACTGTGAGATGGAATGGACTATTTACTGAACCCATCAAAATCCGATCGGGAGTGTTACAAGGAGAACCCTTATCACCCTATCTATTTATACTCTTTGTAACTGATTTAATCAACATTTTTAATGACTCTACTCTACCAGGCATATACCTCCCTAATTTTGGAACGGTCCACCTTTTGATGTATGCCGACGACATAATTCTCATAGGAGAATCAAAAATCAATCTACAAATAAAAATCAACATGTTGAAAAAATACTTCGAAACTAATCATCTAACCCTGAACGAATCAAAATCCAAGATAATGGTTTTCCGAAATGGTGGCCGCCCTGCAAAATCGGACAAATGGTTCTGGGGAGACCAACTGTTGACAGTGACATCGAAATATCTCTATCTTGGCTATCCCCTCACAACAACAATCTCGTTTAGTCAAGTGGCTTCATACTTTAAAGGCAAAGCGCTTGCAGCTACCGGCGAAGTATGGAAAATTATGGAGAAATCCAGGTTGAATTCATTTGGTTCATCAATGAAACTATTAGACTCGATTATCCTGTCAACTCTGCTGTATTCTGCTCCAATTTGGGCAAACGAAAAGTACAAAATCTTGGACCAAATTCAGAATAACTATCTCCGACGACTATTGAACTTGCCGAGTAACACACCAGGCTACATACTACGCATGGAAACCGGACGCTTCTCACTAGGAGTCACAGCAACCAAACTAATTCTAAAGTTCTGGTTAAGAATATTAAAAATGGAAAAATCCAGATTGCCCGCAATCTGTCTAGCCCAATTATGGGAAACGTCCACTCTGACGAATACCTTTATAGGTTTTACAGAAAATTTAATGAATATCCTTAACTCAACTGGATTCATGTGGTTAAAGAATTGTTCAGACCCCAATATTCTACAGAAAGCAATACCTCAAATTATCAGAATCACTATAGAACAGTCTATCCAAACCGATCAATCAAGAATAACCAATTCGAAGCTACACACACACTACAAATATTTACATAAAACATTCGCAGCAGAGAACTATCTACTAAGTGAACTCCCACTGCCGGCTAAACGCCTCATTGCGCAATTGAGAATTCTATTTGTTTTATATCGAGAAGACCATATAAAATATCTAAGGACAGAAGACTTGTATTGCCAACTATGCAAAAATAGAACCGAAAATGAATTAGAACATTATATATTTGAATGCATGCCTCTTGACACGGAAAGAAAAATACTCTTCTCTAAGATAGGCCATACACACTTCACATTATATTCTTTATTATCCAACTTTATAGACAATAGTTCAGTAGCTCTAAATCTATATAACTTCCATAAAAATGCTGTAAAAAAGAAAGACTTAACCGAACATTCAAACATACCAAAAATTTCTGTTTGATGAGAAAGACAGAACCAACATCCAATTATTTGTTTAGGCAGATACGATAAGTTAACCCCCACACTGATAAAACGGTGTTTACCCTACAACCCTGAACACGCGGATTTTCCTGGGAAATCTCTTAAAGATTTCTTAAAAAATACATGGCCCACTTGTGCTGTGTGAGAGCTTAAATTGTCTTGTTCCATATGTAAATACCTGTTTTCTTTCCTCTTTTCGCTCTCCACTTCTCCCATCCATATTTCCAAAAAAAATTTTTTTTTCTTTTTTTGATTTTTTTTATTCTTCTTATTTTTTTATTCTTTCTTATAATCTGTATATATTTACCAAATGTATATAATCTTTCTCCATTTTTATTTCCCACTTTCATAGGTTTCTCCGTTTTGTAACCCCAAGGAGAATCCTCTGTAAGACCTGTGTGTCTTAATAAAGGCTTTTGTGTGTGTGTGTGTGTGTGATAGCAGATAAGAATAATATATTTTTTATATGAAACTTAAAATATTTTATGAAGAAGTGGGAAAAAAAACACAAGTGGGTTGAAGGGCAGAGATGATGCTTGAAAGCTTATGTCTCCAAGAGTGACTCATTTTAGAAAGAAACTCTTCCTCCTAAAAATTATCGCTTAATTCAAACTTTTTAATTTTTTTTATTATCCATTAAAGGTTTATATGGCACAATTTGGATTATAGATTATAAAACAAGGTAATAAGACCAAATCCAAATAAATAGTGTGTGACGTTTCGGTAACAAAGATGGTAACAACGCTCTTACCGAAATGCCACACATTTATTTATTTGAATTTGGTCTTATTACCTTGTTTTATCCATTAAAGGAAAAAATATATTAAAATTATCAATTTGATACAGTAGAACACCTATCTCTTAATGGACAACACCTAGTTGCAGAGCTAATGTGTCTTATATAGAAAGAGGGGTGTCTTCTTACTGGAGAGCAGGTTAACTGTAAAATTCATTTTTGAGGCAATGACCTTGGTAGTGAGGTGTCTACATGGTTTGTTTGTAATAAAGTTTCAATCCCTTGAAGACTATAATAGAGGGAGTGTAAACACAAGGTAATAATCTATAATCCAAATTGTGCCTTTTCAGAGGGAGTGTATTTTATAGTGTGTATTTTGGTCCTTTAATGGCAATAATTCTTCTAGTACTTTTTTTTTTATCTTTTTTCTCCAAGTCTGATCTTGAAATCAAATAGACGACCTATTACTATCTTCTTCTTCTTTCTTATCTCCACTCAATCATATTAGGGTATCAAGCTTGTAAAGCTTGAGATTTTTGATGGTGTCTGCCGGGGAAGAGTAAAGCTCATCAATGGATGAGTCAATACAGTCAATAATATGTCTTGGGGGTTGCAGGCTGAGAATTGCACTTAGTACATAGTGGGAAAACCCTGCAACCATTCTGGAAAGTCATTGTCCGTAGATGACCAGACTTAAGTCTGGAAATCAGAGACTGTTGTTCTCTTGAGAGGACAGCCTATTACTATAAAACCAGCATACATAATCTTCAGTTTGCAGAATTTCCACCATTTTGGTTGGAATGAAAATATCTTCTGAATAGGAGAACACCACAAAGATACGAGGGAGAAATTAGCAGAATTCTCTATCACAACTTAAAATTATATTTTCTAGAACAAACTCTGTGAATTTGACCACCGGATGTTGCTGCTTTACAATATATAAATCCATTGTTGTTTTGTTCATCTGGCAACCTTTTGTAAATATGTAATCGTCTTTTATTTTCTTCAAGTCAGCGAGGTATTTGATTCACAAATTATCAGCTTAATTAAAGCAAATAGTTTGAAAAATAAATATCAGGTAAAAAGTTTCTTTAAATTTGAAAGCTTTCGAGTAAATATATTGCTCTTCAATGGGCTGATATTCTATATACAATCTCTAAATAATATATATATACAGAATAATTGAAAACTGCACGCCTGCAAGAGCACATGCCAATAACAAAAGTTTTCAATTATTCTATATAAATATCATTTAGAGATTGTACATAGAATATCAGCCTGTTGAAGAGCAGTATATTTGCTCGAAAGCTTGCAAATTTAAATTAAAAGAAACTTTTTAACCTGATTTTCATTTTTACTTTCAAATAATTTTTGTGTAACTATTGCTCACATAAAGCAAATAGTGATATAAGGTTTATTGTTTTTTTTTTTTTGGTTCACATCTGCACAATATAATATTCTTGTATTCAAAATCATCAAATAATTCCTATCTCAAATATTATAACACATACATGCATACATACAGTGTAACCTCATTAATTCAGTTTTCGAATCTCAATCTGCTTATTTACTTTAACTGACTAATTCCAACACTCACTTGAATTCAGCTCAAATTTCTGAATACTCTCGGGGTGTTGAATTAAAGAGGTTGGACAAAAATCACTTCTCTATTATGATAAGGTAGAAGTTGTTCACAAACCTGATTCAGCAAGATTGCAGATGTGATGATGACCTTTGGGAATGACCATTTAGATCCTCACTGGGACATCTCTCTTTAAAGGACAACACCTAGTTGCATAGCTAAAGTTACTTACAGACTGGGTATAAACACAAGGTAATAAGACCAAATAAATAGTGGGTGACATTTCGGTAACAACGCTGTTACCAAAATGTCTCACACTATTTATTTGGATTTAGTCTTATTACCTTGTGTTTATAATCCAAATTGTGCCTTATCAGAATGGGTATATATATCTTTTGTAATAATTAACTTATATACATAATAGAGTAATATTCGAACCACACTATAACAGCATTACTTGATATAAACCGCAACGCAATCAACATTTTACCGCAAGTGTTTCTTTTGAACGAAAAATTTTAATTTATTTTAAGCAGAAATAACGACCATTTCTAACCTTAGGGATGAAGTATGAAAGGATGAATTGTGAAGAGTAATGATGAATGGAACCCTGGACACTTTTATTTTTCCATTCATCATTACTCTTCACAATTCATCCTTTCGCGCCTCATCCCTAAGGATAGAAATAGTCGTTATTTCTCCTTAAAATAAATTATGATTTTTCGTTGAAAAGAAACCTTTGCGGTAAAACTTGTCAAGCGTTGTTTTTACAATCATAAGCCACATTATATTGTATTATAAATACATAAATAATGAGGTAAATCACAAGGTAATAAGACCAAATCCAAGGTTTGTATAGTGTGTCTTTACACACTTTTTTTTTTTACTTATCCCTAGTACACGTGGTACAGGCCATGATAATTATGGTGGGTAGAAGAAGGCGACTGCTTTTACTGTAAGTGCACCCACATGTCTACACATGTGAAAAATAGTTTGACTTTTCACTTACAAATGTGCCAGAGCCCCGTTTGGTTACTTGCACTCGCTGGTGGGGTTGGACTTATGCAAGAATCGGGGACCATTGAAGCATTTTTTTTTTTTTTAAATCAGAAAAAAGTGCCCAATGTGTGAATTGAACCTGGGTCGTAGCAGTCGAAAACCAACGGTTTAGACCATCCTTCCACCGACCCCCCTCTCTTTACACACTATTAATCTACTAGAGGAATCCCTGAATATCATTTCTAAGAAGCAATAAAAGTTAACAGCAACAAGATTCTTTATTAAAGTGATATAATCTTGGCGAGCTTTCAGACTATGACATCCTTCAACAAGCTATTTGCATAATAGCCTGTTGAAGAATGTCATAGTCTGAAAGCTTGCCAAGATTATATCACTTTAATAAAGAATCTCATTGCTGTTAGCTTTTATTCCTTCTATTTAAATTATTTGGAAATTTGGTTTTATTATCTTGTAGTAGTATGATCCATATTGTGTCTTGTCAATGGTTATTTAGTATTATATGATGCATTAGTAATGCATCATGTAAATCACATCCTCCTGGACCTTGTAGCGTCTTCGGCGCTGGTCTCTTTCAGAGGTGACATCCAACCTACTTTGTCCTCTGTGTTACCCATTGACGCCTGAAACCACTTTGGCCCCATGACTGCATAGTAGGGTTACACCACCACATATTATGATGCATTAGCGCGCCATCTGTTATGAAAATTTAAAACTATTATAGATCTTTATGATTCTTTTGAAAATTAAACAATTTCTACTGCCCTTACTGCGATAGAAAAATTACTAAATAATAAAAGACCCAATTTGATGTTTGTGAAAGAGCAATTGCTTGAAGCATATTATATATTTATAATTGTATGTATTTATACTGTCCTCAAAACTTATGTCTATAGTTCATCTAAAATATCCATTCCAAGAGTCTAGCATCAGTATCACTATAAAAGGAAGTTCCAAAAATGCAATATAACAGCGGTATGGTAGATTAAACTGGTGAAACCGCTGGGAGGGTTCACCACTGATAAACCAGGCCCCCCCTTTAATTTTCAAGAGAATCATACACGTCTATAATAGTTTCAAATTTTCAGTATTATGATAAGGCACAATTTGGATTATAGACTATAAACACAAGGTAATGAGACCAAATCCAAATAAATAAATAGTAGGTGACGTTTCGGTAACAAAGATGGTAACAACGCTGTTACCGAAATGCCACATACTATTTATTTGGATTTGGTCTTATTACCTTGTTTTATCCATTAAAGGAAAAAAATATATTAAAATTATCAATTTGATATAGTAGAACACCTATCTCTTAATGGACAACACCTAGTTGCAGAGCTAATTTATCTTATATAGAGAGAGGGGTGTCTTCTTACTGGAGAGCAGGTTAACTGTAAAAAAATGGTCATTTTTGAGGCGATGACCTTGGTAGTGAGGTGTCTACATGAAGGTTTGATTGTAATAAAGTTTCAATCCCTTGAGGACTATAATAGAGGGAGTGTAAACACAAGGTAATAATCTATAATATAAATTGTGACTTATCAGAGGGAATCTATTTTATAGTGTGTATTTTGGTCCTTTAATGGCAATAATCCTTCTAGTACTTTTTATCTTTTTCTCCAAGTCTGATCTTGAAATCAAATAGACGACCTATTACTATCTTCTTCTTCTTTCTTATCTCCACTCAATCACACTAAGGTATCAAGCTTGTAAAGCTTGAGATTTTTGATGGTGTCTGCCGGGGAAAAGTAAAGCTCATCAATGGATGAGTCAATACATTCAATAATATGTCTTGGGGTTGCAGGCTGAGAATTGCACTTAGTACATAGTGGGGAAAACCTTGCAACCATTCTGGAAAGTCATTGTCCGTAGATGACCAGACTTAAGTCTGGAAATCAAAGACTGTTGTTCTCTTGGGAGGACAGCCTATTTCTATAAAACCAGCATACATAATCTGCAGTTTGCAGAAATTCCATTATTTTAGTTGGAATGAAAATATCTTCTGAATAGGAGAACACCACAAAGATACGAGGGAGAAATAGACATTAGCACAATTCTCTATCACAACTTAAAATTATATTTTCTAGAACAAACTCTGTGAATTTGACCCACAGATGTCGCTCTGCTTTACACTATATAATTCCATAGTTGTTTCTTTCATCTGGCACCTTTTGTAAATATGCAAATATGTCTTTTATTTTCTTCAAGTCAGCGAGGTATTTGATTCACAAATTATCAGCTTAATTAAAGCAAATAGTTTGAAAAATAAATATCAGGTAAAAAGTTTCTGTTTTAATGTCCAGCTATACAGAGAGCAAAACAACAACTGACTCACCCGTGCTGGCAAGGTCACGCTCCGCTGCGTCACGTGGGAAAACATAGGTAGATGTTTTCTTACATGTTCTCAGCACATCCCCCTTTTTAAGACTTGAAATATATATATACATTACAAACTTTAAATGCATAATATAATTAATAACGAAGGCGATCCACAGGTTTAACAATTCTTCCCCTCCGGGTTCTTATCTGGCCGTCTTCTGAGTCGTTAGAGGGATAATCCACAACTGGGGTCTTTTCATTTTCAACCAGTTCCTCCCCCGAAAAGGTCGGCGTCGATGGGTCGGCTGGATATTGCACTGTAACACCTTTTCGTAGATGGAACCTGTTTCGACGTAAAGTCCCAACTGGAGTATCAACCATATACGACCTTGGTGTCGATGCTTTCTTCTTTACAATCCCCCAGATTTGCATATCTGTAATCCAAACAGTGTCACCTTCGGATAGCTCCTCCATGTCCGTAGCTCCGCAGCGTCGATCATATCTGGATTTCATATCCTTTCTCCTTCTCCCTTCCTTTCTTTTCAGGGTCTGAGAGTCCACCAACCTTGGATTAAGATTCTCTGGTGCAATTGGCAAGGTCGTTCGGAGTTTACGTCCCATGAGAAGCTCAGCAGGGCTGTAACCGTTCTCCAAAGGGGTCGATCGATACTCCAGGAGTCCAAGCGATGGGTCTTGATTTTTCTTGAGGATCAACTTAGCAATTTTCACACCTGCTTCTGCCATCCCATTGCTCTGCGGAAATCGAGGACTTGAAGTGACATGTGTGAATCCGTACTGCCTTGCGAAATTTGCAAATTCACGAGCAGCTCCAAATTGCGTCCCATTATCGCTTACAACAGTTTCTGGTACTCCATGTCGGGCAAATATGGATTTGCAACTACGCACCACCACATTGGCTGTGAGCCGATCCAGCTGAACCACTTCAGGAAAGCGAGAATAATAGTCAATGACGACTAGATACCACTTATTCTCGAACTTGAACAAATCCATTCCAATCTTTTGCCACGGTCATGTAGGAAAGTTGGTTGGTATCAAAGGTTCATGTTTTGAGACGGCTTCCTGGATACAGACACTGCACTTTCTGACCGTTTCCGCGATCTCCTCCGAAATTCCAGGCCACCATACCGTCTCACGTGCGAGAAGTCTTGTTTTTGTAATCCCGAAGTGCCCAGCGTGCAACTTATCTAGGATCTCCAGTTTCATACTTGCTGGAATAACAAGACGACAGCTACGCATCAGTAGTCCATTTTGAACGCCGAGTTCATCCTTGACATGCCAATAAGAGAGCAGAGCCTGTGACATCTTCTTCTTATCTGGCCAGCCTTGCTCAAGGTAGTTGACTACTGCTTTCAGGGTCGTATCTTCTTGTTGAGCTTCAAAAATCTTCGTCAACATCTCGTCTTTGTCGGTTATACTCGAGAGAACTGCATTTATATGCGCTGAGGTTGGCCGTTCGTCTTCACCTCCCTCGGTTGTAAGAAGTGGTTGTCTGGATAATGCATTGGCGTCGAGCAGCTCCTTTCCAGGGATATGCACTATTTCGAATCCAAACCTCATCATACGCATTCGGAAACGTTGCAGTCTTGGGGTCAGCGAACTCAATTCTTTCGTCGAAAATAGAGGAATGAGAGGCTTATGGTCGGTCTCAATTCGGAAACGCTTTCCAAGCAGGAAATCTTGAAAACGTTCGCAAGCCCATGTAATTGCGAGAGCCTCTTTCTCGATCTGAGCATATCGTTTTTCGGTAGGTGTCATAGTTCTAGAAGAATAAGCAACAGGTCGCCAGATTCCATTCTTACCTTCTTGCTTCAGTACCGCTCCCAAGCCGTATGAAGATGCGTCGGATGACACCATAGTTGGTTTCCTGACGTCGTATGCTGCCAAGATGGGTTGAGTCGTGAGCAATTCTTTCAACTTTCGGAATGCTCGCTCCTGGCTGCAATCCCAAACGAAGTCTTGACCTTTCACCAACAACTGGTTCAGTGGAGCCACAATTTCAGATAAATTTTCCACAAAGCGTCCCAGATGGTTCACCATGCCAAGAAATCTTCTTACGCCATGAACATCGGTCGGAGCAGGCATCCTCGCCACTGCTTCGATTTTCGCTGGATCTGGTCGAATACCGTCTTCATCCAGTATGTGCCCAAGAAAATTAATTCTTGGCACGCCAAAGACACACTTGGCCTTGTTTAGTGTAACTTTCGCCTCTTTCAGTTTTCGGAGCACTAAACGAAGAATTCGATCGTGAGTCTTGGAGTCGGAGGCAAATATCAGGATATCGTCCAGGTAACACATTACACCGTCCATGCCTTGCAAGATTATTGACATAACTCTCTGAAAATACTCTGGGGCGAGTGAGATTCCAAATGGCATTCTGCAGTATTTATATCTCCCAAAAGGAGTGATGAAGGTCGTTAAATGCTGGCAGTCCGGGCTCAACGGAATCTGGTGAAAGCCACTGTTCGCGTCCAGTTTCGAAAAGAATCTTGCTTCCCCCAGTTGCCCCAGCATGTGCTCCACCACTGGCATGGGATGCACTTCGCGCTGTACATGTTCGTTCAGCCTTGAGAGATCCACACAGAGTCGTATGTCGCCATTCGGTTTACCAGCAATCACAGTCGGTGCACACCATTCAGTCGCAACGTTAACTTGTGCTATGATTCCCGCCTTCTCGAGCTCTTCCAATCTTGTTTTGAGCTTTTCCATCAAAGGTATTGGTACCCGTCGAGGAGTATGCACAGCATATGGTTTTGCTCCAGGTTTCAATTTGATTTCGTAAGGGTTTCCGATCTGTCCCAGTCCTTCAAATACTTCAGGGAATTCCTTGATCGGGTTAATTCTCGTCGCAACCACTTCAATCCGCCTCGCCAGGTTCAAGAGCTCACATGCCCGGCGACTCAGAAGAGGTTCACTCAAACGACGAATGACATAAATCTTCTCCTTGATTTCATAATTGCCATTTCGCAGCGTTGATATAAACATACCCACAGTCTGAAGTTCGGAGAATTCAGCAGCTCTAATGTTGATATCACTTTCCACTAGTCGTTGCTGTCCCATTATCTTCTTGAAGAGACACAGAGGAACACATGTAACATCCGCCTGGGAGTCGAGCTTGAACTTCACCTTTTTCCCGTTCACTTGGATTTCTGCTGTCCATCGCCTCCTGCACTCGCCTTCATCATCATCGAAATTAGATGAATCCTCCACAGCTGAGACCTCCAGGAGAAAATCAATTTCTTCATCAAGTTCAGAAACAGCTTTGACTTCCGCAGTCTTCGCCTGCTTATCTGGGCAGCAATTTGCAAAATGGCCTGTTTTTGAACATAGGTTACATCTTTGTCCTTCAGCACGGCAAGCCTGTCCTTCCCTGTGGGTGAAACCTCCGCATTTTGGACATCGTGATCTTGTTGTGGCTGACTTCTCCTTCTTCCTCGAAGGCTGCTGTTGTTGTTTCGGTGATTGTTTCTTCGTGTTGAACTTCACCTGATTGACCTTTTGGCTTGTTGAGGGACGCTGCAGGTCGACTTGCTGCTGTCGAACGGCTTCCTGCTGTCGAACCATTTTCACCGCCTTTTCCAAAGTCAGTTCGCTGTCCAACTGCATTCTTTCAGATAAAGCTTTGTCCCTCACTCCAACCACTATTCGGTCACGGATCAACTGCTCATGAAGACCCTCAAATTCGCAACTATCAGCCAATTTGTACAATGAAGTGATGAATTCGTCCACTGGCTCCCGATCCTCTTGGATTCTTGAATTAAATTTCGCACGTTCGTAGATAATATTCTTTCTGACACAGAAGTGGCTGTCGAACGCCTTGAGGACGGAATCAATTTTCGTTGCCTCTTCCTCCTTTTCGAACTTGAATGTCCTGAATATATCATCCGCGCGGTCACCCATCAAGTACATGAACAAATCGATCTTGTCCGCCTCCTCTTTCTTCTTCATTCCACTGACCACGAGGTATCGTTCGAATCTCTTCCTCCATTTGGGCCATTCGTTGGGAGTCAAGAAGTCGAAAGTTTCTGGAGGTTGAATCTGAGCCATGTTGAATTATCTTCCAAAGTATGCAAAAATCGATATTTTGCGATATACGGGTTCGTATTTTATCCAGTTATCGCTGCCACCATGTTTTAATGTCCAGCTATACAGAGAGCAAAACAACAACTGACTCACCCGTGCTGGCAAGGTCACGCTCCGCTGCGTCACGTGGGAAAACATAGGTAGATGTTTTCTTACATGTTCTCAGCACAGTTTCTTTTAATTTAAATTTGCAAGCTTTCAAGTAAATATACTGCTCTTCAATGGGGGGGGCTGATATTCTATGTACAATCTCTAAATAATATTTATATAGAATAATTGAAAACTGCACGCCCGCGAGAGCACATGCCAATAACAAAAAGTTTTCAATTATTCTATATAAATATTATTTAGAGTTTGTACATAGAATATCAGCCCGTTGAAGAACAGTATATTTGCTCGAAAGCTTGCAAATTAAAAATTAAAAGAAAATTTTAACCTGATATTTATTTTTACTTTTTCAAATAATTTTTGTGTAACTATTGCTCACATAAAGCAAATAGTGATCTAAGATTTTTTTTTTTTCAAGGTTCACATCTGCACAATATAATATTCTTGTATTCAAAATCAGCAAATACAGTAAAACCCCGCTAAGACGAACCCTGTATATAACGAACCTTCCCTTATAACGAACCCACGCCGATTCCCAATTCCATTCCATTGAAAATACCATCGTTATAACGAACTTTGCGATTTTTAGAATAACGAACTACCCCTATAACGAACCTATTTTCGGTCCCAAAATAATAAAATCTATTTAAAATACTATGCTTATAACGAACTTAGAATTGTAATTTAAAAAAAAAATTAAAACAACCAAATTTTTAGCATGTTTCAGCTCGCGGATCGCGATTTCAAAACAATACATTTAGCGGCATTGTTTGTTTTGAATTTTGCACTTTATTTTTGCTGTATGTTTTATAAATTTTAACACATTATACTTTTTATTAAATAGAATATATTTGCATCCATTAAATTTGAAATATAAAAATACAAATGGCTTCCAAAATGAAGAAAACAAAGGCATTTTAAAAACAAAAGCGTTATTTCTTTAAAAAAAAAAAAGGCCATTTTCAGAACTTTTCAAAGTGAAACAACACAGGCAAAATGTTAAGAACATATTAAAATAAGATAATATAACTTTTCTATTATAAAAGATAAAATATAAAGCTATTAAAAATTGTTACAAAGAGAAATCAACCCCAACTTTTGCCGCGATCGCGATCGTACGTTTTAGGGCTAAAAAAAAAATCCAAATAAATGGTCCCGTGATGAAACAAAAACTATTTTTATGCCATTAACTATGGTGATTTTAAAGTCAGCAATGTTTTGCATGACAGGTTAAAAAAAAAAAATGAAATCTAGACCTAGAAGAATATGTGGGAAAATGAAATGGAAGAAAAACACTAACTTTATTTAAATGGTGCAATGCTTGAAGAATGTTTTGAAGCAACAAGGTGTTAGAGCCATTTTTCCAAGTAAACAATGTATTATATAATGTGATAATGATGCTTTAAAATCATTTTATATCTTTGAATATATATTTAATAAAACTTTGCCTAGGATTTGTCTTGATTTTTAAATTAGACATAGAGGTACATGTATGTTAATGATAAGAAAAACCATCATCTAATGATTTCTATTATTATTCAGTATTAATGTAAGGAAATTGGTCAATTAAGGGAATTAAAACAAAGTGACCATTATTAAGAGGAAGCCTCTTCCTGTGTGTATGGCCGTCCTTTAATTATATGGTCTAAAAATTTTGAAAAGTAAAAAAAAATAGCCAAAGCGTGGCTATAGTGAACCGTGGCTATAGTGAACCAAAAGCTCTGTCCCATTGGGGTTCACTATAGAGGGGTTTTACTGTAATTCCTATCTCAAATATTATAACACACTAGACGGGTGACCCGGGATTGACCCGTGTGCATATCTACCCGAGTGATATATATTTAGATAAGATTTTTTTTTTATAATTGTTTGTTATTAGCATTATCTATTTGTTTGCATCAGCATAATTTAATCTAATCTTTGATAGAGGGCGCTGTTCGTGAGCTAAGTAGAATAATTTGAATATATAGTTTTAATAATTGATTTATATATATTTTTTAAAATAGCCTATCGTCTTCCCCCTATTTTTTTATCTATGTATAAAAATTTTGGTTTGAATTAGTGAACTACTGCGAATTTGTATACCGCACATACAAACAAACAAACATAAACATTGATTTTTATAAATATAACACATATATGCATACATACAGTGTAACCTCATTAATTCAGTTTTCAAATCTCCTATTTACTTTAACTGATTATAATTCCAACTTGAATTCAACTCAAATTTCTGAATATCCCTTCGGGGTGTTGAATTAAAGAGGTTGGACAAAAATCACTTCTCTATTATGATAAGGTAGAAGTTGTTCACAAACCTGATTCAGCAAGATTGCAGAGATGATCACCTTTGGGAATGACCATTTAGATCCTCACTGGGACATCTCTCTCTAAAGGATAAAACCTAGTTGCATAGCTAAAGTTACTTTACAGACTGGGTATAAACACAAGGTAATAAGACCAAATAAATAAATAGTGTGTGACATTTCGGTAACAACGCTGTTACCAAAACGTCTCACACTATTTATTTGGATTTAGTCTTATTACCTTGTGTTTATAATCCAAATTGGGCCTTATCAGACTGGGTATATATCCTTTGTATAATTAACTTATATACATAACAGAGTAATAGTCGAACCACACTATAACAACATTACTTGATATCAACACCACAGTTAATAGCCATCTAAGGATATCCTAATCACTATGTGGCTCCCAACATAAGTATATAAAACAATGTTTGACAAGTTTTACCGCAAGTGTTTCTTTTTAACAAAAAATCATAATTTATTTTTAGGAGAAATAAACGACTATTTCTATCCTTAGAGATGAAGGATGAATTGTGAAGAGTAATGATGAACGGAACCCTGGATACTTTCATTTTTCCTTTCATCATTACTCTTCACAATTCATCCTTTCATACTTCATCCCTAAGGGTAGAAATAGTCGTTATTTCTCCTTAAAATAAATTACGATTTTTTGTTCAAAAGAAACACCTGCGGTAAAACTTGTCAAACGTTGTTTTTACAATCATAAGCCGCATTATATTGTATTATAAATACATAAATGAGCTAAATTACAAGGTAATAAGACCAATGTTTGTATAGTGTGTCTTTACACACTATTTTTTTACTTATCCCTAGTACACGTGGTACAGGCCATGATAATTATGGTGGGTAGAAGAAGGCGACTGCTTTTACTGTAAGTGCACCACATGTCTACACATGTGAAAAACAGTTCGACTTTTCACTTACAAATGTGCCAAGCCCCGTTTGGTTACTTGCGCTCGCTGATGGGGTTGGACTAATGCAAGAATCGGGGGCCATTGGATCATTTTTTTTTTTAATCAGAAAAAAGTGCCCAATGTGGGAATTGAACCTGGGTCGTAGCAGTCGAAAACCAACGGTTTAGACCATCCTTCCACCGACCCCCCACTTTACACACTATTAATTTACTAGAGGAGGAATCCCTGAATATCATTTCTAAGCAGGAATAAAAGCTAACAGCAACAAGATTCTTTATTAAAGTGATGACAACCTTCAACAAGCTATTTGCATAATAGCCTGTTGAAGAATGTCAAAGTCTGAAAGCTTGCCAAGATTATATCACTTTAATAAAGCATGTCGCGTTAATGTTAGCTTTTATTCCTTCTATTTGAATTATTTGGAAATTTGGTCTTATTATCTTGTAGTAGTATGATCCATATTGTGTCTTGTCAATGGTTATTTAGTATTATATGATGCATTAGTAATGCATCATGTAAATCACATCCTCCTGGACCTTGTAGCGTCTTCGGCGCTGGTCTCTTTCAGAGGTGACATCCAACCTACTTTGTCCTCTGTGTTACCCATTGACGCCTGAAACCACTTTGGCCCCATGACTGCATAGTAGGGTTACACTACCACATATTATGATGCATTAGCGCGCCATCTGTTATCAAAATTTGAAACTCTTATAGATCTTTATGATTCTTTTGAAAATTAAAACAATTTCTACTGCCCTTACTGCGATGGAAAAATGACTAAATAATAAAAGACCCAATTTGATGTTTGTGAAAGAGCGATTGCTTGAAGCATATTATATATTTATAATTGTATGTATTTATACTGTCCTCAAAGCTTATGTCCATAGTTCATTTAAAATATCCATTCCAAGAGTCTAGCATCAGTATCACTATAAAAGGAAGTTCCAAAAATGCAATATAACAGCGGTATGGTAGATTAAACTGGTGAAACCGCTGGGAGGGTTCATCACTGATAAACCAGGCCCCCCCCCCTTTAATTTTCAAGAGAATCATACACATCTATAATAGTTTCAAATTTTCAGTATTATGATAAGGCACAATTTGGATTATAGACTATAAACACAAGGTAATAAGACCAAATAAATAAATAGTGTGTGATGTTTTGGTATCAGCGTTGTTACCGAAACATCACACACTATTTATTTATTTGTATTTGGTCCCATTACCTTGTGTTTATTCAGTATTAGTTTCACTGTGACTTTCTATTAGATGGTCTCACAGCACATTTATTGTAGAAACCTTGATTCTATTAACACCTCCAATCTTATGTTTCTGCGCAGTGTCAGAAGCTAGTGTACGCCGGACTGATTGGCCTCTATTTCACATTGGCCTGGCATAAAATCAAGTACCTGGATGGTAAAATTGACTGGTACCAGAGCCGTCTTCATCCCATTGATCCATCCACGGTCCATCTGGAACGCAAGAAATCTCCGGAATTGTACTGGCGTTTCAACTTCCTGGTCCTACGCAAACCTAAGGATGAAGAGTAATATCCCCAACCAATAAACTTAGAGCAATAATCTGCTATTACATATATATATATGTGTGTTTGCGTGTAAATTTAATTCTTTATAAACATTCACATCTCATTTTCATATTTGTTTGTTTGCAGGTCTTTTTTTTTTTTGGAACAAGGAGAAAATGTAAATCTCCAAGATTAATTACTGTCTCTATGCCTTCTTATTAACTGGAACTCTTGGAGGATAAAAAATTACTTCCAAATATATTTATGTATGCAAATACGTATATAGGTCAATTTAGTGAAGTAACCATTATTATATAAGAGGTAACCTTTTTCTGTGTTGTATGACTGCCCTTTATATAATTATACCATCTAAACATTTTTTGAAAAGTGAAATAAATAGTCAAACTGTGAACCATTTTACAGTATATGGGTTTTACAATGTATATGTGTTGACACAGTTGGCCAGATGGAAATCTGGTCACCTGCGCACTCTAGTCTATAAAGAGTGAGCCAAAAGCTTCCCCGTGTGCACTAGGTGCAAAACCGAAGAGGCCACTCCCCAACATATACTAAATTGTATTGGAAAGGACAAAGGATCCCTGTACAGAGAACTATGAAGAGTTCTTGAACTTCTTTATGAGCACGACCTCCAAGATCTTGTCTAATTTAGACTAATAAAAGGATAAGTAAAAAAAAAAACTATACTGATGTGAAGTTAGTTGAGGGAGGAATGGGGGTCATGAGTAATGAAAGGTATTCAAGATAATATCAGTCATTTTGGAAGTGGAAGATGCTTGAACTTTGGTATGAGGTTAGAATACTAAATCTAACTAAACAAATAGCCTGGGACATTTTAGTAACAGAATTTCCACCATCATCAGTACATAAGTACTTCACTTTTACAGTAACAAGACTTGTTACTGAAAGTCAAACACTGTTTATTTGGTTTTATTACCTCATGTTTCTAATCCAAATTGTGTCTTATTAGGTAAAACATTTGTTTTAGAAGTACAGTTAAACCTGTCTATAGCGCCCCCTCTTGGGACTCACCAAAATAAGGTTCCATAGAGAGGGGGTGCTATAGACAGGTTGCTTAATATTGATGTAAATCGCATCGTACTATTTAAAATCAGGCTCTATAGAGAGGAAGGCGCTATAGACAGGTTTAACTGTATATAAATAACAAAGGGAATTACTTATCCAATCACAATGTAAGGAATATCCTAAGTTTCCAGTCTCTGGTTGAAATAATCTTTGTTGCAGAGATAAATAAATATAAGTTATGCCTGCTCAAGCTTGTGTTAGGAATGCACCATTGTAATATAACTCTGCCTTGCCAGTCCCAAGCCCAGATGAAAAAGGAGGAGGGGGAGCAATAACAAGCTTGCTAAAATACCTGGGCTCAGCTGGCCCGGCTGATAGTACCCTGTAAGGACTCCTGATACAGGATGAGCGGTGTTTGTACTCCATTTTAGGAGCGGTTGTCTGTTCCTCATGTCACACACAGAGGCAGCTAAGTCGGCCTGCCACTGAGTAGTGCTCCCAGTCTTAATGATAAAGGCAAACACATTCTATTCTCACATTTAAGAAAGAAGAAGAGAAAGACCATCTTAATATGATTTCAAAGAGTCAAATATTTTTACATTATAGAAAGAGAACATTCCAAAACAAGGATACTTCATTATATACATTTCTTTTGATGAAATTAATGTGAATGTGCACAAAAATAGATCTTTGATACAATTTTAATACTTAGGTGTTTACATTTCCCAATTGGAGAGGAGTGGACTTCAGGAATTGGTTTAACCATGGAGATAAGCACCACTACCACCACATTTCCCAATAAACATGGTAAAGACAATGATAATCATGATGAGTAGCAGTTGGTAACTGCTTTTACTGGAAGTACACCACATGTCTATACATGTGTGTTCCAATGCCCCCTGTTTAGTTACTTGCATTCAACAACAACAAAAAGCCTTTATTTAGGGTCACTGACCCTATACAGGATTCACCAGAGGTATGCATAAGAACAAAGCAGTGAGACAAAGGAAATAACAATATATACAGAAGAAAAAGAAAAAAAAAACAAGAAAGAGGGAAGCAAGAAAAACAACACAAAAAGAGTAGCAGTAAGAAAGTGAGGAGTGAGTGTCACTTGGCCTTCTTCTGAGATATGGACTTGTGGAAACCATAAAACGCCGTAGCAATATACTTATTCTGGGTAGTTACTTGCATTCACTGTGGGACTTATGCAAGAATTGGGACCGTTGAAGCAATTTTTTCTTCATGAAAAAAGTGACCAATAAAGATTCAATCACTGGTCATAGTTGTAGAAAATCAATGGTTTGTACCAGTGTTGGGCATTAAAAAATTATTTTTCAATTAAATTGTTAATTGACAAATAAATTAATTTAATTGCTAATTGCAATTAATTTATTAGCAATTAATTTCTTAGTCAATTAACAATTTAATTGAAAAATTTTTTAATGCCCAACACTGATAGACAAAAACAAAAACAAAACAAAAAAAAACACACAGTCCAATGGAATATTAGAGCGGCCTGGTAGACAGTGTTGGGCAAATATTAATTAAAATGATTTATTAAAGATTAACAATTGATTAATTGTTAATCTTTAATAAATCATTTTAATTAATATTTGCCCAACACTGGTTTATACCAACCCTCCACCGACAACCCTTTATACTTGTGTTAGATTTTATCTTAAAATGATTGTTTTTGAGGGTCCATCAAGTCTAGTTTGATTTTTGGCGACTGATTAATGATAAATTTAGGAGATAAGTAAAATATGTCTGTTAAAGCACACAATTTGGATTATAGATTATAATGCAAGCAAATAAGACCTAATTCAAATAATTTATTAGTGTGTGATGTTTCGGCAACAGCATTGTCACCATCATTTTTATTTTTTTATTCTTTTGTCTGATGATGGTGACAATGTTTTTGCCGAAACGTCACACACTAATAAATTATTTGGATTAGGTCTTATTTTCTTGCATAAAATATGTCTGCTTTAGTGATATGACTGAAAGCACTCTCTCTCCAGTAGCAGGTGCAGCTAAGTTTGCTGACTCTGACAAGAGAACAGATACTATATGCAAATTCTCCTAACTTGCAGTACACAGTCAGTGATCATCCTGTGTCCCTTGGAGCCCTTACAGCATTCTATCAGCAGGGACAGTTGATCCCAGATTTTTTAGTGAGGTAGTTGTGGTTTAATGAGCTTTTTTTTACTTTAGGCTTTGTACCAGCATCTTGAGTATTGAAGATATATTAATACTATTTAAAATTGAGAATTAGAATTCTCAAATTTAATGGAAAAATCAAAACATTCCCGAAATGCCCCAAATGTGATTCCCAACCAGCCTGTCCAAAACATCAATTGAAGTGTATCAAATCCTCCAAAAAAGACCTCTGGGAAAACCCCAGGACTATAATAGAAAAAGCTGAGACAATGGAACCTAATGAAGATCGTTTAAACGACTTTAGGAATATACAACAACACCATTTAAAATTAAAGACAATCAAAACTGGTCAAATGCAATTTTATATATTTACATGGTCAATAACTAAAACTCACTGAGAAGGTATTTATGAATAATTCTCTAACCAAAAACATTTTGTGTTTGTCAATAAATTACAAGATTAAGTGTCTTGATTAAGAAAAATGCATCTCCTTATAGTGCAATTTAAAGTTGCTGATGGCTTACACCATCTAACGGAATAAGTATAAACTATTCATTGATTTTTTTATTTATTCCAGAATTGGCCAAATGCCCATTATTGATTAATCAAGAATAGCTAACCACTGTGCATACGCCGTTTCGGGCTGTCAGCGGGGATCAGGATGCCTGAATAAGTGACTCAAGTTTACATTATTTCTGAGTGAACAAGTTTTATTTAACCAAGTTAGTAAGAATTGTGTATTTCTGCATTTAAATTAAAATGTTATTTTTAAAATTTAGGTTAAGAAATATATAGGGTATATGCCACATTATAATGATAGAGAAGAATCTCTTTCTAAAGGACACAGTTTAAAAGAATCACGAATTATTGACTGGTCAATAAAGGAGCTAAAAGTATCTAAAGGACGCCTATAGTTGCAAAGCCAAATTGTCTTTTATAGAGAAGTTGCTTTTATCAAAGAACAGCTAATTGGTAAAAGGTAATTTGCGATGAAAAACTGTCCTTTGTATAGAGGTGTTCACTATGCGGAGTCTCCCTTCATGATGCTTCTAATGGTGTAATGGATTGTGACTGCTTATTATCAAATGAAAACGACGTGAGAAGAATAAAAATAATCTATTATTTATTCTAAAATATTAATATTGTTATATATTCTGGTTCAAATGCTGGTTCAAATTCACATAAATAGGTACCGCTCAGCAAGAGCAACCTAGTTCATGATAATTGAACATTGTGTAATATGTGAAGGTTATTCACATATTAAACAAATTTTTACGCGGGATTCAATCCCGGTTCATGACTGTCGGGAATCGAGGGGGTTACCCACTCGTCCTACGACTTTATATTTTGTTATTGTTATATATTAAAAATATAAAAGGTCAGGTGTTTATATTAAAAACAAATAAGGCATATCCTGACCACTAACATGAACGTTTTCTAGATGGCAGAGCGCCATCTAGTGGAACAGAAATCAACTAAATATGTTGCCAACCCATTTTCTCGATAAATCAAGAAAAGCCAACCGCGAAAGCGTTTTGGTCTGTTGGCCCTCATCAGCGTGGTGCAGGCTGTACCTCTGCGACCAAAAAACTTTTAGTCCCAGAAGCTTCCTAAGAAATCAAGAAATGGATAGTTAAGGCCAAACTTGCGTAAATAAGCTTAACATGTGAAAAATAAAAAAATATATAAAAAAAATGTTATATATATCTGCCACAGTGATAGTGGCTGTTGTATTTGACCTCGATGCCGACTCGACAATAGTTATTGTTGACAATATTAATGAATAATAATATAATGTAGAAAATTAGGAAAGACAAACTTCAGGAGTCTTCTTGAGAATCCGGGCTAATTGGCCTACAAATAAGGTCTTCTAGCCCTACTATGGCTGTAGAACGCGAACTGGCGGCAAGGGATCCTAGGAACTGGCAGTGGAGGTGTCATCGCAGGGGGGGGGGGGGGGGAAAGCTGGAGAGGTCAGGGAAACAGCGCCTTGATGGGGGAGAAGCCTGGATGGAGGCCAGTTGAGGAGGCAAAAGGTCCTGGAAGCCTAGAACTTAAAGGCTCTAAGCTTCAAGATGGGGCAGCTTGAAGCTCTCGCCTCGTGCTTGTCTGGGAGGCCCTTGGCACAGCAGTTGGTGCACTTGGAAGTGTGCCAGTCAGCAACGGAGGGGCAGGCACGGCCTTCATGGCCGCCTTCACCGCAGTGGAAGCACTTGGGAGCTCTGGGGCATTGGGCAGAGTTGTGGCCGAAGCCACAACAGCGGAAGCAGACTCGTGCGCGGATGGACTCCTCGAAGTTGAGGATCACTCCATCCACCACGATCCTTCCACGATTGCCCAGAGATTGAGATTGAAACTGATTTATTATAACGTCCATATAAGATTAAATACAGATTAAATAAAAATATGAATAAATAAGATTATATAATGAAAAATACAAGAATAAATAGATATAAATATATAAAGCAATTGATTGCCCAGAGCTCTGAAGGTCGTGAGGTCCACCTCGATGAAGGCGGTGCAGGTCCCGTTTCTGGGTGCAGAACGATGCGCCACGCGCACCACCTTGTCCCCAGGGAGTTGGCTGACAGCAGGGGTTTCCAGCAGCGTCTCTTCAATGGTGGAGTTGGAAGTTTCCTCATCCACTTTGAAGAGGCAGATGCGAGGCAGTATCACCTTCTGTTGGCGGACCTTCATGCCATCCAGCTTGTTGGCCAGGGAGGTGGTAACATCAGGGATGGTATCGGGGTTGCTGGAGTGGAGGACAAGCTTCCCTTTGGTTCGCAGGGAGGCCCAAACGCCTTGGGGTAGAGTGTGGGCAGCGCGGACAGCTTTAAGCATTGCTCTTGGGTCAGCCTGTGGGTCATCAGAGATGACCACTGTGTGAGCCGCCGATTTTTCCCCATGGAGGACCACTTGGGCGGCCGCAGGCTTGGGGACGCGGGAAGGCGCAGGTTTTGCGGGACCTTTGAGGTTGGTCCTCTTTGCGGGCGGGTAGGGAGCCTCAGGCTGCTTCCTTTTGGTTGGAGCCGGAGTGGAGGGCTTGGTGGGGTCAGTCTGGGAGCTGGTTTCCTTGCAGGAGGGAGAAGGGCTGGTTTGAGTGCTGTGGCAGGCCGTCTGGGGCTTGATTTCGTCCAGCTCCTTAAAGGACGCGAGGGTGCCAGAGAGGTTCTCTACCTCGGCAATGAGGGCCTTGATCTGCTCAGACCGCAGTTCGATGAATGTCTTCATGTGTTGGAGCAGGATGAAATGGGTGGCAGGTTGATGAACCTGCATGTCCCTAATGAAGCGACCCCTCGCCTCATCGTTCTCCTTAAGCAGTTGGTCGAGGGTCACGAGAGGCTGCTGGGCAAGCTTCTTCTTCTTCCTAGAGGGAGTCATGGCAGGAGCAGGAGAGCAAAGATGTGCACAGGTAGAGAGCTGACTCGAAAAGCGACAAACTTCAGGATGACATGGCAATTTATTTAAGGCTAAAAACAAAATCAACATTTATAAGATAAATGATAAGTATTGAGGGAGAAGTTTGCAGAGTATATAGCAAAATATAAAAAAATTATAAATATGAAAAAAATAATAATCTGTACATATAATAATAAGTAATGAAATAATATTAATGAATGTGATCAATAGTTACCCAGAAATTATTTGAAGAGGGAAATATAGAATTAGGGTAAAAATTTTATTTTATATTAGGTTTTTGCAAGATTTCGAGCAAATTTTTGCTCTTCAACGGACAAATAATTTTGTGTACAATATCAATTATCAAAGTATATTTCAAAATTTTAAAAAATAAACGATGCTGTAAAAAAATAATAATAATAATTCTAATTACATCATTGGAAAAAGCAGAAGTTAAAAATTCATTAATTAAAAATAAAAAACACAATAAATTCCTTAATTAAGGTTTAATATGTTTGAAATTTTAAAAATCATATTGCATTTTTTAAAAAGTTTCTATTGCAATTTCAATATTTTCAAGGTACTCTGTTTTATTCTTACTATTATTCACGGCGCTAAATTTATTTTTATAAAGTTACGATCACAAGATTTTTTGGGTTGCGTTTGTTTTGACTAATATAATACTTATTTACACAATTTTTAATAAAATATTTGATTAAATCAAATTAAATAAATTGTCAATCTAATAAAAGATTATCTTTAATAAAAGAGTAAGTGCTATAAAAAGAAATATAGATATAAATACAAAAGAAAATAATTAGAATTATATAGAACCTAAACAATGTTAACAGACCTAGTGTATAAAATGACATTTTTGGATATAAATCGCATTAGAGAATGAAGAGTTTGTGAGCTTTATATACACATAATTTGCTACTTAGTATGATCGTCTGTCACAAATAACATTGCAAGAAGTAATGTGTTTTTAGATAAAGATCTCTCTGTGACACTTCATCTATCACAAGGGCAGAAATAAATCGTCCTCATTAATCTCTTAACATAAACTGATTGGATTTAATCAATAAATAAATAAGTAAAACAGTAATCCTAAGATTCATAATAAAAAATACTTGAAAATGAATTGTTGAATATCTCCATAATTTAATGGCATCTGTTTTTTACCTCCAATTAAAAAAAAAATTGTCATCTGATTGGTTGATGAAAACATTTATCAGTTAGAATGAAATGAGACAAGAAAGGTTTGCCTTGCATTGTAAAGAAGACCTCCAATAGATGGAATGAAGTTATGGAAACTGTGTGCTTCTAAGCGCCTTTAATAGATACAAATTTTAATCATACAAATTGTTAGAAAGGAATACCATAAGACATTGTTCTAGCAGACAAATGTTTCCATCAGCTAGGCCAATCAGAGATCTATTGTTTTAAATCATTATGGGCATCTCTGCTTCTGACATTGGCTAAATTAGGTTATTTTAAAAATGGAATTATTTTCCCCTATAGGCCAATCATACATGCAGTTTTTTTTTGTCTCCCGTGATGTATAAAAAGATTGTCAGAGCTGACTGCTACAGGGCACGTCCCCAGGTGGCGGATAGGGAAACAACCATCATATATGAAGGCCAGCTGTGAAACAAACAGAATAACTCTGACAAATAAGCAGTTGCGGACCAACAGAAGCATTGTTAGAAAGAAGAGAAAGACCTCTTTAAAAATCCTGAGTTCAACTGACCCAGTTGATAGACCTCAGCAAGGATCCCTCTCCAGGGATACGAAGGAGCTGCATCTGCGGAGGCATCTGCTTTCATGTTAGGAACGGCTTCAAACTACAGGCAAACTCAGACTTTCACCAAAGTGTGCCTGGATCATGGTGCTATGATTAATGAAAGCGCACCCCTATACCTATGAGATCATATTAAAAAGATTTTTCCCCTATTGGCTGAGCTGGTAGAAGTATTTTTTAGATAGAATGATGTCATGGCAGCTAATTTCTTACCTCCTAAAGTGGTTAGATTATGTTTGTTTGTTTACATCACACCTGGTTGGAGGAGAGAAGTGGTATAAATAATCAATTTTCAACAGATACAACCCAGGATTAAATCCCACTTTGAGCAATTTTTCATCTCAGTAAGGACAGTAAAATTTTTGTTTATTTAAATCCCTATATTTATCAAACAAGAGCTTTTTCCCTCCCTTTTTTAACTGCCTACTACAGTTAGGACTCATCTATTGAGACTCTTATTAGGAAAGCAAAAAAAACTAGTCCCAATTATTAGCAGTCCCAATTAACAAAAATTAACTCTCAATCTCTCAAATTAGCCTTTAAAAAATTAACCCTTTTTTCTTTAACTAGAGCTACTGATAAAAAATGGGTACAAGTTTTGCTTTCCCAACAAGTCAACCTGATTAATGAGAGATGGATGTAAGAATTTGCATAGCTCTTCTACCTACTTATTTACATATGCAACTTGCTGGTGTTTCTTTTTTTTTAGAAGGAGGAAGTAAGATGGAGGATTTCTCCGGGAGTGAAGGGGAAGAGGACTTTATTTCCACCGCAGTCATTCTCAAGCAGCTCCAACAGGTAGAATATCTATTTACTTCTTCTTTTACAGAATTCACTCACTCACTGTCACTATGTAAGTGCCAACTCTGATACAGAGGTTAGACATCATGGAATGCCATTTCACCCTATTCTATGCTCTCTACTTCTTCCTACTTCTTCTTTCTTATCTCCACTCAATCATATTAGGGTATCAAGTTGTGACCTATTGATGGGGTCTGTTTGGCAACCATCATGACTGGGTGAAGTAGAATGCCTTTGTCATTAAGACTGGGAGCACTACTCAGTGGCAGGCCGAATTAGCTCCAAAATAAATGGCCGCCTCTGACATGAGGAACAGACGCCATGTGCAGCCGCTCCTAACATGGAGTACAAACGCTGCTCATCCTTTATCCCTGGATTAGGAGCCCTTACAGGGTACTATCAGCCGGGCCAGCTGAACCCAGGTTTTTTAGTGAGCTTGTTATTGCTCCCCCTCCTCCTTTTTCATCCGGGCTTGGGACCGGCAAAGGCGGAGTTCTACTTCTTCCTATCTTTTAATTACAGACCATTCAATCCTTGGTCTACCTCTCTCTTTAATTCTCCCAAGAGTCATCCCTCGAGTATGGTTAATAGACAATCCCAGATGAATCTCACAGTACATGGTCCACAAACTTCATTTTCCTTTTGATTATTTCATTAAGAAAGCTATCATCATGTAGTACAGCCATCTATGATACAGTGTCCAATTATCATACAATATCATTTCACCCTGTTCTATGCAATCCTCTTCATGTCTTCTAATATTCCAGACCACACAGACATTCTGTTAGATGATCAAAATAATCCTTCCTTGGTCTACCTCTTTATATAATTATATATGGTTCATTGATAAGGCACAATTTGGAATATAGATTATAAACACAAAGTAATAAGACCAAATCCAAATAAATAAATAGTGTGTGACGTTTCGGTAACAGGATTGTTACCATCTTCAGACAAAAATACTGAATGATGCTGTGGTAAAATTTCTCATTCAGTACTTTTGTCTGAAGATGGTAACAACGCTGTTACCGAAATGTCACACACTATTTATTTATTTGGATTTGGTCTTATTACTTTGTGTATATATGGTTCATTTATCAGAATAAAGTATTTAGCCAATACAGTAGAACCTCAATGAGAGAACACCTCTCTACAAGGAACAGTTTTCATAGCCCAAATTACCCTTTTTAGTAATTTCCAGCTCTCTGGTAAGAAGACACTTCTGTCTAAAAGACAATTTGGCTCTGCGATTACAGAGAAGTTCTCATGTATAATAAATTCTACCTTGAACAACCATCTTGAGCAGAGCTGCTATTGTAGAAAATCAAAAATGATTTATCTTGATCTAATTAATCCTTCAATGAAAGGACCACTTCTGGGAGAACCAGAGTGGTATTAATGTTTTTTTTTTAATATTATACAGTATAACCTCGTTAATTCGACACACCCCAATTCGACACTCGGCGATAATTCGACCATGTTCCGATGTCCCGACCTCCGGCCTATCAAATAACAAACCGTAATTCGACAGTATCGATAATACGACAGTTCCGATAGTTCGACCATTTTAAAATTCGAATTTCGACAGTTGAATGTTATTTTACATGCAACTTTACCGCTAAACGGTATTACGGCGGCGACGATCGTCATCGGCGGGCGCCGATACGATCGCGCCTGCGCACTTTTGGTTTCTGGTTAGTTTAAGTTTCACTTTGCAGTGCCGTTGCGCAATTTCGCGGATGTTATTGTTTTTTTTTTTTACGCGGGAATTTCGGCATCATGCGCTAACTAATAATAATTTTTATTTTTAACATTGAAATATTTTAGCTATTTTTAAATTTATAAATAATTTCTTTTTAAATAAATAAATCTTTATAAAATGATCCAACAATGATTATGATAACATTTTATTTCAATATTCCATTTCTGTGTTATTATAAAAGATTTAAACACAAAATCAATAACACCTGCAGCAGCAGTGGATGCCTTTAATACATTAAAATTTATTTTTTAAAAGACATTTCAGAGGAAGAAAGGCATGCATGTTTTTTCAAAATGCCATCTGGAATACATCCTGAATAGGATTTCAGTGCAAAAACAGATATCTATAAAGGAATTTTTTTAAAAATCTCTTCATGATTATTTTAAAATAATATTTTTTAAAATTTTCTTTTTATATATTCACCATATTTATTTCCTTTCAACTGCTATATTTTTCAATTAGAATAAAATATTATTTAATATATTATATTTAATATTTTAATGTCTGTAGAGTTAATATTTGATTATATTACTGAAAAAACACATTGCCAATAAATTTATTTGTTACAATTATTTATGTTTCTAAAATATGTATTAATGCCATTTTGTCACTGATACTAAAAGTTAATCATGAAAATAATATAAAAACACACAATGGTTTCAATTAATATCATTAATTTATATTACAAAGCTATTTAAAAAAAATGTTATTTTAGCGAGTTAGATGATAACCTAATCATATAACCTTAATTCAACACTTCCTTTAATTCAACCGAAAGCTCTGATCCCTTGGGGTGTTGAATTAAAGAGGTTCGACTGTATCTAAGGAAGATATGATTACCATTTCCTTTAACAAATTTGTGCACTAATGAGTGTGTTGCTATAGTTTGTTAGATGACACATATACTGTATATGTACGCAGTGTGGATATTTACAACTGAAATTTCAACTAAATTTAACTTGAGAAAAAGCTTGAAAGCTAGCATTTAAAAAAAAAATAATATGAAGAAACCCATTGTGAGAAATCTTTTTTTTTTAACGCCTTTTTTCTCAATTTTATCCTGAATCGTGTAGTGTACTTAGAGTAAAAGCAACTTAAAACCCTTACCTACCATGATTATCATGGCCATACATACTTGGACTAAGGATACACAAGGTAATAAGACCAAATCCAAATAAATAAATGGTGTGATGTTTCAGTAACAGCGTTGTTACCATCTTCAGACAAAAGTACTGAGAATAAGACCAAATCCAAATAAATAAATAGTGTGTGACGTTTCAGTAACAGCATTGTTACCGAAACATCACACACTATTTATTTATTTGGATTTGGTCTTATTACCTTGTGTTTATAATCTATAATCCAAATTCACTTCCATCAATAATTGACAATATGACCCAGAATAAGTATATTGCTACGGCGTTTTATGGTTTCCACAAGTCCATATCTCAGAAGAAGGCCAAGTGACACTCACTCCTCACTTTCTTACTGCTACTCTTTTTGTGTTGTTTTCTTGCTTCCCTCTTTCTCTTTCTTGTTTTTTTTTCTTCTTTTTATATTGTTGTTTCCTTTGTCTCACTGCTTTGTTCTTATGCATATCTCTGGTGAATCCTGTATAGGGTCAGTGACCCTAAATAAAGGCTTTTTGTTGTTGTTGTTGTTGTATAATCCAAATTGTGGCTTATCATTGGACTAAGTATGTAAACCAATGTCTCCAGGCATGGATAAATGAGAAGCTGGCCCCGGAGCTGCTGCCCTATGTAACGGAAGTGGTGGACTCCATGCTGGAGCAGGTCCATCACATGGAGACCAATCTGGCCAATGTCAGGGCCACAGAGCTGCGTTACACCCTGCACATGCTCGAGGTACTGCTCATTGGCTGGTACAGGCTGGTATTTAAATATATGTGCCAGGGAGGGACACTGTTTTAAAATTTATATTGTCCTCTATTGTACAACGAATCACAAGTTTTACGAAGGAGCTTCTTTATTTATACTTGAGCTAGCTTTCGAACCTTTCGGTTCTTCGACAGGCGTGGCTAGTATGACTATACTAACAGGGTATAAGCGCGCTTGAGCCATTATATACAACATATATATTTACATGCGAAGTGATATTTCAAATATAATAAATTAAAATAGAAATAAGAATTATGACTATGAAATATAAAATAAAACTATGCAAATGAATTTAAAGATTTAAAATTTAGATAAAATTTTTTTGGAAAATATACGCTAAAAGTTAAGTAAAATTATGATATTCACTGTATACAAGTAGTGTGACACTTTAAAATTTGTAAAGTTTAAAACTAGTAAAATTTGAAACACCTCAACACAGAAAAGCCAAGAGGGGGTCCACTCCAACCCGACTACTCTCCAGAGCATATTAGGGGATAACTATTGAGATAATATATGATATATTTCCGGTAGATCTATTTTCCTATTGATGCTGTTTGTTTGTGATGATATGATGGACTCCAGTACCAATCTGTGCTGCTTATTGTTTATGTGTTGGTATAGTACTTTAGGATGATCTAAGTTAAAGCTATGGCCAGTTTTTGAAATGTGTTGGTATATAAGTGACTTCGGGTCTCTATTGTTAATGTTTCTTTTGTGTTCGGTAATTCTGATATACGCGGTTCTGCCAGTCTCCCCCACATAGGAGGCCGGGCAATCCTGGCAAGAAACCGCGTATACTGCTCCGGTGGAGTGGATGGGATTGCTGGGTATGTCTGCTTTGGTGATAGGATTCCTGAGAAGGGCAGCAAGATTGGGGGGGCTGTTAAAGTAAACTTGGATGCCATATGGGCGAAGGATTCTGGAAATGGTAACAGAGAACGAGGAATATGGAAGATAGCATACGGCTCTATAAGTCGTGGAGGTCCTCGGAGCAGTGGGATCAAACGTGTGTTTATCTATGAATTTTTTCGGGTATCCTGCAGTGGTTAGAAGGGTGGTAATTCTGTTTTTTTCTATGGCTTTGAATATAGGTAATGAGCAATGCGTATGTATTCTTTTGGTTAAGGTCCTGACTGTATTTATTTTATAGGCTACCGGGCTATTGGAGGAGAAATGGGTGTATAGGGGCGGGATATTCTTTTTGTGATAAACTGCTGTGTGTAATCTGTGTGGAGTGCGAATAATGAGAATGTCCAGAAAAGGTAATACTAGGTTTGTTTCTGTTTCATATGTAAATTTGATATCTGCGTGAAAGGAATGTAGAGTGTCAAGAATGGGTTGGAGTTTATTCGGTTTGAGTATACAGAAGATGTCGTCCACATACCTCCTCCAATAATGGATGTCGGAAGAATGCGTCTGATTGATCCACCGGTCCAAGGACCCCATCACGACTTCAGCCACTATGGATGAAAGAGGGCTGCCCATTGGGGTGCCTCTGATCTGCTTATAATGCTGGTGGTTAAATGTAAAGGTACTAATGGAAAGACATAAGGACGTTAGCTGGGTTATCAGGGTTATTGTTTGATCTTGAATACCTGCTGACTTGAGAAAGGACTGTAATTTGTTTAAAATGAGGGTGTGTGGAAAGGAGAGGTATAGCGCTGTAACATCAAATGAAACCATAGTGTGATGGGGTCCTTGGACCGGTGGATCAATCAGACGCATTCTTCCGACATCCATTATTGGAGGAGGTATGTGGACGACATCTTCTGTATACTCAAACCGAATAAACTCCAACCCATTCTTGACACTCTACATTCCTTTCACGCAGATATCAAATTTACATATGAAACAGAAACAAACCTAGTATTACCTTTTCTGGACATTCTCATTATTCGCACTCCACACAGATTACACACAGCAGTTTATCACAAAAAGAATATCCCGCCCCTATACACCCATTTCTCCTCCAATAGCCCGGTAGCCTATAAAATAAATACAGTCAGGACCTTAACCAAAAGAATACATACGCATTGCTCATTACCTATATTCAAAGCCATAGAAAAAAACAGAATTACCACCCTTCTAACCACTGCAGGATACCCGAAAAAATTCATAGATAAACACACGTTTGATCCCACTGCTCCGAGGACCTCCACGACTTATAGAGCCGTATGCTATCTTCCATATTCCTCGTTCTCTGTTACCATTTCCAGAATCCTTCGCCCATATGGCATCCAAGTTTACTTTAACAGCCCCCCCAATCTTGCTGCCCTTCTCAGGAATCCTATCACCAAAGCAGACATACCCAGCAATCCCATCCACTCCACCGGAGCAGTATACGCGGTTTCTTGCCAGGATTGCCCGGCCTCCTATGTGGGGGAGACTGGCAGAACCGCGTATATCAGAATTACCGAACACAAAAGAAACATTAACAATAGAGACCCGAAGTCACTTATATACCAACACATTTCAAAAACTGGCCATAGCTTTAACTTAGATCATCCTAAAGTACTATACCAACACATAAACAATAAGCAGCACAGATTGGTACTGGAGTCCATCATATCATCACAAACAAACAGCATCAATAGGAAAATAGATCTACCGGAAATATATCATATATTATCTCAATAGTTATCCCCTAATATGCTCTGGAGAGTAGTCGGGTTGGAGTGGACCCCCTCTTGGCTTTTCTGTGTTGAGGTGTTTCAAATTTTACTAGTTTTAAACTTTACAAATTTTAAAGTGTCACACTACTTGTATACAGTGAATATCATAATTTTACTTAACTTTTAGCGTATATTTTCCAAAAAATTTTATCTAAATTTTAAATCTTTAAATTCATTTGCATAGTTTTATTTTATATTTCATAGTCATAATTCTTATTTCTATTTTAATTTATTATATTTGAAATATCACTTCGCATGTAAATATATATGTTGTATATAATGGCTCAAGCGCGCTTATACCCTGTTAGTATAGTCATACTAGCCACGCCTGTCGAAGAACCGAAAGGTTCGAAAGCTAGCTCAAGTATAAATAAAGAAGCTCCTTCGTAAAACTTGTGATTCGTTGTACAATTGTATCAATTATACGGAGTTTACCTGTAGAAATTTATGCCTTAGACGCTTTTACGGTCATGAGCCACACAAATTCCGATTGTTCCTTTTACCTGCGCCAGCTCAGAAAGAAATCGGCACAGCTGTCAAGATGGAGGTGTCACCTGCGCTTCAACCGAATATGCAAGGACCACCAGTTCATCCCACCGTCCCTCCGAATCAAAGACCCGGTAAAGAACCCTTTCTCAGAAAAGATAACAAAGAAGTTCCAGTGGGACCTGTTAGAGTCCAGAATCCAGGGATGTCACTCCAATATCAGGATCATATCTAAGACAGTGAAGGGCCTCATATTTCACATCCGCCAACACCTTCCCATGGCAGAGTTCACCGAAGTAATCATGTCCATCACTAGAGACATCCAACGCAAAGAAAAGATCCTTACAGACAGGCAACAAACAAAGATGTCATATTGGGTAAAGAAATACCAGTTCCCCCAGTCCGCAGCCTTTCCAAGCAATTCATCTAACGGAATAGTTAATTTGTCCTCGATGCCCTTAACGGAAAAGGAGGAAAGGATGTTAGCGTTGGGGTTACATTACGTTCCTCCCGACATACCCAGGTTAATAGCAGGAGTGGAAGGTGCACTCAAAAACCTCAACCATATGGAAACCCTCAGGATTAGACACGCAGTTACCCAGGTCTTGCGCAGGCCCTATCACCCAGTGTCATATACCCGGGATCATCGCTCCCTTATCCTCAAGCTAAAAAAGACTAGTTCGCTGGTCATCACCAAGGCGGACAAGGGAAACCAGACGGTGTTGATGGATAGAGCTGATTACGAAGGAAAAATGATGAACATACTCGCTGACACATCCACTTTTACGAACATCCCAACATCTGCGAAAGACGCCATGGTCAAGGGCTACAAGTCATCACTTAGGAACTTGATGAAGGCGAAGCTGATCACCAAGGAACAATTCACTCAGTTCACCGGTTCCCTCACACGGGATGCATACATATATGGTGCTCCTAAAATACACAAGTCTGGGGTACCACTCCGACCCATCATAGCATACCACCTCTCCCCGGCACACACTTTAGCTAAATATCTGGCCCAGCTGTTGTCCCCCATCATGAAGAGCAATCCTAACCAATACAACATCATGCACCCACCCAGTTTTATTCAAGAGATCACACAAATGCAGCCACCCGCACATCACACTATGGTTTCATTTGATGTTACAGCGCTATACCTCTCCCTTCCACACACCCTCATTTTAAACAAATTACAGTCCTTTCTCAAGTCAGCAGGTATTCAAGATCAAACAATAACCCTGATAACCCAGCTAACGTCCTTATGTCTTTCCATTAGTACCTTTACATTTAACCACCAGCATTATAAGCAGATCAGAGGCACCCCAATGGGCAGCCCTCTTTCATCCATAGTGGCTGAAGTCGTGATGGGGTCCTTGGACCGGTGGATCAATCAGACGCATTCTTCCGACATCCATTATTGGAGGAGGTATGTGGACGACATCTTCTGTATACTCAAACCGAATAAACTCCAACCCATTCTTGACACTCTACATTCCTTTCACGCAGATATCAAATTTACATATGAAACAGAAACAAACCTAGTATTACCTTTTCTGGACATTCTCATTATTCGCACTCCACACAGATTACACACAGCAGTTTATCACAAAAAGAATATCCCGCCCCTATACACCCATTTCTCCTCCAATAGCCCGGTAGCCTATAAAATAAATACAGTCAGGACCTTAACCAAAAGAATACATACGCATTGCTCATTACCTATATTCAAAGCCATAGAAAAAAACAGAATTACCACCCTTCTAACCACTGCAGGATACCCGAAAAAATTCATAGATAAACACACGTTTGATCCCACTGCTCCGAGGACCTCCACGACTTATAGAGCCGTATGCTATCTTCCATATTCCTCGTTCTCTGTTACCATTTCCAGAATCCTTCGCCCATATGGCATCCAAGTTTACTTTAACAGCCCCCCCAATCTTGCTGCCCTTCTCAGGAATCCTATCACCAAAGCAGACATACCCAGCAATCCCATCCACTCCACCGGAGCAGTATACGCGGTTTCTTGCCAGGATTGCCCGGCCTCCTATGTGGGGGAGACTGGCAGAACCGCGTATATCAGAATTACCGAACACAAAAGAAACATTAACAATAGAGACCCGAAGTCACTTATATACCAACACATTTCAAACACTGGCCATAGCTTTAACTTAGATCATCCTAAAGTACTATACCAACACATAAACAATAAGCAGCACAGATTGGTACTGGAGTCCATCATATCATCACAAACAAACAGCATCAATAGGAAAATAGATCTACCGGAAATATATCATATATTATCTCAATAGTTATCCCCTAATATGCTCTGGAGAGTAGTCGGGTTGGAGTGGACCCCCTCTTGGCTTTTCTGTGTTGAGGTGTTTCAAATTTTACTAGTTTTAAACTTTACAAATTTTAAAGTGTCACACTACTTGTATACAGTGAATATCATAATTTTACTTAACTTTTAGCGTATATTTTCCAAAAAAATTTTATCTAAATTTTAAATCTTTAAATTCATTTGCATAGTTTTATTTTATATTTCATAGTCATAATTCTTATTTCTATTTTAATTTATTATATTTGAAATATCACTTCGCATGTAAATATATATGTTGTATATAATGGCTCAAGCGCGCTTATACCCTGTTAGTATAGTCATACTAGCCACGCCTGTCGAAGAACCGAAAGGTTCGAAAGCTAGCTCAAGTATAAATAAAGAAGCTCCTTCGTAAAACTTGTGATTCGTTGTACAATTGTATCAATTATACGGAGTTTACCTGTAGAAAAAAAAAATTGTCCTCTATATTGATAAAATTTGTAATTGATGTTATTTTTGGCATTATATGGGTTTCTTATATGTGAAATATACATTATAAAATATACTCATGGAAAAAAACTTAAGAAGGTTGTACCTTTTAGCATGTATATTGGGATTCAGACAATAACTCTGAAAGATATTTAATGCACAGTGAGATCAAGTGTGAACAAAATTGCCTCTGTCTCCTTAAAAAAAATAGATATCTGGCGATACATCAAAGACTTTCCACTTCCTTAAGTTTTGTCCATGAGTGTATTATCTCTGCAGATCTTACTGCAATGATAAAAAAAAAAAAAGAATTAGACAAGAAGGCTTGGCTCATCAGTAGTGAACACTCAGTGATTTCACCAAATTAATCTCCAGACCCCTCTTTACTATTGTATTGGATTGTTTTTCTTAAATACCCTGCATTTCCTTATCATCAACAGCTCGAGGAGCATGGAGTCATGGAATTTGTATAATCTTTGCACAAGGGAATAAGAAACAATAACTTGCATTCCCTTGTAATTATATGTATGCACCTCTGCAGGCCTAAGGCTTATGTCCATGCATATCCTAAACACCCCTAAGCTGTTTATCTATAATACAATATAATATAATGCTGCTTGTGATTGTAAAACGACATTTAAAAAATTATCCCGCATGTGTTTCTTTTCAACGAAAAATCAAAATTTATTTTAAGGAGAAATAACGATTATTTCTAACCTTAGGGATGAGTTATGAAAGGATGAATTGTGAAGAGTAATGATAAACGGAAAAATAAAAGTGTCCAGGGATTGGAAGCGAACCCACATTGTTCCGCTTACCGGGCAGATACCATGTCCACTAGACTATCCTGGACATATTTTTCTGTCTGTTTATCTATGTTGTTACTATAAAAAGAAGAGCTGTGATGTAATTATAGAGAAGCTTGAAGATCTCCACTAGGAACTAACCCATGGTCTGTGTGTTCCCTCAGTTAGACAGGATCAAGTATGTTATCAACTCCTACCTCACCTGCCGTCTTAAAAAGGTAACATCATATCTCTATTATAATCCCTTCATATCTTTCTTTTGTGTTTCTCAAAGATAGCCGAGGCATGTGTACCAAAAGTGGCACCTCTTCCCTTTAAAAATGCATTAAAATGCTCGAGGAGCATGAACTTATGGAATTCATATAATCTTTACACAAGGGGATAAGAAACAACAACAAGCATTAAAATAATGCATTTCGGTTCATCACCTCAGTAAAAAACATTAAAGTGGTTATGAAGAATGTACCACAACACACACCAGTTTTGACAAATTCAGACAAAAGCCAACATGTTTACCATGTTTGTGGTCTAATGATGAAGTGGTAGAGCCAATTTTCAGGCCAGAATCCAACATAATGTTGTGGAAGGATGGTATTCAAAAAGTAACATCTCTCCTGTTAAAAATGCATTAAAATACTCCCTTTTTAAAGGGAGAGGTGCCTCTTTTGGTACACAAATACCATCCTCCTGCAACTTTTATGTCGTACAGTAGTGTGTGTGTTGTTAGATCAATTGATCACTAAGGACCTCTGTCACCGAATAGTATCCAAAAATGTATTTTTGTTTCAATTGCTACATTTAAATTTATCAAGTTCCTTGGCAGAGCTGACTGTTACAGGGCGTGTCTCCAGGTGGCGGATAGGGGAATTACTTTCAGATATGAAGGCCAGCTGTGAAACAAGCAGAATAACTCTAATAAAATAAGCAGTCGCAGACCAACAGCAGCATTGTTAGAAAGAGAGAAAGGAGTAGACCTCTTTAAAAATCCCGAGTTCAACTGACCCGGTTGATAGACCTCAGCAAGGGTTCCTCTCTAAAGATACGGAGGAGCTGCGTCTGTACTCATGTTAGAGTCGGCAGCAAAGGCTTCCATGTTAGGAACAGTCTCAAACTACAGGCAAAGTCAGACCTTCACCAAAGTGTGCCTGGATCATGGTGCCATGATCAACAAAAGCTGCACCTCCTACACCCCATTCTATGAGATCAAGTTTATCAAGTGGGCAAAGATTTAAAATCAGTGATTCAATACATTGATTCATTGTGATACATTTCTTTACTCCAATCACTCTGGTTAACTTTCAGGCTAAAATCCTATCAACAGGTCTTTGTGCATTTTTGAAAGGCCTATTGAAGAATGGCTAATAGCCAGAAAGTTAGCCAAAGAGATGGAACTAAAGAAATGCACCTCTTTTGAACCATTGCTTTTTTTTTTAAATCCTCACTCACCTGATAAAAAAGTGTTCTTCAAAACTTGTAACATTTTTTTAAAATATCTAAATTCCCATCTATATTTTGTGGCCATAGAATTGGCCTAGCCACTTTACCAGCTATAAACATTTCTTTTAACAAATTCTTAAGCTTTCATGTTTCCGATAAAATTGATCAATTCAAAGCTCACTCTGAACTGATGAGGACCATAGCCCGAAACCACGGTTTCCAGGTGGGCATTCTAAATTTTTGCCCAAAATTTGCATAGTGATTTTATGTCATTGACCCGAGTCTGCTAGATTGTAGAGACTTTCCATAGATGACACAGTCTTTGTATATATTTTGACAGAAAGAGGAAAATTATGAAAAAGTAAATGGCATCTCCTTATCATGCAACTGAATCTGGTTAGCTTTTCTTAATTAATCAAGAATGAGTATTTGGCCAATTCTGGAATAATTAAAAATCAACGAGAAATTGATATTTATTTTGATAGATGGCGCGAGCCATTGGCAACTCTTAGTTGTACGATAAGGAGATGTCTTTTTCTTTTTCAAAATTTATGCATCTTATCCGAGTACACAATATTGTACTATTTTTTCACAGAAAAGGAAAAGTCTTTTTTCCCCCTCAGATTACTATCATACAGGCAATATTTCATGCCATGGGAATGTTGTACAGCTGGAGAGATACGGAACCCAGGTCCTGGAGCAGAATTCTCAGTACCTCTCCCCTCAGGAACTGGAGTTCACTCAGCAGTAAGTTCAGTTTATTTTTGTTGGGTTTTTCAATGGGCCTATCTTACTCGTGCAAATGAAAGTTACCGATGGCTTGCCCTAATTTATAATACTAATCAATGAATAATTTCAGAATATACTTAATTATTGGAAAAAACTCCCTTTCTTGGTTTATTAAGAAATTTCATTTGCATGATAAGTAGATACCCTTTTTCTTAATTTAACCACCTGAACCCAGTATAATCATACTTTTGTACTATTTTTTTAGCATGTTAGGTGTGTGGGGCTGTAGCCATAGCAGAGATTTATTTATATTGATCTGTTAGACAATATTTGTGGGGGAAGGAGAGAGAAGAATTTGTGTGGGGCTGCTGCAGGTATGTGGGAGACATGAATGGGGTCCTCAACACTGTCATCAGCCATATGCCATCCAACATGCAGCACATCTCCCTTCCCAAACTCTGTAAGTTGGCTCTATCTTTATTAAATATTCCTCACACTGGATCTCTCTCATTATATCTGTTTATCTCTATTAAGGTGGTGATGATAGTAGCTTGATGTCTTTCCTTGTCCAAATACAGTAGAGCCTTTTTAATAATTTTTAATATCCCTAGTACACGTGGTACAGGCCATGATAATCATGGTGGGTAAGAAGTTGGCGAATACTTTTACTATAATAACAAATAGATTCAAAAAGGATAATGGCTATTAGCCATTCTTCAATAGGCCTTTTAAAAATGCACAAAGACCTGTTGATAGGATTTTAGTCTGAAAGCTAACCAGAGTGATTGGAGTAAAGAAATGCATCACAATGAATCAATGTATTGAATCACTGATTTTAAATCTTTGCCCACTTGATAAACTTGATCTCATGGAATGGGGAATACTTTTACTGTAAGTGTATATTCAATACTTCCTTTAATTCAATGCTTACTTTAAAAATGAGGAGGGGAGCAATAACAAACTCTCTAAGAAACCTGGACTCAGCTGGCCCAGCTGATAGTACCCTGTAAGAGCTCCTGATCCAGGGATACAGGATGTGTCTGTGCTCCATGTTAAGAGTGGCAGTACATGGCATCTTTTCCTCATATCAGGAGGTCATTTCATATTGGAGCTAAGTCAGTGGCCGGCTACTGAGTAGTGCTCCCAGTCTTAATGACAAAAGTAGATGCATTCTGCTTCACCCAGTCATTATGAATGTCAAATCTCCTCTGATGAGCTCTAATCATCCCCAGGTAGACACCATCAACAAGCTCTACAGACTCATTGATACCATGACAGGATTGGTGAGTGGAGATAAGGAAGAAGAAAAGACTCTCATATTTAACCAACTCTTAAATCAACAGAAAATTCTGCTCCCTTGGGGTGTTGAAATAAAGAAGTTGGAAGACTTGCATATCCAGTTTGCCTAAATACCATTGAGGAGATGCAGGAGATTGGCACTCTTGAATCTGGATTACAAGGTTTAGAACAGGTCACGTGAAGCCATTGACATTTGAGGGGGGGGAAGGAGAGAAAACTTTCCCACACTCTCTGCACCAAATGCCTCACAAACCCAGCTTCTCCACAATACATTCTAGATTGCATCAAGTCAAGCCAGAAAGGAGCTCTTCTTATATCCTAAAGAGGTTTGTGAAGAAAGTTAAGATGTGCACAATATATAAAAATGAAAAATGTTGAATTGTTGTTTGTGTGTGTCTTTCTTCTACACCAAAAACAAAAAACCTTCTGAAAAACTCTTCAAGAAATTTCACATGTAGGTAACACATCACTTTTAACTTATAGCCAGCATATACAAAGCTTAATACAAATTGAAGCCATTTTTAATATAGGAAAAAGTGTCTGGGATTTGTTGTCATTTCTTATCCCCTTGTGCAATGATTACACAAATTCCATGAGTCCATCATGCTCTTTGAGCTAAATGTGGGATTTGATCCCAGTGTGTAGTTATTTCTAAAGTAGAGCGCCATGTGTGCCATTACTCCATTCTGTCTTCTTCTTTCTTATCTCCACTCAATCATATTAGGGTATCAAGTTGTGACCCTTGATGGTGTCTATTTGACAACCATCATGACTGGGTGAAGTAGAATGTGTCTGCCTTTGTTATTAAGACTGGGAGCACTACTCAGTGGCAGATCAACTTAACTCCAAAAGAAATGGCCGCCTCTAACATGAGGAACAGACGCCATGTGCAGCCGCTTCTAACGTGGAGTACAAACACTGCTCATCCTGTGTCCCTGGATTAGGAGCCCTTACAGGGTACTATCAGCCGGGCCAGCTGAGCCCAGGTTTTTTAGTGAGCTTGTTACTGCTCCCCCTCCTCCTTTTTCATCCGGGCTTGGGACCGGCAAAGGCGAAGTTTTGTTGGAGTTCTGTCAATTGAGTCAAGTGTTTGTGTTACAGGCAGTCAGCCCAACCTGGAGGCCTATGTCTTTGTCAAGGCCAACCAGGATGTCACTGGGGTAGTGGTGGAGGATGACATCCATGAGACCAGGTACACTTCCATATAATATAATATAAAGGACTGCGGTGTATGATTATAAAGTAATACTTAAAGCCTCCCCGCACAAGTTTCTTTTTTTGAAAATCAATATTAATTTCAAAGAGAAATATGTACTATTTCTAACTTTTTGGATGACGTATGAAAAGGTTGAATATATGAAGAGTAATGGTCTATATATGATTGGATGACGTATGAAAGGGTGAAAATGTGAAGAATAATGGCGAAGAGTAATATACACTATGACCTACCTCCATGAGAGGACACCTCTCTACAAAGAACAATTTTCTATGAAACAATCTCTTGTATCAATATTAAGGTTAAATTATCAGGTTTCCAAGGATATAAGTTTCTTTTAAAAAGTTTTCATTCATATCTCTATAAAAGAAAATAAGACCTAATCCAAATAATTTATTAGTGTGCGACGTTTCGGCAACAACATTGTCACCATCATCAGACAAAAGAATAAAATTATTTGGATTATGTCTTATTTTATTTTATTATAATCTATAATCCAAATTGTGCTTTATCATTTATATCTCTAGTTTCCCTTGGCAGAGCTGACTGCTATAGGGCGCGTCCCCAGGTGGCGGATAGGGGAACGACCTTCAGATATGAAGGCCAGCTGCGAAACAAGCAGAATAACTCTGACGAATAAGCAGTCGCGGACCAACAGCAGCATTGTTAGAAGAGGAGTAGACCTCTTTAAAGATCCTGACTTCAACTGACCCAGTTGATGGAACTTAGCAAGGGTCCCACTCCAGGGATACGGAGGAGCTGTGTCTGTACTCATGTTAGAGTCGGCAGCAAAGGCGTCTGCTTCCATGTTAGGAACGGCCTCAAACTACAGGCAAAGTCAGACTTTCACCAAAGTGTGCCTGGATCATGGTGCCATGATCAACGAAAGCTGCACCCCTATACCCCATTCCATGAGATCAGATGTTGATTTGCATGCTGCATCGCCCGTCGCGCAGAATAAACAGGGGCGCGTTCAGGACTTAGGTAGAGGGTTCTGTCCGATAAGTATAATACAGTCTCCACAAACTTCACACTTTGCAACTTCCAAGCAATTGAGCATTCTGCAGTGCAACATAAATGGATTGTGCTCAACAGCAACAAAAATAAAATTAGAAGAAATAATGGAAATAGCTGAAAAACAAAAGATACAAATTATAGCCCTACAGGAAACCAAATTAAATGAAAAGTACAATCTCAAATATAAAAACTACAATATCCTCAGAAAAGACAGAAATAAAGAAGGGGGTGGCCTTGCATTTTTAATCAAGAATTTGTACTATGAAGACATAGCTATTAATATTCCAAACACATCAGACCTCGAAGCCCAAGGTATCAAAGTCTACCTCAATCAAAACAAAACCATCAACATATTCAATATGTATCACCCACCAAACAATAAACTTATTGACGATGGAACAATGGCTCAATTTCTTACAGACAACACTATTATTGTAGGTGACCTTAATGCCAAACATCAACTATGGGGATGTTCCACGCCAAACCCAAGAGGCAAAATACTTTCAAACTTATTTGACGACAATGCCTTCATGTGCTTAAATGATGGGAATCCTACCCACCATTCCTACAGTTATAATACCGCACAAGCCCTTGATATAAGTTTCTCCAGTCCTGACATTTTCCACAAATGCAAATGGCAAATATTAAAAAGTATTGGAAGTGATCATTTGCCTATTTTGATAGAAATTAGCACCAAGACCAAAACCAGCTCAATTAAAGAAAAATTCTGGAATTTCAAAAAGGCTAATTGGAATCTTTACCAGCAAAACACCAATGAAGACTTTAGAAAAGCACCCACTAGAATAAAAGATCTGGAACAAAATTGGATATCTTTCAAAAACACCATTATTAAAGCAGCCAAAGTTTCAATACCAAGAGGTAATATTAAGAAATGGATTCCAAATTATACACACCAGGCAAAAGATATTCAAACACTTATAACTAAAAGAAATGAACTACAAAAAAAGTACACCCAAAACCAAACAAATTATAGAACTGAACTGAACATTGTGAATGCAAAAATAAAAAGATTATATGTAAATATGAAAAGGGAAAAATGGAAACAAACTTGTGAAAACCTGAACCCAAGAAACCCAAATACAAAACTTTGGCATTTGGCAAAACAAATTGACAGAGCCCAGCCACAAACTGAAAACACAAATATGATTAAGAATATAGATGGTACCCCAGCAACTAATGACAAAAATGCTGCTAATCTTTTAGGTAATTCATATCAAATAAGTAGTAAAATCAAATTTGAAATAAAAGATAAGAAAGTTGAAAAAAAGGCCCGCAAGATTATCCATGACTGTAAAAACGTCACTAGCACTCATAATATTTTCCATGAAAAAATCAATATGAAAGAGCTAGATTATGCATTAGAAAACACTGACCTGAACAAGACTCCTGGGCCAGATGGAATCCATGGCCAAATGATATCAAACTTGGGCAAAAATGGCAAAGAAAAACTTCTTGATATTTTCAATAACTCCTGGAAAACTGGAAAATTGCCTCAAGACTGGAAAACTGCAACAATAATTCCTATTAAAAAACTTGACAAATCTGCTGATGACCCAAAAAACTACCGACCTATCTCCCTCACAAGTATTTGCTGCAAATTAATGGAAAAAATTATACTCAGACGACTTACCTACCACCTTGACACAAGAAATCTCTTACCAGAAGAACAATATGGATTTAGGAAAGGACATGGGACAATAGACCAACTCTTATTTTTCACACAAAAGGTAAAAGATGCACAAAACAGAAAACCAACTAACCACACAATAGCTGCTTTTTTAGACCTTACACAAGCTTTTGATAAGGTATGGAAAAACAAGTTAATTACAAAATTATACAAACATTTCAAAATTGATGGAAAAGCTATCACTTGGATAAATGATTTCCTTAAAAATAGATACATCAGGGTCAAATATAATGGCACTCTATCTAAAACCTTCAAATTGTACCAAGGATTACCACAAGGATCAGTCCTTAGCCCAACTCTCTTCACCCTATTTATTGCAGGCATAGAAGAAAAAATTTCACATAAAACCAATATTGGACTTTTCGCTGATGACATTATTCTATGGAGCAGCAATACTAACTGGAAAAAAGCTGAAAGAGATTTGAACAAGACTCTTTTCCACCTAGAAAAATTTGCTAATAAACATAAATTAGAAGTTAACCCCCAAAAATCTGAAACCTGTCTTTTTACTACCGATAAGAAACTATACAAAATAAGACCAAAAATTATTCTGAAAGCACAACAATTGCAATATAATAAACATCCTAAATATCTTGGCTACACCCTGGATCCAGAAATTAACTCCAGTAAACATATTGAAGAAGTTATTAGAAAAGGAAGAGACCGACTAAAAATCCTGAAATATATTTCAGGAAGAGAGTGGGGAGCCGATGCAACCACACTAAAATTAACTTACACATCTCTAATTAGACCTATCCTGGAATATGGATATCAAATCTATGGTACAGCATCTGAAACAAATCTAAAATCACTGGAAAGGATACAACTAAGTGCAGCTAGAATTATTACAGGTCTTCGAAATACCTGCCCTAATGATATTGTACTTTACGAGGCAGACATTATGCCCTTAAAGGATAGAAGAAGCTATAATCTGCCAAAATATATAAACAAAATCAAGAGTTATGGAAACAAGCACAGAACTTCCAAGTACATACTTAATTGGGAATCCAATTTAAGACTAAAAAAAGAAGGCCCTCTACACCTGGCCAAAAGAAATGAATTTTTAAAATATAAAGTGGAAAAAAATTATTTAGCAGAAAAAATTTCTCCATGCAAACCACTACAAAATGTTATTTTTAATGCCACTTTAAATGAACCCACCAACAAACAATACCAAAATCCAGAATACTTAAAACGATTATCATTAGAAATAATTAATAACATTCCTAAAAATGCAATAACTATCTATACCGATGGTAGCAGAGACGAGCTAGGACACACTGGCAGTGGCTGTCTCATCAAAACCACAAATGGCATTGAGAAAATGAACAGAAGAAACCCAGATTTTTGCTCAGTCTTCAGATCAGAACTTATAGCCATCTATGAAGCCTTAAAATCCATCAGAAATACTAATTATCAAGATATCTGGATTCTTACTGATAGTAGAAGTGCCATACAACACTTGAGTCACACAGGGGAACTTAGAGACAAAGTAAGCAGGAACATAATTGGTTATCTCCAAAAACTCTCAAAAACCTCAAAAATTCACCTTCAATGGATACCCTCACACGTTGGCATTGAAGGCAATGAAGCTGCTGATGTGCTAGCGAAAAAAGGCACAAAAGAACCCTTGCCACAGAAAAATAAACTTACTTTTAAAGAAATAGAAACAATAGCCAAAACAAAAATAAACAAGAACTGGAGGATCCCACCTAAGCACAGTTGGTACAGTGGAGTGAACCCAGGAGGAGCTCTGAACATCAGAAATAGACAGCATCAAACAACACTAACAAGATTTAGAACAGGCCATCTCAAGCCATTGAAGATAGAAAATAATAACAAAATTTATCCCACTTGCCCAAAATGTAGTTTGGTACCTGCAGCTCCAGAACACATTTTGGCTTGCATTAGATGCACTAAACAGGACCTTTGGGAGAGGCCGCTGCTCATCATAAAACAGCTCGAGGAGCATGAACTCATGGAATTCGTGTAATCTTTACACAAGGGGATAAGAAACAACAACAACAACATATCTCTAGTTTTCATAATTTTTCAGGATGCAACACCAGCTTTTTTTTTTTTGGCCGTTGAGGTACAGTTTGCACCACGCTGATGAAGGCCAACAGTCTTAAACTTTTACGTGATTAGCTTTTCTTGATTAATCAAGAAAGAGTATTTGGCCAATTCTGGAATAATTATAAATCAACGATTAGTCAATATTTATTCTGAAAGATGGCGCAAGCCATCAGCAACTTTTAGTTGCACAATCAGGAGATGCCTTTCTCTTAAAAGACTAAATGTTGGAGTGGAAAAAAGAAAACATATACAGTAGAACCACTCTCTAAAGGACACAACACCTAGTTGTAGAGCCAAAGTGTCCTTTAGGGAGAGGTGTCTTCTTACTAGAGTTTCTAATTAATAAAATATTTAGCTCAATTTTTTCACCCCTGATGAGCCGAGCCCTCTGATTCAATAACTTCTATCATTGCAGTAAGGTCTGTAGAAATAATAAGGCACAATTTGGATTTAAGATTATAAAAACAAGGTAATAAGACCAAATCCGAATAAATAGTATGTGACATTCTATTTATTTATTTGTATTTGGTCTTATTACCTTGTGTTTGTAGATACTATTGCTATTTTATTAAAAAGAAACATGTTACCAAAAGAATAATTGTATTTAGCTTGCATATATTGAAAGGAATTAGATAAAAAAAAAGGCATATATTGGATTGAATAAAAGATTTATTTGCCAATATTTCAGCTGGCTGAATGCCAACCTTTATCAACGTGATTGAATAAAAGATTTATTTGCCAATTGAAAGGAATGTGTGTGTAGAGACGGGGACATCATAGACCTGGAGGTAGACTCCCAGCACATCCTACGGTACAAGTACATAGCCCATCTGGTCAAGAACGGAGCTGTCAGCCTCTTCTAGCCTACCTTCTTCAGTGTTAGGTTTTGTTTGTACATTTTATAACATATTTATTGGAGATTTATAACCTACAGCTCTCTCTCTCACTCCTACTTTATAAATGTTTCTTATTACATCTGGTTTTGTTGCTTGTTTGTTTGTTTCCTTGTTTTTATTTATTTAATACCTACTAGTAGACCCATCTTCAAGCCATTGAAGATAGAACAAAATCTACCTCATTTGCCCAAAATGTAGCTTGGCACCTGCAGCACCAAAATACATTTTGGCTTGCATTAGATACACTAAACAGGACCTTTGGGAGAGGCTGCTGCTTATCATCAAACATCTTGAAGAGCGTGGACTCATGGAATTAGTGTAATGTTTGTTAAAGGGAATAATAAACAACAGATTCTTATTTTCTTAAATACAGTTGAACTTTGCTATAACAAAATCACTCAACACCAATAATTTATAGTGTTGATATTGTTAACACAATTGGGACACCATAGAATTAAGATGTGTGTTCTAACCATGTTGTGCTGTTATAAAAAAAGAGGATGGTTTATAATAAGGTTCTACTAGTATATAAAAATGAAATACTAAATCCAATTAGACGGAAAAACATGATGAAGGAAGACGAGTTTCTTTTATTGATGCATAGGTGCAAGCTTTCGGGTAAAAACCCTTCAACAGGCGAGCGTGACTGATAAGAACTATGGTACAAATATTCTTATCAGTCACGCTCGCCTGTTGAAGGGTTTTTACCCGAAAGCTTGCACCTATGCATCAATAAAAGAAACTCGTCTTCCTTCATCATGTTTTTCGTCTAATTTCAATTCAGGAAGAATTCTTTATCTATATTTGCAAATTCGTTATTACTAAATCCAATGTTTATTTACTCTTTTCTACTAAAACTGATGAATAGATAGAACAATTCTATAAAATAACCCCTTGTATCAATATTGAGTAAAATTTAATCATTCCTCCAGGGAAAAGTATATTTTCAAAGCATTTTTATTATTCTCTAGCTTTTAAGGCATGGACGCCCTTCTACAGGAGAAAACTTGGTATTTTCTGGACACTTTCCCTAGATGCCTGATTAATTTTACTCAGATAAAACAATGAGAAATTTTACATAATGGGTAGCTGAAGGTAACACACATATATAGGCTATTCAATTAAAAAAAAAAAAATTCTATGGTAATTTGAATAAAAGGAATATTATTTTTTCTGTAGTGTTTTTTTTTGCTTATCCCAAGTACACGTGGTACATGCCATGATAATCATGGTGGGTAGAAGTAGGCGATTGCTTTTACTGTAAGTGCACCACATGTCTAAACATGTGAAAAGCAGTTTGACTTTGAACTTACAAATGTTCCAGAGCTTTTCTGTAGTTATGCTCTTTTACCACTTAGAGGACTTGAATAACCTTTACTTTTTTGGGGGAGGGGGTCATTAATTGAGACTTCTAAATATTGGTCTTAATTAAGGAAAGTTATTTTTTAAAGCTAATTTAATAGATTGAGAGTATTGTACAGTAAATATGCAAATAATAATCATAATAAATATACAAAAACAACAAAGTGAGTAACTACTAATACATGTATTTTCTTTTTGTAAAAAAAAAAAAAATATTCAGCATGTATTTCTTTGTTAAACAATTAATACAGTAGAACCTCTCTGTAAATGACACCTAATTGCAGAGCCAAAGTGTCCTTTAGGGAGAGGTGTCCTCTTACTGGAGAGTTGCTAAATAGCAAAAATGATAATTTTGTAACTGAAAACTGTCCTTTGTAGAGAGGTGTCCTCTCATAAAGGTTCTACTGTAATGGCTTTCTGTTTGTTTGTTTTTCTCTGCTGATGTAAAAAAAGAAATCTTTCAATGGCCTGGCTCATCAATGGTGAATCCTCTTCTTTCTTATCTCTACTCAATCATATTAAGGTATCAAGCTTTGACAACCATCATGACTGGGTGAAGTAGAATGCTGTCTGCCTTTGTCATTAAGACTGAGAGCACTACTCAGTGGCAGGCCGACATAGCTCCAAAAGAAATGGCCGCCTCTGACATGAGGAACAGACGCCATGTTCAGCCGCTCCTAACATGGTACAAACGCTGCTCATCTTGTGTCCCTGGAATAGGAGCCCTTACAGGGTACTATCAGCCGGGCTAGCTGAGCCCAGGTTTTTTAATGAGCTTGTTAACTGCTCCCCCTCCTCCTTTTTCATCCGGGCTTGGGACCGGCAAAGGCGGAGTTATGGTGAATCCTCAATTATATCCAGTTTATTCTACCAGACTGCTCTAATTGTGTATTTGGCTGTTCTGATTCTATATATCTGACATTCTAAAGAAATTCTTGTTGAAGTTGCTTAAGGAAATTATGGAGAAAATAAGCTTCAAGGACACTATATATGCTTGTTCAGGCAGTACATATACTAAAATTGAAACGATACAGAGATTAGCATGGCCCCTGTGCAAGGATAAAATGCAAAATCATGAAGATTTGAAGATACTTTTTGTATTATGATCTCTCTACAGATTATAAGCCCCATGATGGTCATTAAATGATTGCAAGTGACTGCTACCATCCGATTAAATTGGAGAATATTTGTCCATATAGTATCACCAAAGGTAGACTTGATGGTCAACTTTAAACCTCTTTACAAAATTCCAGTGATAAACTTTTTTTTTTTTATAAAAGAGAATTAAAAATTAGAATGAAAAAGATTTTTTAAAATTTTTGGTCAAAGAAATATTTTTTTTTTTCTTTTAAATTTAAAATTTTGAAGAATGCAGGCATCTTGAAAAGAGGTCTATTTGAGGAAGGTCTAGGGAGTAAGAGCTGATTTAAGGCTTTGGCTTTGTCTCACAGTATTAGCCTTAAATTGAAAAAGGTGGGCCAAGGATAGAGCAAATAGTTATCTTTGCAATGGATATATACTCTTACTAAAGAAACAAAATTTATGGTTACGCCATACACATTGTAAACAAAGGATTAGACAATTATAAGAGGCAACAACTACAAGCACAAATATTTTATTGACCAGGTATAGTATATATGTCGTATCTGTCGTGGTTGAATGGAAGAGTGCAACCACTGTGCATGTATGCTTCAAAAAAGAACTTGTTCCACACTCGTGAACGCGTGCATGCGACGGCGTGCCGTAGCCTTCGTCCACGCGCGCTGGCTCCCACGTTTATTTTGTACAGATTTAAAGATGGATGAATTTGTGTTTACATTTTACATACTAAATATGGCGAAAAGAAATTATATATTTTGGGCATTAGGCAAATGATGACATATATATATAAACTGCAGTGTTGTTGAGTCTCCATAATGTAGACAACAGGTGAAATAAGAGGATTTGATTGGAATAATGTATAGTGTGCATCTGTTTAAGCTATCAGGCTCTATTGTAATGATTTTCTCCATGCAAACATTCCCTGACCCTGAAACTCACTACAGATATTCTACATAGTCTTGTCCTGTACTGTTTCTGCAAATTCTCACCATCCCAGATTCTCCTACAAACAGTTTCTCCCTATACTATCCTTGCAGACTCACCATCCCAGATTCTCCTCCACACAGGCTCTTCCTGTACATCCCTGCAGACTAACCATCCCAGGTTCTCCTCCACACAGTTTCTCCCTATACTATCCTTGCAGACCTTCACCATCCCAGATTCTCCATCACACAGGCTCTCCCTGTACATCCCTGCAGACTCACCATCCCAGATTCTCCTCCACACAGTTTCTCCCTATACTATCCCTGCAGACCTTCACCATCCCAGATTCTCCTCCACACAGGTTCTCCCTGTACATCCCCGCAGACTCACCATCCCAGATTCTCCTCCACACAGTTTTTCCCTATACTACCCCTGCAGACCTTCACCATCCCAGATTCTCCTCCACACAGGCTCTCCCTGCACATCCCTGCAGACTCACCATCCCAGATTCTCCTCCACACAGTTTTTCCCTATACTATCCCTGCAGACCTTCACCATCCCAGATTCTCCTCCACACAGGCTCTCCCTGTACATCCCTGCAGACTCACCATCCCAGATTCTCCTCCACACAGTTTCTCCCTATACTATCCCTGCAGACCTTCACCATCCCAGATTCTCCTCCACACAGGTTCTCCCTGTACATCCCCGCAGACTCACCATCCCAGATTCTCTTCCACACAGTTTTTCCCTATACTACCCCTGCAGACCTTCACCATCCCAGATTCTCCTCCACACAGGCTCTCCCTGTACATCCCTGCAGACTCACCATCCCAGATTCTCCTCCACACAGTTTTTCCCTATACTATCCCTGCAGACCTTCACCATCCCAGATTCTCCTCCACACAGGCTCTCCCTGTACATCCCTGCAGACTCTCACCATCACAGATTCTCCTCCACACAGTTTCTCCCTATACTATCCCTGCAGACTCACCAACCCAGATTCTCCTCCACACAGGCTCTCTCTTATACTATCCCTGCAGACTCACCAACCCAGATTCTCCTCCACACAGGCTCTCTCTTATACTATCCCTGCAGACTCACCATCCCAGATTCTCCTCCACACAGGCTCTCTCTTATACTATCCCTGCAGACTCACCATCCCAGATTCTCCTCCACACAGGCTCTCTCTTATACTATCCCTGCAGACTCACCAACCCAGATTCTTCTCCACACAGGCTCTCCCTGTACATCCCTGCAGACTCACCATCCCAGATTCTCCTCCACACAGGCTCTCTCTTATACTATCCCTGCAGACTCACCAACCCAGATTCTCCTCCACACAGGCTCTCCCTGTACATCCCTGCAGACTCACCATCCCAGATTTTCCTCCACACAGGCTCTCTCTTATACTATCCATGCAGCCTCACCATCCCAGATTCTCCTCCACACAGGTTCTCCCTGCTTCATGTGTGCCCTCTCTTACACAGCCCATAGTTTTTCCACTTGCCCATCCTTCAAATTTATATTGAATTCAAAGTATTTTCATGAAAATAATATATATTTTAGGAAAATATCGAACATGGTATTTGTTTCTCTTTTAACCTACCTTACTTTGAACATATAGAACATCATTATGAAAACTCAACCTATGAAATTTTAAGAATATGTTTTTACAAAAGGCAATATGAGACATTCATTTATTGCTCAATGTAATGTAGCTACTTGACATTTGAACCATCTGGAAAAGATTTCTTTAAAAAATTGTACTGGCCATATAGAAGGGGTATTTTACCTGCTCCCATTTTATTCCATGATTAGCTTTTTATTTTCAGTAGTTTATTGCGTTATTACTTGATTAAATTGTAAATGTGTTGGATATTTTTACCCCATAAAAATACAAACTATGCTATTCTGAGGTAAAATATTCGGGTGAATTATTGGTTCATTATTTGTAAACTGGGAGTTGCTTCTCTAATGAGCTAGGCTATACCAATTAATTTTCTCATTGGGGGATCAGTAGGAAATTGATTTTACTTGAAAAAAAAAACAGCAATTACAAGTATCTAAATTTTAACCATAATATACAAAAAAAAAAACATATATAAATTATTAAACGAGTATAAAAAAAGTGAAAGCTTTCACTACAATAAAATCAATTATTTCTCATTTATTTTATCTTTTTCTCCACTTCATTTTTCACAAATTAATGACTTTAAGAATTAAGAATTTAAAAAAAAAAATTGATCGTGTGTTTTTCTTTAAACCTAATTTAATTATAAAATTTTGCGTCACTGTATAATAAAAGTGATATTTGCACAGCTAATTAAAAAATATATATTTTAGACAAATTATATAATTACTAAACACAGAAATTGAATTGTATATGTTTAATAAAACTGACTTTATATATCTATTACTGTTAGTTTTTCTTCTTATAATTCTCGTTATCTTTCCTTCAAAACCTTATTTCGAGACATTTCTCTAGAAGAACCAAAATGTAAATTCTTTCTGTACATAAAACTACAATTTCATGTATGAGGAATGGGTATGAAGTCATCTGCAACATATCTGAGCAAAAATACATTCTAATACATATTTTTAAAAAGCCCAAAACTATTTATTATTTAGATAATAATTTCTCTTAGATTTCTACAATGGGAAGTTGGCTACATCTTTTGACTTCATTGAGCCCTGAGTTATTTCATCTATCTATTTTATTTTATTTAATAATAATAGAATAGCGCTATATTTAAATAAAAAAAACCTGATATTTAGAGGAATGAATCGTTTTTTTTTATAGCAAAGCCCCCCTCAAATAATTTCACTTTCATAACTTTAGTGGATCATTTTCTTACTTATTATAAAAAAAAAAAATACCACTTTTATTTATTTATGTAATTATAAAAGGGTAAAATTACTATGAATTTTTTCTCTAATATGTGTGTGAAATAAGTGATTTATTTATTTTGAATGATTATATTTAAAATCATTAAAAATAAATTATCACTTATTTCACCTTATTTCAAATATTTTTTTACTCTTTTATTTTCGTAACTTATCATCATAATTTAAAAGCGCCATTTTCTGCTTTTGTCCTATTCTAACTATATTTTCTTGTTTATTATTTTTTGGGACTATTTAACTATATATAACATGGCATACAGAAATAATGAATGCCGTATTTATGTTGGCAACCTGCCACCTGACATTCGAACAAAAGATATAGAGGATCTTTTCTACAAATATGGAAAAATTACCTTCATTGATCTAAAAAACCGCCGGGGTCCACCATTTGCATTTGTTGAGTTTGAAGATCCGAGGTATTTATTTGAAAGTGATTTGTTTTATTCTCTTTTTAATTATCTCTTAATATAAAATATTCTCATTTTTATGTTAATGAAATTTAAAAAAATTGTATCAATTCATAGACATAAGCTTACCACAAAATGTTTATTTGGAATTGTTAAAATATTACATATTTATATACAAATTGATATAGGATATTATTGCAATCTCACCATTCGCTTTACATTTAACAGTCCTTATTTAAATGTCTAAAATTTAATATAGTAAATTTTTTTATTCAAATAAAAAGAAAATCATTGATTCGTTTTATATTTTAAATTATCTTTAAGAATATTTTTATACTGCCATATAGTTGAATTTAAGGCTTTTCCAAAATGTTCTCACTAGTAGGTGAGATATTCATTTCTGCAGTTAGAATGGGCAATGTGTTTCCAACTGAAACACACCATTAGGTCAGGTTAGATTCAAGTAGGTTATATTAGGTTAGTTTACATATTAGATTGTTTCAAAAATTGAACCGGGTTTACCAACATCAAGTAGGCCTTGTGCAGAATAATACAACTGGCTTAATGTTCTCCTACAGCCTCAGAAAGTAGTATCTTGCTTAGATTTTTTTAGTATAGATAAAAATATTTTGGAGATCAATACAGTGAGATACACATGCTTGCCATGATGTTGCCCTCATGTGTTTCCATCAACCAATAAGGGAACAAGCAATTGACTACATTGATGGAAATGTGGTAGAGTGACATTGATGGTTAGGCCTTCTTATTGCCTTCTACAGCTAAATTACAGGTTAATAGGAACTTTAGTTGATTGCTCTCTACTTTAGTTCCTACCTACCAATGCCATTACAAGGTAATAAGACCAAATAAATAGTGTGTGACGTTTCAGTAATAGCGTTGTTACTATCAGACAAAAGTACTGAACAACAATAGACATTCACTCTTACTGAAACATCACACACTATTTATTTGGATTTGGTCTTATTACCTTGTAGTTCTAATCAAGACCAAGTTGTACCATATCACTACCAATGGCATGTTTACATGATTTATAACCTGAGCCCAGCACAACCTCTTCCAAACAAGTGTTTTAACATCCTAGATTTAAAGGAACCACTGGACAACCAAGCCAACATGATAATGTACAATTTAGAAACATATGGTAACAAGACCATATACAGATGAATGGTGAGTGATGTTTCAATAACAATGCCGTTCCCAAAATGCCATTCATAGTGCATTTGGATATGGTTTTATTACCTTATGTTTCTACTTCAAACATATGTTAACATTACAGTTGAATCTCCCTAATGCATAGCAAAAGTGTCCTTTAGGAGAAGTGGGTCCTCTTCTTCTTCTTTCTTATCTCCACTCAATCATATTAGGGTATCAAGTTGTGACCCTTGATGGTGTCTGTTTGACAACCATCATGACTGGGTGAACTAGAATGCGTCTGCCTTTGTCATTAAGACTGGGAGCACCTACTCAGTGGCAGGCCGACTCCAAAAGAAATGGCCGTCTCTGACATGAGGAACAGATGCCATGTGCAGCCACTCCTAGGAGTACAAACATTGCTCATCCTGTATCCCTGGATCAGGAGCCCTTACAGAGTACTATCAGCCGGGCCAGCTTTAGTGAGCTTGTTACTGCTCCCCCTCCTCCTTTTTCATCCTGGGCTTGGGACCGGCAAAGGCGGAGTTTCTAAATAGTAAAAATGACAATTTTGCACCTGAAAGCTGACCCTTGTAGAGAGGTGTCCTCATGGTGAGTGTCCTCTCATGGAGGTACTACTGTATAATAGTTTCTACTATAACATTGTGTTCTTACTATTGTGTCAATTATAAATCCCAATATCATCTGTATGTTCTCATGAAGAAATGATTTTGAATCTTGTTAATTTAAAATAGTATATAAGCAGAAAATGTGTATAAAAATGATTCCCCATGTTTTGGCTAGATTCATGTGCTGTGCAGAGTGTATCACTATGCTAAGTTAGGTTATAAACACAAGGTAATAAGACCAAATCCAAATAAATAAATAGTGTGTGATGTTTCGGTAACAACACTGTTACCGAAACGTCACACACTATTTATTTATTTGGATTTGGTCTTAATACCTTGTGTTGATAATCTATAATCCAAATTGTGCCTTATCGCTAGGTTAGGTTGTTTTGAAAATGGAACTATTTTCCCCAATGTAGTTCCTATCAGGCCCACAGTGTTGTATCTGGGCACAACCTTGGGAATCTCCCAGAAGTTCTGTATTAATTAAATATTTGAAATAACAAAATGTCCATAACATATATATTTCTATTGTTTTTATATGTAGAACCTATTCCTTAAGTTTTTTTCCAGGAGTGTAGTTTGGATTCTTTCTATGTATTTATTATACCTTATGAATTGATGGGTGGATGTTATATTCATAAATAAAAAGAGTGCCTCTTCCCTTTGATAAGGCACAATTTGGATTATTCTATATACAGTTACGAGCGTCATTCCTCATCTCCTAATCAACAATCAGTCATCAGTTTTCATCTCTGTCACCGTTTGCTTTTTTTTTTTTGGAATGGCGCCCTCCTATTGGTTGGCTACGGTCACGCCACCTTTGCCCCCCCCCCCCCCACTCGCCTTTTCGTTTATGTAATTATTGTGTTGGAGCGGGTCGCTCCTTAAATAAATGCATATATTAGTTAATAACCAAATGGAATCCTCTCTTTCTTTTTCCCTGTAAGAGACGCCTACGGAAGCCAACAGTACATAGACAGATAAAGCGCATAGGCTATAGTTATTAACTAAAATATGCATTTATTTAAGGCGCCAATTTATAATTGTAACAAATAGTATTTGAATAAAAACATTCAATCAGGTAAAACAAGGGCGTTGGGTCATTCGGCTAGTAGATTATAAACACAAGGTAATAAGACCAAATCTAAATAAAAACGAAACGTCACACTATTTATTTATTTGGATTTGGTCTTATTACCTTGTGCCTCTTCCCTTTATAAAAAAGCATCAGAACACAAAGCATTTTATCCTCCCTCTATACGTAACGTATAGGTTGAGTGCTGCCACAACACCAGCTTTGGCAAATTCAGACAAAGACCTACCTCAATACCAGCAGGTGTTGTGGCACACATTCAGTTGGAGGTGAGAACTAGAAAATATATTTTTTAAAATAGGCAGCGCAAAAAATAAGGCTTTCAATCAATATTTCATTCAGTTCTAAACCCCATGATGACTATCATGGCCTGTACCACATTGTATAATCCCTTTCTTTTGCAAGCAAGCAGCCTGAATGATTCTATCTGCCAAGGAGTGTGGCTGTCCCCCTAGGCTCCATAAATGAAAAGCCATACCCTGGTTAATCAAACAAGGATTTTAAGATAGGAAAGCTTGTGGCAGTCAGGATTGACTTTTTCATTCATTTTTTACTACCCTGGCCTCTTCCTCTCTCTCTCTATTTAAAAATTTATTATTGCATATAATCCAATTTGGGTTGGCCGAAATATCAGGGAACAGGCTAAATCAATGTTTAGTTGATTTCTGTTCCACCAGATGGCATTCTGCCTTCTGTAAAGCACATGTGCTCCCTGGTCAGGATATGCCATTTTTAATTTTTATATTCCAATTAATGTAAAAAGTGATAAATCTAATTAAACAAAATCTGGTTTAAAAAGGCAGGAAAACTGCAATAATAAGAATTTACTGTGTACAATGGGGGGAACCATGTTATAGCAGCAACATAGTATTTTGGTGCCAAGTGATGTTATTATATCAAGGTTTGACTATTTCTCACCACGGCACAATGTGCTTATGTCACCAGTCAAAACATAAAGTGAGGAACATGTGCCTATTGAGGAGAGGAAGTAAAGTGAGGGGGTGTGTGTAGGGATGCTGAAGATGCGGTCCATGCCAGAGATGGCTATGACTACGATGGGTACCGACTGCGGGTGGAGTTCCCCAGGGGTCCGGCCCCAGGCAGAGGGCTGATGCCAGGGGGCCGAGGAGGCAGGGGCAGAGGTCCTCCAGCCAGGAGGTCCCAGTTTAGGGTGCTGGTGACCGGACTCCCCGCCACAGGGTCCTGGCAAGACCTGAAGGACCACATGAGGGAAGCCGGAGATGTGTGCTACGCAGACGTCTACAAGGATGGCACCGGGGTGGTGGAGTTCCTGCGGTACGAGGACATGAAGTACGCTGTCAAGAAGCTGGATGATTCAAGATTTAGATCCCACGAGGTAACTGCTTTCTCTCAACTATCACCTCCTTTTGTTCCCTTTTTTCTTTGGTGTCAATCTCCATTTTATATTTGATGAGCTGTTGCTTCGTATAACATTTCCAGCAAAAGTTGTTCTAGATGTTTCATGCCTAGTTTTTTTATTTTAAATCCCTTTCTAAGGATTGGATGGATACAAACAAAAGAGAGGAAGATGTTTAAGACTTTGCTTTCCTCCCTCATAAAAACTACTCTACTGGGTGATAGAAGCAGTTATCTATTATTGTACAGAGTTGTGTGTCATTGTATCTCCTGTCATCAGACCTCTTCTTGTAACATAACTCTTGTTCTTGAGAGTCTCCTTCATTCAATCTGTAAAGTTGGGTTTATCACTCTCTCCCATCAACAATAGTAGCTCTTATTCACTACTCTTTGGGGTGGGTTGTCTTACCCCATCCTACACCTGTGTTTGAATTTTAAACTTGCTCTCTGATTTTTTTGGCATTGTTTTTAATCTTCTTGCTTATCTTTCTCTCCTCCACTCAATCTTATAAAGGTGTCTGTGGATCTTGAGCTTTATGTCTGTTCTGGGGATGGGTAGAGTTCACAAATGGATGAGCCGATGTGATCAATGATGTGGTTGAGAGTTGTAATTGGTAGATTTCGGAAAACCATTCTGGAAGGCTATTGTATGTAGATGACCTAGGTCTGGAAATCAAGGATTGCTATTCTCTTGTGAGAACAGATTGGATGCTTGTACCTTCTGTTCTGTAACACAGTTTTGGCCAATATCCAGTTTTTATCTTAAGTTTTCCTGATTACTATGGTTACTCAGCTATAGCCAGCCATTCTGGGGTCTTGGCCCTGACTCAGAATGCCTTCTGTACAATATTAGCCCCAAGTTTGACCTTGGTTTTTTCCATGTGCATTTCAGTCTCAATTTTCTTAGGGAGCCTAATCAATTAAATAATTTTAATGTCAAAAACATTTTGCAAAAAGTATCAACCAACCAAAGTTATTTATACCTAGTGCTTCCCCTAATGGTCAAAATCAAAGCTACAGAAGTTTGTATGTTTGATTTATTGAAATTACCTTTTTTTGAATAGCCTATACTTTTCTCAACTACGTCTTCTATACTATATCAAATATATCTTTATGTTGTAAATGATATATTTAATAGTGTTGGTAGGAAGGAGGAACAAACCACCATTTAACATTCTGTTATAAATTGTTGTGTGGAAGGAAGCACCAGTAAATTTAGGAGGGAAGATAATGAACACAACTTGCCATTTCTTCCATATATACAAGGATGAAAACCTCTTTGAACACCTGACCATAATTCATATTGGAGGTCATTGGAGCAGTGATAGAAACAAATGATTTTTGACAGCAAAAAATCTGGTCGAAACCCATATTAAGCACTTTTTTTTTTTTTTTTTTTTTTTTAGAAAAAAAAAATTGCTTCAATGGACACTAATTTGTGCATAAGTCCAACCCCACTAGCGAGTGCAAGTAATCAAACAAGACTCTTGTCAAGCCAAACATGTAAGACTTGTTTACACTCCTGTGTAATTCGCTAACAATTCTGAGAGGAAGTAGGTGATCTTGAAGTCCAATTTCACGTGGAAATTGCTACTGTCCACACAGCACCCCTTGTCTGTCTTCCCACATGTCATCAGTGAGGTCATGTGGCTGAACACTCTGTCCACAACACTCTGGCAAGATTGTATGTTACGGGATTGTTGATAACCACTATCTTATGATTACATTGAGAACACAGCACAATAATATATAAGGATGGTGGTCACCTCTAATTCAACACCTGATGACTATAATTTATACCATTTTTCACATCCACACACCATATTTTACCTACTTTATGTAAGGTGGTACAATATTGATTCTAGATAAGAAATACAAGGTATTAAGACCAAATACATATACATGGCATTTTGATAATAAAATTGTTATATGAATTATAGAGCTACATAACCGAGTATATGTGGCCATGGTGGTGGGTAGCTAGCTTTTACTATAAGTGCACCACCCCATGTTTACACAAGTAGAAAGCAGACTTTTGCTCTTACAATTTTGACAGATCTTGTTTTGATTATTTTCACTCGCTAGTGCGGTTGAACTTTTCCAAGAATCAGTGTCCATTGAAGTAATTTTTTCTTTAAAAAAAAAGTGCTCAATGTGGGTTTCGACCATAGATTTTTGCTGTTAAAAATCATTTGTTTCTATCACTGCTCCAATATGAATTATGGTCAGGTGTTAAAAGAGCTTTTCATCCTTATATATATATAACAAAAAGAAATGGCAAGTTGTGTTCCCTCCTATCTAAAATAACTGAATGTCATTAAGAAATTTGACATGAAGTACCTGAAGATATGTTGTTCTATCTTGTAAATTATTTTGCCTACCTAGAATTCAACACTGACAGGAAGATGGCAACTGTACTATGGATATATATTTATAAAAGACAATTTGGGGGAATGATACCCCAGGTATATAAAATAAATGTCATATAATATGGTTTGATGCTGGTTAGAGATTACCTCATGCTTTTTTTCTTTAAATCTTGAAACTTAAACTCACATTTTTCAACCATCATATTCCAAATTAAATTCTGTGTTGTGTTGATCTAACTGTTGGAACCTGCAGTAGCCCCTAAGTTATATTAAAGTAAAGTAGGTTCCAATCATGTTACATGATTCTTTCTATTTCTCCTCAACCAACCATAGGTTGGTGGCTGGAGTGTTCTTGGCCCATCTGAATTCCTTTCTAAGGCTGCCAGTCTTTTGATAATGTCTTCATCCAAAATTTGCACCAATTTCATTCTTAGCCTTCCTGTTTCCCCTACACACATTCCTCCAGTAATACTGGAGTAATACTGATGTTCAAACTTGATTCTTTTACTGCCAATAGTCTCCAGAAGGCCATATCCTTTCTCAAGAAATTTTAGCCCATTGTCAGACCATGGTAGTATCTTCCTTCAGCACCATATCTCAAACTCCTGGAGCTTAACCTGTCATTCTAAGTCTCACCAGTATGTGTGTAAAAACACTCTGAATGAAGCTTTTGATAAAGAGGTTTTTGATGTAAACTTTTAAAAAAATTCTTAATTGAATTTTATTTATGCCCATGGGCTTGTCTTTATATCTCTTTGGTTGACTTTAGTCTACAAAAATTGCCCATATTTGTGTTCTCGTTGGGAACAAATATTTCAAGAAATTTATATCTTGTATAGCTGCCCTCTCTTCTCTGAAACACATTTAAGCCACAAATTGGAACATCTCAAGAGTATAGTCCTAAATTCTGCAGTTCTAGGACCAAATTTTGAAATATTAATTATCATGTAACAGGAATCATTAGATTCAGCCATGAGTTGGATAGCTCTAATGCTGAAACATCCTTATTATGGAATGCCAGACCTTTCTTGGAGGCTATCAAATCACTTCACCCATACTTATACCTTGCAGAATACTTATTGGGATTTATAAGGAAGAAAGTTAGATGTAAAATCTATGAACCATCTATTGATAGTTGCTGTACTTTAGCAGAATCAGGCTTTGCCAATTCCAGCTGGTGATCTTGCCTCAGCACCATCTCTACATCAAGATGTAGTACAGAGGTCTTCGCTCATCAGGCAACACACCATGTTCTGGGCATTTCCTATCTTGTAATTCCAGACCATTTTATTAAATTATGGAACCAATTCTTCCTTCCCTCCAGTGTGTAGGGTCAATGAACAATCTCCAGTACATGTCCTGGTGTCACTGGCCAATAAATAGCACATTAGACTTTGCATCTGAGAGGTACCATTTGTCTATTTCCATCTCTACCCCTGGATTGTCAGCTTGGATCCCTAAGACTTTGGATGGTCCAAAAAGGATGGAGTCTCCCCATCGTCTAACCACCATGTAAAGCCAACCCCTTCTCTCTTACCCCCCTCCCCCCTTTTCCTCTTCCCCAGAGGAACCTCCTCCATACCAGCAGTGACACGCAACCCTTGGTTTTGTAGAGCGAGGTATCGTATATACATGTAAAAGAAGATTACGACGGAAGGTCCCGCAGCCGAAGCTTTTCTCCCCGGCAGTCCAGAAGAACCCCCACCTATTCACCCCAACCCCCATCCCCGTCTCGCCTCTCTAATTAAATACCCACCCAACAAACTCTTGTATCATACCCACATTGATTTCTTTTTATTATTATTTTTGTGCCTTATTATTATTACTGTGTAATTATTTTTTTTTTCTACCTTTTTTTTTTTTGTATGTGTGTCTTTTTATTTTATGTTGCATACCTTAAAAAAAAAATCATTAATAAATGTGGTTATATAATATATATGATCTTTTATTATATTCATGTTGTTGTTTTTTCTCATTTCATAATTATCTTTTTTTTGTCATAGCTAGTGTCATATATATAATTATATAATTATATAAAATTATATATATCGTAGCTTCCCATACTTTTTATCTACATCACATTTTGCCTCCCCTCCCCAGTTTTATCTTTTATCCTCCTATAATATTCCCGCCTAATTTCCAATTTTTTTTTTTTCTTCTCTCCTCTTTAAAAAAAAAAAACTTTGCTTTTTTTTTTTTGTTTTGAAATTAAGTGTTTATCAATCTTCCATTCTCTTCATTAAAAACCAAATTTAAATATATTTATTTTTTTTGTTGTTCTGGATGTGTGCTAATGTTTGCCTTGTCTGCTAGAATCCGTGGCGTCCGGGGAAGATTGGATAAAAAAAAAAAGGATTACTTTTAAAAAAAAAAAGAGGAGTTCTCAATCTTCTACTTCACAGGAAGGATCATTGCAGTGGAGGAACGATTAGCGAAACTGGAAGGATTTTCCCCCCTTCTGGGAGGGGAAAAAGCATTCGCTGGAAGGAAGGATGGAGTCACAATCCAGGAGGAGGCACGCACGCGTACGAATAAAGGAGCGAGGAGGCTATAAGGATTGGTTTGCATTCACAAAGGACTTCACTCTAAGGATCAAGATAGGATGGATTCTCCTTTTGCCAGGATGGTTACCAAGGATTTTCACTCTCTCTCTTGTGGACTACTCAGCACTTCAATGAATCATCAGTACGTAGGATTCATCCGGAGACTTCACTATCAAAAACTGGCTGGCCTGAACCTTTTGGGGGATTCCTCTATTATTATATAGTAGATTGGGTTCTTTGAAAGTTGGGGGAAGTTTTACCTTGTCACCTTTAATGACAAGTTTTTTGTTATGCAAAGAGGTTTTGCCACTCTTTATTTAACTTTTTCTCCAATATAATTTAAGTCAAAGTGAAGAAGAAACCTTTTTTTTTTCATTATCTGCACTGACAATAATTTTACAGGGAAAATAGGTTAAAATGTTGGTTACATTTCCGAGTTTTGAAAACGGATAACTCTCTATAATATAGGGGGAAAAAAGTTATTAGATTGTAAAGTTGTCAAATAAAATTCTTGTGTAGTTGCATATTGGCCAATACTATATATAATAAATAAATCATTGCTTAGCCATGATCTTCTATATTCCTGATCAAGAGACTGGTAAACCATGTTCAGTTACATGTAATAGGATGTTTTCTTCTTCATCTCTCAGTACACTACTTGGGATTATTATAGACAAGATTGTAATTTTCTATCTATATTTAGTTTTAAAGGGTCGCTGCCAATTCTATATTGATACAATTTATAATGATTCCATAGAAAAGGTGACCAACCATCTAACTCACTAAATTAAAAAAAAAAAAAACTTGGAAATGTAACTTTTTTTTTTCAGCCTTAGACTCTAAGAATGCTATGGATTGTAACTGTCATGCTAATATTTTGATTTCCTTTTCACCTCTATAACTATCAGAGGCATTTGAGATGATTTAAAATTTAAAAAATGCAAGTCATTTTGATCTGTCAACCTAAATGATCCCATCTTTATCATTTTGACTAACTTGGGTGGGTAGGCATTGTGTTAATTTGAAACTCATCGAACTAGACTACATATAAAAAAATAGAGAGAATAGGAACAAATAGGGGGAAGGGAAACCTTAAGAACCGGAGGCACAACCTGCATGATGAAGGAAGGAGTCAAACCCGTGGATATTGCATGCCCTGCGTCCCAAAAAAAAGTATAATAATAAAAAAATCAAGACCATTCGACCTCTCCCAAAAGACATGGCCAGCAGGATATCTTCTTGGAAAACAAACTTCCTCCCTCTGGGAAAGGATTCAACTCGGAGGAATTCCACACACACACAGGATTTACAGGATTTCACTCGCTGGGATTTCACAGGATGACGTATGGATGCAATTTGCAGACAAATGGATGGATGGATTTGGGTAAGCTGACACATTTTTTATTATCATTATTATTTATCATCAACTTTTTTTTTTTTTTACACACATCTAGCAAAAACAATAACCCTCCATGGAGGATTTTCATTCTATGTTGATGTTTGTGTGTTTTTTGGTTTTCCTATACATCTCTCTCTTCCCTCCCTCAAGTTTATCTAAAGATTGTTTTTTTTTAAACAGCTATTTTTTTTCTCCTCTGACCCGAAATTTCTATGGAAAAAAAAAATATTTAAAAGTTTCTATCTATCTTTTTACCTCCCTTTAAAAAAAAAAAATTCTTTTAAATTTCTTCAATCCCCCTTTCAACCTGATGTAGTGTGACACCTTCCTAAAGCAACCTAGCTGAGGAGCAATCCAACTTTGTGAAAAGAAATGTAAAATGTTTTGAACCCAACTCTTGCCCAACTGTGAGATCAGGGCCTAGTTATTGTTCTTTTAAAGAAGGTTTGTTCATTGGAAGGTCTTATTCTGAGTATTCTATATTTGAGTTTTTTTTTTTATATTGGTTAATATGTTGGGCTCTATTTTTATGTTGTTGTTATTTTTTTTGCTTCTTTCTTTATTTTATATTTTTGAATAAAACTTTATCCCTTCTTCACCCCACCCTACAATGTGTGTAGCCACCATTATATTCTCTAAATCAATAAAACATTTCATTTTTATTGCAGATATTTCTATCTCTCTTTATCTACCCCCACACCACACTACACCCCTCACCATTTCTTGGTTTCTCAAGAAGCCTCTGGGACCAAAAATCTTTTTGGTTGCAGTGGTACAGCCTATTCCACTCTGACCAGCGCGAAACACGTTCGTGGATGGCTTGATTTTATCAAGAAATTGGGTTGACCAAATATCAGGGAACAGGTTAAATCAATGTTTAATTGATTTCTGTTCCACCAGATGGCGCTCTGCCTTCTGTAAAGCAATTGTGCTCCTGGTCAGGAGAGATATGCCATTTTATTTTTACTATTGTATGTTTTGAAAATAGAGCAATCCATAAATAAATCTTTAATTAAAATATATTGGATTAAAATATTATTTATTTTACCAATATATGCCTTTTTTTAATTAAAAACTATTGTATGTGTTAATCAACATATATAGTCACGACCGTCTTTCCTCAATTCCTCATGTCACGGATGCGCGCGCATCATCATTATGATCATTATCTTCTATAGAAGCTTCTATCTTTATAATTATGTATATTTACAAAAGGTCAATTCGCTCGCGCCTCTAGCGGTGAAAATGAGGGGTAATACCAGCTGACCTAATGTACATGTAAAGTTTGGAGCGGGACGTTTCACAAGAGTGACATCCACGGCTCCAATTTATAATTGTAACAAATAGTATTGGAATAAAAACATTCAATCGGGTAAAACACGGGCGTTGCCCGGGTCATTCGGCTAGTAATACTATATGTAGGAAGATGGTGTATTTATGTGCCAAAATAAGAACCTCTCCCTTTAAAAAAATACCTTAGAATATAATGTATTTTGGTTTATCAACCCCAGTACAAAATGTTGTGGTGATAAAGAATATAAACCTTATACTAATGAGAACCATAATCTTGGTGTACAGGTTGTTGGCTTTTGTCTGAATTTACCAAAATTGGTGTTGTGTCACACAGTAGAACCTCCATGAGAGGACACTCGCGCTAGAGGACACCTCTCTACAAAAGACAGTTTTTATTTGTAAAATTATCATTTTTACTATTTAGCCACTCCGGTAAGATGACATCTCTCTCTAAAGGACACTTTGGCTCTGCGATAGATGCCGCAAGCCATCAAAAACTTTCAGTTGCACGATAAGGAGATGCCTTTTTCTTTATGTATGTTGTTTCTACATATTTTTTAAACAACTCAAGTTTATAAATGGGATGGCATAATAGAGAGGGATAAAAACTACAAGATTTAAACTCTAAGCAACGACATCAAATAGTGTGTGACCTCTTGACAGTGTTGGGAAAAATGTAATCATATAATTTACATTTTTTAATAATTACAAGTAATTGAAAAGGTCCAACTGTATTTTTCATCACCATAACCTTCTTTACTGGAGGGTGATGAACCAAAACACACTAAAGTGAAAGGATCTACTTTTGGTACATTAATACCATCCTCCTGCAGTGCTTTGTTATACTAATATATATATATGTCTTATATGGAGGGGTTTATATGTCCCATTTTTACTAGAGCTATAATTGATAAGGCACAAATTGGATTATAGATTATAAACCCAAGGTAATAAGACCAAATCCAAATAAATAGTGTCTGACGTTTCGGTAACAGTGTTGTTGCCATCTTCAGACAAAAGTTCATTCAGTACTTTTGTCTGAAGATGGTATCAACGCTGTTACCGAAACGTCACACACTATTTATTTATTTGGATTTGGTCTTATTACCTTGGGTTTAGAGCTATGATTGTTCACTGTCACATGACTTAAATCAGCATGTAGTGTTTCTTTTGCTCAGTCATTGACCAATGAAATTCTATAGTGAATATATAAAATGTGTGAAAAGTGGAATGGACACATTTTTCCTCTGTGATAGGAAGATTGCTGGGAATCACAGAAATGTTGGAAAAATATACATTTAAGAACTGTTTTATGGAAACTATTCTTTTTCAAAAACTCCCAACCAGCAAATAGTTTTTACAAGAATTCTCTTTAGCTTATATTTGATGCTTTTTCCTATTTGTGCTTTGATGATGACACTTGTTTAGTAGCTTCATTAATCATCATACATGCAATTTGTCTGTTTAAACAGATACATTCAAACTTCTATAACTCGGTCATCCAAGGTGCACTTACAGTAAAAGCATTCGCCTACTTCTACCCACCATGATTATCATGGCTTGTACCACGTGTACTAGGGATAAGCAAAAAAAAAAATCCTTATCTGACAAATTAGTTGAATTAAAGTAGGTGTTGAATTACATGATGTAGTATTAGGTTGTGCTACACGAGGAAACTGATGGAGGAATGTTCTAAACACTGTCACCTTACAATGATGAGTGTGGTTTCTGTGGCAGTTCTGGTATCTTTATTGTACTCTTTTTACAAAACTATAAAATGGGCTGAATTGTGAGGCTGTGAAGTAATTGTTTTTAACTCAGCAAGAACACTGGAACCTGTTGTCATTATGCAAATATCTTATTAAAAACTATCTCTTAGTGAAATTAAAGTGTATAAATGTTTTTTTCCTAGTTAAAAAAAAAAAAAATGGGGAATGACCATTAATGATCTGCCCCATTTCAACTACTTGCTCCAATGACAAAATCTGTAATGTAAGAAATTGACAAACTCATCACTTTGCCAGCTAAACACCTCTTTGGCAGATTGTCAAGATTCCATTGTATCCTGCGTGGATCTTATGGAATAAAGTCCGCCCTAGGCTGACAAGGGCCATTAGCCTGAAACCATGGTCTCTAGGTGGATGCTTCTCAGTTTGCCAAAGCTGGTGTTGTGGGTTTGTCACCGACCCGAGGCCGCTAGTTTGCAGCAACGGTCAATAGATGGCGTCTAGTTTTGACATCTATTTTGACGGGAGAGGCGACCTTTGTCTCTTTAGATCAATATCCTCCTGGCAAAATTTCCATCTATATTATCATATTCAAAGCTGACCCAGGCACCAGATCTAACTTTCCTGTCATACTTGGAAGTATTATGTATTGTAGATGAACGTTGGGTCACATTTAAAAGCCTTCAAAGTGGATACATTTAAAAAAAGTGCTTCTATACCAGTGGAATAAATGTTTAGTGCTTGCTATTGGAGAGTCCCTTGAAGGAGATTGTACTGGATATTCTTAGAAATAAAAGTTGATGCTTTTTAAAAATAATTTGTTATTTTTGTGTGGGTATATCCCCTCTTCCTCTATTATTTAATCACTACACAAACTAATCTATAAATAAAAAGGCATATATTGGATCAAAATATCATTTATTTTACCAATATTTTGATCCAATATATGCCATTTTATTTATAGATTTATTTATGGATTGCTCTATTTTCAAAACTAATCTATGTATAAATAGTACAAATGTGACATTTTACTGGGATAAGGTTCATAAATTAAGAAAAAGGCATCTTCTTATTGTGCAACTAAAAGTTTTCGATTGCTTGCGCCATCTATTGGAATACACCTATCCCCCGATTTACACTGTTTTTCTTTTACACGTTTTTGCTTTTACATGGTTTTCCAAATAAGTTTTTTTTTTTGTTTTTATCGCACTATACTAAATACTACTATGATTGAACACATGCGCTGTGTACACATCTCACGAGGAATCCCGAGCTTATATGCTGACTACATATTTTAACCTGTCAATGCATTTTATTTCTGTGTACACCTATCCCCCGATTTACACGTTTTTCTCAGGAACGTATCTACCGTGTAAATCGGGGGATAGGTGTATATATCAACTATTCATTGATTCTTAATAATCCAGAATTGGCCAAATACCCATTTTTGATTAATCCTACCCAATCAAGAATAGGTATTTGGCCAATTCTGGAATAATTAAAAATCAATGAGTAGTTGATATTTTTTCCGATAGATGGCGCAAGCCATCAAAAACTTTCAGTTGCACGATAAGGAGATGCCTTTTTCTTTATGTATGTTGTTTCTACATATTTTTTAAACAACTCAAGTTTATAAATGTGATGGCATAATAGAGAGGAGAGAGGGATAAAAACTACAAGACTTAAACTCAAAGCAACGACATCAAATAGTGTGTGACCTCTTGACAGTGTTGGGCAAAATGTAATCATAATTTACATTTTATATAATTACAAGTAATTGAAAAGGTACAATTTGTATTATAAACTAGCGGATGTACCCGGGTTTTACCCGAGTAAAGGTTTGTCTAACGAATCTCTTGATAAAGTGAACATTTTTTCCCGGTCCCTTGAAAAATACTCGATAAGTTGAAAAAAATCAATATTAATTGGTTCCCTCAATAATTGGAAGTTAAAGGAATAGTATCTTGCCTTGGAATTGTATCATTATTCTTGTCTCAAATAAATTGCCGTGTCATCCTGAATTTTGTCTTTCCTAATTTTCTACATTACAAAATCATTGTATCATCATGATAATATTTAGAGCAGATTGTTGAATTATAACAGATAAATTAGAATATTTATCTTGAATATTTTTAGGCGAAAAGTTATTTCAAAAATTTTATTTGCTAGAAACCTTCCCAGTACTATACTAAATAACTTCCCAAAGTTTCATGGCGTTCCAATGAGTGGTTTGGTCAGGCATAAAGGACAGACACACATACATTCATTTTTATATATATAGATTAGAAACACAAGGTAATAAGACAAAATCCAAATTAATAAATAGTGTGTATAATAGGTACAATTTGAATTGTAGATTAAAATGTCGCACACTATTTATTTATTTATTTGAATTTGGTCTTATAAAGTGTGTATAATAACACAAATTGTACCTTATCAATTACTTGAAATTATAGAAAGTATAAATAATTTTTTACATTTTTGCCAAACACTGCATTTCGATAAGTGTTACCATCATTAAAGGAAAGTACTGAATGACTTGAATGATTCATTACTTTTGTCACTTCTGCCCTTGCCGGTCCCAAGCCCGGATGAAAGGAGGAGGGGGAGCAGTAACAAGCTCACTAAAAAACCTGGGCTCAGCTGATAGTACCCTGTAAGGGCTCCTAATCCAAGGATACAGGATGAGCAGCGTTTGTACTCTATGTTAGGAGCGGCTGCACATGGCGTCTGTCCCTCATGTCAGAGGCGGCCATTTATTTTGGAGCTAAGTCGGCCTGCCACTGAGTAGTGCTCCCAGTCTTAATGACAAAGGCAGACGCATTCTACTTCACCCAGTGTGGAGATAAGAAGAAGAAGATTACTTTTGTCAGATGATGATAAAAATACTGTTACCAAAATGTCACACTATTTACCTATTTGTGTATTTGGTCTTGTGCTTCTGTAATTCAAGTTGTACCTTATCAAGACTCACGATGGTACCAATGTTGTTACATTGAAGATGTCACCACTAGTTCTTTTATTTACATAGTGCGCATTTCTACAATTAGGTAAACAAAGATGTGGGTTATTCAATGATGAGTCTTCCAAATGATTTAGCTAATTTAATCTTAGATTTATACACTCTCTACTTTTGTCTGATGATGGTAACAATGTTGTTGCTGAAATAACACACTATTTTGATTTGGTCTTTTTATCTTATGTTTCTAATCTATAATTCAAGATTGCTTCACTCTTGAATAGGTCTTTTTGCTTATGCAGAACAGGCTTTTGTATTTGTTGTCTTGGCCTTTTAAGCAAAAGAGCTGTGCTCAAAGGAAAAAATATTTATAAAATTTCCAATATACAAAAAACCCTTTTTTGATCTTCTTCTTCCTTATCTACACTCAATCATATTAGGGTATCAAGTTGTGACCCTTGATGGTTTCTGTTTGACAACCATTATGGCTGGGTAAAGTAGAATGTGTCTGCCTTTGTCATTAAGACTGGGAGCACTACTCAGTGGCATGACAACTTAGCTCCAAAATAAATGGCTGCCCTTTTTTCATAGTTACTTTAAACATGACAAAAAATAAAATGTCAAGTAGAATGAACAACAGAATAGTTGGAGCAATCTGGTGTGAATTAGTGTGAGATGGTTCAACACACAGCTGATGAGTCAAGCTTTCCCAAATATTTTCCATCATTAGAGTTCACTGATTGTCAAGAGTTTGTCCAATAGGATTGAAAGAGTTGAATAAAGCCATCCTCAACATCCAATGTGTATTGTTTACTAATGCTCTACAAGCTTGATACCCTAATATCTTCTTCTTTCTTATCTCCACTCAATCATATTAAGGTATCAAGTTGTGACCCTTGATGGTGTCTGTTTGACAACCATCATGACTGGGTGAAGTAGAATGTGTCTGCCTTTGTCATTAAGACTGGGAGTACTACTCAGTGGCAGGCCGACTTAGCTCCGAAAGAAATGGTCGCCTCTGAGGAACAGACGCCATGTGTTGCCACTCCTAACATGGAGTACAAACGTTGCTCATCCTGTATCCCTGGATTAGGAGCCCTTACAGGGTACTATCAGCCGGACCAACTGAGCCCAGGTTTTTTAGCGAACTTGTTACTGCTCCCCCTCCTCCTTTATCATCCGGGTTGGGATGGGCAAAGGCGGAGTTATACCCTAATATGATTGAGTGAAGATAAGAAAGAAGACTAATACCGTTACTAAAAAGTCAACATATAAATTACTTATTTGCTTTGGTTTTGTGGCACTTTAAAATTTATGTATTAGGAGATTGCCTAAAGCATGGAAACCTCCTAATCTCTCATTGGATTATACCGGGGATAGTCATTTTTGATACTGTAGAACCTCCATGAGAGGGATACCTCTCTACAAAAGACTGTTGTCATTTGAAAAAAAAATTTTTTAGCATCTCTCTGATAAGAGAACACCTCTCCTTAAAGGACATTGGCTCTGCAACTAGGTGTTGTTTTAGGAGAGGGAGGGGTATCTTAGGGGATATCCCCTTATCAATGGGGGTAAGGACCTTTTCTCCTACATGTCTATTTTCTCAGTACAGTAGAACCTCTCTATAAAGGACAACACTTACTTGTAGAGTTAGAGTAACCTTTAAGGAGAGTTGTTAATTGATAAGAATGTATATTGCTACAACGTTTTATGGTTTCCACAAGTCCATATCTCAGAAGAAGGCCAAGTGACACTCACTCCTCACTTTCTTACTGCTACTCTTTTTGTGTTGTTTTTCTTGCTTCCCTCTTTCTCTTTCTTGTTTTTTTTCTTTTTCCTCTGTATATATTGTTATTTCCTTTGTCTCACTGCTTTGTTCTTATGCATACCTCTGGTGAATCCTGTATAGGGTCAGTGACCCTGAATAAAGGCTTTTTGTTGTTGATAAGAATGTTTTTTTTTTGGCTTATCCCTAATACACACCTGGTACAGGCCATGATAATCATGTTTGGAAGTAGGCGACTGCTTTTACTGTAAGTGCACTACATGTCTACACATGTGAAAATCAGTTAGACTTTGCACTTACAAATGTGTCAGAGCTCCGTTTGGTTACTTGCACTCGCTGTTGGGGTTGGACTTTTGCAAGAATTAGAGACCATTGGAACATTTTTTTTTTATCAGAAAAAAGTGCCCAATGCGGGAATCGAACCCGGGTCATAGTGGTCGACGGTTTAGACCATCCTTCCACTGACCCCCCTTGTAGCCCCTTGCTTGTAAAGCTTGAGAAGGTGTCTGCTAGGGATGAGTAGAGTTCATCAATGGATGAGTCAATACAGTCAATGATGTGTTTTGGGGTTGCAGGTTGAGAATTGCACTTAATACATAGTGGGAAAACATTGCAACCATTCTGGAAGGCCATTGTATGTAGATGACCTAAGTCTGGAAATCAAGGATTGCTCTTCTCTTGTGCGAACAGATTTGATGCTTGTACCTTCTGTTCTGTACCAGTTGTGGCCAATATCCAGTTTTTTCTTAAATTTCCTGATTACTATGGTTACTCAGCTATAGCCAGCCATTCTTGTGTCTTGGTCCCACTCTGACTGAGATTGCCTTCTGTACAATACTAGTCCCAAGTTTGACTTTGGTTTTACCCAAATCAAAAGAAGCTATTGAGATGAACTAGAACTCAAAGACTTGATGAAAATGTTTATTTGCAGAAGATATCCACGATAGAGGGGGGAGTTTCCAGAAGAGAGGATTCTAGATAACATAGAGGGAGCTGTGCTAGTACACCAAGTATTTACAGTATAACCCCTTTCAAAGTGGGCACTCAACCCTTAGAGGGGGTAAAAAATGCATAGAATTAAATAGTATACACAAATATTTACAAAACTTTGGTAGCACAAATAAAAGAAAATAGATTTAATTGGTAGACTTTGGTGCTATTATAGAATTAACATTAGTTAGAACAATTTTCTTTTTTTTAGATCAGTGAATATATCCATTTTTTTTTTTTTTTAGATATAGGATTTTTCAAAAGGAATGTGCCATATATATTTTATTATCGTTATAATATATAAACAATTATAGACGTTTATGTACAATAATAAATACAAATATGATAACATTGTTAAACATTTGATAGTTGTTAGAGATGGACAAAAATAAAAAAAAGTAAAAAAATGTAGTTTTACTTTTATAGATTCATCTTTTAAAATATATTCGCTAATAATGATCATTTGCAAGCTAAAAATTGCTCAAATTTTTTAAATTTGAAAAAAATATATATTAAGAAAAATCAATTTAAAATATCAAAGGAATTTTTAAAATATCAAATACTATACACGAATAAAAAAAAGATAGGCAAGACCTATATTAAAAGGGGCTATCTAACATATATATCGTTTTTAAAAATAAATCATTATAATAGATTTACATGAAAGTATGTTTTTAATACTTTAATCTCACACACATTAATATTTTTCAACAGAAAAATGTATTAAATTTATGTTTTCACACACACAACACGTAATTGTTATCAAGTTTTTTTGTAATTATTAAATGTATATTATAGCACACTAATCAATTTATTTTCGCTTCAAATTGTTTGGTATATTGTAATAATTTATATCGGAAATATAATGTTGCCATTTTGTGTTTCTTTGAAATTAATAATTTCGTGAAGCATGGCTTTTTGGAATCTTAGGATTGATGTTTAAAAAGTCAAATTTAAAATGCCACATTGTCAATTTCCATAAATTAAAGGGTGAATTTAAACGAAATATCAAACTATAGGAAGAATTTTCCCTCATAATGAATTACCTATTTTATTTAATTTTTGTCGTTTATTATTTTGAAAGTTAGAATAATGGTGATTGTGTAATCCTTTTTTTTCTACAAAAGCAAAAATATAATAAATTATAAACTAATATATTATTTTGATTATTGATATTTTGATTTTATTTTACCAAACGATCGTTTTTGACCACCCTGAGCTGGTGCTTGTGATATTTTCAAAACTAAGCCGATTTTTTGCTCCAACTTTTTAAGAATTAATTCTCCTAAGTATTACAAATAAATTTCTCCAAGCTTATACTGAAAAATAGAGGCACAAAACACAAATATTACATTTTAAATAATTCTATTGATTTTTAAAATTATCCATTGATAACACTTAAGAAGATTGCATAGTATTTCAGCGCGTAAATAATTGACTTTTTTTTTTTAAATTGATAGAACCAATCGAAATAAAAAGTATAATTATCTATTTTTTTAAAGTGCTAGTAGATTAAATATTTCCCCAAATATATTTATTTACATATTCGAGTTGGAACATATTTGAACATAGATATAATGTGCAATATAGTTTAAATTTATGTTGAAGATACAACACCGATTGCTACAGATAGGTTTCTAAACCAACTAGAATTTAGTCACCTAGTTCTTTTCTACACCGTGGCGTTTTGTACTCATACCGATATGGATACTTATTTTTTCCCGAAAAATATTTTTTTTTTTGATTGAAAAAAAAAATTGAGCCATTTTTATTTTGAGAGGCTTTATGAATTTAGAAAAGCGAATTCTCACAGATTTGTAGAGAGATTGGATATATATATATATTTTAGAAACATATTATTAGCCAATATATGAAAAATTTCCAAGTTTTTTAAATAACTTTGAAATTGGCGAATATAGAGAATAACAGGAGGTATGTGTGATATAATATTGGGTAATCATGCGTTAGATTCTTTGAGGTTGTCGAAGTAATGGAGGAGTTGTCCATAGTCCCTTCCTTGGGCAACTGCCTCCCACTCAACATCGCTTTGAGTGGGTTCCGTCTGAACAGCCTTGCAGGGGCGACGTGGCGGTGCACCAGGTGCGTGAGGAGGTACTGGAGGGGCATGGCGGTGAGGTGGCACCGCTGGTTTAGTGTAGGTCGAAGAGGAGACCTCAGGGAAGCTTGCTCGACTGGCAGCAGGGGCCTTAGTTTTGTGAGGGCGTCGGGGCACACGCGATCCGAGGGATCCTCCTACTGGTGGGTGGTTCCCATTAAGATCCGTCCTCTCCAGCGTGGCTTTACCAAGCCACACCCAATCTGGTGCGGGAGGTGCAGCTGGAGGGGGTGGGCGTTGCTTATAGCGGGCAGCTACCACGGAACAACTGACCAATGAAGCTAGCACTGCGAGGAAGAATATGGCAAGTACGGCATAGAGGCCTACTTCTGTTGCACCAGGTGCTGGACGTGGTTGTACAGAGGGTTGTTGGAAGGGAGCTCTGCGTTCTTCATCACGAACCATTGCATCATTCTGCACCTGGGCTAAAGGAAACTGTTACCGAAACACGTGCTGTTGCTAAAGCCCTACTTCGACGTCTCTGGCAACGCGGCGAGAGCTGCAAGGATACACGAAGAAGATCGCCATTTCCCTGGCCAACAGCAATTACTCTAGGATGCCTCGCCCCTGCCATTGGAGCAGATGCAACAACCTTCGGAGCCAAAGATTCAACTTCAAGGATGTAATCACTTTCAGGGACATCTGAAAGTGCAATGGAGGATCCATCTGTGAAGTGGATACGTACTGCAAGCAAGGCTTCTTGATACTGAGACCCTAGCGCTCGTGTGAGCCGTGTCTTGGCGATCATGACGCCGCCATCTTGAGGTTCGACGGCGAGTTGTAAGCCAGAGACGACGGCGGCCTCGAGCCGGGCGATGTTCTCTTTATCGGCCGCCACTCGCAGCTCGCGGGCGCCGATGACCCTCCCAGTGACGGGGGATAGCACCTGGACCTCGGTTCGCCCCGCCCTCCGACCTCTGACCACGCCCCCCGGTGCCAACTCAGCCACTCGGGTGTCTGCAACTCTCAACAACCCGCTCACAAGTCCTGTCACTCGCAATTCGGCCCTCCTATTCAGCAGGAAGGCCTCACGCCCCGAGTTGTGGTCCACGCTGAAGAAGCGGGTGTACACCTCGATACGGGACTGTTGGTAGCGGGGGCGACACGGGGAGGGGCTATCTTTGACTCCGCCCAGCTCATGGGGCGGTACCATGTTCCCCAGGTCTTTCCTGGAACATACCGCCTACCGTCAATACAACCTGAAAACATCAATATTCACAAAGAAGTTGTTTGGGTGTAACATCCATTGTATATACGGTAAAACCTTCCATGAACGGCCATCTTTATAAAATAATAATAGAATCGGACAGGAGAGTAATCCTTAGCAATAGAACACAGAGCCATTTCTATGTTGATGATGTGATTAAGCAGAATTATTCGCCAAGTATATGTGACCCTTCCAATAAACTTACCATCGCAGAAAGAACACTAGGGAATTATTTTATTTAAAAAAACATATACGCACCGAAAATAGACCTAAATATGTACAATCGCAAATGGAAGTGAAGCATATTGAAGACCAAATAAGGGTCCGTATAGCCATACCTCTCTCTAAAAGTAGCCACCAAAGCCAAAGTGTCCTTTAAAAAGAGGTATCCTCTTACTAGAAGAAACTAATTGGTAAATTGGTCATTTTGGTGACGAAAAAACTGTCCTCTATTGAACAATTCACGATTTTGTGTCATCCTTCCGCAGGGACCATGCTAATCTTCGCTGTATTATTCCAATTTTAGTATTACACCGCCGAACAAGCGTGTAGTGTTGTCCTTTATAGAGAGGTGTCCTCTTATAACAGAGAACAGCTAATTGGTAACAAAAACGGGTAATTTTTATGATGAAAACTGTCTTTTATAGAGAGAAAGAGAGGTGTCCTCTAGCTGGAATGTCCTCTCATGGAGAGGTTATTGTACAACGATGAATGTACGTGAGAGGTACTGGAAAGATTATGACAGGACTTACCTATCATCCGGGGCCCTCCAACCACGGACTTGACTCAGCTTGGAGTCCTCCAGTCTGAGTGCCAGCGGTAATTCCGGCATCCATACCACGAAGTGGGCTCTGCCAGTATGGGTACCGTACTTGGCCAACACGCTGGCGTTCTGCGAGCCGCGGATCTCTGAGCCGTCCAGGTAGACAGAGGAACAGCTGGGAGATACTTTCAGCATGGACTCGTCTGCAGCGTGGCAGCTCGCCTGCAGCGTGACATCGCCCACCTGCCCTGCCTGGTGCACCACGAGCACCCGCATGGGCTGGGACACTTGACGTCCAGTGAGGACAGCCGTGTTGACTAGTTGAGCCGACTGGACACAAAACACTCCTTACCACGTATCCTGGAATACGAATTATACAGAACACTAATCAAACACAACGCGCCATATATATAAAATAAATTAAACCACTTTTTTAAAATTCGAAACTATTTTAAACGCGTAAGATTATTTTTGATTAATTTTTCCATTGCAGTAAAGGCAGTAGAAATTGTTTAATTTCAAAAAGAATCTTACGCGTTTAAAATAGTTTCGAATTTTGATAACAGATGGCGCGCTAGTGCATCATAAACCACTTTTTTTCTTTTAAAATAAACTTCTCTCTCTCATATTTTCCTTACTGCGATCAAAAAATATTAAGAGGACCTGGCTCATCAGTGGTGAATCCTACTCAAACTGGCGAAACCTCTGGGAGAGTTAACTAGTGATGAGCCAGGCCCTCCAATTTTTTTCCATCTCTGTTAAGGACAATAAGAAGTTTTTTTTTATTTTTAAAGAGAGAAAAAAGAAATGCCTAATAATGTGATTTACAGTACAAATAAACCTGATTCTCTACACTATATATTTGTAATTTGTATATAAAAATAGTATATATATCATCAATTTATTAACATGATACTCCTGTAGAAGGACTGACAAGTCCGAAAACTTGAAAATAAAAATTTGAACAAGAAACTTAACACTGGAAGCTTTATTTACTCTTTATAACACTGTATATATTTATATACCATGGGCAAACATCATCTGATTTTATTGAGGCGTGAAGACCTGAAATGCACTTTCTGTGGATCAGGAATAACAACGGAGATGTTGCACTACTTATTTGACTGTGCTGCTCTGTCTGAGGAAAGATGAAAACTAAATGATAAAACGGGGCAACTTTGTCCTTCATTTCCGGCACTAATTAATGAAATATCAAAGAATAGGTACATAGCGGTGGCGATATTTGGATTCCACAGGATTATATCCCGGGAAAAGGCCACACAGTGTTCTCCCCATCCATTGTGAACTGGCGAATCCTGTATAGGGCGAGAGGCCCTAAATAAAGGCTTTGTTGTTGTTGTTGTTATATACCATGGGCAAATTTCGACTGATTTCATTGGATGTTATGAAATGGAAGCCGTTTCTATACTGATGAGGGCCATATATCAATACCATGGTATACAGACTGTTGGCTTCTCTACGAATTTTCTAAAAGTGGTGTTGTGACTTATTCTTTATGATCGCCATTACGTTTTGTACTGGGGTGATAAAAAAACAATCCATTGTATCATTATTAAGGTAAAAATATCAGGATTCTCCCCAGGGATAAGTTTATTTTAAAACATTTTAATTTATATCTCCAGCTTTCGGATTCGAAAGTTAAAGATCGTTGAATTGAAATGTTTTAAAAGAAACTTTTCCCCGAAATCATGATATTTTCACCTTTATATCGGTTCAAAATCACTTTATTAGGTACCGCTCAAAAATAGCAACCTAGTTTAGGATATTTGCAACAATGAATGTGAGAAGGTTATTCATATATTAAACAAAATGTTAACGCGGGATTCAATCCCGGTTCATGGCTGTCGGGAATCGAGGGTGTTACCTACTCGTCCACCGACTTTTTTATTTTTACCTTTATAATTAAATCACATTGTTCTCTAAAGCATTTTTTAAAAGGGAGAGGTGCCTCTTTTTGTATATGATTAATTCAATATTTATGAAGTGAGAGAAAGGCAGTATATATACGAGTTACTCCAATTTGAAAAAAAAAGATAAATTTTTCTCCATGAAAGGAAATTTATCAACAATACGAGTAAATTATATTTATAAATTTAATTGCCATCTATTGATAAAATTTGTAACAATAAATCTATTGGCAATGTGTTTCTTTTTTTACAGAAATCATAAAATATTATCTCCACAGACCTTACTACAATGATAACAGTTGTTGAATGAGAAGCCCTCTCATTCAATAACTTTAATCATTGTAGTTAAAAGTCTGTAGAGATAATATTTTATGATTTCTGTAAAAAAGAAACACATTGCCAGTAAATTTATTGTTACAAATTAGAGTAAGTAAACGAACAGAAATAGTTAATAAACATAACTATCCTAACTAAAAAAATAAAAAAAAATCGCATGAATAATCTCCACGAGATAAACAAAAGAAAAAAAAAAAACGAACGGGGGAAAATGTTAAGTGAGCTTTATGGACCCAATATAAGCTCGACGGTGGCGCTCGAGTGGCAGAAATTGGAACTAAAATTGACTCAATTCTTTACATCCCGTTTAAAGTGAAATAACGTCTGTTATTGACATAATTATAATTATAAACAATTCTATTTTATTCATAATTATAATCGATAATTACCAAACTCAAAAACACTCAAATTTCCTTTTAAACAGAAGTAAAAAATACAAAGCAAAATTTAGTTCCAATTTCTACCACTCGAGCGCCACCGTCGAGCTACTAGTGTGTCCATAAAGTTGACTTAAAAAATTTTTTTTTTTATTTTAGTTTTGACTTCGAAAAAATTACGGTGGGACCTCGGTATAATTAAAATATATTTTTATATCGAAGTTTTATTGAATTTTATATTACACATTTATACATTTTTAAATTATTTCTATCGCGCGGCGGGATCAAAACAAAAAGCTATACAAGCGATTTTTAACTTTGTAGAATGTTTGTTTAAATTATCCCATGTATACCTGGTTATAACGACTATAATGTTCTTCTTGGTAATATTTAGACGAAAAGACGAAATAAAAGAAGAAGAGTTTCTTTTAATATAAATATATCAAAGCAAGCTTTCGGGCAAAAAACCCTTCTACAGGCGTGATTACAGCATCAAACTTGGCACTATAACTAATGCAAATACTCATTTTCATAATTTATTCCGCAAATATGTAAATAGTTATATGTATATATTCTTTTTAGCCATTGTACCTGCATTATAGTGCCAAGTTCGATGCTGTAATTACGCCTGTAGAAGGGTTTTTTGCCCGAAAGCTTGCTTTGATATATTTATATTAAAAGAAACTCTTCTTCTTTTATTTCGTCTTTTCGTCTAAATACTTGGTTATGATTATCATGATGATTAGTGGTTCGCGATTATTTATATATTGCCAGTGTTACATACTACTGCATGTCTACACATGTACGTTTCAGACATTACTATTAACTACATAGCATTATTTACATAGTAGTATTTACATAAGAACATAACAACGGCTATATACACATAGTAAAGTCAGTTTTACATGAGTCAAAGTTTCAGTTCAGCAAGTAAAGATGAATATAGAAAGAGAGTATATATTTACACCATTTTTATACATTAGACATGAGCCTCTAAAAGTGTGTTAAACTCGGTTTCGATGTTGTAGTCTATTCATGACCTGTAGAAAACAGTTCGACTTTTTCACTTGCAACGTAGCACAACCTCCTGTTTGGTTACTTACACTCATTGGTAGAGTTGGATTTGTGACAATTTTTTTTTTTGACAATGAAAATAAACTTTATTGACTATTTTGTCAACAATTACACTCAGTCAAAAGTCAGTAATGGAATATTTACATCTGGATTCCGTCAGGAGCCGAGAGCCAGCCTGAGCTCGGATATTCCTCTTTGAATCGTTGGTAGTCGCGAGTACGCTCGGCGGCTGTGCCGAGAAACTCGGCAAGAATGACCCTATGTCCAGGTCTAGACGAGAGAAACTCGAAGAGATCCTCCCTGTTTTTGGGCCATATGACCGCAGATGGGGTGTCGGGATTGTATAACCCTTCCTTGATTAGGGGCTTTAAGAGGCCTGTTGCCAGTTCAGTTCTTCGAGTAAGTCGTTTGTTTCAGCTACTTGGGCCAGCTGGCATGGCAGTGGAGGCGGAGGTGTCGTCACAGTCGGTGTCGTCTCTTCCCCGTGGGGAGCGGGCGGTGTCGGCTCAGCAGGCCGAGGCGCAGGCAGTGGGGGTGTTGGAGTCACTGCGGCTGATATGGTCCCCTGTGCAAGCAGAGGACCAGGAGGGGCAACGGAGGCCGGCTGGGCCTGAGGCACTGCTCCGGCAGGCTGAGAGGCCGGAGGGCGAGGGACCGCGGAAGCCTCAGGTGCCTCCATAGGCTCCATTGCCTGTAGGGCGCTGTTGGAGGTGGGCGGCGCCAGGACTTCGGCCGCTAACTCCATAGGCACAGAAGGAGGAGCCAAGGCGTCCGATGGGGTTCTGGCAGGCAGGGCGGCAGAGGTGCCAGGAGCTGATGATTGTAGCGCAGGGCGCTTGCTGGCCAGTTTTGGTGGAGAAGCCGTGGTCTTCGGTATTGGGCGGGTCGGCTGCCGATGCGCAGTGGGCAACGCATCAGGATGGGGGTGCGGGGTGTGACCGGCCGATGTTGGTGGTCCTGGCGGGATTCATCGGGCAGTTCGCCCGACGGTGGCCCTGCCGGCCTCATCTGGAGCACTTGACTCCATACGAAAGGAACGCCGACAGGGCGTTACCTTTGTTACGGATTTCGACGCGGGTTGGGATGTTCTCCAAAGCAATAACCTCCCTAAGGAGGATAAATGCCTCGCGTCGGCCATCCGTATAGATGAACTTGCCGGCTCTCAGCCGGATGGGGACGATGGATGTTACGTCACCGTAGGGCCTGATGGCCTCGATGACGGCGTCGTCGTCCACGAAAAAGGGCAAGTTACCCACGGTGATTCTCTCCGCCCTTTTCTTAAAGGGGAAGGCCCTGAGGTGGGTGTGCCCGATTTGTAGGCCGTTTTTTATAAGCAGTTCCGCCATGGCCTTGGTGGACAGGCCCACCAGCATGTGTCCGTCCATTTTCATGATTTGGAGTATCTTCCCGGTTCCTCCGACCAGCTCGTCCGCCGCCTGCAGGTAGTGGAAGGACTCAAAGTCCGGGCAATGCTCCACAAAGACGCAGTGCTCTAGCATCGGCGATGTCAGCCCGGGTAGCCCTGATCTCCTGGACTACTGTAGCTCTGCCCGTAGGTGGTCGTCTTCGTGGGGCTGCGCCGGTCCTTCCGGAGGCCGCGACACCGCTGTTCAACAGCGCGGCCTGGCGACTCCCTGCGTCTCCGTTTAGATCTTACTACGGTGAAGCCCTCCTCACCAGATTCCGAGGCCTCCATTCGTTCGGTCCAGTTCGCCGCGGCGTCCACAGCGCCGCTTGTTGTAGGCGTGACGTCAGCGGCGTTAGCCCCGGCAAAATTTACATGCTGTTTGCCAGCGGGCAAATTAGCATAGTTGTTGTTCGAATTTTCGATTCTTTATTTTTCGGCTTGAGAATGATCTTTTGCCGATATCTTCGCAACGGCTTTGTTAATAAAGCCGAGCCTTCCAGGCTCATGCATAGCTTGTTCGGAAGGAGGGGAATCCCCCATAAAAATTTAAAATTATTCTTTACTTCGGAGGCGGTTACAAATTCCAAGTCAGCAAAGTTTGGGGCAGGAGCGCGCGCCCGTTTTGTTTGTTGGATTTGTGAGATAATCAAGAACCATTGAATGAATTTTCTTTTAGAAAAAAAAAGAAGTGCTAAATGCGGGATTCGATCCCTGGTCTTCAGATTGTCAGCAGTGAGTGAATATTCCATTAGGACAAGGGTCGGGCAACCTGCGGCTCGCGAGTTACATTCGGATCTTTGGATGTGAAGTTGCGTGTAGTACTGGCATAAATAAAAACTTCTTCTTTTTGCTTATCCCTAGTACACATGATACAGGCCATGATAATCATGGTGGGTAGAAGTAGGCGACTGCTTTTACTGTAAGTGCACCACATGTCTACACATGTGAAAAGCAGTTCGACTTTGCACTTACAAATGTGCCAGAGCGTCGTTTGGTTACTTGCACTCGCTGGTGGGGTTGGACTTTTACAAGAATCAGGGGCCATTGGAGCTTTTTTTTTTTAGTCAGAAAAAAGTGCCCAATGCGGGAATCGAACCCGGGTCGTACCGGTCGAAAACCAACAGTTTAGACCATTCTTCCACCGACCCCCTAAATAAAAAAATTATTTATACGATTAAATCTCTATTTATTGTTGAAAATGAACAATTGTGTGGCTATTTAAAAACTTTGAAATTTTGTAAATTGTAATTTTTGACACTTACGACTCAAAAGGATGCCGATCACTGCATTAGGTTATATATTTATTTGATTTTTTAGAAAATAAAGCAATCCATAAATAAATATTCAATTAAAAAGACATATATTGGATCAAAATATCATTTATGTTATCAATATTTCAGTTGGCTGAACGCCAACCTTTAATAAGGTATTATAACACATTAATATGTTATAATACCTTGATAAAGGTTAGCGTTAAGCCAACTGAAATATTGTTAAAAAACTTGAAGCTAGTATTAGCGGCGAAGCAAGTAATTTCAGTCATGCACATGTCACCCTTGGTTTTAATGACACGAGTTACGTCTGTAATCGCAACTTGGAACACTTCCGCCGTAGATGTCGATGATAATTTACGATAGATCGCCACTCCACCAGCCGCGTTGGTATTTGAAAATCAAAATCGAAGGTTCAAATTTTTGCTAAATAAATTTGAAATTAAATAAAATTTGTAATTGTAAATGATGAAGTTGAAAATTAAAACATTTACTTAAATTAGATGTTAAAATTCTTGCTCAACACAGTTTAAATAAAGTTTTCTTATATCTGCCACTTTTTCTTAATATTTGTAATTTTAAAGAATCAATTCGAAAATCAAAACATTTATTCAGATCGAAGGTTCAAATTTTTGCTAAATAAATTTGAAACTATTTAAAATTTGTAAAATAATAATTAATTAATTAATTAATTTTAAACTAATAATTTACTTAACACTATCAACATTTATCAATAGTATGACATAACCTATAAACTCAGTTTCTCAACTTTTGTGTCAATCTAACAATTAATCAATCAATCATAGTTTACGATAATGAAATATCAGTGTACAATTATTTACCTTTATTGTTGTAGTTGTTGTAAATGACGAATCTAAGCACTCCACATTTTCACTACAGACACAGCTGACGATACTTTAACCACACGTGTGAACTTGTTTTATGACGCTTTCTTGTTTTTCCAACGCCAAGAACGTTCGAGAAAGACAAAGACAGAGACAAGCATGCGCCGATTCAATGCGCCTAATTCTCTAGCGCTGCGCGCGCAGCTGCGCGCGCAGCACTCTCGTTCGGTGACTCATCGTAACGTTACCGGGCGTTACACTTTTTCATAAGTGACTCCCAGCCGCAACCTAATTTAAGACGTTGTCACGTCAATAAATGATATTTTGATCCAATATATGCCTTTTTAATTAAAGATTTCTTCTTATAACTGTCAACGGTACTTTGTGTGTATTACAATTTAAATAGGTTCTTTGAGAATGATAGTTTCGAACCTGATTGTGACTAATCAAAGGATTCTTGTTTGAAGTTTGCCTTAGTTACTGGTCATAACAATCAAGTCTAGATGGCATATGATGGCTTAAAGTGTAAACTAGAATTTTTTAAATACAGATATCATTAATACAAAACAATAACGCGCCATCTAATTATAAAAAATGAAAAGATTAAGACGATAATGTTTATTTTCACAAATAAATCAAAATTCTACTGTTCTTACTGTCCTCCCAATATTTTTTCCATCGCAATAAGGATAGTAGAAGTTTGATTTTTTGTGAAAAGAAACATTCGCGTCTTAATGTTTTTCATTTGTTATACACCAATACCTCGCTTTGCGTCGTTTCGTTTTGCGTTTTTTTCGAAGTTGCGTCGCTGCTTAATTTTTACTGATTTTCACTGTGCGTCGTTAGATTTTCGAAGTTGCGTTGTTTTGGATTCGTGTCTTTAATATTTTTTGAATTTTTTTTCCTAAAATATGGCAACACCTTTGTTTTTGATTGCGCGTTTTTGATTTTCATTTTGCGTCGTTTCAATTTGCGTCGTGTTTTTTTTTTTTGGAACGTAACCCCGACGCAAAGCGAGGTATGGGTGTATATATCAATCTACCCCAGACATATGCAAATAAAAATCAGCCATGTAACAATAAAAGTTGTTTAAGACAACGATAATCTTCCTATTGGGGTTTGAAAAAGAAACACAAGTCGGGGTGAAGATCTTATAAAAATTGTTTAATTGATATTTATCCGATAGTTGGTGCAAACCATCATCAGTAAAGTTGAGTTTCACGATCGGTAAATGCTTTGAAAAAAATATATATATACACCTATCCCCCGATTTACACGGTAGATACGTTCCTGAGAAAAACGTGTAAATCGGGGGATAGGTGTACACAGAAATAAAAATAAAATGCATTGACAGGTTAAAATATGTAGTCAGCACATAAGCTCGGGATTCCTCGTGAGATGTGTACACAGCGCATGTGTTCAATCAAAGTAGCATTTAGTATAGTGCGATAAAAAAAAACTTATTTGGAAAACCATGTAAAAGCGAAAACGTGTAAAACAAGTACCGTGTAAATCGGGGGATAGGTGTACTGTATATCATTACCAGATCAGGAACACACACATTCTATTTTCCTATTTTTGCTATTAAAAGAACAACGGTGTAAAAAACAACCTCGACCTTGGGTTATTTCTAGGAAACACACAAGCTGGAAATAAATTGTTATTGATGATTTAAATGGTTATAGAAGGGTTATAAAAAGGTTTCGTCAATTTAGGATCGAAGTGAACCGAAAATACCAATTTGTTGTTATTAACCACTGCGTATTGATTGGTATGGATTGGTAAGTTAATCACTGGTCGCCAGACTGCCTTATTGACGTTTAATTCTTATAGGTAATGGAGATTGTCATGTAATGGCTCGATGTGGTGATATGGTGCAATGTCGCTTTATCCGTGGCGGTTCTTTGTATTGGGTGTAGTCGAGATGGTACCAGGCCATGATAATCATGGTGGGTAGAGGGTTGTGGCAGCTCTTAGTGTAAGTACACCACATGTCTACACATGTAGTACCAAGTCATGATAATCATGGTAGGTAGAGGGTTGTGACAGCTTGTACTGTAAGTACACCACATGTCTACATATATGTAGTACCAGGCCATGATAACCATGGTAGGTAGAGGGTTGTGACAGTTTGTACTGTAAGTACACCACATGTCTACACATGTAGTACCAGGCCATGATAATCATAGTGGGTAGAGGGTTGTGACAGTTTGTACTGTAAGTACCCTATATATCTACATATGTAGTACCAGGCTATGATAATCATGGTAGGTAGAGGGCTGAGACAGCTTGTACTGTAAGTACACCACATGTCTACACATGTAGTACCAGGCCATGATAATCATGGTGGGTAGAGGGTTGTGACAGTTTGTACTGTAAGTACACCACATGTCTACACATGTAGTACCAGACCATGATAATCATGGTGGGTAGAGAGAGGGTTGTGACAGTTTGTACTGTAAGTACACCACATGTCTACACATGTAGTACCAGACCATGATAATCATGGTGGGTAGAGGGTTGTGACAGCTTGTACTGTAAGTACACCACATGTCTACACATGTAGTACCAGGCCATGGTAACCATGGTAGGTAGAGGGTTGTGACAGTTTGTACTGTAAGTACACCACATGTCTACACATGTAGTACCAGGCCATGATAATCATAGTGGGTAGAGGGTTGTGACAGTTTGTACTGTAAGTACCCTATATATCTACATATGTAGTACCAGGCTATGATAATCATGGTAGGTAGAGGGCTGAGACAGCTTGTACTGTAAGTACACCACATGTCTACACATGTAGTACCAGGCCATGATAATCATGGTGGGTAGAGGGTTGTGACAGTTTGTACTGTAAGTACACCACATGTCTACACATGTAGTACCAGGACCATGATAATCATGGTGGGTAGAGAGAGGGTTGTGACAGTTTGTACTGTAAGTACACCACATGTCTACACATGTAGTACCAGACCATGATAATCATGGTGGGTAGAGGGTTGTGACAGCTTGTACTGTAAGTACACCACATGTCTACACATGTAGTACCAGGCCATGGTAACCATGGTGGGTAGAGGGTTGTGACAGCTTGTACTGTAAGTACACCACATGTCTACACATGTAGTACCAGGCCATGATAATCATGGTGGGTTGTGACAGTTTGTACTGTAAGTACACCACATGTCTACACTCGGCCGTGCGGCCACGCGTCGCGCGAGCTCCGGGATTTTCGCCTCTGGCGAGCTGTGAAATGTCTCTAGACATGCCAAATTCGGCATCACCAGGGAGCCCAGGATCTGCTGGACAAATGCCTGGAAGGCCCAGCATCCAATCTCCAACTGGTGGGAAAATATCAAAGAAAAACGAATTTCAGAAAGTAATCTCTAAAGAAAACTCAGAACATCAAGAGTATGTAAATCCGCCGGCAGGCGTTAGAGATGCAAATCTGGCCGCCGCGCGTGATGACGTCACGGCGCCGCTGACTGCTGCCTCGTACAGCGCTACAATAGCCAATCCGGCCTCCCTTAGCTGGGGTGATTCCGAGATGGCAGAAATGGACGCCAACAACGGTTTTACCACCGTTAGAACCAAGAAAAGGCGCCGCGTCTCGCCGGGTTCTCCTGCAGCGGCTGCACCTTCCTCTGGCACCAGAGGCGCAGGGGCCACTCGCCGGCCGCGATCGTCCACGGGTTGGGCACCGCGGGCGGAGGAGGTCAGGACCACAAGGGCGCATATCGCGGAGGCCAGGGCGCGGCAGGCGTCCTCAACAGAAGACCACTGCGTCTATATAGAGCGCAGCCCTGAACTGGAGCCCTACCACTACATGAGGGCCCTTGATAGAATGCTCGGAGGGACCAGGGAGGTCTTCCAGATGACCAAGATGAACGGTCACTTCCTGGTGGGACTGGCCAACAGAGGCCTGGCCGAGCGCCTCGTCAACGAGGGCCTCGAGGTGGAGGGAACTCTCCACAGGGCCTTCCCGTTCCGCAAGAGGGCGGAGAGAATCACGGTGGGCAACCTCCCCTTCTTCGTGGGGGATGCAGCCGTCATCAGCGCCCTTTCATCTTTCGGGCGAGTAACATCCATCGCCCCCAAGCTGATGAAGGCAGGCCCATATGTCTACAACGACGGCCGCCGAGAGGCGTTCATCATCCTCCGCGAGGAAATGACCATCGAGAGGCTGCCCACCCGCCTCGACATCTCAATCAAGGGCGAGGCCTGGCCCGCATACCTATCCTCCGGGATTAGGTGTTCCAGGTGCCGTGGCCAAGGACATCGTAGGGCCAACTGCCCCATGCTTGCAGGGCGAACCACCGCTCCTGGACCGGCCGCACCAACCTCTCCCACCAGCGTCCCCACCAGCGACTGCGCCCAGGCTGCCTCAGCAGCCATCTGCCCGGCCTCCACCTCCGGCGTCCCCCAGTTCAACCATGGAGGTCTCCGACGTGCCTCCCGCGAGCCGAGCTGCGCCCCTTCCACCTGCTGCACTCCAGCCATCACCACCAGCGCCTTCGGCCTTACCTTTGGAGGACACGCCTCCGGCCCCTCCACCAGTGACCCCTGCTCCGTCCCTGCGAACACCTGGGAGTCGCGAGCCTGCGGCCCCAACACCGGACGTGGAGATGTCCATCGTGGAGGAGACCTTTGCGTCCTCCACGTCATCGGCAAAAAACGCAACGAGAGTCGACCTCGATGCGTTCATCGAGGGGCTCCCCAGCGTGTCATTCGCTAAGACGGACGCCCTTGGTCTTGGGCGGGAGGAGGTCCTGGACCTCCTCTCCTCGAGGACCAAGGCGCAGAGGAAGGGACCCCTCCTGTCGCCTCCGCAGTGCGACGCCCTCGTCGGCCTGATCGGTCAAATTCTGGACCTGAAGCCCGGACACACCTCTAATTTATATAAGGTCCTAGGTCAGGTTAGAGCTGAGCTAACGAAAACACCAGCCGCAGCACCTACACCCCCACTGCCTGCGCCTCGGCCTGATGGGCCAATACCACCCCCTCCCCATGGGGATACGACGACACCGGACATGGCGACATCTCCATCTCCACTGTTTCAAGCGGAGGAGGATCTGACGTCGAAGCGCTGGGATGAAGCAGCTGATATAATCTATAAATTGTGCAATGAACGCTACTCGGGGCCCATGACTGATTTGGGGATCACAGAGGGTGACATCACGGATGCGGTCATATACCCCGAGGACAGGGAGCCTCTCCTCAGGACCTGTTCCACCCAGAAGAAAAGCCTTATCACCGAAATCATCAGTGCTGCAATTGAGCGCGCTCGGGACGCAGATCCCTTTGTACGTGAGGGCTTGTACACGCTCAGGAGGATGTTACTCCCCTGACGGAGTCCAGACTACCCTTGGCAGGGGAACCTCCTGATGTGAATTTTTTAAATTGTAAATTTTTAACTGCCTAACTCTCCGGAGTGTAACAATTGACTAAGCTGTCAATAAATGTGTTTTTCATTGTCATTGTCACATGTCTACACTTGTAGTACCAGGCCATGATAACCATGGTGGGTAGAGGGTTGTGACAGCTTGTACTGTAAGTACACCACATGTCTACACATGTAGTACCAGGCCATGATAATCATGGTGGGTAGAGGGTTGTGACAGCTTGTACTGTAAGTACACCACATGTCTACACATGTAGTACCAGGCCATGGTAACCATGGTGGGTAGAGGGTTGTGACAGCTTGTACTGTAAGTACACCACATGTCTACACATGTAGTACCAGGCCATGATAATCATGGTGGGTTGTGACAGTTTGTACTGTAAGTACACCACATGTCTACACTTGTAGTACCAGGCCATGATAACCATGGTGGGTAGAGGGTTGTGACAGCTTGTACTGTAAGTACACCACATGTCTACACATGTAGTACCAGGCCATGATAATCATGGTGGGTAGAGGGTTGTGACAGCTTGTACTGTAAGTACACCACATGTCTACACATGTAGTACCAGGCCATGATAATCATGGTGGGTAGAGGGTTGTGACAGCTTGTACTGTAAGTACACCACATGTCTACACATGTAGTACCAGGCCATGGTAACCATGGTGGGTAGAGGGTTGTGACAGCTTGTACTGTAAGTACACCACATGTCTACACATGTAGTACCAGGCCATGATAATCATGGTGGGTTGTGACAGTTTGTACTGTAAGTACACCACATGTCTACACTTGTAGTACCAGGCCATGATAACCATGGTGGGTAGAGGGTTGTGACAGCTTGTACTGTAAGTACACCACATGTCTACACATGTAGTACCAGGCCATGATAATCATGGTGGGTAGAGGGTTGTGACAGCTTGTACTGTAAGTACACCACATGTCTACACATGTAGTACCAGGCCATGATAACCATGGTGGGTAGAGGGTTGTGACAGCTTGTACTGTAAGTACACCACATGTCTACACATGTAGTACCAGGCCATGATAATCATGGTGGGTAGAGGGTTGTGACAGCTTGTACTGTAAGTACACCACATGTCTACACATGTAGTACCAGACCATGGTAACCATGGTGGGTAGAGGGTTGTGACAGCTTGTACTGTAAGTACACCACATGTCTACACATGTAGTACCAGGCCATGATAACCATGGTGGGTAGAGGGTTGTGACAGCTTGTACTGTAAGTACACCACATGTCTACACATGTAGTACCAGGCCATGATAATCATGGTGGGTAGAGGGTTGTGACAGCTTGTACTGTAAGTACACCACATGTCTACACATGTAGTACCAGGCCATGATAATCATGGTGGGTAGAGGGTTGTGACAGCTTGTACTGTAAGTACACCACATGTCTACACATGTAGTACCAGGCCATGATAATCATGGTGGGTAGAGGGTTGTGACAGTTTGTACTGTAGGTACACCACATGTCTGTACATGTAGTACCAGGCCATGATAATCATGGTGGGTAGAGGGTTGTGACAGCTTGTACTGTAAGTACACCACATGTCTGTACATGTAGTACCAGACCATGATAATCATGGTGGGTAGAGGGTTGTGACAGCTTGTACTGTAAGTACACCACATGTCTACACATGTAGTACCAGACCATGGTAACCATGGTGGGTAGAGGGTTGTGACAGCTTGTACTGTAAGTACACCACATGTCTACATAGGTAGTACCAGGCCATGATAATCATGGTGGGTAGAGGGTTGTGACAGTTTGTACTGTAGGTACACCACATGTCTACACATGTAGTACCAGGCCATGATAATCATGGTGGGTAGAGGGTTGTGACAGTTTGTACTGTAGGTACACCACATGTCTACACATGTAGTACCAGGCCATGATAATCATGGTGGGTAGAGGGTTGTGACAGCTTGTACTGTAAGTACACCACATGTCTACACTTGTAGTACCAGGCCATGATAACCATGGTGGGTAGAGGGTTGTGACAGTTTGTACTGTAAGTACACCACATGTCTACACATGTAGTACCAGGCCATGATAATCATGGTGGGTAGAGGGTTGTGACAGTTTGTACTGTAAGTACACCACATGTCTACACATGTAGTACCAGGCCATGATAATCATGGTGGGTAGAGGGTTGTGACAGCTTGTACTGTAAGTACACCACATGTCTACACATGTAGTACCAGGCCATGATAATCATGGTGGGTAGAGGGTTGTGACAGCTTGTACTGTAAGTACACCACATGTCTACACATGTAGTACCAGGCCATGATAACCATGGTGGTAGAGGGTTGCGACTGTTTATACTGTAAGTACACCACATGTCTACACATGTAGTACCAGGCCATGATAATCATGGTGGGTAGAGGGTTGCGACTGTTTATACTGTAAGTACACCACATGTCTACACTCGGCCGTGCGGCCACGCGTCGCGCGAGCTCCGGGATTTTCGCCTCTGGCGAGCTGTGAAATGTCTCTAGACATGCCAAATTCGGCATCACCAGGGAGCCCAGGATCTGCTGGACAAATGCCTGGAAGGCCCAGCATCCAATCTCCAACTGGTGGGAAAATATCAAAGAAAAACGAATTTCAGAAAGTAATCTCTAAAGAAAACTCAGAACATCAAGAGTATGTAAATCCGCCGGCAGGCGTTAGAGATGCAAATCTGGCCGCCGCGCGTGATGACGTCACGGCGCCGCTGACTGCTGCCTCGTACAGCGCTACAATAGCCAATCCGGCCTCCCTTAGCTGGGGTGATTCCGAGATGGCAGAAATGGACGCCAACAACGGTTTTACCACCGTTAGAACCAAGAAAAGGCGCCGCGTCTCGCCGGGTTCTCCTGCAGCGGCTGCACCTTCCTCTGGCACCAGAGGCGCAGGGGCCACTCGCCGGCCGCGATCGTCCACGGGTTGGGCACCGCGGGCGGAGGAGGTCAGGACCACAAGGGCGCATATCGCGGAGGCCAGGGCGCGGCAGGCGTCCTCAACAGAAGACCACTGCGTCTATATAGAGCGCAGCCCTGAACTGGAGCCCTACCACTACATGAGGGCCCTTGATAGAATGCTCGGAGGGACCAGGGAGGTCTTCCAGATGACCAAGATGAACGGTCACTTCCTGGTGGGACTGGCCAACAGAGGCCTGGCCGAGCGCCTCGTCAACGAGGGCCTCGAGGTGGAGGGAACTCTCCACAGGGCCTTCCCGTTCCGCAAGAGGGCGGAGAGAATCACGGTGGGCAACCTCCCCTTCTTCGTGGGGGGATGCAGCCGTCATCAGCGCCCTTTCATCTTTCGGGCGAGTAACATCCATCGCCCCCAAGCTGATGAAGGCAGGCCCATATGTCTACAACGACGGCCGCCGAGAGGCGTTCATCATCCTCCGCGAGGAAATGACCATCGAGAGGCTGCCCACCCGCCTCGACATCTCAATCAAGGGCGAGGCCTGGCCCGCATACCTATCCTCCGGGATTAGGTGTTCCAGGTGCCGTGGCCAAGGACATCGTAGGGCCAACTGCCCCATGCTTGCAGGGCGAACCACCGCTCCTGGACCGGCCGCACCAACCTCTCCCACCAGCGTCCCACCAGCGACTGCGCCCAGGCTGCCTCAGCAGCCATCTGCCCGGCCTCCACCTCCGGCGTCCCCCAGTTCAACCATGGAGGTCTCCGACGTGCCTCCCGCGAGCCGAGCTGCGCCCCTTCCACCTGCTGCACTCCAGCCATCACCACCAGCGCCTTCGGCCTTACCTTTGGAGGACACGCCTCCGGCCCCTCCACCAGTGACCCCTGCTCCGTCCCTGCGAACACCTGGGAGTCGCGAGCCTGCGGCCCCAACACCGGACGTGGAGATGTCCATCGTGGAGGAGACCTTTGCGTCCTCCACGTCATCGGCAAAAAACGCAACGAGAGTCGACCTCGATGCGTTCATCGAGGGGCTCCCCAGCGTGTCATTCGCTAAGACGGACGCCCTTGGTCTTGGGCGGGAGGAGGTCCTGGACCTCCTCTCCTCGAGGACCAAGGCGCAGAGGAAGGGACCCCTCCTGTCGCCTCCGCAGTGCGACGCCCTCGTCGGCCTGATCGGTCAAATTCTGGACCTGAAGCCCGGACACACCTCTAATTTATATAAGGTCCTAGGTCAGGTTAGAGCTGAGCTAACGAAAACACCAGCCGCAGCACCTACACCCCCACTGCCTGCGCCTCGGCCTGATGGGCCAATACCACCCCCTCCCCATGGGGATACGACGACACCGGACATGGCGACATCTCCATCTCCACTGTTTCAAGCGGAGGAGGATCTGACGTCGAAGCGCTGGGATGAAGCAGCTGATATAATCTATAAATTGTGCAATGAACGCTACTCGGGGCCCATGACTGATTTGGGGATCACAGAGGGTGACATCACGGATGCGGTCATATACCCCGAGGACAGGGAGCCTCTCCTCAGGACCTGTTCCACCCAGAAGAAAAGCCTTATCACCGAAATCATCAGTGCTGCAATTGAGCGCGCTCGGGACGCAGATCCCTTTGTACGTGAGGGCTTGTACACGCTCAGGAGGATGTTACTCCCCTGACGGAGTCCAGACTACCCTTGGCAGGGGAACCTCCTGATGTGAATTTTTTAAATTGTAAATTTTTAACTGCCTAACTCTCCGGAGTGTAACAATTGACTAAGCTGTCAATAAATGTGTTTTTCATTGTCATTGTCATGATAACCATGGTGGGTAGAGGGTTGTGACAGTTTGTACTGTAAGTACACCACATGTCTACACATGTAGTACCAGGCCATGATAATCATGGTGGGTAGAGGGTTGTGACAGCTTGTACTGTAAGTACACCACATGTCTACACATGTAGTACCAGGCCATGATAATCATGGTGGGTAGAGGGTTGTGACAGTTTGTACTGTAAGTACACCACATGTCTACACATGTAGTACCAGGCCATGATAATCATGGTGGGTAGAGGGTTGTGACAGCTTGTACTGTAAGTACACCACATGTCTACACATGTAGTACCAGGCCATGATAATCATGGTGGGTAGAGGGTTGTGACAGCTTGTACTGTAAGTACACCACATGTCTACACATGTAGTACCAGACCATGATAATCATGGTGGGTAGAGGGTTGTGACAGCTTGTACTGTAAGTACACCACATGTCTGTACATGTAGTACCAGGCCATGATAATCATGGTGGGTAGAGGGTTGTGACAGCTTGTACTGTAAGTACACCACATGTCTGTACATGTAGTACCAGACCATGATAATCATGGTGGGTAGAGGGTTGTGACAGCTTGTACTGTAAGTACACCACATGTCTGTACATGTAGTACCAGGCCATGATAATCATGGTGGGTAGAGGGTTGTGACAGCTTGTACTGTAAGTACACCACATGTCTACACATGTAGTACCAGGCCATGATAATCATGGTGGGTAGAGGGTTGTGACAGCTTGTACTGTAAGTACACCACATGTCTACACATGTAGTACCAGACCATGATAATCATGGTGGGTAGAGGGTTGTGACAGCTTGTACTGTAAGTACACCACATGTCTGTACATGTAGTACCAGGCCATGATAATCATGGTGGGTAGAGGGTTGTGACAGCTTGTACTGTAAGTACACCACATGTCTGTACATGTAGTACCAGACCATGATAATCATGGTGGGTAGAGGGTTGTGACAGCTTGTACTGTAAGTACACCACATGTCTGTACATGTAGTACCAGGCCATGATAATCATGGTGGGTAGAGGGTTGTGACAGCTTGTACTGTAAGTACACCACATGTCTGTACATGTAGTACCAGGCCATGATAATCATGGTGGGTAGAGGGTTGTGACAGCTTGTACTGTAAGTACACCACATGTCTACACATGTAGTACCTGACCATGATAATCATGGTGGGTAGAGGGTTGTGACAGCTTGTCGTCAGAGGCAATTTTGTTCATACTTGGTTATCTCGTGTGTTTTCAATAAAGGTCGCAGTGTTATCTTTCATCGTCATTGTCTAAATCCCGATATATATACATGGTATATACCCGGGTAGTTGGTGATTTATGCTCCAGGAGTCCGGGTTACCTCTATTTTCTCATGATAAAAGGTAAAACTTCCTTAAGTTTTGTGTATCAGTGTTAAAGCAGTCGCTTACAACCTACCATGATGATCACCACGGCCTGTACTAGGACCACTACACAGTGACCTACCTTGGCGACAGCAACGACAGCCTGGATGTCATCCTTCCTGACATTGAGTGTGGACACCAGACGGCCGTCCTGATCCTGTCCATCTTGGTCCTGCTCTGTCATGGCGGAGTCCAGGACGTAGCGGAGACTCCAGGCGATCCTGGCGGACTCTGGAGCCACCTCCTCCCCCACCTCTACCAGCCACGTGAAGATTTCCTGGGGACTGGACACACACACCGGCTGTTAGTACAGGTAGCCTCTCTGGATATAGCAGGGTTATATCCCTATATATATATATATATGTGATAATCTGTATATAGCAATATGTAACCCCACCACAACCTATGTATAATGTATCGTCAAAAGGTTTAATAAAAGTTAGGCTTCGCGAGATGGGAAAAAGAACAATTAACAGGATTGCATCATCCAGGAAATAAAGGTCACTGCCCAGGACCCATAAAACTTAAGTTCAAATGCCTTCTTCTTCCTGGAGAATTGCGATCATGGCGACAATGGAGGTACTGAGCCAATCACATTTAAGCATGACAAATCAACAACTAATCACCTTTAAGCATGAAAAATTGATAGCGAATCATCAAAGAGCACGTGGAAGGATCTCCACCAATGAGAATTCGAGAGAGTTGATGACGATGATCTCGGACAAGAAGTAAAAATAAGGTAGGTGACCGTGTTACGAGCTAGGTGTGCTCAACATAGGCTCCAACCAAGGTAGTGTCCGCTCCATCATGTGAAAGGCAAATACCTCCAATCTTCTCCCTCGCAAGGTCTTATTTTCTACCCCATCCAGGTGTGCGCGTTCTTCCCCTCGACATAGAGTCCACAGTAAGTCAACACTCCAATTCGACAGGATCTCGACATTAAGTCGACAGGATTCTACAGAGAGTCGGGGGGATCCCACATATATTAATTAAAATAGGGGCATATTTTGGATCAAAATATTTATTAAATTTAAATATTTCGACGAGGTTGTTTGTCTATCTTCTTCACGGGATTCAGACAATAACTCTGAAAGATATTTCACCAGATAGAAGAATATTAAGAATGGCATATCCTGACCAGGAGCACATGTGCTTTACAGAAGGCAGAGTGCCATCTGGTGGAACAGAAATCAACTAAACATTGATTTAGCCTGTTCCCTGATATTTGGCCAACCCAATTTCTTGATAAATCAAGAAAAGCCATCCACGAATGCGTTTCGCGCTTTTTGGCGCTCGTCAGCGTGGAGTAGGCTGTACCACTGCTACCAAAAAATATTTTTTGGTCCCAGTGGCTTTTTGAAAAACCAAGAAATGGGTATTTAAGGCCAAACTTTCGTAAATACGCTTAGCACATTAAAAAACGAAAGAAAAAAAAAGATAAAAAGATCAGGTGTTATAAGGTGTCAGAAGAATAAATAACGATATACAATAGAATTACACTCATGGACAAAACTTAAGGAAGTTGTACCTTTCAGCATGTATATCGGGATTTATACAATAACTCTGAAAGATATTACACCAGATAGAAGAATAAAGAAGTTAAACCTGTCTATAGCGCCCCCTTTAAATAGCGCCTGATTTTAAATAGGTAGTACGATGCGATTTACATTAAAAGTGACCTGTCTATAGCACCCCCTCTCTATAGCGCCTTATTTTGGTGAGTCCCAAGAGGGGGCGCTATAGACAGGTTTAACTGTATATATATGGTAGAGAAAAAGAGAGATTACACTCACGGACAACGCTTAAGGAAGCTCTAACTTTCAACATATATATCGGGATTCAGACAATAACTCTGAAAGATATTACAGTGACCTTTATTGAAGACACACGAGATAACCAAGTTTGAACTAGATTGTATCTGTCTCCTTCGAATAAATAAATAAAATGGACGACCGGTGATATCAAAGACTTTCCACTTCCACAAGTTTTGCTCATGTATGTATATTTCTACTGTCATCTAATCTTAGGCCCATAGAATAATCAAATACTTTAACCAAGGATTCTTTTCCAGTGCCGGAAGAAAAGAAAGAACATCCCAATATCATATTAGATGCATTCATGCAATATCACAGCGGTCTCGTGGATTAAATTGGCGAAATCACTGGAAGGGTTCACCACTGATGAGCCAGGCCCTTCCAATATAATTTTAAATAGTATTTCTTATACACTACCAATCCCCCATCAATAAATCATCAGAAACCTCAGGCAAATTTTATATCGAAATAAACAAATAAAATGTAATTCTCCCAGATTACTGAAATAAACATGCAGCGGATGGTATATACAGACAGGATTTACATAATACAATTATGTAAATATTTGTTAATGTGCATATATGATGAACCTTTGTGCAAATTATTCTTCATTGTACATTTATGATCTATATTGCTCTTGGTATAAATGGCATTTATTAAAGATAATTAGCCTGTCAATTTTATCTCAATTTATATTCACATAATGAATCAAGTTGCATATTCTTTACATATGCAATAAAGATTAAACAAATCAAAATACTAGGGAGGTTCATAACTGGTAAGCCAGTTCCTCTAAAAACCCCCTTTAAACCACAATATTTGATATTATTTTTATGTTAAAAAAAAAAAAAAACATTTTTTAAAATGTCGATTTTTTTGTTGGCAGACGATTTTTTTTCCAACAGTTCGTCTGATCAAAATTGATTGGGCGAGTTGTAACACGTGAGGATAGATGGATTAAATGACGGCAACAGGCATACAATCCTCTTAGCAGCCGACAGAAGAATGAAGGAGGAAATGAAAGAAAAGAAAGTTTAAAAAGAAGAAGAGGAATGGTGCAGATATTTATTGCTGCAGGTTGGCGAATGATTCCTTAATGGCGGGCTAGTGTTGCTAAGCAACGGGATCACGTGATCAATGGCGGACCGTCGGCATTTAATGGACGGACGCTACTCTGCGTGGAAAATATTCACAGAATGGTTCCATTTTATATTTATTTTTATTTCTTAAATTCGTTTGTGATTATTTGTGTTCCAAGTATACCACGTTGTACATATGTAGTACCATGCCATGATAATCATGGTTGGGAGATGGTTGTGACAGCTTGTACTGTAAGTACACCACATGTGGGGAGAAGTTCGACCACACTTCCCTGAGGTCCCCCCTGGACCCTTGGAATATTTGACCAAATTCTGGTCCAAGGTGACTAACGTGGCAACGGCACCCATTTTCCAATGACGAGCATTACGACTGCTGTGATAGAGATGCATGGGGACATCTGAGACTCTTCGTTGGACATGACAACAACACCATCTGTCTGCACATGTAGTACCAGACCATGACAATCATGGTGGGTAGAGGGTTGTGACAGCTTGTACTGTAAGTAAACCACATGTCTACACATGTAGTACCAGGCCATGATAATCATGGTGGGTAGAGGGTTGTGACAGCTTGTACTGTAAGTACACCACATGTCTACACATGTAGTACCAGGCCATGATAATCATGGTGGGTAGAGGGTTGTGACAGCTTGTACTGTAAGTACACTACATGTCTACATATATAGTACTAGCCCATGATAATCATGGTGGGTAGAGGGTTGTGACAGTTTGTACTGTACGTACACCACATGTCAGCATATGTAGTACTAACCCATGATAATCATGGTGGGTAGAGGGTTGTGACAGCTTGTACTGTAAGTACACCACATGTCTACACATGTAGTACCAGGCCATGATAATCATGGTGGGTAGAGGGTTGTGACAACTTGTACTGTAAGTACACCACATGTCTACACATGTAGTACTAGCCCATGCTAATCATGGTGGGTAGAGGGTTGTGACAACTTGTACTGTAAGTACACCACATGTCTACTCATGTAGTACTAGCTCATGATAATCATGGTGGTCAGAGGGTTGTGACAGCTTGTAATGTAAGTACGTAAGTACACCACATCTCTAGTCTCCCCACATAGTCAAATATGGAAATAAAGCAGCAGATAAGCTGAAAGAAAGAAACTCTAGCAGATTCCTTGAGTTTTATCACATTCCCTAGTGGTCTACATGGAATAAAGGAGAGAGAGAGAGATACGAATTTGAGTATAGCTGTTTTATGACTTGGAAAAATTACCTCGCTGCCTATAGTGGTATATCTTTTTAAATCAATTAATCACAACCTTTATCAAGACTCTCAGTTTATATCCAGAATTATTATCCTGCAAGATACAAAAAAGGGAGTGTAAAGTTATAAATAAGTTCCAATTTACATATTTATATGGGAAATATGCATATATAGAGTTATAATTATTTTGATATAAATATTGTCACGTATAAAATTAGGAAAGACAAATATCAAAATGAAACGGCAAATTATTTAATGCAAAATCAATTTTTAAAATACCATAGGAGAAATGAGAAGGTTCAGAGAGCAAAATATAAATATAAAAATTGATAATATGTAAATAAGATAATACATATATTTTGTTATGCAAATAATATATTTACATATAGGTATTCATCCAACCTCCATTTTACATATAGGTTCCCGTAAGATATGGGAGAGAAATACTGGACCCACAGCAACAAAGAAGAAAGTACAATGGTACTTTTAATGAGATAAATGATGGAATATTGAATGGAGAAGAACAGTCTGAGATTTCCAGACTGACACACCAATTCTCTCCACTTTACATCACGACATTATGTATATAATGTAACACCGATACTGGTATTTGGTTCCAAAATCACTTTACTAGGTACCGCTCAAAAAGAGCAATCTAGTTTATGATAATTGTAACAATGAATAATATGTGATGGTTATTCACATATTAAACAAAATGTTAACGCGGGATTCAATCCCGGTTCATGACTGTCGGGAATCGAGGGTGTTACCCACTTGTACACTGATTTCTTAACCATATACTGATATTTTTTCTTGCTTATAACCAAGCCACAAAAATAGAGATCTTTGATACTACATAAAAATCATAAAATTTATACAATATATACACTGCTGGATAAAACTTAAGGAAGTTGTACCTTTTAAGCATGTATATCGGGATTCAGACAAATAACTCTGGAAGATATTTGATACACAATGACCTTTATTGAAGACACACGAGATTAACAAGTTTAAACAAAATTGTTTCTGTCTTCTTAAAAAAATAAATAAATAACTGACGACCGCGACATAAACGTTCATTATGTTTTGTCTATAAGTGTAGTTTGTGTATATATTGTATACTTTTCAACACAAATCGCTCTTCCTAAAAAAAAAGGTGAATAGTATATAGCCCACAGTGTGATTAGGTTTACTTCAGAAAGAAATAAGTCAAAAAATATATTTGTAAGGATCGGAGAATTGAATAAATCATAGTAAAACAACGCAATTACTTTTCCAATTTTTTGTAAATTCTAAAATACACTGGTGTCCAAAAAATAAGAAACTTTTGTTTTTTAATATGTTTTAAAATATACAACGCTAAAAGCTAAAAAGTAATTTAATTAGGTATTTTAAGTCGTAGAATTTATTTATCGCAACCATTCGATTCGGTAAAATTGAAAATATGCAAATTTTTGCTTGTCTTTATAAGTGTGCTATTTGGCGTGTCGTTTACCCCATCTAAGAAGTGTCCAATTATAATTTTATTTAATCCTTAGTTAATTATGAGTTTACGAAAAATTTTAGCAGATGATTTAAAATGGAGAGCTGTTGGAAGAATGGAGGCAGGGCAATCACAAGTTGAAGTAGCAAAATGGCTAAATGTGAATAAATCTGTGGTCAGCAAAATATGGAAACAGTTCATTGAGACAGGAACCATCAAAAGAAAAGAAGGTTCTGGTAGAAAAAGAAAAACAGCTACCTCTGAAGACCGTTATCTGGTCGTAACTGCTAAGCGCCATAGGGAGATGACAGCTATTCAACTCTCTAATGAACTCTCAAGTGCTACTGAAACGCGAATTTCAAGACAAATTGTTTACCGAAGGCTTCACGAAGGTGCTCTTTATGAAAGACGACCAATGGTCTGTATCCCTTTAACCTCTGCTCACAGGAGAGCCCGCTAGAATTATTGCTTGGAACATCACGCCTGGACTCATGATCAGTGGGTCAATGTTCTCTTCAGTGACGAGTCAAGTTTTAGTTTAAACACAGATTCTCGACGAGTTTTCATCTGGAGGGAGCCTGGAACCCGCTATCATCCCAGTAACATCAGGAAATAGACAGTTTTAGAGGGTGCAGTCTCTTAGTCTGGGCTGGCATTAGTTCTAGCAGACGCACACCCCTCCACATTTTTTCTGGGGGCACTTTAACTGCCTAAAGGTACAGGGACGAGATCCTTGAGCCCTATCTAAGACCTTATAGAGATCAAATTGGTCACAATTTAATTTTTATGGACGATAATGCTCGTCCGCATAGGGCTAGGCTAGTCAATGAATATCTCCAGAGTGAGAATATTCGAAGGATGGATTGGCCAGCCAGATCTCCGGACCTGAATCCAATAGAGCATGTGTGGGTGCTCTAGGGAAGCGTATTGGAGCTCGTCACCCCTCTCCCAGAACCCTCGTTGAGCTAAGAACTGCTCTATTGGAGGAGTGGGGTTTACTACCCCTGGACCTCCTCCAAAGCCTGGTAAACAGTATGAGGGCTCGCTGTGAGATCTTGATAGCTGTTAGAGGTGATCATACTCCCTATTGATATCTTATTTCTTTAAGATCTGGAACCTTAGCTTTGAGTATGTTGGTAATAATTTGCATATTTCATAATTTCAATATTTCTTTTTTATTTTCATATAGCTAGTCAAATTCTCCATAGTTTAAACTATTTGTATACTAAATTTTATATTTGTTAATAAAGTAGCTTTTGAGAAATTTCAATATTGGTTAAGTTTCTTATTTTTTGGAGACCCGTGTATAATAAAAAAGAGAGAAAAAGAATAAAGAATAATATATATAAATGACAATATTGGTAGATGGAGCATGTGTAAAAAGAAAGAAGAAAACCCCAATAGATAAAGGTAGAACAATACATTACAGACGATGGTGACTGTTACAATTGAGAGACGTTATGGCAGAAGACACGCAGCCTTTCTGTCTGCTGCCTGCCATTGATGGTCTTTGATGGGAGGGACATTTTTAACTGCCGTTATTATATTTAGTCTCAATAAACTGTGTTGTCTTTAAAGTAAACTAATACATGGACGCTGAAGGCAAACACTCAATGTAATGATTTTTTTTTTGCTGATAAAAAATGCCTTCTGGTCTATATTTCTATAAATCCAGAGCCATATCATTGAATACCAGTTATCAATTGTTTTCTATAGGTGTAGACATGTGACAATTGACAATTAAAATATACTTTATTGACACTCGTCAATAGTTACATTCAATCAAGAATTAATGGGATTTACAGATTAGGGGGGGGGGGGGGGGGAGCATTTCGCTGAGTATGCGCAGGCCCTCACGCACAAAGGGATCCGAGCTCCGAGCGCGCTCAGATGCAGCGCTGACGATCCCGGCAAGAGTGGTTCTCTTCTGAGTGGAGAGGCGCCTGAGGAGAGGTTCCCTATCGTCGGGGAAAATAATTGCCTCTACGATGTCACCCTCAGTGACTCCGATATCGGATAAAGTCTCCAAGTAGCGCTCATCGCTTAATTCATAAATTATGTCATTTGCCTGGTCGTAGCAGGCATCAATGAACTCGGTAGACAGTGGAGGTGGAGGTGTCGCGATGTCCGGCGACGTCTTTTCCCCGTGGAGAGCGGGTGGTGTTGGCTTAGCAGGCCAAGGCGCAGGCAGTGTGGGTGTTGGAGGCACTGCTGGTGTTGTCCTGAGCTCGGCCTTGACTTGTCCGAGGACCTTATATAAATTAGAGGTGTGTCCGGGCTTCAGGTCCAGAATTTGACCGATCAGGCCGACGAGGGCGTCGCACTGCGGAGGCGACAGGAGGGGTCCCTTCCTCTGCGCCTTGGTCCTCGAGGAGAGGAGGTCCAGGACCTCCTCCCGCCCAAGACCAAGGGCGTCCGTCTTAGCGAATGACACGCTGGGGAGCCCCTCGATGAAAGCATCGAGGTCGACTCTCGTAGCGTTTTTTGCCGATGACGTGGAGGACGCAAAGGTCTCCTCCACGATGGACATCTCCACGTCCGGTGTTGGGGCCGCAGGCTCGCGACTCCCAGGTGTTTGCAGGGACGGAGCAGGGGTCACTGGTGGAGGGGCAGGAGGCGTCTCCTCCATAGGAAAGGCTGGGGCCGCTGGTGGAGATGGCCGAGGTGCGGATGAGTGGAGCGCAGCTCGGGCCACGGGAGGAGCGCTGCAAACCTCCATGGCTGGATTGGAGGGTGTCGGCGCAGGAGGCTGGGCTGCTGACCGCTGAGGCGGTGCAGGGGTGGTCGGTGGGGCCGTTCTGGTGTTGTTGGCCAGCCCTGCAAGCAGGGGGCAGATGGCCCTCCGATGCCCTTGTCCGTGGCACCTGGAACACCTGATGCCCGAGGATAGGTACGCAGGCCAGGCTTGGCCTTTGATGTTGATGTCAAGGCGGGTTGGAAGCCTCTCGATGGTGATCCCCTCATGTAGGGTGATGAAGACGTCACGCCGGCCATCGACGTAGACGTAGGGGCCCGCCTTCATCTGCTTAGGGGCGATGGACGTAACCCGCCCATATGGAGAGAGGGCGGTGATGACAGCAGAGTCCGCCACAAAGAAGGGGAGGTTACCCACTGTAATCCTTTCCGCTCTTTTGCGGAAAGGGAATGCTCTGAGGAGTGTTTCCTCAACCTCGAGGCCCTCACTTATGAGGCGCTCGGCTAGGCCTCTGTTGGTCAGTCCCAGGAGCTGGTGGCCGTTCACCTTGGTGATCTGGATGACTCCGGCAGTTCCTCCGAGCATCCTGTCCAGTGCCCTAAGGTAGTGGAAGGGCTCCAGTTCGGGGCTGTGTTCGATGTACACACAGTGTTCCTCAGAGGAGGACGCCTGCCGCGCCCTGGCTTCCGCGATGTGTGCTCTGGTGACCCTGATCTCTTGGGCCCGCGGCACCGAACCCGCCGATGGTTGAGGTCGGCGAATGGTCCTAGAGCCTCCGGGATTGGAGGATGGTGCAGCCGCCGTAGGCGAATTTGCCGAGCCACGGCGCCTCTTCCTACCCTGGACGAGGGTAAATCCTTCCTCAGCTCCAGGATTCACCTCTTCTGTGATGTCAGCCCAGTTTCTCCGGACTTGAGCAGCGGCGTTAGAAGTTGGAATAGCCGCAAGAGAGAGGTCGACCGGCGCGGCAGAATTTGCATCCTGGCCGCCGGCGGGCGGATTTACATAGTTTTGATTTTTTCTCAAAACTATTGGAATTTCGTTCTGCAAATCTTGATTTGCGGATAATTCTGCACATGGATGTGCTAGTGAGCCGTGCCTTACAGGCTTTTGCTCGGCTTTTGACGGGCTTTCAGCCCGTATAAAATTTGTTGCCATCCGCGACACTTTTCGCCCGCCAGAGGCAAAACACTCAGGAGCTCGCGCGACGCGTGGCCGCACGGCCGAGTGTAGACATGTGACAATTGACAATTAAAAAATTTTTTATTGACTGTTAGTCAATGTTACAACTCAACCAGGAGGGTGAAAAGAAATATTTACATTTATAAGTTGTCAGGAATCAAGGCATCGCCGCCTAAGTGTGTCCATATCGGTGCCAACATCGTGATGGTAGCTCCGAGCCAGTTCTATGGCCGCGCCGAGGAATTCAGCGAGGACCCCCTTCAGCGCAGGTGAAAGTTTCGTCATGAGGGACGCTGTGTCTTCGGTGAATAAAATGGCGTCCTTAAGGTCAATAACATCGATCCCTGTATCATATAAGGGCCTTAGGCAGGTCATGTGCTTCAGTTTTCTGAAGATTTTAAAAATCATGACATCCTCTTGCTCTTCTGTCATCTCCTCCTCGTGGGGAACGGGCGGTGTCGGCCCAGTAGGCCGAGGCGCAGGCAGTGGGGGTGTTGGTGCTGCGGCTGGTGTTTTCGTTAGCTCAGCTCTAACTTGACCAAGGACCTTATATAAATTAGAGGTGTGTCCGGGCTTCAGGTCCAGAATTTGACCGATCAGGCCGACGAGGGCGTCGCACTGCGGAGGCGACAGGAGGGGTCCATTCCTCTGGGCCTTGGTCCTCGAGGAGAGGAGGTCCAGGACCTCCTCCCGCCCAAGACCAAGGGCGTCCGTCCTAGCAAAGGACACGCTGGGGTTTCCTTCTATGAACGCCACGAGGTCATCCCCCGTTGCGTTTCTTGTTGATGACGCGGAGGACGCAGTGGTCTCCTCCACGATGGACATCTCCACGTCCTGTGTTGGGGCTGCAGGCCCGAGGGTCTCCTGGATGGGCGGAGGGCCATGCGGGGCAGCGAAGTCAGGTCGAGCGGGAGGCGTCGGCTCTGGATGACGCGGCGTCGCCGAGCGAGGGTCCACGGGATTCTTGGGTACCTGCAGGGACGGAGCAGGGATCACAGGTGGAGGGGCAGTAGGCGTCTCCTCCATAGGTAAGGCTGGAGTCGCTGGTGGAGATGGCCGAGGTGCGGATGGATGGAGCACAGCTCGGGCCATGGGAGGAGCGCTGCAAACCTCCATGGCTAGATTGGAGGGAGCTGGCGCAGGAGGCTGGGCTGCTGACCGCTGAGGCGGTGCAGAGGTGGTCGGTGGTGGGACGCCAGCAGGAGTGGTTGGTGGGGCCATTCTGGTGTTGTTGGCCAGCCCTGCAAGCAGGGGGCAGATGGCTCTCCGATGCCCTTGTCCGTGGCACCTGGAACACCTGATGCCCGAGGATAGGTACGCAGGCCAGGCTTGGCCTTTGATGTTGATGTCGAGGCGGGTTGGAAGCCTCTCTATGGTGATCCCCTCATGTAGGGTGATGAAGACGTCACGCCGGCCATCGACGTAGACGTAGGGGCCCGCCTTCATCTGCTTAGGGGCGATGGACGTAACCCGCCCAAATGGAGAGAGGGCGGTGATGACAGCAGAGTCCGCTACAAAGAAGGGGAGGTTACCCACTGTAATCCTTTCCGCTCTTTTGCGGAAAGGGAATGCCCTGAGGAGTGTTCCCTCAACCTCGAGGCCCTCACTTATGAGGCGCTCGGCCAGGCCTCTGTTGGTTAGTCCCAGTAGCTGGTGGCCGTTCACCTTGGTGATCTGGATGACTCCGGCGGTTCCTCCGAGTTTCCTATCCAAAGCCCTAAGGTAGTGGAAGGGCTCAAGTTCGGGGTTGTGTTCGATATACACACAGTGTTCCTCGGAAGAGGACGCCTGCCGCGCCCTGGCATCCGCGATGTGAGCCCTGGTGGCCCCGATTTCTTGGGCTCGGGGCACTGATCCCGCCGATGATTGAGGTCGGCGAATGGTCCTGGAAGCTCCGGCATTGGAGGAGGGTGTAGCCGCCGTAGGTGAATTCCCCGAGCCACGGCGCCTCTTCCTACCCTGGACGAGGGTAAATCCTTCCTCAGCTCCAGGATTCACCTCTTCTGTGATGTCAGCCCAGTTTCTCCGGACTTGAGAAGCGGCGTTAGAAGTTGGAATAGCCGCAAGGTCGACCGGCGCGGCAGAATTTGCATCCTGGCCGCCGGCGGGCGGATTTACATAGTTTTGATTTTTTCTCAAAACTATTGGAATTTCGTTCTGCAAATCTTGATTTGCGGATAATTCTGCACATGGTTGTGCTAGTGAGCCGTGCCTTACAGGCTTTTGCTCGGCTTTTGACGGGCTTTCAGCCCGTATAAAATTTGTCGCCATCCGCGACACTTTTCGCCCGCCAGAGGCGAAACACTCAGGAGCTCGCGCGACGCGTGGCCGCACGGCCGAGTGTAGACATGTGGTGTACTTACAGTACAAGCTGTCACAACCCTCTACCCACCATGATTATCATGGCCTGGTACTACATATGTAGACATGTGGTGTACTTACATTACAAGCTGTCACAATCCTCTACCCACCATGATTATCATGGCCTGGTACTACATATGTAGACATGTGGTGTACTTACAGTACAAGCTGTCACAACCCTCTACCACCATGATTATCATGGTCTGGTACTACATGTGTAGACATGTGGTGTACTTACAGTACAAGCTGTCACAACCCTCTACCCACCATGATTATCATGGTCTGTTACTACATGTAGACATGTGGTGTACTTACAGTACAAGCTGTCACAACCCTCTACCCATCATGATTATCATGGCCTGGTACTACATGTGTAGACATGTGGTGTACTTACAGTACAAGCTGTCACAACCTTTTACCCACCATGATTATCATGGTCTGTTACTACATGTAGACATGTGGTGTACTTACAGTACAAGCTGTCACAACCCTCTACCCACCATGTTTATCATGGCCTGGTACTACATGTGTAGACATGTGGTGTACCTACAGTACAAGCTGTCACAACCTTTTACCCACCATGATTATCATGGCCTGGTACTACATATATGTAGACATGTGGTGTACTTACAGTACAAGCTGTCACAACCCTCTACCCACCATGATCAAATGACCAGGTACTATATGTAAACTAAGCACGAGGTTAGAAGAGACACAGGAATTCCCGTCACCACTCACCTGACACCGAAATCATCAGTGCTGCAATTGAGCGCGCTCGGGACTCAGATCCCTTTGTACGTGAGGGCTTATACGCGCTCAGGAGGATGTTACTCCCCTGACGGAGTCCAGACTACCCTTGGCAGGGGAACCTCCTGATGTGAATTTTTTAAATTGTAAATTTTTAACTGTCTAACTCTCCGGAGTGTAACAATTGACTGAGTTGTCAATAAATGTGTTTTTAATTGTCAAAAAAAATTGTCACTCACCTGACAGCGTCATCTCGCGGCAGGACCGAGGGATCAGTGGAGTCCTTCACGAAGGCTGTGACAGTCGCAGATGTCTGTCGGAGTTCATATCCACTGTCACCTTCCACCTGGCAGGTTGGGTCACCTGAGCTCCCAGGATCCGCAGTCCGCTCCCCGGACCTTTCACCTTGGCTCTGTAACCACCCAAAGACCTGAACATTTTCCGGAAACATTATTCATAGCGTCGTCTATCGATTGAAATGGAAACTTTTTAGCGCTTAATGTGTTTGCCGTTGGTGGGGTTTATCAGCGATTGGATCCATACACTCTTAGACCCCATTCTAAGTACAGAGACGTTTAAACAGTACGTTTAACGATAAACGTAACGATAAGGTACTACGTATTTAAGGCTTATTTTACACTTCGTTTAGTCCTTACACGTGTTTTCTTCAGTACAGCTCTCTACTGAATCCCTACAACCACCTCACATTGTTAGAATTTTACATTAATTTTACATTGCTTTTTAAAATTTATTTCGTAACAGATTTCAGATCTCTAAATACCCATATCAATTTTTATATATTCAATGACCTTATAATTTCCCAAAGATAATTTATAATATTATCCACAGAGTATTCATTTAAATATTTAATTACCCCTTTGCATATTTTCCTCGTAAATCACTCTGTATTTTATGCAAATAAGTTGGTGACATTATATACGCTCCAGGAACCTGGGTGAAACAAATAAACGGGAATAAGATTTGATTGTCCTTAATAAAAATAAATTGTCATGTGTCATCTTGGTGTTTGTTTTGTCCTTATTTTCCTACGTGACACTTTGGTGGAGATGCTGGGTACAAATATCTCAGAGTAGTTCTGGAGACCCCGTGGATTCTGTAGACTGAGTTTTGTCACGAGTTACTTTAGGATTCCACCGTTGTGTTAAAACACACACACACACACACAAAGCCTTTATTAAGACATTAGTCTTATACAGATTCTCCGTACAAGGTGCAATATCAGGAAAAGAGCAGCACAGGAAACCAGTAGTTCTGCAACTATATACAATTATTAGCAATAAGGAAAAGTAAGATTTAATATGAAAGGTCGACGCCATCGCCCCAAGTCTTCAATTCCATAAGCGCGGAGAAGAAATAGGGACTAAGTTATTTAGTTCGCCATAAATATAGCATCCAGACACAAAAAGGAGGTTTACTCCAGCACAGCCATCCATATTACCAGCTCCGCAATCTCATCGTCGACCAACACGATGACCCCTCGATGTTTCGTCATCATTCTGAGGTGTAAGAACAATAGCTTCCAAGTTCTCTTTTCTCCCTCTTTAACACCTACTGCCTTGTAAAAATTATATAGGTCCTGAGCAACTAGTCTGCTAGTTTGGGCACTGGTTAACATCATTTGGATTGACCTAAGTTGGTTAGTGTCTACCATTGAAAAGAATGTCCTTCTCTCCCCACTAATAATGGCGCGCATTGAGATCTCTGCTATTGTAGTAGATAGAGGGCTTCCCATTGGGGACCCTTTTGCCTGCCGTAATGGGAAGCCCTCTATCTACTACAATAGCAGAGATCTCAATGCGCGCAATAGACCGATGGATCACCGCCAAGTTCCCCGGGACATATTCTTTTGGCGCAGGTATATCGATGATATTTTTGCATCTGCACCACCACCCAAACCGAAAACATCCTCAACAGTCTAAACAATTATCACCCTGATCTCCACTTCACCGTTGAAAAAGAGAACAATAATATCCTTCCGTTTCTTGACATAAAAATTATCCGTGACCAGCATGAATTCCACACCACCGTTTATTATAAACCAACTTTCCGCCCTAATTACGTTCAATACTCGTCCTTCTGCCCAATCAGTCACAAGATCAATACAGTCATTGCACTTTCAAAACGAATACATACCCACTGCTCCCTCCAGAAGTACAAGACCCTTGAAACACAAAACATAATAGCTAACCTCAAAAACTGTGCATACCCAATGTATTTTATATTACGACACTTTTACGATTCATCCAAAAAGATACAGCCTCCAGTATACAGATCAATTTGCAGTATGCCATATTCACCTTAGCATCCACTATTGCCAGATTCTTGTTAAAATTCGGATTAAAACCTACTTCACCTGCGCACCTACCTCAGGATCCCTTCTCCGAAACCAAATAATGAAACTCAATTATAATGAACCTCACAGTACGGCACGTAACGTTATTTACTCAATAGAATGTTCAAATTGCCCAGGAATCTACGTGGGTGAAACTGGAAGACAGGTCAATATCAGAATTCATGAACACAAAAGAAATATTGATAACCGAGACCATAGATCCTTAATAGTTCAGCATATCAACGAAACTGGCCATTCCTTCAAAATTGCATCACCCAAAATTCATTATTCCAATATCTCCAGCAAACATCAAAGACTAGTCATCGAATCCCTCCTGTCAAGCAAATTCCACAGCCTTAATAGAAAAATTGATCTACCGGAAATTTACAATGTATTATTCCCTGCAGCCACCAAACCTCCCACCGTACTATGAACTCTGAGACCGCAAATTCAATAGTTAGTCTGTCCTGTGTTCCAAAATATGCCATATTCTTTGTCTTATTCCATACCAGTTCATATTGTAGACATTCAAATTCTCTCTATATGTATACTTATATTTCCGTTTTATTGTTTTATTCACTATGTAAATCAGCTTTTTGCATAACTGTAGTATATTTTCGGCTTCTTCGTGTGTATATATATGGATTAGATCCGAAAACGTCAGTAGCGTAATTTTCCTGTCGAAGGGCGGTTGAGCCCGAAAGCTTGAAATAAATTTATTTGCTAAAGATACTCATCCCTCAAGCTTATTGATTTTTTAACATTCTATTAAGGGGTTAGCCTATTAACTAATAATCCATGCTCTTCCTCATTCAATTTTTATTCATTGAAGTATAAGAGGTCTGTAGAAATAGATTTTAATTATACGATTTTTTTTAAAAGTAGCGCTAATATTATTTATGATTTTCAGCAATAGATGGCGTTAGGTATATGATGATATTTATTTACATTGTAATCAATTAATCTTTTGGTTTGAATTAAGTGTAAATGCCTTTTAGAGATGAATTTCTTCTGAAATATTTTAAATTAATTTTCAGTGATTATTTGATGATAATATTTATTTAAATATCGTAATTAATTAATCTTTTTTTGTATTAAATTAAGATGTCAATGCCCTCCAGAGATGAATTTCTTCTCTGAAATATTTTAAATTAATAATTTTCAGTGATTATTTGATGATATAATATTTATTTAAATCTCGTAATTAATTAATCTTTTGTATTAAATTAAGATGTCAATGCTCTCCAGAGATGAATTTCTTTTGTAATATTTTAAATTTATAATTTTCAGTGATTAATTGATGATGATATTTATTTAAATCGTAATTAATTAATCTTTTGTATTAATTAAGATGTCAATGCCCTCCAGAGATGAATTTCTTCTGTAATATTTTAAATTTATAATTTTCAGTGATAATTTGATGATAATATTTATTTAAATCGTAATTAATTAATCTTTTTTGTATATTGAATTAAGATAGCAATGCGGTGCAGAGATGAATTTCTTTTGCAATATTTATTAAATTTATAATTTTCAGTGATTATTTGATGATAATATTTATTTAAATATATCTCGTAATTAATTAATCTTTTTTGTATTGAATTAAGATGTCAATGCCTTCTAAAGATGAGTTTCTTTTGTAATATTTATTAAATTTATAATTTTCAACGATTAATTGATGATATCTAATTACCTTGTAAACAATTAATCTTTTGTGTTAAAATAAGATGTCAATGCTCTCCAGCGATGAGTTTCTTCGGCAATATTTTAAATTAATAATTTCAGCGATATTGATTGATTATATTTAACCTTTCTAGACAGGGCTAAGGTATATATTCTGAAATTCTTTGAAATACAAAATGGCGTGTGTGTGTTAAGCGAATACAATTTATTTTTCTTTAAACAATCGACGTAAAATAGAAATGGTAGCTTACTTATTGGATCGAAATCTTATTGGCCACCACAAAGGTATCCAATTATTGGATTTTAGTTTCTTTAAAGGATTCTGAAATAGAGAACATAGACTTTGTTTTTTTTTCTGTAACTTTTTTTTCGTTTTAGAGTCCGTTTTCTGTTATACTGTGTTAATTTTTTTCTTCTAAAAATTCTATGCTTTTCTTATATTAAATTTGATCATCCTGATTGTTTAAAATTCTTAAGATTTTGTTCCTTTCTCCGATATATTTTAAAAAATACTATTTTATTATTTTAAAGAATATATAATATAACGTCTCTTTTCTTCTTATTTTTCATTTAAAAAAATTAAGTAATATATTAATATTTATAAAAAGAAAGGATTTAAAAGTACGAATGTTTATTTTATACATAATACAAACTTCTAGTGTCCATACTGCGATGAAAAAATATATTGGGAGGGCTTGGCTCATCAGTGGTAAACCCTCCCAGCGGTTTCGCCAAATTAATCTACCAGACCGATTCTCAGAGCTCTAATACTGTATTGGACGATTCTGCTTAACTATCGATATTGACTATCGATAAAAACACTTGCAAATAAATACTTGTGCGCCTTAGATTCAATATGAAAGAAAAGGAACCAGCTCTTTCACAGTCACAACAATGGAATTTGCTTCATGACAACGCCCCAACCTATAAAGCCACCTTTGTTATGGATCATTTATCTAAGCATTCTGTTGATTGTTTTAACACATCCTCCTTATTCCCCAGATATCTCACCCTGTTATTTCTTTATTTTACTCAGCTCAAACTTGTGGTAAAAGGAAGACGCCTTTGTCATCTAAAGAAGTTAATGAAAATGCGAAGGCTGAAATAAACAAGCTCAGGACAATGGAATATGAAACAGCTTTTAAACAGATTTTTGACCGCTGGAAAAAAATGTGTAGATAGTGTGTGTGTGTGGAGGATCCTATTTTGAACATTTTGATGAATATAATAATTTAACCTTTATATAATAGATTTTTTTATTTGAAGTTAGGTTACTTTTTGATTGTACCTTGCATATACGGTAAATGTAAATTTTTCCAGGAAGAAATTGATATTAAAAATATATATAAAGGTCGTCTCTCCCGTCAAAATAGACGCTAAACCTAAGCACTATCTATTGACCGTCACGGTAAACTAGTGGATTCATGTTGTTGACAAAGCCACAACACTAACTTTGGCAAGCGTCCACCTAGAGACCATGGTTTCGGGCTAATGGTCCTCGTTAGTCTAGAGAGGACTTTATTCCATGAGATCCACATGGGATCATAATTTGCCTAATACCCAATAAGTATAATTTATTTTAGCCAAAATAAGTATGTTAAATTGTATATACAAATTCATCCATCTATAAATACACTGTACAAAATAAAACGTGGAGCCCTCGCGGGCGAATGCTACGGCACGCCGAGTGCTCACTTGGCTGGAACTAAATTTTTGAAGTTTACATGCATATTGGTTGCACCCTTCCATTCGATCACGACACATATATATATATATATATTAAGAAAAAGGCATCTCCTTATCGATGGCGCCAGCCATCAGCAACTTTCAGTTGCACGATAAGGAGATGCCTTTTTCTTAATTTATGCACCTTATCCCAGTACAATGTTAAATTTGTACTATTTTTTCACATATATATATATATATATATATATATATATATATATCTAAAGAGACAAAATTTCCATATCTCTCTCTCTATATATATATATATTCTCACGTGAAAATAACTTTTTAAAAATATATTTTGTGTCTTTTCAAACGTTGATTACCAATCTTGTTGAAGGTAGGAAAGTGACATATTAACCAAAATACATAAATCACAATAAAATATATTTCTTCT
>CP092878.1:11297816-11313995 GCA_030710605.1 Cordylochernes scorpioides | reverse complement strand
GGGTCGCCATTTTCTACGTAATTAAGAAGGACGTGTAGATATGGGTTAAGGTTGTTAGAGGACTTAATAGAGTTTTGTTGCTACGGGGGGGAGGTTTATATTAACGAGCACCAATCTAAGTCGAGTTAATTAACTTAATTAAAACATATTGTTCCCCGCGTAATTAAACCATCCTCAGTACCACGTGTCCACCCTCACAGGTAACTTAGGGAACACACGGGCATACTGCCTAAGTGGATTTACTGGAAGTCTGACCATAGATGTTGTCTGTGATAGCTGTCCTCAGGAAATATGGATGACAGGAGCTGTGATATCTTTTATTATAAATATAATCATTATATAGCTAAACGCCATCTATTGATGAAAATTATAAATATTTTATACGCTACCCCTCAACTTAGATATATTCTTCCTCGGCACGGAACTGAGGAGTGTACAAGTAGACCTTGTCTGGAGGAGGACTCTCTCAAGGTGGGGAAGCCTTCCTTGCTGAATACATTTGTATATATATTCCCCTACACTTTATATGCCCTTTTACTCTTTTATTTTTCCACTTTTGTAAAATTTGATTAAAAGAATCAATAAAATTGTTTAAATTGTCAAATTGTCTATATATTAAAAATAAAGAAAGCATTTCCTGACCACGAGCACATGTGCTTTTTAGATGGCAGAGCACCATCTAGTGAAGCAAAAATAAACTAAACGTTTATTTAACTTGCTCCGGGATATTTGGCCAACCCAATTTTTTGATAAATCAAGAAAATCCATATATCTATATATAAGCCATATATCTATATATAATTGAAAAGAAAAATTAGATTTAAAAAATATTTCGAATTTTTATATTACATCAAATTAAGATCGTATTAGTCTTCTGTGATTTTAAAAACTATTTAAATATTTTTATGTACATTTAGACAGCGCTATATATTAATTTCACATTTGTTTTTTAATATTATATATATATATATATATATATATATGTCATAATATATTCTCTTCCAGGATTAATAAAACAAACCAACAGCCAACGAGAGAGAAATGGGCAGCTAAAGCGAGACACTTTAGACAACTAACTAACGACCATTTTTTGGCCACATTCCTGAGGGGGGGCGTCACCACCTGGCGACTATCCTGGTTAGCCCCCCGGCTGTGTACACAGGAAAAACAGTCGTTCAGCAGATAACGTCTCGCTCGCGCTCTCATCGGCTGGCTGCCTGGATGATTGCTCTAACAACTCGTCGTGTGATTATTTCTCTCCTCACCACATTTACCACTATATTGTCACATATATATACAGTAGAACTACCTCCCTGTAAAGGACAACACCTAATTGCAGAGCCAAAGTGTCCTTTAGGGAGAGTTGTCCTTTTAACGGAGAGTTGATAAATTGTAAAAATGGTAATTTTGTAAATGAAAATTATCCTTTGTAGAGAGGTGTCCTCTCATGGAGGTTCTACTGTATTTTTTTTATTACAATTTTTTTAATTTTAATTAATTTAAATATCGAAATAATATACAGTTAAACCTGTCTATAGCGCCTCCTCTAAATAGCGTCTTTCTCTCTATAGCGCCCAATTTTAAACATTAAATTATAAACATTTTACATTAAAAGTTACCTGTCTATAGCACCCCTTCTCTATAGCACCCTATTTTGGTGAGTCCCAAGAGGGGGCGACAGGTTTAACTGTATATGTTTTAATGTCTGGCCATATAGATCTCAGTAGTTGCAATCTATGGATACGCTCCAGGAACCTGGGTTACCTTTATGTTACTATATAGATGTAGAATTGAGGTGGGGTCAGTCCAAGCATCCTATGTCTCAGGAAAACTGGAAAGCTGAAGGGGATGTGATCAATTGTATGTTGTTCATCCGAACATTGAGAACAGGTTGAGTCTGTTTCAAATGATGTCCAAACGCAAGATCTGCCAAGACATGGGAATGGTGACCTCTTCACGGAAGATTCTAAACAGAAATTTCAATGAGCTTCCTAGAAAGAGATCACCAACTTTCAGAAACTATTACAAACTCAGCGTAACCCGGACTTCTGGAACAACGCCAACTACCCGGATCCTCACATAAATCAATGGATATTTTGGTTGTTTACTTAGGGATGAGATAGCTCCTTTAGTAACGAGCGCTCAAGTTGATAAAGGTGATCACAGAGAAAGAATATATTCTGTGCCGAAAAAATAAATATATTTTAGATATAAAAATAAAAAAACCTTTGCAAAATTTAAATTTTCTATTATACAAGGTGCGTTCATTTTTTTTTTTTTTTTGCTTATTCCTAGTACACGTGGTACAGGCCATGATAATCATGGTGGGTAGTTAGCGACTGCTTTTTTTACTGTAAGCGCACCACATTTCTATACATGTGAAAGCAGTTCGACTTTGCACTTACAAATGTGCCAGAGCCCCGTTTGGTTACTTGCACTCGCTGGTGGGGTTGGACTTTTGCAAGAATCGGGGGGCCATTGGAGCATTTTTATTTTTTTTTAAACAGAAAAAAGTGTCCAATGCGGGTTCGAACCCGGGTCGTAGTGGTCGTAAACCAAACGGTTTAACCAGCCTTCCACCGACCCCCCAGGACTGGTTAAAAATAAAATAAATAAAAAAGCTAGAGAAAATATTTTTTTACAGAGTTGAATATTGGACATTCGACCACACCTGACTGAAAGCACGAGTCTCGTGGCGCACGCGCCGATCTAAAAATAGAACAAAACAACTTCCTTGTAAGGTTCGCATTTCTAATTTTAAAATCGCCATTTTCGAAGAGCAGAGAATCTGCATTAAGTTTTGTTTTAAATTGAAAAAAAGTGCTACTGAGACGTATGAATTGATTAAAGAAGCTTTTGGCGATGCAGCTTTATCCCGTTCAAGAACTTTTGAATGATTTTCACGCTTCCAAAAAGGTCGGGAAAAGGTAAACGATGATCAGCATACTGGGCGTCCAAGATCATTTCGTTGCGAGGAAAACAAGCCAAAATAAAGGAGTTAATTAAATCTAACAGAAGAATTATCTTCAGTGACTTGACTATCTGTTTATTTGGGGATAATGAGGTGCTTAAGGGAGATAGTGCGCCTTAAAAGACCTGAAAGATGGCAAAACAATGACTGGATACTTCACGTCGGTAATGCGCGGCCGCACACAGTCCATGTTATTTTGCAGTTTTTGGCCAAGCATTCAACCATACAGATCCCTCATCCACCCTATTCCCCCGACTTAGCCCCCAATGACTTTTTCCTCTATCCTAAATTGAAAATTAACTTGAAAGGACGGAAATTTGACAACGTTGATATGATCCAAGCTGAATCGAAGGCAACCTTGAGGAACCTCTCAAAAAGTGATTTTATCTCCTGCTTCGACAATTGGAAAAAAAGATGGAACGGGTGTATTGAGGCAGGAGGGGCATATTTTGAAAAATATTAAATTAGTTTTTTTATTTGTTTTATTTTTTCAAAGATACAGAGCAGTCCTGGAAATTAATGAACGCACCTTGTATATATATTAGATAATAAAAGGCTTATATTGGATTTAATAAAATATATGCATTTTATTATCTAATGAATTAAGTATGGATTGCTCTATTTTCAAAACAAATATATTTATATATATTAAAAATAAAGAAGGCATCTCCTGACCACGAGCACATGTGCTTTTTAGATGGCAGAACGCCATCTAGTGGAGCAAAAATAAACTAAACGTTTATTTAGCTTGCTCCGTGATATTTGGCCAACCCAATTTCTTGACAAATCAAGAAAAGTCATCCACGAACGCGATATATATAGACAATGGACCTAATGTTAGCAGAACACCAAAGAATGGAGAAACTACTGTCGACAATGGACCTGATGTTAACAGAACACCAAAGAATGGAGGAACTAGTGTCGACAATAGACTGATGTTAGCAGAACACCAAAGAATGGAGAAACTACTGTCGATAATGGACCTGATGTTAGCCGAACACCAAAGAATGGAGGAACTACTGTCGACAATGGACCTGATGTTAGCAGAACACCAAAGAATGGAGGAACTAGTATCGACAATAGACCTGATGTTAGCAGAGCACCAAAGAATGGAGGAACTACTGTTGACAATGGACCTGATGTTAGCAGAACACCAAAGAATGGAGGAACTACTGTCAACAATGGACCTGATGTTAGAAGAACACCAAAGAATGGAGTAACTAGTGTCGACAATAGACCTGATGTTAGCAGAACACCAAAGAATGGAGAAACTACTGTCGACAATGGACCTGATGTTAGCAGAACACCAAAGAATGGAGGAACTAGTGACGACAATAGACCTGATGTTAGCAGAACACCAAAGAACGGAGGAACTACTGTCGACAATGGACCTGATGTTAGCAGAACACCAAAGAATGGAGGAACTAGTGTCGACAATAGACCTGATGTTAGCAGAACACCAAAGAATGGAGGAACTACTGTCGACAATGGACCTGATGTTAGCAGAACACCAAAGAACGGAGGAACTACTGTCGACAATGGACCTGATGTTAGCAGAACACCAAAGAATGGAGGAACTAGTGTCGACAATAGACTGATGTTAGCAGAACACCAAAGAATGGAGAAACTACTGTCGATAATGGACCTGATGTTAGCCGAACACCAAAGAATGGAGGAACTACTGTCGACAATGGACCTGATGTTAGCAGAACACCAAAGAATGGAGGAACTACTGTCGACAATGGACCTGATGTTAGCAGAACACCAAAGAATGGAGGAACTACTGTCAACAATGGACCTGATGTTAGAAGAACACCAAAGAATGGAGTAACTAGTGTCGACAATAGACCTGATGTTAGCAGAACACCAAAGAATGGAGAAACTACTGTCGACAATGGACCTGATGTTAGCAGAACACCAAAGAATGGAGGAACTAGTGACGACAATAGACCTGATGTTAGCAGAGCACCAAAGAATGGAGGAACTACTGTTGACAATGGACCTGATGTTAGCAGAACACCAAAGAATGGAGGAACTAGTATCGACAATAGACCTGATGTTAGCAGAGCACCAAAGAATGGAGGAACTACTGTTGACAATGGACCTGATGTTAGCAGAACACCAAAGAATGGAGGAACTACTGTCAACAATGGACCTGATGTTAGAAGAACACCAAAGAATGGAGTAACTAGTGTCGACAATAGACCTGATGTTAGCAGAACACCAAAGAATGGAGGAACTACTGTCGACAATGGACCTGATGTTAGCAGAACACCAAAGAATGGAGGAACTAGTGACGACAATAGACCTGATGTTAGCAGAACACCAAAGAACGGAGGAACTACTGTCGACAATGGACCTGATGTTAGCAGAACACCAAAGAACGGAGGAACTACTGTCGACAATGGACCTGATGTTAGCAGAACACCAAAGAATGGAGGAACTAGTGTCGACAATAGACTGATGTTAGCAGAACACCAAAGAATGGAGGAACTACTGTCGACAATGGGCCTGATGTTAGCAGAACACCAAAGAATGGAGGAACTACTGTCGACAATGGACCTGATGTTAGCAGAACACCAAAGAATGGAGGAACTACTGCCAACAATGGACCTGATGTTAGCAGAACACCAAAGAATGGAGGAACTACTGTCGACAATGGACCTGATGTTAGCAGAATACCAAAGAATGGAGGAACTACTGTCGACAATGGACCTCATGTTAGCAGAACACCAAAGAATGGAGGAACTACTGTCAACAATGGACCTGATGTTAGCAGAACACCAAAGAATGGAGGAACTACTGTCGACAATGGACCTAATGTTAGCAGAACACCAAAGAATGGAGGAACTACTGTCGACAATGAACCTAATTTTAGCAGAACACCAGAGAATGGAGGAACTACTGTCGACAATGGACCTGATGTTATCAGAACACCAAAGAATGGAGGAACTAGGGTCGACAATGGATCTGATATTAGCAGAACACCAAAGAACTTACAAACACTACTTCAAACTTACTCCAATGAATCGGACGTCCAATAAGTTGCGTGGGAGAGTCCAAGTTAAAATAGAAACCCCTTCCGTGAATCAGTCCGATGTGTTTATTCCAGGGTTGCCAGATGGAGATTTACGAGGAGGTGTGGCCAGATGGCGTGCACCATTCTACTAACGTTTTCAGAATATCAACTGTTGTCAACCCAATTAGATCTCTTTTTGAACGGCCTGAGTAATTCTTTTGAGAACTCTTTCTCTGAATTGTATCTCTTCCTGTGTCCATGCCATATACTTATAATACAGGATAATCCGATATTGTTATACAAGAAGTAAATTTTATAGTTAACAATAAAATACAAAAATGGATGTTTGCGAAAGAGCGATTGCTCGAAGCATATTATATATTTATAAATATATGTATTTCTGCTGTCCTCAAAGCTTATGTCCATAATCTATCTAAAATACCCACTCCAAGAGTCTAGCATCAGTATCACTATAAAAGGAAGTTCTAAAAATGCAATATAACAGCGTTATGGTAGATTAAACTGGAGAAACCGCTGAGAGGGTTCACCACTGATGAGCGAGGCCCTCTCATTAATTTTTCCATTGCAGTAAGGGGGCAGTAGAAATTGTTTTATTTTTATCATACGCGTCTAAATTAGTTTCGTATTTTGATAGTTAACATAGGTTTATAATTTAAACATTTTTAAAAATTGATTTGTGAAGTATACAGTATGACCGTTTTGCATAAATGTGGCTGAATTGACCGTTTTGCATAAATGTGGCTGAATTAACCGTTTTGCATAAATGTGGCTGAATTGATCCTTTTGCATAAATGTGGCTGAATTGACCGTTTTGCATAAATGTGGCTGAATTGACCGTTTTGCATAAATGTGGCTGAATTAACAGTTTTGAAAACCAAGAACCAGTTCAATTATTGAAAGAACCATTTATTGGCTGTTTATTCGCTGCTATATGATTTGATCCAGTTAGACTCTCACCTTTTTTAAAAAAATCTCTACAGTTTATGCCAACACACCTCCCATGTCTTGAAGATTTTGAGCGCTCTCTCAATGAAATTAAGCCCTTTTTATACAAAACGACCCATAGAAAAGTTAACCAAAGTATACGTACATATACACTTGTTTAGACGACAAAAACGAAATAAAAGAAGAAGAGTTTCTTTAATCGACAATTAAAACGTTGCAAGCTTTCGGGCAAAAAAACCCTTCTACAGGCATGGTAAACGTGACACTATAATGTAGGTACTGTGGCCAGAAAGAGAATATATACACATGATTATTTACATATTAGCGGAATGAGCTATGTAAATGGGGATTTGCATTTGTTATGACTATTGTAATTAGAGAGATAATAGGCAAATAGGGCATTTGTATATTTGGAGTTTGAGACTATAGGGGAAAATGCTAACGTAAATTACTGGATATGCGTTTATTTCAAAAATTTAACCAATGTTGATTTCAGGCTATCGTGTTAAGGTTATTACTGCAAGGCCAGTAGAGCACGATAGGCATCAGGGAGATCTATTTTGCGGTTGATGCTGTTATGTTTGTGGGATTCTATGGATTCGAGAACTAATCGCTGGTGCTGGTTATGAATGCGTCTGTAATGTATGGTGGGGTGGTTGGTGTTGAAAGAATGGCCGGTATTGAGTGTGTGCTGGTAAAGGAGGGACCTGGTGTCTTGGTTGGAGATGTTTCTAGAATGCTCAGACATTCTGATGGCGACGGATCTACCTGTCTCGCCAACGTATGTGGCAGAGCATTGCTCACACGAGACAGAGTAGACCGCGCCAACAGAATGGAGGGGATCAGGGGGGGCATGCGATTATTACAGTCGATATACACTTGTATTGAAAATAGAGCAATCCATACTTAATTCATTATATAATAAAAGGCATATATTGGATTTAATAAAATATTTATTTTGCCAATATTTCGGCTGGCTGAACGCCAACCTTTATCGAGGCATTACTTGTATATGTGCCAATAAAGAGGCTATTTACCTAATATGATATTCCATAATAAATACTTAATGAATTAATAAAACATTGTTAACCTGTTGTGTTCTATCAAATTTATTTTTAACTTGAAATTTTAGAAGACCCTTTGTATTAAAACGGTCTACGAGAGATTTATCTAGATGGCAGATACCTTCTTCAATTACCACTTTGATAGAATAAAAACTTGACGACTGTGCACTTTTGTCTATATTTTGACGGGATGTCAATAAAACGATGTTATTTGTCATTTGAATAATAACTTAACCTGGTTTTTAATCCAGATGCTAATAAGACGCCATCTTTGATATAGATCAGAGGGGAATTGATGTTTTCAACGTTAGGTGTAAGATAGAGAGCGAATGAGACATGTTTCTTTCATTAGAACAAGATGAAACACAAGCTTTCAAACTTCATGGTTCTTCTACCGGTGTGGAACTCTAATGTACGTTGTTAAGATAAATACAATTTTTATATATTCATTTGCATATATTTAAATGAAATAAAACAGGATTTTAAAATATAAGGTTATATGAAAAATAGACTCATTTATAAATAAGATAAGATGTAGAGAACACAGTGAGATGTAGAAAAATGATATTTATGAAAAACAGGTCTTGATATTAAAAACAAAAAAGGCTCATCTTGACCGCTCAAAAGTTAAATCAACGTTTATTTGATTTTTGTTCCACTAGATGGCGCTCTACCATCTATAATGCTCATGTGAGCGATCAGCATATACCTTTTTTAAAATATATATTTAGCTATTCATGTGTTTTAGAATTGTCAATGATCTGTTAGAATGAGTGTAGATGGAATATGTGTGATAGATAATTATTAAATTCGTATTAAAACAAGGTACATTTTGATCATCTTTGAGCAAAATGTTTAGATCGTTGAATAAGCCACAATACCAGAATTCAGACAAAAGCCAATAACCTGCATACACCATAGTTTCCAGCTCTCATCAGTACAAAAGCCAATAACCTATATACACCATAGTTTCCAGCTCTCATCAGTACAAAAGCCAATAACCTATATAAACCATAGTTTCCAGCTCTCATCAGTACAAAAGCCACAAACCTGTATACACCATAGTTTCCAGCTCTCATCAGTACAAAAGCCACAAACCTGCATACACCATAGTTTCCAGCCCTCATCAGTACAAAAGCCAATAACCTATATACACCATAGTTTCCAGCTCTCATCAGTACAAAAGCCAATACCCTGCATACACCATAGTTTCCAGCTCTCATCAGTACAAAAGCCACAAACCTGTATACACCATAGTTTCCAGCTCTCATCAGTACAAAAGCCACAAACCTGCATACACCATAGTTTCCAGCCCTCATCAGTACAAAAGCCAATAACCTATATACACCATAGTTTCCAGCTCTCATCAGTACAAAAGCCACAAACCTGTATACACCATAGTTTCCAGCTCTCATCAGTACAAAAGCCACAAACCTGCATACACCATAGTTTCCAGCTCTCATCAGTACAAAAGCCAATAACCTATATACACCATAGTTTCCAGCTCTCATCAGTACAAAAGCCACAAACCTGCATACACCATAGTTTCCAGCCCTCATCAGTACAAAAGCCAATAACCTATATACACCATAGTTTCCAGCCCTCATCAGTACAAAAGCCAATAACTTATATACACCATAGTTTCCAGCTCTCATCAGTACAAAAGCCAATAACCTGCATACACCATAGTTTCCAGCCCTCATCAGTACAAAAGCCAATAACCTGCATACACCATAGTTTCCAGCCCTCATCAGTACAAAAGCCAATAACCTATATACACCATAGTTTCCAGCCCTCATCAGTACAAAAGCCAATAACCTGCATACACCATAGTTTCCAGCCCTCATCAGTACAAAAGCCAATAACCTGCATACACCATAGTTTCCAGCCCTCATCAGTACAAAAGCCAATAACCTATATACACCATAGTTTCCAGCCCTCATCAGTACAAAAGCCAATAACCTGCATACACCATAGTTTCCAGCTCTCATCAGTACAAAAGCCAATAACCTGCATACACCATAGTTTCCAGCTCTCATCAGTACAAAAGCCAATAACCTGCATACACCATAGTTTCCAGCCCTCATCAGTACAAAAGCCAATAACCTGCATACACCATAGTTTGCAGCTCTCATCAGTACAAAAGCCAATAACCTGCATACACCATAGTTTCCAGCCCTCATCAGTACAAAAGCCAATAACCTGCATACACCATAGTTTCCAGCCCTCATCAGTACAAAAGCCAATAACCTGCATACACCATAGTTTCCAGCCCTCATCAGTACAAAAGCCAATAACCTATATACACCATAGTTTCCAGCTCTCATCAGTACAAAAGCCAATAACCTGCATACACCATAGTTTCCAGCTCTCATCAGTACAGAGATGCAACTATCGCATAACGGCCTACAGGAGGAGAATTCTCTAGTTGGCCGAACTTGCCTAAAAGATGTGTAAACTGGTGAATTTGTAGGACAGATCTTATACCTGAATACATGTTAACTTCATACTCTCTCGTAAGATGCAGTTTTCTATTGTGCATTAACAACAGAGTATTGTTGTCATTAACTTATTATTATTTATCATCATCATACATGTATATAAGTGAGACCAAATGAAGAGCTATCATCTTGTGTCACCTGCTTGCCTATCCTAAATTCTACATGTCATCGAAGCTATAACATTGGCGACAAGGATATAACATTTTTTTTATGGCTGTGAAATGGAGAGTTGGGGAGTAAAGGATTGGTGGTGGGACCATGGATTACCAACATGGGATAGACTATGTTCTAAGTAAGCCATGGTGGACCATATGTCGACCCCTGGTATAATCGATGCAATGTCTCGACATATAAACGGGGGCATCATGGAACTGTTTGTTTTGGCGTTTGTCCAGGCCACTGGCCGTCCTTAGAAAACTTGTCTTTTTTTAATACGTCTTGTACTTCATTTCTTGTCCTTTTACCAATTGTCTGTTTGTACCGGACTTACTTTTAAATCATTTGATCTCAAATTTCACTCTCCAATCTTAGTTTTTATAGATGGTCGGTAGAGTGTTGGTTTATTGGTTGCTGTATTTGTTGCTGAGATGGCCGAATTTAAAGAAAGTCTAGAGAAAGGTAATAGCTCTCAGGAAACGAAGAAAGTAGATGTAGTGATGTCATGGGGTCTGAGGAGGAGCAATTGCTCTCGGGAAACGAAGAAAGCAGTCATATAGTGTTTCCATGAGGTCTAAGGAGAGGCAATAGCTCTCGCGAAACGAAGAAAGTAGATGTAGTGATTTCATGGGGTCTGAGGAGGGGCAATAGCTCTCGGGAGACGACAAAGGTAGATATAGTGATGTCATAAGTTATCGGGAGCCTTCGAAAGCAGAAATAATGCTGTAACGAGATATAAAAGAGTTTTCTAGAAACGACAGCTACAAAGTAGATCATCGCACTTACTTGAGTACGAAGACATAGACAGGATAGGTAGTGCTGGGTTGAAGGAAGACCGGAATGTAGACCTTGGAACGTGGGTAGACTGGAGTCTGGGGAACAAGTAGACGCACCAGTTGATCAGCTTCCAGTTCCTGGTAGTCAGACCGTGGTGGATGGAAGAGTAGGACCTCGCCCAGTAGACGGCCAGGTGGCAAGGTACCTCCAGGGGCGGTGGGACACTCCGATCCCTCCAGTCCGAGGAACTCCACACGGGCCCGTCCAGGTTTGGCTGAACCCAGCGCCGGCCACCAAGCTGCAGGTAGCGTAGCTTCAGCCAGACAAACCCCATCTCTAGTATCAGGACGACAAGCTGCAGCTACACGCTGCCCTGATGGTCCTCCAGCTGCCACCAAAGCTGCACAACTTGCTCCGCCACCGTGGAATAGAACCCGCAACACTGGTCTTGCACGGGTCACCTCTGGAGTCACCAGATGGGCTCCTAACTCAGCACCGCCTGTTGTCACTGTCTGTCGCACAGTGAAAGGTCCCAGTGAAGCTCGCACTGTTACAGGACCACGGAACACTGTGAAACGCTGTCCATCTTTCACATCACCTCGCAGGAAAAACCCCGAGGATTCGCGCCCTTCAAGAACAACATCGACTTCTTCTGGAGATCCTGAAAACAAACATGATCCATGTTAAAACCAAGTATCGCTGGTTACTAAATATCATCGTTGGAATACAGAAACAATCATTTGTCATATTGCCTGTATAATTCTTCTTAAAGTATAATTTTCTTTTACATCATAACCTTACATTATTAATACATTAGATCAGTAAAAACATGAGGCAACCATCTCGAACTTATACCTTACTTTATTTTTCATATAACAAATGTAAACAACAAAAAAAGGTGATGATGATAAATTCAATGAATATTTACAGAATCATAGAAAAATTATATTAAAAATTTAACTATAATCATAAATACCCTAACTAAATTAAACATTGCCATATTGTCATATTTATATTGCCACGTGGAAAATTAGGGAACACAAACTTCAGGATGACACAGCAATTTATTTAAGGCAAGAACAAAACTATGAATGGTAAACAAAAGATAAGCAATGAGGGAAGTTTACAGAGTAGCAAACTATAAACATAAATAATGATATTCTGTTAATACAAGTGTAAAATAATTATTGCTTGTGCGTGTGTGTGTGTGTAAAATGATAAATTTTCCGCTACAATTATGCTTTTCTAATAAAAAGATACTAATTGTTAAAATTTAAATTAAGTTTTGAAATGGTTGCCCTCCTCTATATATTGATTAAGATATGAACACCTTGCTAAAATTTAATTTAAAAAACTATTTATTCTATATATACATATATACAATTATGTAAATATAATACTTGGTATGAGATATGTAACACAAGAAATGATTTCAAAGAATAGAAGCAATATCCCAATAGCGTGACAATCGAGAACACAATGAAATTTCAGCTCACAGACACTTGAGCGTTATCGACTTGAAGGAAATAACCCCTTACAATTGCACAACGCCTAGAAATAAGAAGGCCTGGAACATAAATATTGATTATACTCAAGAATAACGTTTTTGTATATTCTTTTCTTTTTTTATTCAAAATATACAACACACATATATATATAAAATAGGCGTTATTGTTAATTTTCAAAATATTCACACCCATATTTTACAAAAATTTATTTTGCCCATAATATAAATATATATTAAATCCAAAAGACAAAAAACCTCTCGCAATCCCTAATAAAAGATACTAATTGCGAGAGGTTTTTTGTCTTTTGGATTTAATTTTATGCGCAAGTTCTTTGATCTTATAAATATATATATATATACCGTATATCAATTTTTTTGTCTCCCCATTGAATATAACAAAATATTTTTAAAACTTAATTCTGTTGACGTTATGTGGCGCTGAGTTTGTTGTTGACACACATTAAATATGTTATAACACCTTGATAAAGGTTGGCGTTCAGCCAACTGAAATATTAGTAAAATAAATGATATTTTGATCCAATATATGTCTTTTTAATTAAATATATATATATATGTATAATATTATGTAAATTATATATTCTCTCCTATATACATATTGTGATCGTCTGCATATTCTACACGTAGAAGTATAACAAAAATATTTTGCGACATCGATTTTTCCACTTTATTTAATTTATAAATAAATATATCTAATATGCAACAAATTTCACAATTTTTTTATTATTTCTTAAAGAAAAGAATAACGGAACCCTTTTCAATGATAACTAAAAAAAAATCTTTACATTTGGTCCCAGTGTTGATCAAAAGCATTAAGCGGGAGCTCGTTTATCATCATCACAATATCTGTGAGAGAGGCGAAAATGATTCACGTCTTTCTCATCGAGATGTTCCTTCTTCTGCTTCATTTAACATCAGACGGCTTCGCCCGGGACTTGCTGAGAGAGAGAGAGTTTAACCAACCTTTATTGTAACCCGTGAGAAAGACAACTCCTAATTGTACAACTAAAAGTTACTATTGGTTTGCGCCATTTATCAGAATAAATATCAACAAACCGTTGATTTTTTTAATTACACCCATGGACAAAACTTAAGGAAGCTGTGAAAATTCGAAACTATTCTAGACGCGTATGATTATTTAAAAAAAAAATAAACAATATCTACTGCCCTTACTGCAATGGAAAAATCAATGGCAGGGCCTGACTCATCAGTGGTTTACCCTCCCAGCGGTTTCGCCAGTTTTAATATACCATATCGCTGTTATATTGGATTTTTCGATCTTCCTGTTATAGTGATACTTATGCTAGACTGTACCTCTTAACATGTATATCGGGATTCAGACAATAACTCTGAAAGATATTATAGTGACCTTTATTGAGGACACACGAGATAGCCTAATTTTAAACAAAATGCTTCTGTCTTCTTAAAAAAAAAAAAAAAGACGACCAACGACATCAAAAACTTTCCACTTCCTTAAGTTTTGTCCATGAGTGTACATGGCCCTTCTGCCACAGCTGCAGAGTTTGATGGAAGATTGCCAGAGAGTCTACAGCGACACCACGTATTTCACGATCTACTAAGAAAACGTAGATCGCATGCTTAGCTGCTGAGAAGATGGTGATGGCGTTGAAATAGAAAGATAGAGACAAACTAATAATTTTAGAGATGGAAATATGGCCGGGAGCATATTAATCTCTCCCGTCAGAAGATACGTTAAATGTAAGCGCCATATTGACATACTCAAGTCGTCTGCTAGTTAATTAGAGACTTATTCAATAGATGGCGCCTTGTTTTTGGCATTTACACTCATGGACGCAAACGTGATAACCAAGTGTGAACAACCTCTATCTCCCGTCAACTCATATATACACTCATGGACAAAACTTAAGGAAGTTGTACATTTTAGCATGTATATCGGGACAATAACTCTGAAAGATATTACAGTGACCTTTATTGAAGACACACGAGATAACCAAGTGTGAACAACCTCTATCTCCCGTCAACTCATATATACACTCATGGACAAAACTTAAGGAAGTTGTACATTTTAGCATGTATATCGGGACAATAACTCTGAAAGATATTACAGTGACCTTTATTGAAGACACACGAGATAACCAAGTGTGAACAACCTCTATCTCCCGTCAACTCATATATACACTCATGGACAAAACTTAAGGAAGTTGTACATTTTAGCATGTATATCGGGACAATAACTCTGAAAGATATTACAGTGACCTTTATTGAAGACACACGAGATAACCAAGTGTGAACAACCTCTATCTCCCGTCAACTCATATATACACTCATGGACAAAACTTAAGGAAGTTGTACATTTTAGCATGTATATCGGGACAATAACTCTGAAAGATATTACAGTGACCTTTATTGAAGACACACGAGATAACCAAGTGTGAACAACCTCTATCTCCCGTCAACTCATATATACACTCATGGACAAAACTTAAGGAAGTTGTACATTTTAGCATGTATATCGGGACAATAACTCTGAAAGATATTACAGTGACCTTTATTGAAGACACACGAGATAACCAAGTGTGAACAACCTCTGTCTCCTGTCGACTCATATATATACACTCATGGCCAAAACTTAAAGAAGTTGTACCTTTCAGCATGTATATCGGGACTCTGAAAGATATTACAGTGACCTTTATTGAAGAAACACGAGATAACCAAGTGTGAACAACCTCTGTCTCCCGTCAACTCATATATACACTCATGGAAACAAAACTTAAGGAAGTTGTACATTTTAGCATGTATATCGGGACAATAACTCTGAAAGATATTACAGTGACCTTTATTGAAGATACAAGAGATAACCAAGTGTGAACAAGTTTCATCAAAAAGTATATCTAAGACTTGTGTCTCTGTGGATAATCTTAAACATGAGATGAAATCAAATGTTGTCTAGAGAGAGAGAGACGACTGGCAACATCAAAGACTTTCTACTTCCTTAAGGTTTTTTCCATGAGGGTATTTTAACAGGAGAGGAATTCCTTTCTGTTTTAGATATCTTTTTATCTTTCCATCTCAACATTTCCATCTACATTTCGGTCATAGAATTGGTCTATCCACATTACCACTTCTTTGGCAAATTCTGAATATTTCAGGATTCTCCTTTGTGGATCTTATTAAGAATAAAATCCCTCCCTGGACTGACGATGGCGATTAACACGAAA
>CP092878.1:11272534-11290438 GCA_030710605.1 Cordylochernes scorpioides | reverse complement strand
ATCTTTGATATAGATCAGAGGGGCATTGATGTTTTCAACGCTAGGTTTAAGATAGAGAGCGATTGAGAAATGTTTCTTTCATTAGAACAAGATGAAACACAAGCTTTCAAACTTCATGGTTCTTCTACCGGTGTGGAACTCTAATATACGTTGTTAAGATAAATACAATTTTTATATATCATTTGCATATATTTAAATGAAATGAGACAAGATTTTAAAATATAAGGTTATATGAAAAATAGACTCATTTATAAATAAGCTAAGATGTAGAACACAGTGAGATGTAGAAAAATGATATTTATGAAAAAAATATATATAAAAAGGTCAGGTGTTGATATTAAAAACAAATAAAGGCTCATCTTGACCGCTCAAAAGTTAAATCAACGTTTATTTGATTTTTGTTCCACTAGATGGCGCTCTACCATCTCTAATGCTCGAATGAGCGGTCAGGAAATGTCTTTTTTTGTTTTAAATATATATTTAGGCTATTCATGTGTTTTAGAATTGTCAATGATCTGTTAGAATGAGTGTAGATGGAATATGTGTGTGATAGATAATTATTAAATTAATCTTAAAACAAGGTATATTTTGATTATCTTTGAGCAAAATGTTTAGATCGTTGAATAAGCCACAATACCAGAATTCAGACAAAAGCCAATAACCTGCATACACCATAGTTTCCAGCTCTCATCAGTACAAAAACCAATAACCTATATAAACCATATTTCCCAATCTCATCAGTACAGAGATGCAACTATCGCATAACCGCCTACAGGAGGAGAATTGTCTAGTTGGCCGAACCTGCCAAACAGGTGTGTAAGCTGATGAATTTGTAGGACAGATCTTATACCTGAATACATGTTTAACTTCATACTCTCTCGTAAGATGCAGTTTTCTATTGTGTATTAACAACAGAGTATCGTTGTCATGGACTTGTTATTTATCATCATCATCATCATACATATCTATATATATAAAAATCAATGTTTGTATGTTTGTTTGTTTGTATGTCCGGTATACAAATTCGCAGTAGTTCACTATTTCAAACCAAAATTTTCATACATAGGTAAAAAAATACGGGGAAGACGATAGGCTATTTAAAAAATATATATAAATCAATTATAAAACTATATATTCAAATTATTCTACTTAGCTCTCGAACAGCGCCCTCTATCAAAGATTAGATTAAATTATGCTGATGCAAACAAATAGATAATGCTAATAACAAACAATTATTTAAAAAAAATTATCTAAATATATATCACTCGGGTAGATATGCACACGGGTCAATCCCGGGGCGAAGCCCGGGTCACCCGTCTAGTATGTTATATAAAAAAAAATATGTTTTTCAAATATATTTAATAGATAAAATACTCTGCTAAATCGACCGCCAGAGGTTACTCTTCCCCTATAAAAACTCGTTGTTGTTCTTTCCCTCTGGCCGGCTCAAAACTTTTGTACATTATGTAAATAAGCTTTTCATTTTTTTTAAATTCTTACGCCTTAAGCCAGGCATTACTTTTACCAAATTATGTTATATATATTTTTTTTTAGCTCAAATAAAGAAATATCTGATCAAAACTATTTTATTATTATAGTTTCAAGATTTTAACCACGACTGCATCCCCATTACCATAATCCTCAACAATCAAGATACAACAGAAAATCTAATTATTATATATATACGAGCGACACCAAATAAAGAGTTATAATCTTGTGTCACCTACTTGCCTCTCCTAGATCCTACATGCCATCGAGGCTATAACATTGGCGACAAGGATATAACATTTCTTTCTACTATGGCTGTTAAATAGAGAGTTGGGGAGTAAAGAATTGGTGGTGGGACCATGGATTACCAACATGGGGTAGACTATGTTCTAAATAAGCCATGGTGGACCATATGTCGACCCCTGGTGTAATCGATGCCATGTCTCGACATATAAACGGGGGCATCATGGAACTGTTTGTTTTGGCGTTTGTCCAGGCCACTGGCCGTCCTTAGAAAACTTGTCTTTTTCTATACGTCTTGTACTTCATTTCTTGTCCTTGTACCAATTGTCTGTTTGTACCGGACTTATTTTAAATCATTTGATCCCAAATTTTCACTCTCCAATCTTAGTTTTATAGATGGTTGGTCGAGTTTTGGGTTATTGGCTGCTGGATTTGTTGCTGAGATGGCCGAATTTAAAGAAAGTCTAGAGAGAGGTAATAGCTCTCAGGAGACGAAGATAGCGGATATATAATACTACCATGGGTTCTGAGGAGGAGCAATTGCTCTCGGGAGACGACAAAGGTAGATATAATGTTTCCATGAGGTCTAAGGAGGAGCAATAGCTCTCGGGAGACGACAAAGGTAGATATAATGTTTCCATGTGGTCTAAGGAGGAGCAATAGCTCTCGGGAGACGACAAAGGTAGATATAATGTTTCCATGTGGTCTGAGGAGGAGCAATAGTTCTCGGGAGACGACAAAGGTAGATATAATGTTTCCATGAGGTCTGAGGAGGAGCAATAGTTCTCGGGAGACGACAAAGGTAGATATAATGTTTCCATGTGGTCTAAGGAGGAGCAATAGCTCTCGGGAGACGACAAAGGTAGATATAATGTTTCCATGTGGTCTAAGGAGGGGCAATAGCTCTCGGGAGACGACAAAGGTAGATATAATGTTTCCATGAGGTCTGAGGAGGAGCAATAGCTCTCGGGAGACGACAAAGGTAGATATAATGTTTCCATGAGGTCTGAGGAGGAGCAATAGTTCTCGGGAGACGACAAAGGTAGATATAATGTTTCCATGAGGTCTGAGGAGGAGCAATAGCTCTCGGGAGACGACAAAGGTAGATATAATGTTTCCATGAGGTCTAAGGAGGAGCAATAGTTCTCGGGAGACGACAAAGGTAGATATAATGTTTCCATGAGGTCTAAGGAGGAGCAATTGCTCTCGGGAGACGACAAAGGTAGATATAATGTTTCCATGAGGTCTAAGGAGGAGCAATAGCTCTCGGGAGACGACAAAGGTAGATATAATGTTTCCATGTGGTCTAAGGAGGGGCAATAGCTCTCGGGAGACGACAAAGGTAGATATAATGTTTCCATGTGGTCTAAGGAGGGGCAATAGCTCTCGGGAGACGACAAAGGTAGATATAATGTTTCCATGTGGTCTAAGGAGGAGCAATAGCTCTCGGGAGACGACAAAGGTAGATATAATGTTTCCATGTGGTCTAAGGAGGGGCAATAGTTCTCGGGAGACGACAAAGGTAGATATAATGTTTCCATGTGGTCTAAGGAGGGGCAATAGTTCTCGGGAGACGACAAAGGTAGATATAATGTTTCCATGTGGTCTAAGGAGGGGCAATAGTTCTCGGGAGACGACAAAGGTAGATATAATGTTTCCATGTGGTCTAAGGAGGGGCAATAGTTCTCGGGAGACGACAAAGGTAGATATGGTGTTTCCATGTGGTCTAAGGAGGGGCAATAGTTCTCGGGAGACGACAAAGGTAGATATAGTGTTTCCATGTGGTCTAAGGAGGAGCAATAGTTCTCGGGAGACGACAAAGGTAGATATAATGTTTCCATGTGGTCTAAGGAGGGGCAATAGTTCTCGGGAGACGACAAAGGTAGATATGGTGTTTCCATGTGGTCTAAGGAGGGGCAATAGTTCTCGGGAGACGACAAAGGTAGATATGGTGTTTCCATGTGGTCTAAGGAGGGGCAATAGTTCTCGGGAGACGACAAAGGTAGATATGGTGTTTCCATGTGGTCTAAGGAGGAGCAATAGCTCTCGGGAGACGACAAAGGTAGATATAATGTTTCCATGTGGTCTAAGGAGGGGCAATAGCTCTCGGGAGACGACAAAGGTAGATATAATGTTTCCATGTGGTCTAAGGAGGGGCAATAGTTCTCGGGAGACGACAAAGGTAGATATAATGTTTCCATGAGGTCTGAGGAGGAGCAATAGTTCTCGGGAGACGACAAAGGTAGATATAATGTTTCCATGTGGTCTAAGGAGGGGCAATAGTTCTCGGGAGACGACAAAGGTAGATATAGTGTTTCCATGAGGTCTGAGGAGGAGCAATAGTTCTCGGGAGACGACAAAGGTAGATATAATGTTTCCATGTGGTCTAAGGAGGGGCAATAGTTCTCGGGAGACGACAAAGGTAGATATAATGTTTCCATGAGGTCTGAGGAGGAGCAATAGTTCTCGGGAGACGACAAAGGTAGATATAATGTTTCCATGTGGTCTAAGGAGGGGCAATAGTTCTCGGGAGACGACAAAGGTAGATATAGTGTTTCCATGTGGTCTAAGGAGGAGCAATAGCTCTCGGGAGACGACAAAGGTAGATATAATGTTTCCATGAGGTCTGAGGAGGAGCAATAGTTCTCGGGAGACGACAAAGGTAGATATAATGTTTCCATGTGGTCTAAGGAGGGGCAATAGTTCTCGGGAGACGACAAAGGTAGATATAGTGTTTCCATGTGGTCTAAGGAGGAGCAATAGCTCTCGGGAGACGACAAAGGTAGATATAATGTTTCCATGTGGTCTAAGGAGGGGCAATAGTTCTCGGGAGACGACAAAGGTAGATATAATGTTTCCATGTGGTCTAAGGAGGGGCAATAGCTCTCGGGAGACGACAAAGGTAGATATAATGTTTCCATGTGGTCTAAGGAGGGGCAATAGCTCTCGGGAGACGACAAAGGTAGATATAATGTTTCCATGTGGTCTAAGGAGGGGCAATAGCTCTCGGGAGACGACAAAGGTAGATATAGTGTTTCCATGTGGTCTAAGGAGGAGCAATAGCTCTCGGGAGACGACAAAGGTAGATATAGTGTTTCCATGTGGTCTAAGGAGGGGCAATAGCTCTCGGGAGACGAAAAAGGTAGATATAATGTTTCCATGTGGTCTAAGGAGGGGCAATAGCTCTCGGGAGACGACAAAGGTAGATATAGTGTTTCCATGTGGTCTAAGGAGGAGCAATAGTTCTCGGGAGACGACAAAGGTAGATATAATGTTTCCATGTGGTCTAAGGAGGGGCAATAGCTCTCGGGAGACGAAAAAGGTAGATATAATGTTTCCATGTGGTCTAAGGAGGGGCAATAGCTCTCGGGAGACGACAAAGGTAGATATAATGTTTCCATGTGGTCTAAGGAGGGGCAATAGCTCTCGGGAGACGAAAAAGGTAGATATAATGTTTCCATGTGGTCTAAGGAGGGGCAATAGCTCTCGGGAGACGACAAAGGTAGATATAGTGTTTCCATGTGGTCTAAGGAGGGGCAATAGCTCTCGGGAGACGACAAAGGTAGATATAGTGTTTCCATGTGGTCTAAGGAGGAGCAATAGCTCTCGGGAGACGAAAAAGGTAGATATAATGTTTCCATATGGTCTAAGGAGGGGCAATAGCTCTCGGGAGACGACAAAGGTAGATATAGTGTTTCCATGTGGTCTAAGGAGGGGCAATAGCTCTCGGGAGACGACAAAGGTAGATATAATGTTTCCATGTGGTCTAAGGAGGGGCAATAGTTCTCGGGAGACGACAAAGGTAGATATAATGTTTCCATGTGGTCTAAGGAGGGGCAATAGCTCTCGGGAGACGACAAAGGTAGATATAGTGTTTCCATGTGGTCTAAGGAGGGGCAATAGCTCTCGGGAGACGACAAAGGTAGATATAATGTTTCCATGTGGTCTAAGGAGGGGCAATAGCTCTCGGGAGACGACAAAGGTAGATATAATGTTTCCATGTGGTCTAAGGAGGGGCAATAGCTCTCGGGAGACGACAAAGGTAGATATAGTGTTTCCATGTGGTCTAAGGAGGAGCAATAGTTCTCGGGAGACGACAAAGGTAGATATAATGTTTCCATGTGGTCTAAGGAGGGGCAATAGCTCTCGGGAGACGACAAAGGTAGATATAATGTTTCCATGTGGTCTAAGGAGGGGCAATAGTTCTCGGGAGACGACAAAGGTAGATATAGTGTTTCCATGTGGTCTAAGGAGGAGCAATAGCTCTCGGGAGACGACAAAGGTAGATATAATGTTTCCATGTGGTCTAAGGAGGGGCAATAGTTCTCGGGAGACGACAAAGGTAGATATAGTGTTTCCATGTGGTCTAAGGAGGAGCAATAGCTCTCGGGAGACGACAAAGGTAGATATAATGTTTCCATGTGGTCTAAGGAGGAGCAATAGCTCTCGGGAGACGACAAAGGTAGATATAATGTTTCCATGTGGTCTAAGGAGGGGCAATAGTTCTCGGGAGACGACAAAGGTAGATATAATGTTTCCATGTGGTCTAAGGAGGGGCAATAGCTCTCGGGAGACGACAAAGGTAGATATAATGTTTCCATGTGGTCTAAGGAGGGGCAATAGTTCTCGGGAGACGACAAAGGTAGATATAATGTTTCCATGTGGTCTAAGGAGGGGCAATAGCTCTCGGGAGACGACAAAGGTAGATATAGTGTTTCCATGTGGTCTAAGGAGGAGCAATAGCTCTCGGGAGACGACAAAGGTAGATATAATGTTTCCATGTGGTCTAAGGAGGGGCAATAGTTCTCGGGAGACGACAAAGGTAGATATAATGTTTCCATGTGGTCTAAGGAGGGGCAATAGCTCTCGGGAGACGACAAAGGTAGATATAGTGTTTCCATGTGGTCTGAGGAGGAGCAATAGCTCTCGGGAGACGACAAAGGTAGATATAATGTTTCCATGTGGTCTAAGGAGGGGCAATAGTTCTCGGGAGACGACAAAGGTAGATATAATGTTTCCATGTGGTCTAAGGAGGAGCAATAGCTCTCGGGAGACGACAAAGGTAGATATAATGTTTCCATGTGGTCTAAGGAGGAGCAATAGCTCTCGGGAGACGACAAAGGTAGATATAATGTTTCCATGTGGTCTAAGGAGGAGCAATAGCTCTCGGGAGACGACAAAGGTAGATATAATGTTTCCATGTGGTCTAAGGAGGAGCAATAGCTCTCGGGAGACGACAAAGGTAGATATAATGTTTCCATGTGGTCTAAGGAGGAGCAATAGCTCTCGGGAGACGACAAAGGTAGATATAATGTTTCCATGTGGTCTAAGGAGGAGCAATAGCTCTCGGGAGACGACAAAGGTAGATATAATGTTTCCATGTGGTCTAAGGAGGGGCAATAGTTCTCGGGAGACGACAAAGGTAGATATAGTGTTTCCATGTGGTCTAAGGAGGAGCAATAGCTCTCGGGAGACGACAAAGGTAGATATAATGTTTCCATGTGGTCTAAGGAGGGGCAATAGTTCTCGGGAGACGACAAAGGTAGATATAATGTTTCCATGTGGTCTAAGGAGGGGCAATAGCTCTCGGGAGACGACAAAGGTAGATATAATGTTTCCATGTGGTCTAAGGAGGAGCAATAGCTCTCGGGAGACGACAAAGGTAGATATAATGTTTCCATGTGGTCTAAGGAGGGGCAATAGTTCTCGGGAGACGACAAAGGTAGATATAATGTTTCCATGTGGTCTAAGGAGGGGCAATAGCTCTCGGGAGACGAAAAAGGTAGATATAATGTTTCCATGTGGTCTAAGGAGGGGCAATAGCTCTCGGGAGACGACAAAGGTAGATATAATGTTTCCATGTGGTCTAAGGAGGGGCAATAGTTCTCGGGAGACGACAAAGGTAGATATAATGTTTCCATGTGGTCTAAGGAGGGGCAATAGTTCTCGGGAGACGACAAAGGTAGATATGGTGTTTCCATGTGGTCTAAGGAGGGGCAATAGCTCTCGGGAGACGAAAAAGGTAGATATAATGTTTCCATGTGGTCTAAGGAGGGGCAATAGTTCTCGGGAGACGACAAAGGTAGATATAATGTTTCCATGTGGTCTAAGGAGGGGCAATAGCTCTCGGGAGACGACAAAGGTAGATATAATGTTTCCATGTGGTCTAAGGAGGGGCAATAGTTCTCGGGAGACGACAAAGGTAGATATGGTGTTTCCATGTGGTCTAAGGAGGGGCAATAGTTCTCGGGAGACGACAAAGGTAGATATAATGTTTCCATGTGGTCTAAGGAGGGGCAATAGCTCTCGGGAGACGACAAAGGTAGATATAATGTTTCCATGTGGTCTAAGGAGGGGCAATAGTTCTCGGGAGACGACAAAGGTAGATATAATGTTTCCATGTGGTCTAAGGAGGGGCAATAGTTCTCGGGAGACGACAAAGGTAGATATAATGTTTCCATGTGGTCTAAGGAGGAGCAATAGCTCTCGGGAGACGACAAAGGTAGATATAGTGTTTCCATGTGGTCTAAGGAGGGGCAATAGCTCTCGGGAGACGACAAAGGTAGATATAGTGCTGTCATAAGGTATCGGGAGCCTTCGAAAGCAGAAATAATGCTGTAACGAGATATAAAAGAGTTTTCTAGAAACGACAGATACAAAGTAGATCATCGCACTTACTTGAGTACGAAGACATAGACAGGATAGGTAGTGCTGGGTTGAAGGAAGACCGGAATGTAGACCTTGGAACGTGGGTAGACTGGAGTCTGGGGGACAAGTAGACGCACCAGTTGATCAGCTTCCAGTTCCTGGTAGTCAGAGCGTGGTGGATGGAAGAGTAGGACCTCGCCCAGTAGACGGCCAGGTGGCAAGGTACCTCCAGGGGCGGTGGGACACTCCGATCCCTCCAACCCGAGGAACTCCACACGGGCCCGTCCAGGTTTGGCTGAACCCAGCGCCGGCCACCAAGCTGCAGGTAGCGTAGCTTCAGCCAAACAAACCCCATCTCTAGTATCAGGACGACAAGCTGCAGCTACACGCTGCCCTGATGGTCCTCCAGCTGCCACCAAAGCTGCACAACTTGCTCCGCCACCGTGGAATAGAACACGCAACACTGGTCTTGCACGGGTCACCTCCGGAGTCACCAGATGGGCTCCTAACTCAGCACCGCCTGTTGTCACTGTCTGTCGCACAGTGAAAGGTCCCAGTGAAGCTCGCACTGTTACAGGACCACGGAACACCGTGAAACGCTGTCCATCTTTCACATCACCTCGCAGGAAAAACCCCGAGGATTCGCGCCCTTCAAGGACAACATCGACTTCTTCTGGAGATCCTGGAAACAAACATGATCCATGTTAAAACCAAGTATCGCTGGTTACTAAATATCATCGTTGGAATACAGAAACAATCATTTGTCATATTGCCTGTATAATTCTTCTTAAAGTATAATTTTCTTTTACATCATAACCTTACATTATTAATACATTAGATCAGTAAAAACATGAGGCAACCATCTCGAACTTTTACCTTACTTTATTTTTCATATAACAAATGTAAACAACAAAAAAAGGTGATGATGATAAATTCAATGAATATTTACAGAATCATAGAAAAATTATATTAAAAATTTAACTATAATCATAAATACCCTAACTAAATTAAACATTGCCATATTGTCATATTTATATTGCCACGTGGAAAATTAAAGATGACAAACTTCAGGATGACACAGCAATTTATTTAAGGCAAGAACAAACTATGAAGGATAAACTTAAGATAAGGAATGAGGGAAGTTTACAGAGTAGCAAAATATAAACATAAATAATGATATTCTGTTAATACAATTGTAAAATAATTATTGCTTGTAAAATGATAAATTCTCCGCTACAATTATGCTTTTCTAATAAAAAGATACTAATTGTGTTAAAATTTAAATTAAGTTTTGAAATGGTTGCCCTCCTCTATATATTGATTAAGATATGAACACCTTGCTAAAATTTAATTTAAAAAAAATCTATTTATTCTATAATCTATATATATATATAAACAATTATGTAAATATAATACTTGGTATGAGATATGTAACACAAGAAATGATTTCAAAGAATAGAAGCAATATCCCAATAGCGTGACAATCGAGAACACAATGAAATTTCAGCTCACAGACACTTGAGCGTTATCGACTTGAAGGAAATAACCCCTACAATTGCACAACGCCTAGAAATAAGAAGGCCTGGAACAGAAATATTGATTATACTCAAGAATAACGTTTTTGTATATTATTTTCTTTTTTTATTCAAAAAATACAACACACACACACACATATATATATATATAATAGCCGTTATTGTTAATTTTCAAAATATTCACACCCATATTTTACAAAAATTTATTTTGTCCATAATATAAATATATATTTTTTTAATCTTTTTTTTCCCCATATATATATATATCAATTTTTTTTCTCCCCATTGAATATAACAAAATATTTTTAAAACTTAATTCTGTTGACGTTATGTGGCGCTGAGTTTGTTGTTGACACACATTAAATATGGTATAACACCTTGATAAAGGTTGGCGTTCAGCCAACTGAAATATTGGTAAAATAAATGATTTTTTGATCCAATATATGTCTTTTTAATTAAATATATATATATATGTATAATATTATGTAAATTATATATTCTGTCCTATATACATATTGTGATCGTCTGCATATTCTACACATAGAAGTATAACATAAAAATATTTTGCGACATCGATTTTTTCCACTTTAATTAATTTATAGATAAATATATCTAATTTTCAACAAAATTTGACAAATTTTTCTTTTATTATTTCTTAAAGAAAAGATTAACGGAACCCTTTTCAATGATAACTAAAAAAAAAAAATCTTTACATTTAGCCCCTGTGTTGATCAAAAGCATTAAGCGGGAGCTCGTTTATCATCATCACAATATCTGTAAGAGAGGTGAGAATGATTCACGTCTTTCTCATCGAGATGTTCCTTCTTCTGCTTCATTTAACACCAGACGGCTTCGCCCGGGACTTGCTGAGAGAGAGAGTTTAACCAACCTTTATTGTAACCCGTGAGAAAGACAACTCCTAATTTTACAACTAAAAGTTACTAATGGTTTGCGCCATTTATCAGAATAAATATCAACAAACCGTTGATTTTTTAATTACACCCATGGACAAAACTTAAGTTGTAAAATGTGCTGTGAAAATTCAAAACTATTCTAGACGCGTATGATTCTTTTTAAAAAAATAAACAATATCTACTTCCCTTACTGCAATGGAAAAATTAATGGGAGGGCCTGGCTCATCAGTTGTGAACCCTCCCAGCGGTTTCGCCAGTTTTAATCTACCATATCGCTATTATATTGCATATTTCAATCTTCCTTTTATAGTGATACTGATGCTAGACTGTACTTCTTAACATGTATATATCAGGATTCAGATAATAATTCTAAAAGATATTACAGTGACCTTTATTGAAGACATACAAGATAACCAAATGTAAACAAAATGCTTCTGTCTTCTTAAAAAAAAAAAAAAAAAGACGACTAACGACATCAAAGACTTTCCACTTCCTTAAGTTTTGTCCATGGGTGTACATGGCCCTTCTGCCACCGCTGCAGAGTTTGATGGAAGATCGCTAGAGAGTCTCCAGCGACATCACGTTTTTCGCGATCTACAAAGAAAACGTAGATCGCATGCTTAGCTGATGAGGAGATGGTCATGGTGTTGAGATAGAGAGATAGAGACAAACTAATAAGTTTAGAGATGGAAATATATGGCCGGGAGCATATTGATCTTTCCCGTCAAAATATACGTTAAATGTAAGCGCCATATTGACGTACTCAAGTCGTCTGCTAGTTAATTAGAGACTTAGTCAATAGATGGCGCCTTGTTTTTGGTATTTGCACTCATGGACGCACACGAGATAACCAAGTGTGAACAACCTCCCGTCAACTCATATATACACTCATGGAAACAAAACTTAAGGAAGTTGTACATTTTAGCATGTATATCGGGACAATAACTCTGAAAGATACTACAGTGACCTTTATTGAAGAAACATGAGAAAACCAAGTGTGAACAACCTCTGTCTCCCGTCAACTCATATATATACACTCATGGAAACAAAACTTAAGGAACTTGTACATTTTAGCATGTATATCGGGACAATAACTCTGAAAGATATTACAGTGACCTTTATTGAAGACACACGAAATAACCAAGTGTGAACAACCTCTGTCTCCCGTCAACTCATATAATCCCTCATAGAGACAAAAGTTATAGAAGTTGTACTTTTTAGCATGTATATATATCGGGACAATAACTCTGAAATATGTTACAGCGACCTTTATTGAAGACACACGAGATAACCAAGTGTGAACAACTTTTATCAAAAAGTATATCTAAGACCTGTGTCTCTGTAGGGTAATCTCAAACATGAGATGAAATCAAGTGTTGTTTAGAGAAAGAGAGAGAGACGACCGACAACATCAAAGACTTTCCACTTTCTTAAGTTTTTTCCATGAGTGTATTTTAACAGGAGAGGTAACCCTTTCTGTTTTAGATATCTTTTTATCTTTCCATCTCAACATTTCCATCTATATTTCGGTCATAGAATTGGTCTATCCACTTTACCACCTCATTGGCAAATTCTGAATATTTCAGGATTCTTCTTTGTGGATATTATTAAAAATAAAATCCCTCCCTGGACTGACGATGGCGATTGATGCAAATATGTTGCCTATAATTTTGTGTAACATTTTTATTTAATATTTAAAAATATTCCTTATTGTTTTTAAATTTCAAGTATGATTAAAATTTACAATTAAAAATAATATTCTATGAAAGAAGATAAAAAAAAACACAAGAAAAAAGGAAAAAAGAAGAACAGCCAAGAACAGATACTTTACGTGGCTCTTATATATCCTTTCTTTTAATTTTATATGTTAATAAATATTTTAATGATTATATAATTGACGTGATTCCTATCTTCCCATTTAACCACCAACAAAAACCAACATTACTGTTAAGGACTGACAATGGAGATTAGCACGAAACCACGGTGGGCGTTCTGAAATCTCCAAAACTGGTGGTGTGGCTTTGTCACCGACCCTAGTCTGTTAGTTTGTAGAAACGGTCAATAGATGGCGTACAGTTGTTGTGTCTATTTTGACGGGAGAGGTGACCTTTCTACTTTTAGGTATTACGTTATAGAATATATATAGGCAGAATAAATATCTCTCTCACCTTTATGCAGATTTCTCTCTCATGAAACTATACCCATTATAAACGGAATATTTTCAAAACAAACTTAAACCCTGTCAAAGATGGGTGTATGGCAAATCAATATATTAGTTAATAAATGAAGCTTTCAAACACTACCATGATTATCATGGCATGGTACTGCATGTATAGACATGTGGTGTACTTACAGTACAAGCTGTCACATCCCTCTACCCACCATGATTATCATGACCTGGTACTACATGTGTAGACATGTGGTGTACTTACAGTACAAGCTGTCACAACCCTCTACCTACCATGATTATCATGGCCTGGTACTACATATGTAGACATGTGGTGTACTTACAGTACAAGCTGTCACAACCCTCTACCCACCATGATTATCGTGGCCTGGTACTACATGTGTAGACATGTGGTGTACTTACAGTACAAGCTGTCACAACCCTCTACCTACCATGATTATCGTGGCCTGGTACTACATGTGTAGACATGTGGTGTACTTACAGTACAAGCTGTCACAACCCTCTACCCACCATGATTATCATGGCCTGGTACTACATGTAGTGTACCTACAGTACAAGCTGTCACAACCCTCTACCCACCATGATTATCATGGTCTGGTACTACATGTGTAGACATGTGGTGTATTTACAGTACAAGCTGTCACAACCCTCTACCCACCATGATTATCATGGCCTGGTACTACATGTGTAGACATGTAGTGTACTTACAGTATAAGCTGTCACAACCCTCTACCCACCATGATTATCATGGCCTGGTACTACATGTGTAGACATGTGGTGTACTTACAGTACAAGCTGTCACAACCCTCTACCCACCATGATTATCATGGCCTGGTACTACATGTGTAGACATGTGGTGTACTTACAGTACAAGCTGTCACAACCCTCTACCCACCATGTGGTTATCATGGCCTGGTACTACATGTGTAGAGATGTAAATAAAAAGGAAAATTGTCTATATTGGTACTTCCGGGGTGATATGGAAACTCTGATGAATAAAATTTACTAGGGGAATTTCTTTTAATCAAAATAGTAAAAACGAAATAAATATAAACATAAAATTAAATAACACGAGAAAACAGATTTAAAAGAAAATCAAAAACCATAACTACATTGCTCTCTAAATGATATACAAATATATGACTAAAACATCCGCCCATCACACATGCGAAAGAGAAATAAGAGGACCTATTTAAACCGAAATGAAATTTAGAAACCAAATAAATATTGGCCGTTTTCGCGACGTATATATTTATTATCTTCTTAATTGAACTTTAGATTTATTATTCAGTTAGATTTTTCTAAATTTTTTTACCTGATTTAAAAATCCAGGTATTTTCAGTATTCTAGAGACTCGTATATTAGAGTACTTTGGTGGAACACAAATCTCTTAATTCTCCTAATTGCCTTTGAATAAAATAAATAAATAGCTATTATAAATTAATTGTTTTAAAAATAAAGCAACCCATAAATACATCTTTAAATAAAAAGGCATATATTGGATCAAAATATCATTTATTTTACCAATAATTCAGTTGACTGAACGCCAACCTTTATCAAGGTAACATTTTTTCAGCCAACTGAAATATTGGTAAAATAAATGATATTTTGATCCAATATATGCCTTTTTATTTAAACAAATTATTTGTGTTGACTGATTTTTATAAAGAGAGATATTTATAAATCAGTTTCCTGGAGTGCAGAACGCCAACTACCCACGAATGATTTATAAATTGAACCCAAAATAAAAAAAAAGAGAGAAACAAATTTGAAAAAGAAACGTAAAAGAACAATAAAATAGACATAAATATAGAATATTTTTGTGGTATATTTGGTTCTTACAACTAATGACATAAGCATGCTCTGAAGCCATGAAATATATTTTTATGCTTAAAAAAAAAAATTCTATATAATTAGAGAGAAAGGTACATTTTTGTACTTAACAGTTTTTATTAAAAAAATTAAGGTATTATCTAACAATACCATCTCCTCTAACGAAATCGTTTGTTTATTTTATACGAGTATGCCAAGCAATTTATTATTTTATTTAATGGTCATAAGAATGCTATTTTTTGCTATTAATTATAATTTTGATAATCATTTCATGTTGAAAGAGAGAATTTATTTTTAATAGGGGTTTAAAAAATAGATACATTTATAATTAGTAATTACACTTATTGTGCACAGCTTACTAAAATAATAAAATATAATAATTACAGATGATATTTTAAAAAAATCTGTTTTGTTACCTCTTATTATTATAACTTATTGTTGTCCAAATTTCATAAAGCTAGATAAATATATTATTTTAACGTATATATATAAAAAATAATCATATGTTAAGAAAAAATATGTATATAAATATTAAGAAAAATAGAAAAAATGCATAAATATAAATGAAATGCTAAACTAATATATATTAAATCACAGGTAATATTTGTAGATATAGTTTATTATATAGGTTATTCAAATTTTATGCAATTTAGCCCCCCTTTAAAAATAATTATGAAAAATATATTAATCAATTTCCTACAATTATTACCAGAAAGAGAAATAATAATATAATCATAGTAAATAACGTTTATTAAAATCAAATTCTCTGAGCAAACATTCACTCGAGCAGAATCCCTGTGATGCCGGGTCATTCACTTGGAATGAAGTAAATAAAAGATAATCGTGTGATATTTACAGGCTATAAATTAATAATTAAAACTGTTTAATTAAATCATTAATAAATTATATTAATTGCAAATATTTTGTAAAGCACGTATGTATTCATAAATTATTTAATTATTTCTGATAATATAGCCCAGTATTAAAAAAGACAAAACATTTCTAAAATATATGATAAAATGTATTTCAACCGATCCTTTTGAAACACGCCAAGAACATAATCTAAAATCAATACAATTCACTTTATTTTTCAAATATAGGTCACGTATAAATTATATTAATTAAAAGGGGGGTAATGCAATTGGTGTATAAAATAACATTAAATTATTTTTAAATGTTGTTGCGATAGGTTAAATTCAATTAATATTTATACAAAATTTTCTGGAATTGTTTGATATAATAAAATATATTTTACAATTATATTTGTATAAAATATATGAGAATTTTTTTTTATATAATTATATAGTATATCAATTTATTATAATTGTATATGTAATATATTATGGCCCACAGGAATAATTAAACATAATAATTAACAGATAAAATATAATCATATTATATAAAACATTTTTAAAATAATAATTATTTTATTATATAAAACACACAAATTTATTTCACTATATTTATATTATCAAAAGATTAAACACGTATTCATATAGTATTTTGAAATAGAAAGTGGATGATGTAGACCTTGAAATATCGATCTGTTTAGATTGGAATTTCGTTTGATCTAGAAAGAAATGGCTTGCTTCCTCATTGATAAATAATTCAATATATCATAGAACAGACACATTGAAATATTTGCAACATTATAAACGTTCAAATTCGTTGAATATAATTAAATAATGAATATTCATGTTATAGAATCGGATTTTTTTCTGTTGATTATATATAATATTATAAGCTAAAGCTATTTTAGGATATTATAGTTGCTTAAAATTTATAAAAAAAAAGGTGTATTTACGTACCTGTAGTTTGTGACTGGGTGGGATACGCCACCAAAAGAAGAAGGGCCAAGAAACAGACGACCATCTCATCCCGCTGTGGTGTTCCCAGCAGCCCCCGCGCGGATCAATACATGCGCCGGGCCGCGGAAGGATACATTTCTACTTGAACATCTCAGAACTCAATGGTATATGATATTTTAAAAGTATCTTTGAATTTGTAACGAATACAGTCTCATATATATATTGAACATAAATATTCTGTATTTATTTTAATTAGAACAGTTTATATGTAAGTACATATATTGCATATTTACCAAAAAAAAAAAAGGTTATAGGTAAACATTTGGTAAAAGTCACAAGTCAAACAATACATATACATGAATATTATATATCAACATCCGGAGTATATTTCTTCATCTTTCTTCCTATAATTCTATAGTTTATTATGACATATAATGGTCTTAAAAACCCTTCTTTCGTTAATTAAGGTGTTTAAAACCATCTTTAATGGATTATTGAGGTTAACCATTACTGTACTGATGATGGCCGGGTGGTTACCCGAAATGCGTTTTATATATATACGCCTTCTTTTTTTTTTTTCAAGTAAAGATTGGTAAATATATTCACTTTTCGGATTTCAAAATCGATGTGTTATTCGGTTATTCCGATAGATGGTGTTCATTATCTTTGCAATATATTTTACACATTTTTTTTCTTTGGAAATTTATTACATTTTGATACTTTTTTTTTCATCGAATGTCCGGTTTTATTTTTGCTATTGTAGTTTTTTTTTCAAAATTATAAATAATAAAAAAAAAAAGACTATAACATTAGTACATGAAAATGATGTATGGCGAGTCCTTACAGGATGGAAATGTCCTAATAAAGCTGCTGTTGTTGTTGTTGTTGACTATAACATTAGACCCCCGTTCTACGAGTGGTTCTAGAACCGACAACCAGTTCTAAACCTTATTAATATTTTACCTTAAGCTAAATAATATATATATGAAGTATAGAACACACTTTAACACAATTGCATAATGCCAAGGAAATTTATAAGAATAATAAAACCTCAAAATTTGTAAAAAAGTTAACTACTCTCTCACGCCGTTAAAAATTTCCATTACATATAATCAGAATATAAAGCGCCATTTTCTATAATGTGTGTGTCCAACGAAAAATAAATTAAATAATAAATTAAAAACCTTTTTTTTTTGCTTATCCCTAGTACACGTGGTACAGGCCATGATAATCATGGTGGGTAGAAG
>CP092878.1:11225499-11272434 GCA_030710605.1 Cordylochernes scorpioides | reverse complement strand
CCTTGGTGGGTGTTCTGAAATTTCCAAAACTGGTGGTGTTGTGGCTTTGTAACCGACTCGAGTCTGCTAGTTTGTAGAAACGGTCAAATAAATGGCGTACAGTTTTTGTGTCTATTTTGACAGGAGAGGTGACCTTTCTACTTTTAGGTATTGCAGTATATAAGATATATAGGCAGAATCAATATCTCTCCCACCTTTCTGCAGATTTCTCATTCACGAAACTATACTCATTATAAACGGAATATTTTCAAAACAAAATTGAACCCTGTCAAAGATGGGTGTATGGCAAATCAATATATTAGTTAATAAATGAAGCTTTCAAACACCACCATGATTATCATGACATGGTACTAAATGTGTAGACATGTGGTGTGCTTACAGTACAAGCTGTCACAACCCTCTACCCACCATGATTATCATGGCCTGGTACTACATGTGTAGACATGTGGTGTACATACAGTACAAGCTGCCACAACCCTCTACCCACATTGATTATCATGGCCTGGTACTACATGTGTAAACATGTGGTGTACTTACAGTACAAGTTATCACAACCCTCTACCCACCATGATTATCATGGCCTGGTACTATATGTGTAGACATGTGGTGTACTTACAGTACAACTGTCACAACCCTCTACCCACCATGATTATCATGGCCTGGTACTACATGTGTAGAGATGTAAATAAAAGGGAAACTTGCCTATATAGGTACTTCCTAGGTGGTATGGAAACTCTGCAGAATAAAATTTACTAGGGAAATTTCTTTTATTCAAAATAGTAAAAACGAAATAAATATAAACATAAAATTGAATAACACGAGAAAACAGATTTAAAAGAAAATCAAAAAACATAACTACATTGCTCTCTAAATGATATACAAATATATGACTAAAACATCCGCCCATCACACATACCAAAGAGAAATAAGAGGATCTATTTAAACCGAAATGAAATTTAGAAACCAAATAAAAATTGGCCGTTTTCGCGACATATTTATTATCTTCTTAATTGAACTTTAGATTTATATTATTCAGTTAGAATTTTCTGAAATTTCTTACCTGATTTAAAAACCCGGGTATTGTTAGTATTCTAGAGACTCGTATATTAAAGTACTTAGGTGGAACACAAGTCTCTTAATTCTCCTATTTGCTTTTGAATAAAATAAATAAAAATTAATTATAAATTATTTGTTTTGAAAATAGAGCAATCTATAAATATATCTTCAAATAAAAAGGCATATATTGGATCAAAATATCATTTATTTTACCAATAATTCAGTTGACTGAACGCCAACCTTTATCAAGGTAACATTTTAATGTACCTTGATAAAGGTTGGCGTTCAGCCAACTGAAATATTGGTAAAATAAATAATATTTTGATCCAATATATGCCTTTTTATTTAAAAAATATATATATTTGTATTGACTGATTTTTATAAAGAGAGATATTTATAAATCAGTTTCCTGGAGTGCAGAACGCCAACTACCCACGAATGATTTATAAATTGAACCCAAAATAAAAAAAAGAGAGAAACAAATTTGAAAAATAAACGTAATAGGACAATTAAAATAGGCATAAATATAGAATATTTTTGTGGAATATTTGGTTCTTACAACTAATGACAAAAGCATGCTCTGAAGCTATGAAATATAATTTTCTGCTTTAAAAAAAATTAATTAAATTCTATATAATTAGAGAGAAAGGTACATTTTTGTACTTAACAGTTTCTATTAAAAAAATTAAGCTATTATCTAACAATACCATCTCCTCTAACGAATTCGTTTGTTTATTTTATATGCCAAGCAATTTATTATTTTAGTTAATGGTCATAAGAATGCTATTTTTTTGCTATTAATTATAATTTTGATAATCATTTCATGTTGAAAGAGAGAATTTATTTTTAATAGGGGTTAAAATATATATATAGATTTATAATTAGTAATTGCACTCATTGTGCACTGTTTATTGAAATAATAAAATATAATAATTACATATGATATATATATATATTTTTAATCTGTTTTGTTCCCTCTTATTATTATAACTTATTATTGTTCAAATTTCATAAAGCTAGATAAATATATTCTTTTAACGTATATATAAAAATAATCATATGTTAAGAAAAAATATGTATATAAATATATATTAAGAAAAAAATAGAAAAAAATGCATAAATATAAATAAAATGCTAAACTAATATATATTAAATCACAGGTAATATTTGTAGATATAGTTTATTATATTTTTAATTTAAAAGGCTTATATTAGATCAAAATAATATTATATAATATGATATTTTGATCCAATATATGCCTTTTTAATTAAATATTTATTTATGGATTGCTCTATTTTCAAAGTTTATTATATAGGTTATTAAAAAACGGAATAATTTTAATCCTTTAGAGTCTGTAAAAAAATAATGGAAAAAATATATTAATCAATTTCCTACCATTATTACCACTAAAAATAAGTGAGAAAGAGAAATAATAATATAATCATAGTAAATAACCTTTATTAAAATCAAATTCTCTGAGCAAACATTCACTCGAGCAGAATCCCTGTGATGCCGGGTCATTCACTTGAAATGAAGTAAATAAAAGAGAATCGTGTGATATTTAATGGCTATAAATTAATCATTAAAAAAGTTTATAATTAATTGATTTCGTTAAATCATTAATTCATTATATTAATTGGGAATATTTTGTAAAGCACGTATGTATTTATAAATTATTTAATTATTTCAGATAATATAGCCCAGTATTAAAAAAGGCAAACCATTTCTAAAATATATGATAAAATGTATTTCAATCTATCCTTTTGAAACACGCCAAGAACATAATCTAAAATCAATGCAATTCACTTTATTTTTCAAATATAGGTCACGTATAAAAAATATTAATTAAAAGGGGGGTAATGCAATTGGTGTATAAAATAACATTAATTTATTTTTAAATGTTGTTGCGATAGGTTAAATTCAATTAATATTATACAAAATTTTCTGGAATTGTTTGATATAATAAAATATATTTTACAATTATATTTGTATAAAATATATGAGAATTTTTTTTATATAATTATATTTATATCAATTTATTATAATTGTATATGTAATATATTATATGGCCCACATGAATAATTAAACATAATAGTTATTAGATAAAATATAATCATGTTATATAAAACATTTTAAAAATAATTATCATTTTATTATATAAAACACACAAATTTATTTCACTATATTTATATTATCAAAAGATTTAAACACGTATTCATATAGTATTTTGAAATAGAAAGTGGATGATGTAGACCTTGAAATATCGATCTGTTTAGATTGGAATTTCGTTTGATCTAGAAAGAAATGGCTTGCTTCCTCATTGATAAATAATTCAATATATCATAGAACAGACACATTGAAATATTTGCAACATTATAAACGTTCAAATTCGTTGAATATAATTAAATAATTAATATTCATGTTATAGAATCGGATTTTTTTCTGTTGATTATATATAATATTAAAGGCTAAAGCTATTTTAAGATATTATAGTTACTTAAAGGTTATAGAAAATGTGTATTTACGTACCTGTAGTTTGTGACTGGGTGGGATACGCCACCAAAAGAAGAAGGGCCAAGAAACAGACGACCATCTCATCCCGCTGTGGTGTTCCCAGCAGCCCCCGCGCGGATCAATACATGCGCCGGGCCGCGGAAGGATACATTTCTACTTGAACATCTCAGAACTCAATGGTATATGATATTTTTAAAAGTATCTTTGAATTTGTGAAGAATACAGTTTCATAAAAATGTTGATCATAAATATTCTGTATTTATTTTAATTAGAACGATTTATATGTAAATACATATATTGCATATTTACCAAAAAAAAAAAGGTTATAGGTAAACATTTGGTAAAAGTCACAAGTCAAACAATACATATACGTACATGAATATTATATATATCAACATATCCGGAATATATTTTTTTTCTTTCTCCCTATAATTCAATAGTTTATTATGACATATAATGGTCTTAAAACCCTTCTTTCGTTAATTAAGGTGTTTAAAACATCTTTAATGGATTATTGAGGTTAACCATTACTGTACTGATGATGGCCGGGTGGTTACCCGAAATGCGTTTTATATATATACGCCTTTTTTTTTTTTTCAAGTAAAGATTGGAAAATATATTCACTTTTCGGATTTCAAAATCGATGTGTTATTCGGTTATTCCGATAGATGGTGTTCATTATCTTTGCAATATCTATTACACATTTTTTTTCTTTGGGAATTTATTACATTTTGATAATTTTTTTTCATCGAATGTCCGGTTTTATTTTTGCTATTGAAGATATATATATTTTCAAAATTATAAATTAAAAAAAAAAGACTTTAACATTAGTACATGAAAATGATGTATGGCGAGTCCTTACAGGATGGAAATGTCCTAATAAAGCTGTTGTTGTTGACTATAACATTAGACTCCCACCACCACCGTTATACGAGCGGTTCTAGAACCGACAGCCAGTTCTAAGCCTTATTAATATTTTACCTTAAGCTAAATAATATATATATGAAGTATAGAACACACTTTAACACAATTGCATAATGCGAAGGAAATTTATAAGAATAATAAAACCTCAAAATTTGTAAAAAAGTTAACTACTCTCTCACACCGTTAAAAATTTCCATTACATATAATCAGAATATAAAGCGCCATTTTCTATAATGTGTGTGTGCAACGAAAAATAAATTAAAAACCTTTCATGAGCATATTAATAATGTGAACTTTTTTTTTTTTTCAAATAATTGTTAATGTTTTTTTTTCCCCGTAATTTTCTATTCATCATTTAAAAAGCCTACAAATAATTCATCATCGACAGACACACAGACTAATCAATTATAACATTTAAATATATATATATATATATATTCTGAAGAAAAAAGAAATTAATTCAATGGCCATCGATTCTTGCAGAAGTCCAACCTTCCCAGTGAATCCAAATAACCAAACCTGTGGGTTCTAACACACTTCATATACAAATTTCTCCCACCTACTTTGTATTTTTTAAAAAATTATTTCAACCGTGATATTATAACACTATGCGGCGCTGAGTTTGTTTATACAAAAATGTAATGCCTTGATAAAGGTTGGCGTTCAGCCAGCCGAAATATTGGCAAATAAATCTTTTATTCAATCCAATATATGCCTTTTTATTATCTAATGATTTAAGTATAGATTGCTCTATTTTCAGAACTTGTAAAAGTCGCTAAAGTGCCGCTTGTGATTATATAAACGAACTTTGTTCACTTCGCTGAAATGCTATCAGATTACTGAATAAGGAGATATAACGTCAGAAATACCTATATACTATATAATGGTTAAAAACCTAAAATCGCAATAGAGATAATTCATAAGTATAAACTTGGAATAAATTTAATTTTTCAAAATAGACAATGGGATGACAACGATAAATACATTTTTAGTGTCACATACACTCACATACAAAAAGAGAAAAATTCCGATAATAGAACTTAATATCTTATATTTCAAATAGTACTTCTAGACTCTCTCGGATGTAATTTCGTTTGTTGAAGAGCGGGAGCTCGAAAGCTTACGATGTTTTATAATAAAGAAACTTATTGAGAATGTTTTTTTTTCTTTATCTTTTTTGATATTTTTATAAAAGAGAGTATATCACAATTTTTCTCATATTTGAATATAGTATTTCGTTGTTCCCTCGATACAACCACTGAGATTAAAAAAAAAGAATTCACGATGATTGGCTAATGAACACAACACTGATTGGTTGATTAAGGTCATGTGAGAGTAGAGAACCAATCAACGGGGGAATAAAACCATAAAAACATTAAGGCTATGTAAATTATAGAAGACTAGGACATGGACAACGCCCATGTTTTACCCAAGTGCATTTTTACCTTAGTGATAGTTATAAAACGTTGTTCTCTTATAAAATAATATTTGATAAAATTAGAAATTATGATCCAGTTTTGCCAGGGTTCTTCCCGAGTGGATATTTGTCTAGTGAAAAATGCTTTAACTATTATAATTTATTATGATATACACACTCATAGACAATACTTAATGAAGTTATACCTTTTAGCATGTATACCTGGATTCAGACAATAACTCTGAAAGATATTACAGTGACCTTTATGGAAAACACACGATATAACCAAGTGTGAACAACCTCTGTTTCCTTCAAAAAAAAAAAAAAAAAAAAAGACGACCAGCGACATCAAAGCTTTTCCACTTCCTTAGGTTTTGTCAAAGAACGTATATTACATATACAGTATGTACAGTAGTCACAACCTTCTACCTACCAGGATTATGATGTTTACATTTTGTGTGTACTCTAGGGGTACTTTAAAGAGGAGCATTATAAAATCAATGTATTGCGGCTGTGGAATATCATGTAGCTATATACAATGTGGTCTCTAGCTAGAAGGGGAGTATAGGATTACAAAGCTGGCCCTGAAGTAGGGTATAAGTTACATGTCTTTCACTTATTGAAGGGTGTAGATTACATTTCTTCTACTTCTAGGGCACTATAATGTACTAGTAGAATGGAACCTCAAATTCTCTACATATGGGCTGGTATATAGGACTTCTTATCCAAAAACAGAGCCATCTGAACGAACCCCAAGGGACCATAAAAAAATTCGAATTATCCAAAAATTCGAATTAAAAACGGAAATTCTATTTATAGGAAATTCTAGGGACCAAGATAAATATTCGAATTAAAGAGGTTTTCGAATTAAAGAAGTTCGAATTATCCAAGTTCTACTGTATTAAGAACTTTTTTTTTCTTTTATAAATCAAGCAAACTTTTCTCCTACTGCTCTTACTGCGATGGGAAAATATTGGGATTACCTATATCACCAGTGGTAAACCCTCCCAGCGGTTTCGCCAGTTCAATCTATCATGCCGCCTTTTAGAGTTCTACTCTGGTATTGGACGATTCTGCTTATATATCCGACACTGAAAGGTGAAGATTGGTTGTTGTATTTAATCAAACTATGTAAATAAACTTTGATAACAGTAGATTTGCATGCATTTTTTTCCATCGCAGTACAGTTAAAAGTTGGTTTTATCTGAAAAAGAAAGCGTGTTTATTAGTTTCATTGAGCGTATATAGAGATGACGCTTTATTGCCTTGTGTATAGTTTAAATTATTTTAGACACTTATGATTGTTCTTAAAATTAAACAATTTTCTACTTATAAAAATAATCATACGCGTCTAAAATAGTTTGAATTTCTTATAGCAGATGGCGCGCTAATGGTTCATATGTAAACTATAAACTAATTACGTGTATAGGATTCGTTTTAAAAACTAAATGATTCTCTACTGCCCTTACTACAATTATAATATGACAATATGACCCAGAATAAGTATATTGCTACGGCGTTTTATGGTTTCCACAAGTCCATATCTCAGAAGAAGGCCAAGTGACACTCACTCCTCACTTTCTTACTGCTACTCTTTTTGTGTTGTTTTTCTTGCTTCCCTCTTTCTCTTTCTTGTTTTTTTTTTTTCTTTTTCTTCTGTCTATATCGTTGTTTCCTTTGTCTCACTGCTTTGTTCTTATGCATACCTCTGGTGAATCCTGTATAGGGTCAGTGACCCTGAATAAAGGCTTTTTGTTGTGTTGTTGTTGTACTACAATGATAATATGTTTAGAGGGTTTACTATTGATGAGCCAGGCCCTCCCAATAATTATTGGGATTTTAAATTATAATTTATCATTTCAGTAAGGACAGTATATGGATATATATTGTAGCGTAGAAATCAAGCCTTGAAATATCCTGAGATGTAAAAGTATTTATTGATGACGTCACAGCGACGATTCGACAATTATTAACAGGTCAGCCCCAAAACTATCTACAGCTAGAGAATCTTAAGCAAGCAAGCAAAGAAATATTTTAAAGATGATTTCACAAATACAGATTAATATATATTTTTATAATCTGTTGAATATATTTTCATTGAATAATATTAAATTAAATAATAAAATATTTCTTCGCCACATAAAGACCCGATGCTCAGCAGGAAACTTACGTCGTCAGTCTTAAGAACTAGTACTATGGCCAGGGATATTTTCAGGTGACTGCGGTGGATGTCTTCTTTCAGTTGAGATATCTTCTTCATGAGGACTTGGTAGGTCTATGTTTACGTCAAGGTAGCTTTTTCTCATTTCTACTGTGGTCGGTAAGGGGGGATTTTATAACTTTGCGGCCTCACCTCCAATGTGGTCTATCATCTAGTTTTAATGGCGGGGCGTCCAGCTAGATCTTCTAGCAGGTGAGAAATGTTGTCTGTTTCGACCGCGATATGAAGTAGGGCTTCGGTAGCGAGTGAAAGTTTTCCTCGATGATTCGTCATTGGGGTCCTGAGATTCAGCTCGAGAATTGTAGGATACCATTGCGTCTTGCTTTCTTTGGAAATAGTCATTTCTCCTTTCCTCATTGTGTCTCTTCCTGTCACGGCAATAGCGGACGACGTGACCTGGGCGTCCGCAGTAGAAACAGATTGGCCTTCCCTCAGTTGTACGCCAATCATTGGTGTCGCGTCTTCCTCCTTGTTTTGAGTATCGAGGTTCAGGGTGCGGTCTTATCGTTTCGGCCTCATATCTAGTATTTAAAAACTGTCGGGGTCTTTCCTTATGAGGGGGACTTCTCCTAGACTTTGAGATGGGCGCCAGGGTTCTTCCAATCTCCCCCTTTACAATTTCTTCGATTATAGCATTTTTTGGTTCCTCCCGAGGAGAGCCTAATGCCCGCTGTACCTCCTCACGAACAATTTGCCTAATCATAGATGACAGATCTTCTCCGTCATCCTGGTCACAAAGAGAGGCTACATTTGGTAGGCGCTCGTACCTGGTTGGGGTAACTCGCCTACAACGGAGCGCTTCGACACGGCGACATTCTGTAATGAATTGCTCGGTGCTCTGTACATCCCTCGGTAGGAGTGCTTGATAAAGCTCCTCAGCTATCCCCTTCATGAGGTGGGAGATTTTATCTTCCTCACTCATTTGAGGATCAACCTCTTTGCACAAGCACAGGAGATCCTGGATGTAACATTCGGTACTTTCACCTTTTAATTGTGCCCGTGTTTTAAGTTTCTTCTCCGCTTGCAATTTTGAATTTTCTTTTTTTTCGAACACATTCTCTAATTGAGATGTGAATTCCTTCCAAGTCTGTATGCTTTCTTCGTTGTTCTCAAACCATTTGAGAGCAGTTCCAGACAGATAAAAATAAACTTTAGTAAGACAAAGGGTTTCGTCCCAATGGTTGTACCTTGCCACACGTGCATACCCTTTTAACCATTTTTGAAGATCTTCACCATCCTCCCCGGAGAAAATGGAAGGGTTCCTTGGCAGATGTTGAACAACGTAGTTGCTTACCTGAGTACCTTCCTTCTTTACATTCATAGAAGTTTCTTCTGGTTCAACAGAATCAATTTTTCTTTTATTTCTTAATGGGTATCGGTCCAGTCTCTCCACCAGTTGTAGCGTAGAAATCAAGCCTTGAAATATCCTGAGATGTAAAAGTATTTATTGATGACGTCACAGCGACGATTCGACAATTATTAACAGGTCAGCCCCAAAACTATCTACAGCTAGAGAATCTTAAGCAAGCAAGCAAAGAAATATTTTAAAGATGATTTCACAAATACAGATTAATATATATTTTTATAATCTGTTGAATATATTTTCATTGAATAATATTAAATTAAATAATAAAATATTTCTTCGCCACAATATTTTTAAAGAAAGACTGCGCGTAAGAGTAGTTTATAATTTTGAATACAGACGGCGCGCCTATACCATGTAATTAATAGCTAAAACTAATAATTTGCATATGCATATGTAAATATATCGACAGCAGTTCAACATTGTATTCAAGTTTTCACCTTGAAAAAAGAGGGATGATAGCGGGTAGCAGAAAAGTCGGTAAAGAAAGATGAGTGGAAGTTAACAAAATAAGTATTTATTACAAGTTTTATTAAATACTTCCACTTATATTTTTGACCATTGACAAAGTTGTGTTTCCATGTTATCTACAAGAATTTATAACTTACTTTTAAGGTTATTGTGAAATAATTGATAAAAAAAGAGGGAGCAATCCCTCGAAATATTTTGATAGAAAAAAAAGGCTTTTCTTTTCCAGATCTAAGTACGCCTTTTTAAATATAAATATACTCAATGGATCGCCGTTTAACTCAAAAATACCTAAGTTTATCCAATTTAAAATGGTATAAATTTAGTGTATTGTCTTTAGTTTATCCAACCACCCTACAATAATGATTATTGTTTTATATCCTCATTACTTCTTAATTCAATGTATCTTTCGATGTTAATTGGAGATATCCAAACAGCTGGAAGAATGCTGCAACCCGCCTCTGTCCATTCTTATAACGAGTGTGGCGTAGTGTTGCCAGTTTGACTATTTATTTAGGAACAGAGTTTTACGATCTCTGTGTTATTTCTAGTTCACGCTGGGTGTTTATGGGAGGTGTCGTGGTAACTTGCGCTCTATGCTACAAACGTCTGATCCTCTTCTAAAAATTATTCTTCTATTTTATCGAATCCTTTCTTTTATCATTTTGTTTCTTATTATAACGGAATACTATCTGTTAGAGCTATCTAGCTTTACCTCTACGAAGTGAGATTGTTTGTCTAGTGCTATAAACTAGCGCTTTTATCATCTAAAACCTGGAGATTTGAAGCTCGTGTGTAAACAATTTAAACTATAATAAATCGATACTATAGAGGGGATAATAATTCCCAAAGTTATTTGATAACTAAGTGCAACAAAGTACTTCTTTTAAATATCTTTGGTGAATGATTTATTTAATGCGACCATTTCACTTTTCCTAGCCGAAATGTTACTCTGTCAAAGATAAAATCTCAAAATTTTTCTCCTCTTATGCAAATCAGAAGCAATATGTATATATTAGTAAATTAAATTTTATTGCCATCTATCGTTAAAATTTTACACAAATAAATTTACTGGCAATGCGTTTCTTTTAAATATCATCAAATATTATCTCTACAGACCTTACTGCAATGATATGAGTTATTGAATGAGAGGGCTTGGCTCATCAGTAGTGAACCCTCTCAGCGGTTTCGCCAAATTAATCTCTAGACCGCTCTACTATTGTATTGGACTGGTTTTGTTATAAACCCTGCATTTTCTATGGAAGGCAGCTTAGGGGTGTTTAGTGAACTATGGACATAAGCTTATAGGTCTGTAGAGGTACATACATATAATTCCAAGGTATTGCATCGAGCAAAGCTCTTCCGCGCAAAATATGTTTTTATAACCAATATATATTAGTAAATTAAATTTTATTGCCATCCATCGTTAAAATTTTACACAAATAAATTTACTGGCAATGCGTTTCTTTTAAATATCATCAAATATTATCTCTACAGACATTACTGCAATGATATGAGTTATTGAATGAGAGGGCTTGGCTCATCAGTAGTGAACCCTCTCAGCGGTTTCGCCAAATTAATCTCTAGACCGCTCTACTATTGTATCTCTACAGACCTATAAGCTTATGTCCATAGTTCACTAAACACCCCTAAGCTGCCTTCCATAGAAAATGCAGGGTTTATAACAAAACCAGTCCAATACAATAGTAGAGCGGTCTAGAGATTAATTTGGCGAAACCGCTGAGAGGGTTCACTACTGATGAGCCAAGCCCTCTCATTCAATAACTCATATCATTGCAGTAAGGTCTGTAGAGATAATATTTGATGATATTTAAAAGAAACGCATTGCCAGTAAATTTATTTGTGTAAAATTTTAAATATGTATATAAGTCAACTTTTCGTATATCGTTTTAGTGTTTTACATCAATAGAAGAACAGAAGCGTTCGAAAGCATGTGAAATGTGGCGTACTTACAGTACAAGTGATTACAACCCACTAGCAACCATGATTATCATGAACTGTGCACTAATTTTGCATGTGTATGTATTGTATTGATGTATACTATATTCACATATATATATATATGAATAAATAACAACCCAACACATATCTTCTAGCAAAAAAAAAATCACTATATAGCAACAATTTAGCTATAATACACTTTTTTTTTTACCTACTCAGATGCGCGGCGGTCAGTTTATATATACTTCAAACATCCTAGAAGAAACTGCCTTGCTAAACTTTTACCGCAGTTCTCTCTTATATTTACAAAAGTTACATTAATATATTGGTAGGTATCTATGTTACAGAGAATTTTGACCAGCGTAGACCAAATTACACTACCTGATGTCACAATCATCTACAAGCATCTCTCAACTACCATCTACAGCAGCTCACACTATCTACACCCGCCACCTGAACTGAACAGCTGGCTCTTCGCGGGAAGGACCTAAATGAATATTACATTGCTATCCCATCTACGTCAAGACCCTACAAGTATTTCCTGATAACAGAATTAAGGAGATTCAAGAAAGCGAGATTCAATGGACGGGGTTGTTTGTCATCGTGTGTTTGAAGCTGTTGGGGCACGTTTTTGTAACCATACCCCAACAGAAGGCGTATGTATAATCAAATCAAATGGGTACATGGCTTCCCTCCCACATAGACTTACAGACCATTTTTTTGCCCAGAAACTTAGACACTTGGTGACACCAGACTTCCATGCCGAAAGCTGATGCCTGGTAAAGAAGAAGACATCCAGAGACATCCGAGCTGGAAACTGTTGTTTCATATGTACATATATTCCCCTCACCAAAAATTTAGGTAAAGGTGACCAGAAAAAAAAAAAAAAGGAGAAAAATGGAGAAGGAAGATCTCTAAAGACTGAAACTTATAAAATATCCTTCCAGAGAAAGGAAAGCATCACATTACAGTCCAGGTAAAAAGGGCCTGGGTCAATTTTAGCCAAGACGGGGGGGCGATATATATACCATCCCGAGAAAAAGGGAGGATTGTATTTCAACCCATGTGGAAGGACGGGGGGAGGGAGTCTGAAATCTTACACTACCGCAGGGGTTGTTTCTCTCTTTAGATTTTTTTTGTTTTTGTAATACTATATGTTCTATTTTGAAGGGGAGAGGCCTGGGGCGTCTATGAAATTGATACTGGAGCCATTGGCCATTTTGATTGGTGTTTCTTTCGGCGAATGAAAATGGAGAATGAGATGATATAAAAGAAGGTTCTTTGCCAAAAGGCAGGATTCGATCGGAGTCGCTCAGTGAGAAGGACGATTTTTAGACGGGCCTGAGACGTAGAGGAGACCAGACCTTGCCGCCGCTTTCGAGAGAAGGTAAGCCCCTTGCCATTATGGCTTAGCCCCCCCTTTTTTTTTTTATTTTTCGAACAGAAGCTAATCTATTTAGATTCTGAATGGGCCCTAAAGGGCTTTAAGTGACTTAAAAGGAGTGTTAGGATTCGATCGGAGTCGCTCAGTGAGAAGGACGATTTTTAGACGGGCCTGAGACGCAGAGGAGACCAGACCTTGCCGCCGCTTTCGAGAGAAGGTAAGCCCCTTGCCATTATGGCTTAGCCCCCCCTTTTTTTTTTTTATTTTTCGAACAGAAGCTAATCTATTTAGATTCTGAATGGGCCCTAAAGGGCTTTAAGTGACTTAAAAGGAGTGTTAGGGTTCGTATATTTTGTCCCGCTAGAATAGATGGAGATCTAGGTTTCCCCCCCTTTTTGTGTAGTAGCCAACCTAGATTTCGCATGGGCCTTAAAGGGCTATAAAGTAACTTCAGGTCACCTCTATCTAAATTTTACTATGTAAATAGCATATCTCGTCAGTATAGACATGTTCCCAAATTTTAAGATATTTAAATAAATATCTAGAGAAATTTTCTTGTGTTCTCTGTTACCTATTTCATACATAATTTGCTTTATGGTGATATTCCAACTGTTTAAATAAAATGTTGTATGTTTATTACCTATTTGAAGGGAATGTTACTAATAATCAAGTCTCCCATAAATTACCGGCCACATACATTGCCGCGAGTGTCTGTGTTTCAGTGTTTTATAGATTTCCCAATTTAATAACGATTTCATGGGTTGTCTGATAATATTGTATAATAGTGTCGCGGCTGTTTCCATCTTTAGACCATTGTTCTGACAATATTATATGCTCGATCCTTGCTTTAGCTCAACTCTTAATCAATTACAGAGTTTTCCCCCCCTTTTCTTTTTTATTTATTTTATTTATCCTGTTTGCATAAATTGCATTACATGTGATGATGTAAAGACATATGCCGATAGTGCATCACTGACAGCTGTGCTGCTATTATACAACATTAAGGTCTTGCTGTGGGTTATATACATGGGGTTGTTGGCCTAAATTGCTATATATATATATACTTAAGTAAGGAAACTTTTAATAAGATACATCGTGTATCCTCCCTTTTCAACTATCCAAACCCGGGGAACCCATCAATGTCGCCCGCCGCGGGGCTCGAATTTAGTATATGTTTCTTCCCCTATACTTTAGAAATATATACCTAATGAAAAGCCATACTATTTTTAAGTATTGGTGAAGTAGTCCACGCATCCTGAGATTAACAGTCTATTATAAATCGTGAATTTTAATTTATGCTTTCCGTTTCACGGGCATTTTATCAGGCAATGAAAGTTATGTTGAGGCGGTGTATACCGCATCTCTCGCCGCTGTCTTTTACGATTCACATTGTTTGTGGCAAAACCTTAATATTATCATTGATTTCTGATATCAAAGTAAAACGTCTATGGGGATGAGTATCTCTTATTCTGGTCTTCTCGAGCTTTCGAGCTTGTCCGCCCTTCTACAGGAGAAACATATACAATATATCAAGAAAATATGACGTCGCCTGATGCTAAAACTATTATGATTCTATGTACATATATATATATACATTAGAAAGTTTTGCATATTATTTGTTTTCTTAAGACATATTTTTTTGGATTAAGGTATTACACATATTCTACTATTGTTTGCTATATTCTATGAATTATCTTATAGGTTAGAAATTCTATTATTTAAGTAGTTTTATAATAGTTATTGGCTATTACATATAAGTTACTTATATTATTGTTGGTATTATTAGCTGGTACTAGGATATATTGTGTTATATGTTTCGGGCAAATCTATTTCTATTAATGCTATTGTGTTTTCTGAATAATAGAGAATCAATTATAAGCCTTTGATATTTGCTGTTTATGTTATTGTAATGTATTCTAGGTTCTCCTAATGCGAAAGTGTGACCTGTTCCTTTGCAGTATTGGAAAATTAGAGACCTATTGTCTTGATTAATAACGTTGCGTCTATTGCAACCGACCTTTTTTTTTTTTCATGATGCCGCCAACTGCATATGATCTTAAATATCCTATATACACTCTGACAAGGGAAGGTTATCCTGAATTGACAAATGTACAATTTTTGTCTATAGTAGAGATTTCCAAGATTCTATTTCTGAAACATTTTTTTTTTTTGGATGAAGACAAATAAAACCATCTTGATAGTATTGAATTTTACAGTAAATACATTTGCCAGCAGAAGGCATGATGAGATTACATGAAATTTAAACCAGTTATATGCTTAGTATGTTCCTTCAGTTGTAATTTGACACCGCCTTGAAATAAAGAAATTGGACGGTGCGCTATATCTTGATGCTGGATATTTCTGTGTCAGAAAGGTGTAGTTATTCTGTTTAATGAGAATTCCAATAATTATCGAAATTTAGCAGATTATCATTGGGGATTTGAACAACTGTCTTGAAAATTTTTGAACAGCCCGAGTAGATAAAGGAGTCCTGGAGTTAGAGTGGAGAATTAGTAGTACAGACTGACCACTCGACGCAGATAACTCTAGGGAACAATTATTGTGTTAATCCGCCGTAGACAAGAAGAACATTGATTCTCAGGATACTCGATAGGCAGAATTTTGAGAATTGATAAGGTCATGATTAAAGTTTACACAGGCATGTGGGAGTAAAGACAGTGATTTAAAGGGGCAGCCTTGTGTCTTAAATACTTTCAGTGGAAGCAGATGCCACTGCAAATATTCAGGTCTAATAATTTCCAAATTTGAAGTCATGCATGACGGGTTAGCACGGGATTGACGCCTGGACGGGTTTCCACTGGGATTAATCGAGCTTGCGAAAGAACTAGAAGAAGTGTGACATGTCACGCCACTGTACTAAATTAATAATTGAGAAGATTTATGTTGAGCCAACTGAAATTAGTAAAGAATTAAGAGATTAAGGTCTTATTCTTTGAGTTTTACACTAATTTCAATTACGCGATATGGACGGCGTTATAAGTTGGGTGGAAATGATTCGGCCGCAATGGGATGGTCTCCTGGAGGTGGTACGATCAAATACTTACTTATTGAATGCCGGGCGGGATCGCATGAAGCATTAAATGACATCGTGAAATGCTTAAAGAAACACCCTAGAAGATTGGGGATCGACAAAATGACGACATGGAAAATGCTCAACATTGTACATTGGCAGCAAAATGATATCTTGCTATTGTATGGACGACCACTCCTTCCTGAAATGTGCAGCGGATGTTAGTCCCAGAATTAGGTCCTTGAGGCGACACTTTCCTGTGCAGATGACATAAAGACGCATGACAAAACAGCACATGAGCATTTAAACTAGCTTCAATTCCTGCCATTAATTAATTTAGTTGACCAATAGCTATAGAACCGCTGGAGACCTCCATACCCTGTGTGAATATTTTAGTGAGAAATGAGCGATTCAATTCTATGAGCCATGAGGTATCCTGTAAGATCAGAGATGTACCCCATTCAATTTTTTTTATAGTAGCCAGTGCGAGATATTTCCAGAATGTTTGTTTCTTTTTTTTTTCTAACTGTCATATAATTCGGAAACTAGAAAACTACACTATTTTGATACAGTTTACATCTAGCATCCATGAGAACTCAATATGACTATTGAACGTAGATTGAAGATTTATGAGCGAGCCAACCTAGAGAGAACGAGTTTAATAGGCTTACAATCAATAGTTGAAGCAAACTATTCGCATAAATTTGTTATGTTCTCTCTCTAAATGATCTATGACATTATAGGTTTTCTTAACAAGGTAACTACCCCGCCGAGTGTATATGGAGTTATAAAGCTTAAAGGTCATAGGCTGTTGGAATAATATTACACTAGTAATAATTAATAGTTCAAAATTAAGAGTGATAATAGATCGGGATCCAGATCCCGATGACGGGTTTCGAGGAAACACCAGAGGGATGAAAGGGCAGTAAAATGTGTAGAAAATGATGGAAGAGAGATGAGAGAGAGGGGATGAAAGAGGTGTTGAAAGTGATGAAAAGAGTGAGAAAGCGTTGAATGTTGATGAGAAAGAGATAGAAAGATGCAGAAAGATGTTGAAGGAGAAAGAATTGAAAAAGTTGGATAAAGAGTTTTGTAAATAGTAGATAAAGGTTGATAGAAGAAAGTACACTTAATGTGTAAAGCGTAGCTGTCGGCCGCAATACCGCCTCGATAGAAATATTTCTTTTAAAATAATACATATCTACACTGGGGGTTTGTGTAAGCTGATTTACATAAGTTTCAGCGATTGTATACACTATTTAATATAGATAGGTCTTTATTAATTACAATATTAGGTTATATATTAAATAGCAAATAGGTCTTAGTGTTATGGTGAACTTTAAACAGTTTGCAGTTTTTTTTTTTTTTTTTTTTTTTTTTAAACATGTGTTCTAGTGCTAAGTGTTGAAAGGAGCTTTAACACCATGTTTCAGGGTTAGTGTGTTATTTGTCTCAACCTTGTCTTTGTGCAGAATACCGTCTCACAACCTTACTGTAGTGTTTGTTGCCACCTTTAAAGATCTTCACAATTTGTTTTAATATTAGTGTGTCATTTAGAGAAAATTGTCACAACCTTATCCTTGTATAGAACACCATTTTTACACCGTTTTATTTAATAAATTATATGAGAGATTTTAGATATAGTATAAGAGTTACTATTTACATGAGCCAAATCGACCCAACAGTTAGAGCCAAGGTATGGGGGTCCATATGAGGTACTAAAAAGAGCTGGTGATACTGTATATCTCTTGAAGAATCTAGAAACTGGGAATTTGGATAAATACCATATAGATAGGTTAAAACAATACCATATACCAATTAGGATTTTCCCCACAGAGGAGGAGGAGACTAGTGATGGTAATTCAAGTCAAGGTTCCAGTGATGAAGATCATTGGATTCATCTTACAGGTCCAGCTTATCTCCCTAATAGGTCCGTTAATGTAGTGGTTCCACAAGGGGTGACAACCAGAGCGAACTCAGAAGTAATGAGACGAGAGGAAGTTGACAGAGTTAGTGTGAACAGTTTAACTTTACGCAGGTCTACAAGGGTGAAAAGGCCCACACAGTGTAAATTCTGCTTAGACTGTCGCCTCTAACTAGGATTTTGGAGTGTGTACGGAGAATCAGCTCGATAGAATGAGAAGTTTAGAGATTTCAACCTTTTTTTTTTTTAAACCTTTTTTTTTTTAAAGTAGAACTTCATTAGGATTCCTTTTTTTTTTTAATACAAACTATTTCTTGTTAAAACCCGAGTTTCAAAGACCAATGAGAATAATGTATACCATTGTGAATTAACTATTTAGTGTAAATCTGAAATTTTAGTTATTATCAGGAGTAATAGGTGAAGGAAGGTGTAGGAAATCACAACTTAGAGGGGGGCTATGTCTAAAACAACAAACCTAATAGGCTTCCTATGGCTTGTGTTGGGTAATTCAGAAACCCTATAATCCCTGGCCTTCAGGTAGTAGCTTTGAAATAGGTTTCTAATGAGGACATGAAAGGTCAATCTTTCAGAGTAAAGTTGTGAAGTGTAGGGACCCTAAGCCAGGGGTAGAAGTTAAGTAGGCCCAGATCGTAGTCGATCCTCGGAAAGCACTTGAGAATGTTAGTGTTGGGTAGTGAATCGTAAACCCTATAAATCCATCTTTCAATAGAGTGTTGAGGTCGGACTACTGCAAAGGGGACAGACGCAAGGTGAAGTAGGAAGAAAGTGACTTCACCCACGGTGGCTAGGGGAGTGACTCAATCCCGCCTTTATGAGGTGTCACGTTTAATGGTCCTTTATTCGCCATTATAATTTGTGTATGTCTTTATAGAATTGTCGTGAAAAATCGCTTAGTGTCAAGGCAAGGGCAGTTTTTGAAGTTACACTGATTTTTTTTAGGTAGGTTAGCTTCCAGATTATTTAGAATTGTTAACAATTATTGTTAACAATCATTTATCGAGTATAAAGTATTAGTATATATAGAGCTTGTACAGAGGCATTTCTTTTGAGTAACATAGGGCTTTAGTTCCCAATTTGTTTTAGTTTTATTATTTTATTTGATTTCACATTGTGTCCTGAAATATGTTATTATTTGTTAGGACCTATTGATATTGATAAACGAGTATTTTGGCCTTTGTAGCAGCTTTTAACTTTAGTATGAGTGCATTCCGCGAATGATAGGGGGGAGGGTGTATGAAAGAATTGGAATAATGAATGTGTAGAAGGTTAAAAACTATTACACTGTGAGCCCAAAATACATTAGATTAGGATTAAGGACTTTAATAGGATCGATTTTATTTTATTTTATTTTTTATTTCGAATTTTGTTAGGACCGAGAAGCCTCAAACAGGACAACTACAACTCTATCTAGTTAGAAAATATTCGCTCCCTTTTGTTAGGTCCCTCGTTAGGGGGTATAATTTTCCTTTGATTTTCTTTTATCTTAGCTTAGCTTGAATTCTAAGGATTGTGGATAAATGATCCCTATCCCGACCCTCAGACTTGGAGATAGTGGAAGGCAAGGATCAAGCCGAATTTCCCACTCACCTCCTCCTCGCAAGAGGAAACGAAGAGGTATAGATTGAATTTTATGCAGGATGGGGGATTTGTTTTAGCCATGCCGTATAGCCTGGGGTATAACGGCGCGACCTTGGGTGACCGATCTGACACCGTAATTTCGACGCTTTTAGCGTGGCTGGAGCGAGGGTGTTGCAGACGGGAGGTCCTGTAAGATTGGCATGTAGGCAGAGATTGCCCAGTTATTCTAGACGAAGTGTTCCCGTCTATTGAATTTTTTTTTTTGGTACCAGTTTGATCCCCCATAGCTAGCGGAAGTTTCTTCTAATAAAGGATTCGCCCTGCCATACGTTTTGTTGGAATGAATTCGAGCATAAGACCGATTCGAGAGACAGAATAAGTAATTATTAGGACCTTCAACGAGTTTAGACTCGTTCCATGTTAGGATAAGATTTTAAAGTATTAGTTAACTATAAGGACCGCGAACGAGACACCAGAACGAGCCAATGAGTCAAAGTTTTAGAAGTGTTGTATTGAGGACAGTAGGATTAAGAGCAGTTATACAAGGAGTAGAATTCTGAAGGAATTAATAAAAGAACCAAAATTTCAGATTGATAAAAAATTCAAACCTATAAGATGTAGATTTTATAGGATTCAGGTCAATGAATAGAGAGTATATTAGTAGACGAAAGTAATATGGATTACTTGGAAGGGGGAGGTAGCTGAACTGTACACACCCCAGAGACAAGGTAAACGGAGTCACAAACAAAATAGTAGAAATTGATTAGTCGCTCTGCCAAAACAGAAAAATTCTCTTCATACGGTTGTCACCCTAGATTTAAATGGACTGTGTAGTTTAATAGAGGTCTGGGCTATGCTCCATTTGACCAAGATTCTAAATGACGTTCCCATTTGGGTTGAGAGAGTATTGTAATTAGAGGAATCTAACACATAAGAGAAAACACACCCTCCAGTAGGATCGGGATAGACGAATATTACCCAGTGACCAACTCGTGATTCCAGACTGGATAAGATTGAAACTTAACTGGGATACTAAACCTTGAACCTTCAGCGCACAAATATATATTATGTTTACATTTCTTTTTCAATATGTTATTATTTTATATCATATATATTATATTATAGTCATATACTATTCATTTCAACAATTTTATTTTGACATTCATGATATTAATATTTATATTAAATATTTAATTATATATATTTTGTCACCATATATAATCTTGTAGTAGTTTTCTTTTGTCATCTATCATGGGATGATTTTTATCACTTATAACTTAACATATTTAATCACTATCTACATGATATGTTTTACTTCAATATATATAGTATACTCATCATATAACATGGAAGGATTCATTTTATCATTACATATTCGTGCCTTATTTAATAATTACTTTCACAATTTGTTTTCTGTAAACTTTTTTTTATTTAGCAAAAGTCATCATGTCATAGGCTAATCATTATATACCAAGATATTTCTTTCAGCTAACTATAATTATCCTTTCCTTTGATTGTATATATATATAACTATACCACACGAATGTCTTGATTGGTACGAAAATAAAGATGCTGGCATGTTTTAGGAGTTGGACTAGTCAGTTATTTCTAAACGACTTCTTGGCGCCCAATTTTTTATATATAATATGTAATAGGGAAATGTCCTAACTGTATTGTTAGCAGAAAGAAGGTAGCAATGAATCCAGTACCCCAAGAGGCAAGGATGGGGTTGAGAGGACTTACCACTAGGAAGGCCTACTCCTCAAGACCAAAGAAGAAAGTGGAAGGGTGGTATATATACCCATGAATGGTAAGACAGATGACCTTGCTTACTTCCATACATATGATATGACTGTCCCCAATAACCTATTTTGATAACAGTGTTCTGACAGAATAATAGCACATAAAAAAAACCCTTTGCCAGGATGCGCAATGCCCACTAATGTTCGGAATAATAAACATCTAGAATGGCATACCATCATTTTGACTAGCCTTACCTTCCCTATAGGTTTCGGTACATCTGGCTTCACCTAGTAATGGAAAATGCATTTTGCTAGAAATGGGCCTGCTTTCATAGTAACTGATGAAAGGCAGATGAATAATGAATAGCACAAACGCATTTGTCCATTACTTGGCAGGGGGAGGATTGTTGGGGCACGTTTTTGTAACCATACCCCAACAGAAGGCGTATGTATAATCAAATCAAATGGGTACATGGCTTCCCTCCCACATAGACTTACAGACCATTTTTTTGCCCAGAAACTTAGACACTTGGTGACACCAGACTTCCATGCCGAAAGCTGATGCCTGGTAAAGAAGAAGACATCCAGAGACATCCGAGCTGGAAACTGTTGTTTCATATGTACATATATTCCCCTCACCAAAAATTTAGGTAAAGGTGACCAGAAAAAAAAAAAAAAGGAGAAAAATGGAGAAGGAAGATCTCTAAAGACTGAAACTTATAAAATATCCTTCCAGAGAAAGGAAAGCATCACATTACAGTCCAGGTAAAAAGGGCCTGGGTCAATTTTAGCCAAGACGGGGGGGCGATATATATACCATCCCGAGAAAAAGGGAGGATTGTATTTCAACCCATGTGGAAGGACGGGGGGAGGGAGTCTGAAATCTTACACTACCGCAGGGGTTGTTTCTCTCTTTAGATTTTTTTTTGTTTTTGTAATACTATATGTTCTATTTTGAAGGGGAGAGGCCTGGGGCGTCTATGAAATTGATACTGGAGCCATTGGCCATTTTGATTGGTGTTTCTTTCGGCGAATGAAAATGGAGAATGAGATGATATAAAAGAAGGTTCTTTGCCAAAAGGCAGGATTCGATCGGAGTCGCTCAGTGAGAAGGACGATTTTTAGACGGGCCTGAGACGTAGAGGAGACCAGACCTTGCCGCCGCTTTCGAGAGAAGGTAAGCCCCTTGCCATTATGGCTTAGCCCCCCCCTTTTTTTTTTTATTTTTCGAACAGAAGCTAATCTATTTAGATTCTGAATGGGCCCTAAAGGGCTTTAAGTGACTTAAAAGGAGTGTTAGGATTCGATCGGAGTCGCTCAGTGAGAAGGACGATTTTTAGACGGGCCTGAGACGCAGAGGAGACCAGACCTTGCCGCCGCTTTCGAGAGAAGGTAAGCCCCTTGCCATTATGGCTTAGCCCCCCCTTTTTTTTTTTTTATTTTTCGAACAGAAGCTAATCTATTTAGATTCTGAATGGGCCCTAAAGGGCTTTAAGTGACTTAAAAGGAGTGTTAGGGTTCGTATATTTTGTCCCGCTAGAATAGATGGAGATCTAGGTTTCCCCCCCTTTTTGTGTAGTAGCCAACCTAGATTTCGCATGGGCCTTAAAGGGCTATAAAGTAACTTCAGGTCACCTCTATCTAAATTTTACTATGTAAATAGCATATCTCGTCAGTATAGACATGTTCCCAAATTTTAAGATATTTAAATAAATATCTAGAGAAATTTTCTTGTGTTCTCTGTTACCTATTTCATACATAATTTGCTTTATGGTGATATTCCAACTGTTTAAATAAAATGTTGTATGTTTATTACCTATTTGAAGGGAATGTTACTAATAATCAAGTCTCCCATAAATTACCGGCCACATACATTGCCGCGAGTGTCTGTGTTTCAGTGTTTTATAGATTTCCCAATTTAATAACGATTTCATGGGTTGTCTGATAATATTGTATAATAGTGTCGCGGCTGTTTCCATCTTTAGACCATTGTTCTGACAATATTATATGCTCGATCCTTGCTTTAGCTCAACTCTTAATCAATTACAGAGTTTTCCCCCCCTTTTCTTTTTTATTTATTTTATTTATCCTGTTTGCATAAATTGCATTACATGTGATGATGTAAAGACATATGCCGATAGTGCATCACTGACAGCTGTGCTGCTATTATACAACATTAAGGTCTTGCTGTGGGTTATATACATGGGGTTGTTGGCCTAAATTGCTATATATATATATACTTAAGTAAGGAAACTTTTAATAAGATACATCGTGTATCCTCCCTTTTCAACTATCCAAACCCGGGGAACCCATCAAAGCCTTCTGTAAATAGCTGTCCATATTGTTTAAGTGGTTTTATGGGAGGATGGTATTCGTTGTGCTAAAGCGAATACGTCTCCTTATTAAAATTCATCATTTGTCAAATTTCCATAAGCTGGTGGTATTGTTCGCCGATCTGAAATTCTCTACTCATTGACTGTAGTCAGTCAGTTTGTCAACTACAGGCGTCCCGCCATGTAGAGATTTGAAAGGGTTTCCTCCATTTGAGAGGTGCTACTTATCCAGTGCTCTATAAGGACGGCCGTGTTAGAAATTTTGTTATCTGCTATCTTATATGTATAACATAACGCAACTTAATAACTTATATATACATACAACAACAACAACAAAAAGCCTTTATTTAGGGTCACTGACCCTATACAGGATTCACCAGAGGTATTCATAAGAATAAAGCAGTGAGACAAAGGAAATAACAATATAGACAGAAGAAAAAGAAAAAAACAAGAAAGAGAAAGAGGGAAGCAAGAAAAACAACACAAAAAGAGTAGCAGTAAACTTATATATACATATCGATGTGTGTAACCCGGATTCCTGAAGCCACACACACCTACCAAAGTCGCCAACTATCCTGGTTGGTCTTTAGATTTCACTCTAATGGTGAACATTCATTTTATCAGATGTCGCTAGGCTGATTTGTACTTGGGAATTTTCTGTAGGTCTTCAAAGGTAAATATGTTTATTCCTAGGAGGGAGGATGTTTGGAACCGTTGAAAGTGGTAGACGGGGCAGCTGTGGTGGACGACCATTTGACCTCTAGGTGGCCGTGGTGGTCGGGAATGGATTATAGAATATAATTTGTATTATTCCTTTCAAACGAAGAAAATAAGCTCAACCGTTTCTGTAGTGCAGTGAGCGTCTAGCCTTCCATAAAAACAAGTAGGTAGTATATAATTCTAGAGTTATACATAATTTTGGGGCCTTATTTACAGAAATATATTGTGATACATTAGCGTGACATCTGTTATGAAAATTCAAAACTATTATAGACGCGTATGATTCTTTTAAAAATAAAACAATATCTACTGCCCTTACTGCAATGGAAAATTTGATGAGAGGGCCTGGCTCATCAGTGGTGAACCCTCCCAGCGGTTTCGCCAGTTTAATCTACCATGCCGCTGTTATATTGCATTTTTCGATCTTCATTTTATAGTGATACTGATGACAGACTCTTGGAATGGGTATTTTAGAGAATCTATGGACATAAGCTTTGAGGACAGCAGAATTACATTCAACTATGAATATATTTTTGTAATACAAAATTATAAAACTATCGCCATTCAACAATTATATTTATATGAGTATAAATAAAAGCGGCGGGGACGATTATCCTATATTGAAGGAAGAGGTAAAATATTTAGTGAAACATAGAAACTTGCTAATCAGTCGGTTTATATTAAAAATCACATTAAGATCGAAATACTTTTTACCAGAGTTTAGCTTCAGTATTGTCTTAAAAGGAAAACAGCCAAATGCAATATTACAGCGGTATGATAGATTAAACTGGTAAAACCGCTGGGAGGGTTCACCACTGATGAGCCAGACCCTCCCATTATTTTATTATTGCAGTAAGTGAAGTTGAATTTTTTTTTATTTTTAAAAATAAACATACGTGTCAAAGATAGTTTAAATTTCTTATAACAGATGGCGCACTAATTCGTCATATTAAATCATGGTGATGTTAATTATGCGAATATAATATTTAAAAAAAAATCATTTTTGAGTGGATCTTTAATGAAACTTAGGTGTCTGACTCGTCATTCTAGATCATATATTTCTATAGTATGATAAAAGTATAATAAAAGCCGTAAGAAATGAACACTCAGTTATACTTTTTAGCGCGCTAATGCATCATAATATAATTCCTATAATAAAAGACACAATTTGATATTTGCGGAAGAGCGATTGCTCGAAGCATTTTATATATTTATAAATGTATGTAATTCTGCTGTCCTCAAAGCTTATGTCCATATTTCATCTAAAATTCCCATTCAAAGAGTCTAGCATCAGTATCACTATAAAAGGAAGTTTGAAAAATGCAATAAAACAGCGGTATGGTAGATTAAACTGGCGAAACCGCTGGTGAGCCAGGCCCTCCTATTAATTTTTCCATTGCAGTAAGGACAGTAGAAATTGTTTATTTTTAAAAAGAATCATACGCGTCTATAATAGTTTCGGACTCTTTTTTTTTTTTTTTTGCCTATTAATATTTCAAAAATATTTCTGAATACACCATAAAATTACAGAATTACAGTGCTCTATAATTGATATTTTAAAATAATGAATAATTCCTAATATTTGTTTTTGTTTTGTTTTCTTCTGAAGATGTTTAGCTTTTAAATGAAATATTTAATACTTTTGACCACATAAATTTTGTTTACGTTTTTATAGGTTTTGTTTATCTTTTATCTTAAACTTTTCTATCATATCCCCGTTGATATATATTTTTTTTCTGTTACACTTGATATTATTTTATAAATCAAATATATAATTTTTAATTTTTGCAATGCATATATTGAAATTTCGTTCCCCATCAAAATATCTTTTGACAAGGTTTCGATTACAATACAAAATTAGATATTTAAGTAATCAAAATCAAGAAGGTGATAAGACAAATTGGAAATCATTTTATCCTGCAAATCATGGGTCATTTATACAGGAAAAACCAGTTTTACAAGATCCTTATGCTACTGATAAACCATTACAAAAACTTCTTAAAGAAAAATTAACAAATGAGGTTAGTATACACATAAATATAAGATGGTTAACACTTTAACTGATTCACTGACCCTTTTCTAACCAATTTTAAAATAAATGTTTGTCTGGAGGACCTGACTTATCTGTAATAGATGTGAAACTTTCCCTGAACACTGTGTTTAATTTATAAAAATTGCTGCCTTATTATAGTTTCTGTTTTTTATCCCATTGTACCCTTAGAGAAATACATTGTGGAATTTTGAAAGGAAATTATAGATATAAGCTTTGGGAACCCTATCATACAGTGCAGTGCTCTACAAACCTATCTTGTTGCAGCTTACAGATGTACTAATGAGATTATGTCAGTGCATGCCAGACCATTTTCAAGATTTAGTGTGTAAAATAGGGAAACTGCCTCCATACCATCAAGACCCAATGTCAGCAAAATGGGAATCTACTGCTGCAGCATAACTGGTATAGAGTAGAAGGGACAAGCACCAGTTCTGTCCTCTCTCAAGGGAACACAGTCCTTGATTTCCAGACTTAAGTCTGGTCATCTATGGACAATGACTTTCCAGAATAGTTTTCAAGGTTTCCGCACTATGTACTAAGTGAAATTCAAACCTGCCAAAATCACATCATTGACTGTATCTGCTTATCCATTGATGAGCTCTACTCATCTCCAGCAGACACCATCAACAGGCTTAATACCCTAATATGATTAAGTGGAGATAAGAAAGAAGAAGAGTATGTTGATATGGCACAATATGGATTATAGATTATAAACACAAGGTAATAAGACCAAATAAATAAATAGTGTGTGACGTTTCGGTAACAGCATTGTTACCATCTTCAGACAAAAGTACTGAAACGTCACACACTATTTATTTATTTAAATTTGGTCTTATTACCTTGTAGTTATATGTGCCAGAGAGAGCTGCAGTGTATAAAAGAAAGGCCACCATACAACAGAGTGTGGTATCCAGGACTACGCCAGTGTCCATCAAGACCTCACCAGGTTTGGTCAGCGGGTCCAAACAGAAATTGACCAGCTGGGCCGGGAATGTGAGCTGCACCCGCCCAAGTTGACCCAACAGAATGCCTGGGGCGAGACTGTCGACCAGCTGTGGACTTGTCCCGCCTGGAAACACCTGAAGGAGATCGCTGCGGAGGAAGGATTGGTGTCTCTTGGATATGACCGCCCTATTGGACCACACAGGTAAGACCACGCAGCATTCTTATTGGTCCAAAGAGACAGCCATCCTCTCTATAAGACAACTCTAGTCATTAGAAGAGTTTTCTTGCAAAAGTCCAACCCCACCACCGAGTGCAAGTAACCAAACAGAGCTCTGGCACATTTGTAAGTGCAAAATCGAACTGCTTTTCACATGTGTAGACATGTGGTGCGCTTACAGTAAAAGCAGTCGCTAACTACCCACCATGATTATCATTGCCTGTACCACGTGTACTAGGGATAAGCAAAAAAAGAAGTGATTCTCTACCGCAGGTCCGGCACACTGGTGTCTGTCTACGGAAAATTTGACCAATATCCCCACAGATCTGTGTTTGTATTAAAAAATATACACTCATAGACTAAATTAAGGAAGTGGAAAGTTTTTGATGTTGCTGGTTATCCATTTATTTAAGGAGATATGGCAATTTTGTTCACACTTGGTTATCTCGTGTGTCTTCAATAAAGGTCACAGTAATATCTTTCAGAGTTATTGTCTGAATCCTAATATATATGCTAAAAGGTACAACTTCCCTAAGTTTTGTCCATGAGTGTATATTACAGTAGAATCTCTGTAAAGACAATAACTAGTTGAAAAGTGTTCTTTAGGGAGAGGTGTCCTCTCTCACAAGATAATTGCTAACTAGTAAAAGTGATCATTGCGGCGATTATAAACACAAGGTAATAAGACCAAATCCAAATAAATAAATAGGAATAATGGATTTGGTCTTATTACCTTGTGTTTATAATCTATAATCCAAATTGTGCCTTATCATTGCGGTGATTAAAACTTCATTTTGTAGAGAGGTGTCCTCTATCATGAGTGTCCTCACATGAAGGCTATACTGTACTAAATAAATGATATTAATAATAAAATTTTATACAATGTCTTATATACACTAATATCATAATTCTAGGACTTAGAATCTATCTGCCCATCTTTCTTTCTGTTCTCTATGGATTTACCCTATAAAGTTCATGTATAAAAACTAATTGACTTAATTAGTCTTTGTGTGTATATAGCATCTTCATTATTATTGTTGAATGTAAATAACTTTTACTTCTCCCCCCCCCCCTCCTCTTTTCCTATTCAGACCTTGAGATTATGGAGGAGGAGTCTGACCACACCTCCCTGTGGTTCCCCCAGGACTCTTGGAATATTTGACCTAATTCTGGTCCAAGGTAACTAACGTGGCAACAGCACCCATTTTCCAATGTAGAGGAAAACCTTAAGATAAACCCCCATGTGAATAGTTTTTGGTCGTGCTTTATTTTCTCTTTGGCTGAGTCATTATCGGCACCATTGGGGTGTCGCCTGGGCATTGGAATCGCCTGGGTAGTAGAAAACCTATACAGTCCTCTAAAGTAAACGCCATACGGCTTTGTATATAACAAAGCGCTAGTAGCATTATAACTCTCTTTGAGTGTATATATTGACGAAATGTCAATAAAGTTGTTTTAATTGTCAATTGTCACTACAGGATACTTATCTATAAAGGACAGTTTTCTTTGCTAACATGACCATTTTTACTAATTAGAAACTCTATGGTAAGAGGACACCTCTCTCCCTAAAGGACACTTTAGCTCTGAAATTAGGTGTTGACCTTTACAGAGAGTTAGTTCTATTGTATATTGGATGGCTCTACACTAAGCTGGCTGCCATGTCTACCAAACTAACCAATAAGATGTGTACACACACAGCCGACTCTACCAGTTTGCCAAGCTCTATCTGTTTGCTCCGTCATCCGGACTGGTCAGCTGTCCTCTAGCCATGACGGATGGAGCTGCTCGGACTTTGGAGGTTGGTTTGTAAGCCTTATTCTCTTTGTATGTACTTGTTGAAATTGATTAAAACCTATCTAACTCTATCTGGTGGAGATTTGGTAATGAAATTAGAATGTTCCACTATGCCTGCCCCCACAAAGTACTGGAGAATTGTAGACATTTACATTACATATATATCGTTCCATCTTCTAGGAAAGGGAAACTCCTTACCTGCCACCTACATGTGGGGTAGGGCAGACAACGTCCTAGAGCTAAGGCTAAACTAAAAGAAAAGAGATCTGGATAAGTCTCCAACTTTCTCTTTAATATGGAGGAGGGCATAGATTAATACCTAATTGGAAAGTGTGGATAATTTGATAGCATGAATATACTTGGAGCAATTAATGTATAAATTATATTAGTAAATCAAAATTAATAAAAGTGATATATTATTAAAAATTTAATTTTTTTTTTTGCTTATCCCTAGTACACGTGGTACAGGCCATAATAATCATGGTGGGTAGTTAGCGACTGCTTTTACTGTAAACACACCACATGTCTACACATGTGAAAGCAGTTCGACTTTGCACTTACAAATGTGCCAGAGCCCCGTTTGGTTACTTTCACTCGCTGGTGGGGTTGGACTTTTGCAAGAATCGGGGGGCCATTAGAGCATTTTTTTTTTAAAACAGAAAAAGTGTCCAATGCGGGGATCGAACCCGGGTCGTAGTGGTCGTAAGTAGAAGTATATCTATGTATTGGAGAGAGGGCACAACAACAACATTCTTGGAGAATTTGGGTAATCAGAGTTTAACTGTATCTCATGTTATGTGAAACCTCACACTCAGTGCCCCACCACACTGTCTGTCACAAGGCCCATGTCCAGGTGTTGGGAGGCAACAAACCAGAGCTACAAGCCGCATTCCAACGGCTCCTCTCCAGAGATCCGCAACTTGCCTGGACTTCCGGACAATGGATGACAGAGAAAGCTGGTGGATCAGATGTGGGTGAGGCAATTTTCCACCTCTCTAACACACAACTTCGGTATCATCATTATCAACTTAGCGCCATCTATTCCTGAAAATTGGTACTAACTTTTTTTTAACGCTACATTTTAAATTAAGAGAATGGCATCTCCTGAGGCAAGAGAATCTTCTCCTAAAATTCCTGATGGCTTGTGCCATCTATTGGAATAAATATCAACTAATCATTGATTTTTTAAAATTATTCCAAAATTGGCCAAATATCCTTTGTTGATTAATCAATAAAAGCTAACTACATACATGTTTCGGGCTGTTAGCCCTCATCAACATGGTGCAAGCTGTACTTCAAAGAGAGTAGCATTGAAAAAACAAATATATGTAGTACCACTTTTCAACTTTTTATTACTTGTGTGAATGCTCATTTAGGATTATAATTGTGTAGAACCTGTCTTTGTTGTTGTCGTCAACTCATAAGTCCATTTATGGCTAATTGGGCAATTCAAATGAGATGTTTTTCACATCATGTGCCCATCATTGCCTCGGATGGTATTTTGAATGCTAAAAGGAAACAAAACATGACCTCTGACATGAGGAACAGACACCATGTGTGTCTAACATGGAGTACAGACAAATCCTATATCCCTGGATCAGGAACCTTTACAGGGTACTATCAGATGAGACCAGGTTTTTTAGTGAGCTTGTTACTGCTCCCTCTCCTCCTTTTTCATCTGGACTTGAAACAGGAAAAGGCAGAGTTATTATATAGATTAAAACTTCATATAAAAATTGATCAATTTTTTTTTATTAGAGCTGGACTCTCAGAAAAGAATAAAGAAAAAGAATTGAAGCTTTTGAAATGTGGACATGGAGAAAGATATTCAGAGGGCCATGGAAAGATAAAAGTACAACTATTTCAATCTTAAATGAAATCAATCCTATTAGATCCCTAGAACCCTAAATATGTAAACAAAGACTGAACTACTTCAGACATATAATGAGGGAAAATGGATTAGAAAAGATGTTGATGTTGGATAAATTGAAGGAAGAAAGGAAGACCTGCAATGAGCTGGCTAGAAGGGGTCAAGAAATTACTGAAAGGTCACTAAATGAGTTGTTGTTGTTACTTATCACCTTGTGTAAAGATTACATGAATTCCATGAGTTCATGCTCCTCGAGCTGTTTTATGATAAGCAGTGGCCTCTCCCAGAGGTCCTGTTTAGTAAATGAGTTGTGAGTGATGGTCACTAACGGATCAAATTGAAGGACATTCGTCCTTATTGTCACCAAATGTCAACTTGAAGGACATTAATAACAATAGTATTTATTCATTATATAAAGGAAGAGTGAACGTTCTTTTTTTTTGCGCAGGAATACTATCCACCCACATTTTTATAAACTCTATCTAAAATTTTGTCTCAATTGTTTTTCTAAGAGAAAAAAAAAGTTCATGCATATTGCAGATAATTTTAAAGTTTTTTTTACCTTCAATGTAAAACAAGTGAAACTTGAAAAGGCACAATTTGTATTATAGATTATAAACACAAGGTAATAAGTTACAAAACTATTTTAGAGGCGTAATATTCTTTTTAAAATAAAACAATTTCTACTGTCCTTACTGCAATGGAAAAATTAAAGGGAGGGCCTGGCTCATCAGTGGTGAACCCTCCCAGCGGTTTCGCCAGTTTAATCTACCATACCGCTGTTATATTGCATTTTTTGGAAATTTATTTTTTCCATTGCAGTAAGGACAGTAGAAATTGTTTTATTTTAAAAAGAATATTACGCCTCTAAAATAGTTTTGTAATTTGATAACAGATGGCGCGCTAGTGCATCGTAACACGGTAATAAGATCAAATCTAAATAAATAGTGTGTTTTGTGTTTATAATCTATAATCTAATTTGTGTGCCTTATCATTTTGGAACCCACTATTTATTTATTTGGGTTTTGTCTCATTACCTTGTGTTTACAAATGAGACTTTTGTTGAGAGTGGGAATACTGTTGTCTCACTCATCCAGGATTGTGTTTCTACAGCTGGAGGTACGGAGACCATAGCCATACCACAGTCCGATGGGACCTACTCCCTTCATGGCTACAAGTGGTTCTCCTCCGCCATGGACTCTGACATGTCTCTCACCCTGGCCCGGATTGTCAACCCACAGGATGGATCCACTGTCAAGGTCTGTCCATCTCTGTTGTCCTCAGCTATCGCAACAATGATCAACATAAGGTATCAAGATGGTACCGAGAGGGTATAATTTTTTTTTTTTTGCTTTTTCCTAGTACACGTGGTATAGGCCATGATAATCATGGTGGGTAGTTAGCGACTGCTTTTACTGTAAGCGCACCACATGTCTACACATGTGAAAAGCAGTTCGACTTTGCACCTACAAATGGGCCAGAGCCCCGTTTGGTTACTTGCACTCGCTGGTGGGGTTGGACTTTTGCAAGAATCGTGGGCCATCGGAGCATTTTTTTTTTTAAACAGAAAAAAGTGTCCAATGCGGGAATCGAACCCGAGTCGTAGTGGTCGAAACCAAACGGTTTAACCAGCCTTCCACCGACCCCCAGAGGATATAATGATATATAAAAATAAAGATTGTTTCTACCATCAAAATAGACCCCCCCCAAAAATTAGATGCTATCTAATGGCCATCTCTGCAAAATTGTGAACTCAGGTTGGCAATTCCTTGTGAATTTCATGAAATAAATCTCACCCTAGACTGACGAGGGCCATTAGCTTGAAACCATGCTCTCCAGGTGGACACTTCTCAGTTTTCCAAAGCTGGTGTTGTGGCTTTGTACCAACCTGAGTCCGCTAGTTTGCGGAGACGGTCAATAGATAGCACCTTGTTTTTGGCCTCTATTTTGACAGGAGAGGTGACCTTTATCTTCTTATAATGCAAGACAAGACCACACACCAGAATGCAGTCAAACTTTAATTCAACAACCCAAGAAATCAAAATTTTTGGCTGAATTAAAAAGTTAGCATTAAATTTTAGTCTGTTAAAGAGGTTATACTGTAATTAAATTATACATAACATTTCTCTTGATGACAGTGTTGCAACTTAAACAGAGAACATTATTTATTTATTTGAATGTAGTTTGAATTTTATGGCTATTTTTCTGAACACCAGTATCCTGAAAAAGTACAGAAGCTTGTGAAAACCTTGTTGTTGTTGTTGCTTATTATCCCCTTGTGTAAAGATTACACGAATTCCATGAGTTCATGCTCCTCGAGCTGTTTTATGATGAGCAGCGGCCTCTCCCAAAGGTCCTGTTTAGTGCATCTAATGCAAGCCAAAATGTGTTCTGGAGCTGCAGGTGCAAAGCTACATTTTGGGCAAGTGGGGTAGATTTTGTTATTATTTTTCTATCTTCAATGGCTTGAGATGGCCTGTTATAAATCTTGTTAGTGTTGTTTGATGCTGTCTGATGTTCAGAGCTCCTCCTGGGTTCACTCCACTGTACCAACTGTGCTTAGGTGGGATGGGTGCTTAGGGTGAAAACCTTACATCAGGTACCTCCTGATCGTACAACTAAAAGTTGCTAATAGCTTGCACCATCTGTCTGAATACATATCAACTAATTGTATATTTTCTATTATTATTCCAGAATTGGCTAAATATCATTTCTTGATTAATCAAGAAAAGCTAACCACTTACATATTTTTTGGACTGTTGGCTAACATCAGTATGGTGCAAGCTGTATCTCAATGACCAAAAAAAAAGCTGGTCTTTGGAGGCATCCTGAAAAATCATGAAACAGGTATGCCTATTTTTTTTCTTTTTAATTTATCCACCTGATTTTTCAGTAAAAATTCACTTTTTTATATTGTTCAAAGAAGGATGAAATAAAATTTTGTTTTTGTGTCAAAAATAAAATCTCAAGAATAGAGAGCAGGTTTTTAAAAACTAAACTACTCAGTTACAAGAAAATATGACCTAAACCTTCTTCTTCTTCTCTTCTTTCTTATCTCCACTATTAGAGTATCAAGCTTGTTGAGCTTGAGACTTCACCTAGACCTAATCCAAATAAATGTTACCGAAATGTCACACACTTTTAATTTATTTGGATTAGGTATTATTTTCTTGTAGCTATAATCTATAATCCAAATTGTCCTTTATCATTAACTACTCAATGTTGTACAAGTAACTTTTATCATTTACAATTTCTATCAGTGTTTCTATCAGTGTCCTCGTGGCCTAATGGATAAGGCCTTTGGATCAGAAGATTGCAGGTTCGAATCTCCTATTGGGGACTCTTTTTTTTTCTCCCTTACCCCCCCAAGTCCTGTTAACCACCTCAGTGTGGTGGGAGGTGACCAGGACAGTATATCTTGTATACTCCTGGTACCCTAGACATGAAGGCTGCTGTCCTACTGAACCCAGCTAAATGTTAACAGACAAAGTCCTACCTTTGTGTGATGTTCCCATCAACAGGAAAGAATTATTCCATATAAGAGATAAACACCACCATAATTTCTATCATACAGTAGAACCTTATTATAACAGAAACTTGATAAAGCACAATTTGGATTATAGCTACAAGAAAATAAGATCTAATCCAAATAAATTAATAGTGTCTGACCTTTCGGTAACAACGCTGTTACCATAACATCACACACTATTAATTTATTTGGATTAGGTCTTATTACCTTGTAGCTATAACAGAAACTTAGTTATAACATCATTTCTATAGTTAAGAGTTCTAATTGTTTTAAACTCTCTCTTGGCTATATACCAACAACTTAGCTATAACAATGATCCCATTATAGTTAAGAGTTCTAATTGTTTTAAACTCTCTCTTGGCTATATACCAACAACTTAGCTATAACAATGGTCCCAAGTGTTATGGTTTCATCTGTAGATTCAATTTTTTGTTTGTTACATAATTATATTTTTATGACTTACTCCTATGTTTTAAAGTGGTGCTTTACTATTTCTAGTTTATCCTATCTAAATTTGGCAGTTTTCTCTCTTAATTTAGACAATTTATATTCTTTTTTCCATTCATACACACACATAGTGAAATGTGTTTATTAAGACATATAGTCTTATTCATGAATATATTCGCCACAGTCTGCAAATAATATAAAAGTAAAAGCTATGTTTTATCTAATGTTAATAATGTTTTTGTTTTTTATCCATAGTACATGTGCTACAGGCCATGATAATCATGGTGTGTAGAACTTGGCGACTGCTTATACTGTAAGTGCACCACATGTCTACACATGTGAAAAGCAGTTCGACTTTGCACTTACAAATGTGCCAGAGCCCCTTTTGGTTACTTTCACTCGCTGGTTGGGTTGGACTTTTGCAAGAATTGGGAGCCATTGGAGCATTGTTAATAATATGGATTATATAAGCTTGAAAACTTAAGACAATTAATCTTGTACACAGATTGTTAATGTAAATCTCCAAGAGGAAAATAAAAAGATAAAATGTTTATATTCCATCACTGTAAGGAGAGAGAGAGAGAATGGAGTGTTGTGACAGGGCACCAGAGGACTGACTCTCTTCTACCTCAAAACCAGAGATGAGTCCACCGGAGTCCTGGCCAACAACATCCGGACTGTGAGACTCAAGGATAAGCTGGGAACCCGGCAGTTGCCCACTGCGGAACTCCTGCTCCATGGTTCCCAGGCTCTGCAAGTGTCGGAGGAAGGCCGTGGGATGTCAGGCATGGCCCATATGTTGACTCTCACCCGCCTGCACAATGCTACTAGCGCGGTGGCTGGCATGCGCAGGTTGGTGAACTGTTGTCAGGGTACTAGTGTCTTCTTCTCTTGGTGCCTCAAAATAACTCCTCCATGATGTACAAAAGGTAATAAGACCAAATACAAATAAATAAATAGTGTGTGACATTTCGGTAACAGCATTGTTACTGAAACGTCCCACTATTTATTTGGATTTGATTTTGTTACCTTTTGTTTATAATCTATATTTGGATTTGGTCTTATTACCTTTTGTTTATAATCTTTAATACAAATTGTGCGCCTTATCCTCCATGATGGTTAATGTGCAGTTGACTCATAGAATCTGAAGAACAAACTGTGACAAGTCCAACCTTACCTTTAGATGAGGTCACTCCTAACATGGAGTACAGATATCTTTACTGTCAGTGTTAACATGGGTTCAGATGGAGCTGTTGGGGTTGGTGGTGCATACTTTTAATGGTGGAACCTAATTTCATCATTTATCCAACATTGTCTTTGAGTTTGTCTTTTTATAGGTCTAGTTAGTCCACCACACTCTGTTGATGGCTGTTTGTTTTGTGCATGTGTTGATGGTTTTTCCTATCCTGTTCCCCTTGGTGTGGTTGGACGATGGTTAAATCAATCCTCCTGCCAACCAGAGGGCTGTAGAGGTTTTGTTTTAAGAAGGAGAGTTCCGACTTATGGACCCTCTGGATGGTCATTTGATCCCAGAATGTTAGTCCAGGTCTGCATACTATATATTCCCAGATAACACCATCCTATCTAAAGGCTGTTTCTGTGACCTGCCTGGTAGGATTCAGCTTGCCCTATTCTGCGATAGTTCTTCCTTTCACACTTATTTTGGTGTTTAGCCATCCCCCAAGTTTCTCTGTGTCCAGTTTTAGGAGCAGGGAACAATGTTAGATCATGGAAATCTTCCTCATTATAATGTCCTCCTTTATAACACAGAGCAGAAATTTGGTTATAACTTCATAATTCTGAAGTCCCCCAAGTCCCAATTACTTTAACTGTGGCTATAAAAACATGCTTTTTTTCAAATCCCAATTCTAGTTTATCTTCATCCATTTTATAAAACAACAACATGGTTCAAATAACATTAAATCTTGGTAATGTTGTTATAGCAAGATGATAATGGTGCACACAATATAGCCACAATAATTGCCCACTCTCAATCATACATTTTCATAAATCCACATCTCTTTGATGGCACTTTGTTATTCTCTGCTACCATTGATGCTGTGTGACTACAACTGACTGACCATGTAAAGATGGCCTCTCTCTCAACACCACTGTTGGCAGGGTTCTCCATCTGGCTCATGACTACAGCCGCCGGCGCACCGCATTCGGCACTCCCATCTGTGACCTGCCATTGCACAGTCGTACGTTGGCACGGCTCGAGGTGGAAGTCAGGGGAGCTCTGGCACTCTTAGTGGAGGTAATACATACTCTAGTTGCACTCCTGTAGAAGGGCAGAGATGCCTGAAAGCTCGAGAATACATTTAATAAAGATAAAAGAAACTCATCTTCAGAAACCCTGTGGCAATGTGTAGACATGTGGTGCACTTACAGTAAAAGCAGTCGCTAACTACCCACCATGATTATCATGGCCTGTACCACGTGTACAAGAGATAAGCAAAAAAAAAAACCCTGTGGCATTTGTTTGACATACTCTATTTGTATAGATATCTGTGTAGACCTCTGTACAAACAACACCTAGAATATTTGGGTCATTTACAAAGCCTGAAACCAGGACCTTTCACACCCTGGCACCTCCAAGGTTAGAGATAAGAAAGAAGAAAAAGATAAAGCCTGAACATTAGATTTTGCTAAATTAGAACGCCCCCCCCCCCCCCCCCCCCACATGGAGACTTTGGTTTCAGATAATATGGCCTATATTAATTCTGGGCTGGCTTTGATTTCATGAGATCCATCTGGGATTCATGAATTCTTCAGGATTTGCCAAAAATATTAAGATATAATCAGTTTTATACATGAACTTATAATGGTAAATCCAAAGAAATATAAATATAAAATAAACTATATAAAATACAAAAAATATATATATATAGATATTTGCATATGGCCCATGTATACATAAGTCTTTACTACGGCCATTCACATCTTATATGTGATTCTTCAATTGAAAAAAATGATATCTACTTGAATATCTCCATTACATATGTAACAAGGGTATCTTGTAACACCTATGTAACAAGGATGTCTTGTAACACCTATGCAACAAGGGTGTCTTGTAACACCTATGCAACAAGGATGTCTTGTAACACCTATGTAACAAGGATGTCTTGTAACAAGGATGTCTTGTAACACCTATGCAACAAGGGTATCTTGTAACACCTATGTAACAAGGATGTCTTGTAACACCTATGTAACAAGGATGTCTTGTAACAAGGATGTCTTGTAACACCTATGCAACAAGGGTATCTTGTAACACCTATGTAACAAGGATGTCTTGTAACACCTATGTAACAAGGATGTCTTGTAACACCTATGCAACAAGGGTATCTTGTAACACCTATGTAACAAGGATGTCTTGTAACACCTATGTAACAAGGATGTCTTGTAACACCTATGTAACAAGGATGTCTTGTAACACCTATGCAACAAGGGTATCTTGTAACACCTATGTAACAAGGTTGTCTTGTAACACCTATGTAACAAGGATGTCTTGTAACAAGGATGTCTTGTAACACCTATGCAACAAGGGTATCTTGTAACACCTATGTAACAAGGATGTCTTGTAACACCTATGTAACAAGGATGTCTTGTAACAAGGATGTCTTGTAACACCTATGCAACAAGGGTATCTTGTAACACCTATGTAACAAGGATGTCTTGTAACACCTATGTAACAAGGATGTCTTGTAACAAGGATGTCTTGTAACACCTATGTAACAAGGATGTCTTGTAACACCTATGTAACAAGGATGTCTTGTAACAAGGATGTCTTGTAACACCTATGTAACAAGGGTGTCTTGTAACACCTATGTAACCAAGGTGTCTTGTAACACCTATGTAACTGTGTTGGTATCCAAGATGAGGCAAGATTAACTAAGCATTATTTTATTTCCTATTATATATCCTTTTATATTCAAGTCAAAAGAGATCACTAGCAGAGTATTATTCCTTTTGGTTTCCAGAGCTCAACAATCTATGAGCCTAATACTCTGCACATCTCCTCCCTTAACTTTACAGGAACCTTCGAGGTATCTTGACTGTCCTTCCATATCTTGTATGCATGGCTGGCATTGAAGGGAGGCTCTTCTCTGGATCCTGGTCTTGGCTGTCCCTCCGTCTTGGATAACATAATCTTGCTTGATGTCGAATTTCAAATTTTCTTCGAACAACGACCTTCTTTATGAATTCAGTTTACTGCTACTAAGCTTGCTTGATGTCGAATTTCAAATTTTCTTCGAACAACGACCTTCTTTATGAATTCAGTTTACCGCTGCCACCATGTGTTGTTATCCAAGACGAGGCAAGATTAACTAAGCATTATTTTATTTCCTATTATATATCCTTTTATATTCAAGTCAAAAGAGATCACTAGCAGAGTATTATTCCTTTTGGTTTCCAGAGCTCAACAATCTATGAGCCTAATACTCTGCACAGTAACAAGGATGTCTTGCAACAGGTACTGGACTGGCTGGGTAAGACAGAATGTGGAACAGCCTCTGAGGAAGAAAAACTTCTGCTTCGTCTAATGACCCCAATACTGAAACTCTACACTGCCAAACAGGTACACCTACTTAGTTAATATGTTCTCAACCCTATATATGGACAGGCTTTACAAATTAGTAATGTTTGAAAATAAGGCCAACATCATAAAAACTCTTATAAAAATGACTCAATAAACCAGCATTACAAATTTGTAACACTTGCCTCACACAATGCATGAATTATGCTGCTTGTGGTTCTGATTTTAAATATATTGGACCAAAAATATAATAAATTGGTCCAGCTAAGTATCATAAGGTGATAAGACAAAATCTACATAAGTAAATTATACATGACATTTTGGTAACAAAATTGTTTCCACTTTGAGCACTGAAATCAGTGTTTCATTCAGTACTTTTGTCTGAGGATGGTAACAGTGTTGTTACCATCTTTAGTATTGAAACCAGTGCTTCATTTTTGTCCGAGGATGGTAACAATGTTTTTACCGAAATGTCACACAGAATTTATTTATATAAACTTGGTCTTGTTACTTTATTTTTCTAATCTAGAATCCAAATGGTACTGCATCCTTTTGATTGAATTAAAGATGAAATCTATCAAATTCTCTATAAAGTCTTTGTATCTTGGCAGCAGTTTTGTCATCTTCTGACAGCAGCCCAGTATTTTTGTTTCCAAGAGGGTTAAATACTGTTATAGAAATATCATTTAGAAAGGATTTAGGGGGGTCGGTGGACACCAGTGGAATGAACCAGGACCCGGGATCGAATCCCATAATTGGGCACTTTTTCTGTATGAATAAAATTTGCTCTAATGGCTCCTGATTCTTACAAAAGTCCAACCCACCAGTGAATACAAGTAACCAAACAGGGATCTGGCACATTTGTAAGTGCACAAGTTGAACTGCTTTCCAAATATGTAGACATGTGGTGCACTACTACCCTCCATGACTACCCTACTACCTATCATGGCCTGTACCATGTGTGTACTAGTGATAATAAAAAAATAACAACAAATAAATGACTTATTTGTTCTTGCTACCATGTGGCTGCTCTATCAAATCTTATAACCCAAGTTGTGCCTTATTGAGACATATGCTGTACACCCTCAACCCTGGGTTATATCCAGTCATTTTACCTCTATCCCCTGTGAGTTCAAGATGGATTTGACTCCTGAGGTAACAAGACCAAATCAATAAATTGTGCAGGGTGTTTGGTTTTATTGTTACCATCTCTGACAAAAGTTTGGAATCTTGACAAAGCCATTGCTAAAATATCACAGACTGTTTATTGATTTAGTCTTGTTATATATCCCAAGTAACACATGGTTCATGCCATGGTGGTTAGTTAGTGACTACTTTTACTGTAAGTGCATCACATGTGTCTATACTTGTAGCAAGCTGTTTGAATTTTACACTTACAAGTGTTAAAAGTGTACCAGAGTCCCATTTAGTTACTCACTCTCACTGGGAGAGGCGTGGTAACTTTCTGAAAGAATCAAGAGGCCATAGAAGCAATATTCAGTAAAAAGATGCTCAATGAGGATCTCAGGTTGTGGATGTCCAAGATTTATTCCATTCCTTCCTTATGATCATCTGCTATAATCTGAATTGTGTGCTATATTGAGGATGTGTACACAGGCGATGTCAGTGGTGTCTGAGGGACTGGAAGCCTTTGGTGGCCAGGGCTACATGGAGGACACTGGGCTGCCTGTTCTACTGCGGGATGCTCAGGTCAGTCCTACCCCTGATTGTTGTTGTTTCTTATCCCCTTGTGCAAAGGTTACACAAATTCCATGCTCCTCGAGCTGTTAGTAACTTACAATTGGTAACCACCTTGACATATATATATTTATAGAGATTTTTTTAAAATATAGTTTTAATTAGGGTTATATTGATAATTATCACTGTTGATATCGGTTTTGCTCTTCATTGGAAAATGGGTGCCGTTGCCACGTTAGTCACCTTGGAAACGAACCAGAATTTGGTTGAATATTCCAAGGGTCCAGGGGGGACCGCAGGGAGGTGTGGTCGGACTTCTCCCCCCCTGGGGGGAGTGCTGTGATGGAGATGCATGGAGACATCTGAGACTCTTCTTTGGACACGACAACAACAACAACATCACTGTTGATATTTGGGGCAAAATAAGAAATACTTCTCCCCTCCCTTTGTCATAGAAAAGAACTTCTTGTGAGGCATACAAATTGTGTTCACATTAATTAAAGCCGTTGTTCTCTCCTAAACTGTGGAAGAGAGGTGTAGAAAGAGTAAGTTGTGGCAGGTGCTACCAATCTGGGAGGGCACCACCAATGTGCTGTCCATGGATGTACTGCGGAGTACCACGCGCAGTCAGGGTGCGGATCTCCGGACTCTAGCAGCTGTGGTGGGGAAGGTGGCTCAGTCCGGAGATAGTGCTGCCCACAGCAAGCTGGCCAGGTCTCTGAAGGACACCACAGACTTCTTGACTTCGTGTCCGGTGGAAGTGTTGCCAACAGCTGCTAGGGACCTGGCTTACACTCTGGCTAGACTCCATATTGGTGGGTGACTCTGGCTATGGATGTCACTGGCTCACTGATGGTCTGTCTCACAGGATCCCTCCTGCTGAAACGGACTCTGTCTCCTGGAGCTACTCCTCTGGACTCTGTCATCTCTAACAGGTAGGTCCGCCTACTGGAATTTTTCCTTCTTTCCCTGTTTTTCCAATCGTTTCTACTTCATGGTTGCCACATGTCTACACATTAAGAAGTTTTAAACTATTTTTGACATTTTTTTTTAAAGATCATTTGTTGGTCAAAATTGGTTTGGAAGAAATATGGCTACATCAACCTTTATTTATTTAATTCTCGATGAGCTGTCACTCTCCCCAGGAGATAGCTATTCACTGAAATGTTGGGAATTAAATAAACAATTGGTTGATGTAGCTATATTTTTGGAGGGTCGGTGGAAGGCTGGTTAAACCGTTGGGTTTTGACCACTATGTCCCGGGTTCGATTCCCACATTGGACACTTTTTTCTGTTTAAAAAAAAAAAAATGCTCCAATGGCCCCCGATTCTTGCAAAAGTCCAACCCCACCAGCAAGTGCAAGTAACCAAATGGGGTTCTGGCACATTTGTAAGTGCAAAGTCGAACTGCTTTTCACATGTGTAGACATGTGGTGCGCTTACAGTAAAAGCAGTCACTAACTACCCACCATGATTATCATGGCCTGTACCACAGTGTACTAGGGATAAGCAAAAAAAAAAAAAAAAAGCTATATTTTTGGCATGTATGATACTTTTTAAAATTAAAGCAATTTTTCACTGTGTCTGTGCCCTTACTGGAATGATCAATTAATGGAGGGCCTGGCTCCAGTGAGCACAGTAGAAAAAAATTTTATTTTTAAAAGAATCATATGCATCAAAAATAATGCTCTAATGCATCATATAAAGAAGCATTTTAAAGTGATAACCATCATCTGGAATCAATAATTAAAGTATAGCCTTTTTTTTAAATTCAACTGACTCTAATTCAACATTTACTGTCATGGTATCATTGTTGGTAGTTAATATATACAGTAGAACTACCTCTCTCTCTAAAGGACACAAAACCTAGGTACATAGCCAAAGTTTTCCTTTAGAGAAAGATATCAACTTACCAGAGAACAGTTAAATAGTAATAATAGTCATTTTGGGAGTTATAACTATCCTTTGTACAGATGTGTCCTCTCATGGAGGTTGTTCTACTGTACTGGTAGCTATAGTACTTATAATTCAACAGGTTTTCAGAAATCCCAACCTGACAAGTTTTACCTTGGAAACGATGATGATGAGTCACCAAAACATTCAACAGTAGAAATGTACCACATAAAGTTGATGGGAGCTATATATTTACCCATATATAGACACTTACGCTAATTAAACAAATCTTCAAATCACAATTCCTCAAGTTTTATCTACTATAACTACCTCTTCTTTAATTGAACAGGAAATGCACCTTTCGCTTACTTAAAGAGGTTTTACTCTATTTGACTTGACCCTACTGTTTCTTTTAAAATTCAAAACAAACTCCTATATCAAATTATAAAACTAATTTAGAGGCGTAATATTCTTTTTTAAAATAAAATAATTTCTACTGTCCTTACTGCAATGGAAAAATTAAAGGGAGGGCCTGGCTCATCAGTGGTGAACCCTCCCAGCGGTTTCGCCAGTTTAATCTACCATACCGCTGTTATATTGCATTTTTGGAACTTCCTTTTATAGTTGACTGTTGTAAAACTCTTGGAATGGGTATTTTAGAAGAACTATGGACATAAGCTTTTAGGACAGCAGAAAAACTCCTATATAGTAGCTCTTACTGTGATGGTATAAATATATTCTGAAGCCTGGCTCATCAATGGTGAATTTCAGCGTATAGTAGATTAAACTGGAGAAACTGCTGGGAGGGTTCTTCACCACTGATGAGCCAGGCCCTCCCAATATTTTTTATCACCACAGTTGAGGGTACTATATAGAAAATAATTTTTAACTTTAAAAGTGTAGCATCAAAATAACTTCACTTCTTCATTATGTCTAGAAAGCAGATTGCACAAGGTGTAATACCATATGTTTTTTTTTTTTTTGCTAATCCCTAGTACACGTGGTGCAGGCCATGATAATCATGGTGGGTAGTTAGCGACTGCTTTTACTGTAAGTGCACCACATGTCTACACATGTGAAAAGCAGTTCGACTTTGCACTTACAAATTTGCCAGAGCCCCGTTTGGTTACTTGCCCTCGCTGGTGGGGTTGAACTTTTTCAAGAATCGAGAGCCATTGGAGCTTTTTTTTTTATTAAATCAGAAAAAAGGGCCCAATGCGGGAATCGAACCCGGGTCCTAGTGGTCGAAAACCAACGGTTTAGACCATCCTTCCACCGACCCCCAATACCCTATGTAAATATGTATATATTCAGTAGGTTATGCAAATTTTGGTGTTGACAGATGGATCCTGGGCCAGCAGCTATGTGTGTTGGGACCCCCAGCCAACTACAGTCCCCAGGAGTCCGACTGGGATAAACAGATGGTCCAGGAGGGACTCTAACACACTCTGTTCCTTCCAATTCTTCAATGATCCAATCGTATCAATTTTGCATGTTCCAATCACAGAGCTAAACAATACCTAACAAGTAAACATCGGGGATATTACCAGATTCATTAATATCATTGAAAATTCTGTATAAATTCTCTAATATTTAGCCAGCTAGAATTAAAAACACACTAACTATATAATTAATTTAACAATTTTTAAAAAATCCTGACCAATTTTAAATAAATATATTTATGAATATTCAAAACTATTATAGATGCGTATGATTCTTTTGAAAATTAAACAATTTCTAATGCGCTTACTGCAATGGAAAAATTAAAGGGAGGGCCTGGCTCATCAGTGGTGAACCCTCCCAGCGGTTTCACCAGTTTAATCTACCATACCGTTGTTATATTGCATTTTTTAAACTTCCTTTTATAGTGATACTGATGCTAGACTCCCTTTAATTTTTCCATTGCAATAAGGGCAGTAGAAATTGCTTCATTTTCAAAAGAATCCTACGCGTCTATAATAGTTTTCGAATATTTATAACAGATGGCGCGATATGAATCAAAATATATTTATATTATCTGTTCCAAAAGAAGAACCCCCTCCCATTGAAACTGAATTTTTCTAATGCATAAATATAAAGGGAGAGATGCCTTTTTTTTTTGGTACATGAATACCATTCTCCCGCAACTTTATATTATCCTTAAATCAACCAAATATTTAATTAAAGATTGCTAATTAGAAATGGAATAGTGGGTTCGAATGATTTAATGAAATGTGTAAATTATGGAAAGTGTTGAATTATAGTGGGTGTTGAGAGTAATTCCATGGAATACCTTGTTGCGGCCAAATGTCACACCAAGTTTACCTGACAGGTGTTGTTTGTTTTTTAATTCTACCTCTAATCCATATTGTGCCTCCTCTATTTACATACCTTGCCTATCTACCTCTCTGCCTCTACAGTAGATATATTTTTTTGAAAATAGAGCAATCCATAAATAAATCTTTAAATAAAAAGACATATATTGGATCAAAATATCATTTATTTTACCAATATTTCAGTTGGCTGAACACCAACCTTTATCAAGGTATTATAACATTTTAAAGTGTTTTACATTTTACAGTAGATATATAGCTTCTCTAATTCAACATAAGGTAACAACACCAGATATATATGATTAAATATTGTGTGATGGTAACAGCAATGTTATTTGGTGTTTATTTGGTGTAAGCAATACACATCCAGAACTTAATGGAATAAGGAAAATTAGCTTTTTCTGCAAAGAGTTTATTTCATTTATTTTGAGGTGTTACAAGTTTTTCAAGCAAATTTTTCTCTTCAACAGGCAAAATTTGCTTTTTTTTCTTATCCTTTTATTAGTCTAAATTAGACAAGATCTTGGAGGTCGTGCTTATAAAGAAGTTCAAGAACTCTTCTTGGTTCTCTGTACAGGGATCCTTTGTCCTTTCCTTGAAAACTTGTAACACCTCAAAAGAAAGATACCCTTTGCCTAAAAGCTAGTTTTTCTTATTGGACTGTTTATTTGGTCTTATTACCTCGTGTTTCCAATCTATAATCCAACTTGTATCTTCTTATTCATTTGATTAGAATTCAGTAATTACTGTAATTTGACCTCTTTTTTTATTTAAACTTATCTCAAGTACACATTTGGTGAGGTTTAGTGAAGGAAACTGTTTATTTCCGACAGCTACGACCCCGGGATCAAATCCTGCATTGGGCACTTTTTTTCTGAGTGGAATATTGTTTCAATGGCACACCCCTGATTCTTGCAAAAGTCCAACCCCACCAGTGAGTGCAAGTGCAAAAGTCAAATTGCTTTCCACATGTTGTAGATTT
>CP092878.1:11185528-11225399 GCA_030710605.1 Cordylochernes scorpioides | reverse complement strand
TTGGTGCATTTCAGTAAAAGCAGTCACACTGACTACCATGATTATCATGGTCTGTACCACATGTATTTGAGGAATAATACAAATATATATATGTCATAATATATGCTCTTCCAGGATTAATAAAACGAATCTATAGTCGACCAGAGAGAGAGAGAGAGAGAACGCAGCTAAGGCCGGTCACTTGATATAGCAGTCACATTCCAAGGGGGCGACCGCAGGGCCTTTTCTTGGAACCTCAGTTCTATGTTTACTCAGTCGGGGGGGGTGGTGGACACACAAGACGGCATTTTCCGCGGTGGCAGCCCGCTAGCGCTCCCTCTCTCCCTCGGTTTGCTGGGTTCCATCTTCCAAACTTGTTGTTTCCTTATTTCTCACTCGCCACATTATTATCACTATAGTGCCACATCGAGAGTCGACAGGATCATATCACATATATATATATATGTGGTACAGGCCTTGATTGTGGGTAGTGACTGCTTTAAATGCAACACATATATAAACATTTGAAAAGCAGTTTGACTTATGAATATACAAGGTACTGTGGGGGCCGAGAGACTTCCTTCCAGCCTGCTGGGATGACGGACCACGCCGTCAACAAACATACAAGCGGCGCCATGAAATAGGAGATGACCACCACTGTGTCGCATCGCGCAGCGGGCGCCGCTTGTATGTTTGTTGACGGCGTGGTCAGTCATCCCAGCAGGCTGGAAGGAAGTCTCTCGGCCCCCACAGTACCAATAGCCCTTTTTTTTGGTTATTTTCACTTAATTTTAGGGTTAGACTTTTGCAAAAATCGAGCCCCAACCCATTAAAGCAATAGTTTTTCTTCTGAAAAAAATAAGGTGCCTAATGATGTGGTATTCATTTCCAGGTGTCATGGCTGCTGAAACTGAATGATTTATTTATACATTCTCTTATCAATTCTTTTGATAAAAATTCTAACCACACTTCCCTTTTATTAAATGCTTAGAATCCTTTGATCACAATTAACAAGTCTCAAAGGATAATTGTCATAAAAGAAGACTGTATGAATAAGTGAAATTCATATAAGCTTATGATTTTGCTTTGTTTTAAAAATGAATCAATGTTGGTTCCATATGCTTGAATTGAATATTACACCTTAGTTTTATATATATTTTATTGATTAAAAAGGAACACAACAAACTAAAAAAGAAACTACAATTGCAAATGATTTGATAACTAACTAAGAAAAAAAAAAAAATTAATGATGATGATAAAAAATTGAATGTATCTGCCAGAAAAATGCTTCTATGAATTAAAAAATATGAATAATTACAAAATTAACATATAAACTTCAAACAAATACACTTATCCTTGGAGACTTGTTGTTTATTCTGACTTTCCTTTTATATTCTTTTTTTCAGTAAGGCTTCGGGGGGAAAAAGGAGAGGTTAAATTATAGGAATTTGTTTGATTTATATATGGTTGTGTGAATTGTATATGTTATCACATCTCTCTAGGAAAATAATATTTTGATATATATGTTTTTCTCTATGGCAAAACTTTATGCTATTATCTATATGGCAATTTTGTCTTTTTATATATATTTGTAGTAATGATGTGTGTGCACAAATTTTTACTATTTGTAGTCATTTGTATTTGGCAATATATTTAGAATGCACCAGTTTCTTTTTCTGTCATTGCAGTGAGGGTCTTCTTTCTTATCTCCACTCAATCATATTAGGGTATCAAGCTTTGACAACCATCATGACAGGGTGAAGTAGAATGTATCTGCCTTTGTCATTAAGACTGGGAGCACTACTCAGTGGCAGGCCGACTTAGCTCCGAAAGAATGGCCACCTCTGACATGAGGAACAAACGCCATGTGCAGCCACTCCTAACATGGAGTACAAACGCTGCTCATCCTGTATCCCTGGATTAGGAGCCCTTACAGGGTACTATCAGCCTGGCCAGCTGAGCCCAGGTTTTTTAGTGAGCTTGTTACTGCCCCCCCCTCCTCCTTTTTTATCCGGGCTTGGGACCAGCAAAGGTAGTAAGGGTAAAAGAATAAATAATTTTTAAAAGAAGAAGCGCATTAGGAAAGGATACAATGATGAAATTGGACAAGATTATGAAAGATAAAGGAATTTCATTCAAGAGACAGGAAGAGAAGTGTAGAGTCATTGGTATTCCTTGTGGTTAACACTTAAAGGATGTCGGAGTTAGATTCTCAGAAATTAAGAAAGAAAAAGAATTGAAGCTTTTGAAAAGTGGAGAAAGGCACTTAGAGTGCCATGGACAGATATAACAGAACAAATGTTTTAATCTTAAATGAAATTAATCCTATCAGATCCCCCTAGAATCCCACCAAATATGTAAACAAAGACTGACCTACTTTGGACATATGGTTTGGAAAAGATGTTGAAGCTGGGAAATATTGAAGGTAGAAAGGAAGACCTACAATAAGCTGGCTAGAAGAGGTCAAGAAAACTACCAGGAGGTCACTAGATGAGTGTGATGGTCACTAACTGATTAGATTGGAGAATTTTTGTCCATAGTGTCACCTAATTGACTTGATGCACCCTAACAACAATGAGGGTAGTGTAGAAATTTATTTACATACTTTATTTAAAATAAAAAGAAACTGGTGCTTTATAAATAGTAGTTTATGTTTTTAATATTTTGATTTTTTCTAATATTATATTTTTAGTATATTTTTGATTATATATATATACAGTTAAACCTGTCTATAGCGCCCGATTTTAAATACATAGTACAATGCGATTTACATTAAAAGTGACCTGTCTATAGCACCCTATTTTGGTGAGTCCCAAGGGGGGGGCGCTATAGACAGGTTTAACTGTATTTACAGAGAGTGTGTCTCTTTAAATCAACACAATTTAACCCTAGAATGAAATACACAAAGAAATACTTATTTACATAACACTTGTGGGAATATGTTGAATTACAGGTTTGTTTTGACTTTGGACATATGTAAATATGGAGAGAGTATCTCTTATGAACGACTTTGTGGAGATTCTAAAATTGACTTGACCACACATAACATCCAACCTCCAATAAGAGACTACCTCCATGAAAGACCAGAAATTTTTGTAGAGATTTTTGTCCCTTTAAAAAGAAGAGAAGAAAATAATTAAGATTTAATAATTATGACACATTCACATTTTTGCACCATGGTATATCTATTTATGTTTTTTTTTGTTCCACTTGGTACATATTATGGTTATTAAGTTTTTTTTTCTCTGTAATTTCTAATAATCAACGTGCCATATATGTAATTTATATTGGGTTTCAAGGGATGGGAATTGAACCCATGACCTTCCGCTTACCGGGCAGATGCCTAGTGGGGTAGCCTAGGGTAGCCTAGTGGTCATGGCATCTGCCCGGTAAGCAGAAGGTCGTGGGTTCGATTCCCATCCCTTGACACTTTATATTGGGTTGTAAAATGACTATTTTAAAAAAATTTTTGAATAATAAAAAATATATATATACACCTTTATTTCTTCAATTTTTTTATTAAAAACAAAATTGGCATTTCCTGACCACTCACATGAGCATTTTAGATGGCAGAGTGCCATCTAATGGAATAAAAATGAACTAAACGTTGATTTAACTTGTTCCAAAGATATTTGGTCAACCCAATTTCTTGATAAATCAAGAAAGTCAACCACGTACGTGTTTCGGGCTGTTGGCCCTCGTCAGCGTGGTGCAGACTGTATCTCTACGACCAAAGGTTTGGTCCCAGAGGCTTCCTGAGATAACAAGAAATGGGTATTTAAGGCCAAATTTGCGTAAAAACACTTTTCATAGGTGTTACTAACAAAAAGAAATGAAATCAAGAAACAGAAAAGCATCTCTTGATAAAGTATTTAAAAATTGTTGATAGTTTATGAAATTTATTGGAATATATATTTTCCTTGATTTAATGGGTCGGTGGAAGCCTGGTTAAACCATTTGGTTTTTGACCACTAGGACCCGGGTTCGATTCCCGCATTGGGCACTTTTTTCTGTTTAAAAAAAAAAAATGCTCCAATGGCCCCCGATTCTTGCAAAAGTCCAACCCCACCAGCGAGTGCAAGTAACCAAACGGGGCTCTGGCACATTTGTAAGTGCAAAGTCTGAACTGCTTTTCACATGTGTAGACATGTGGTGCGCTTACAGTAAAAGCAGTCGCTAACTACCCAGCATGATAATCATGGCCTGTACCACGTGTGGGATAAGCAAAAAAAAAAAAAAAAACAAAAACAAAATGAGCATTTCCTGACCACTCACAAGAGCATTTTAGATGGCAAAGCTCCATCTAGTGGAATAAATATCAACTAAACGTTGATTTAACTTGTTCCAAAGATATTTGGCCAACCCAATTTCTTATAAATCAAGAAAGGCAATCACGTACGTGTTTCGGGCTGTTGGTCCCCGTGGTACAGACTGTAACTCTACGACCAAAGGTTTGGTCCTAGAGGCTTCCTGAGATAACAAGAAATGGGTATTTAAGGCCAAATTTGCGTAAAGACGCTTTTCAATTTTTTTATATGTGTTACTAACAAAAAGAAATGCAATCAAGAAACATAAAAGCATCTCCTGATAAAGTAATTAAAAATTATTGATTTTTAGTGAAATTTATTGGGATGTATATTTTCCTTGATTTATTTTTATTCCTATATATTGGCCCCCTAAAAACCTTTTATTATTTATTTTTTTATATACACTCTCATAGACAAAACTAAAGGAAGTTGTACCTTTTAGTATGTTTATCGGGATTCAAACAATAACTCTGAAAGATAACATAGTGATCTTTATTGAAGACATACAAGATAACCAAGTGTAAACAAAATTGCCTCTGTCTCCTTAAAAAAAAAAATAGATGACCGGTGATATCAAAGTTTTCCATTTCCTTAAGTTTGTTCCATGAGTGTAAATTCATAAATGTCAACCCCATCAGGCTGTTGGACATCATCAGAATAATTCAGGCTAATTTGACAAGGTAGTCACACACACTTCTTGATGAGTCTACGCAAAACATACAGTCAGATTGGTAAATAACCCACAACATCAACCACTTTGGAAAATTTTGACAAAAACCCCTGTAGTTCAGGCTATAGCTCAACAACCATACAAATTGGCGCCTCATAAAGTTTATGCGGAACACATAGTCCGGTCATTCAATAATCTATGTCAACAATTTTAAACCAAAGCTAACCTGTAATTTTGAAGCTTCTTCTTCTTTCTTATCTCCACACTGGGTGAAGTAAAATGTGTCTGCCTTTGTCATTAAGACTGGGAACACTACTCAGTGGCAGGCCGACTTAGCTCCAAAAGAAATGGCCGCCTCTGACATGAGGAACAGACACCATGTGCAGCCACTCCTAACATGGAGTACAAACACTGCTCATCCTGTATCTCTGGATTAGGAGCCCTTACAGGGTACTATCAGCTGAGCCCAGGTTTTTTAGCGAGCTTGTTACTGCTCCTCCTTTTTCATCTGGGCTTGGGACCGGCCAAGGCGGAGTTCATTTTAAAGCTCGGTTCTTGAATGAAGATTACATCCACTTTGTCAGCCAGTAGTAGGAGTTCAGTTGACTTCTGTCTACTACCTGGGGGACAAAGTCTGACTGTCTATGTGGTGGATAGCCAACCTACGACAGCAGCTCCCTATCATGGAGACAACCTGTACTTAAACTAATTATGTGTATATCAACAACAACAACAACAACAAAGCCTTTATTTAGGGCCTCTCGCCCTATACAGGATTCGCCAGTTCGTAAGATGTATATCAAAAACTGTCTTGAGCAATTAAGACAAAATGGCTGGAGTTTACAGTTTGCCACAATTATACTGGTATATTTACATATAACTGATTATAGTTGGAATTGTGGAAACTGTAGGCTGGTTTGTGGACCTATAACGGTCTGGGTGGCCAAATAATTCTAAGATGTGAGTGGAAATGAATATTTTAACCGTTAAAGAACATGGTACTTTAATCCAAAAATCTCTTTATCAAAAGTTTCATTTGGAACATATATACATATATATATGCCTCTAATAGACTTGGACTCTTAAAAAGACAGAAATGTAAAAGGTACAGGCTTTCGAGATGTGGTGTTAAATGATGAGACTACCACGGACTGAAGTAATGAATATGTCCTTGAAATAATCAAGGAAGGCTATGGTCTACCGGAGATGATTGAGATGTGGATAACCAGCATGTTTGAACATCTTGTTAGACACTCAGAATGGTATTGCTGGAGGGGAACTGGGAAGGGAAAGGTTGAGAAAGGAATTCATCTTCTTTCTTATCTCCAACCATCATGACTGGGTGAGGTATAATGCATCTGCCTTTGTCATTAAGACTGGGAGCACTACTCAGTGACAGGCTGATTCAGCTCCAAAAGAAATGGCCGTCTCTGACATGAGGAACAGACTCCATGTGCAGCTGCTCCTAACATGGAGTACAAACACTGCTCATCCTGTATCCCTGGATCAGGAGCCCTTACAGGGTACTATCAGCCAGGCCAGCTGAACCCAGGTTTTTTAGCGAGCTTGTTACTGCTCCTCCTTTTTCATCCGGGCTTGGACCGGCAAAGGAAAGGAATTCATGGATTATGCGGGAGAAGTCACCATCAATAGACTAGGCCTGGAAAGGAAGCTTTGAGAGAATACGAATACTGCCAGCCAGTAGTCTATGAATGATTGACGATAAATAAAATTGGATATGATTAGTATGCCTATTTAATACAATATATACTCATCATTCTATCATTAAAGTTCCAATTTTAGTATATGTACCACCGCCGTGTACATTATCATCTTTAAATAGCATATGTGTAATATTATAAAGAATATTGTCTAATAAATAATTATGTACCATGTTGGATATAATGTATTCTGTATGGATTCAAATAAAGATGGCAGTCAAAGGAAGAGGAGATGGAAGAAGTAGAAGAGAAAAGAACGACAGATCCAAGTCGTGTATCTAGGTCACTTAGAACAAAGAGGCCCTCATATTCCAGAGTTGAATGTCCTGAGAGATTGGGATGTTAGGCAAAGCTTCTTCCCGACCAAATTCACCATCATGGCCGACAGAGACAGGGACCAATCAAAGGTCAAGCAGGGTCCCACATGACCCAAGCCGGGGGGTGGGGCAAGCAGAGTTCGGTCGGTAACGTGTGTGTCAAGACGTGTGTGTGCATCTTCTAAAAGTAGTGCCTCGAGGTCCAAGATGTGAGTCATCTCAATCCAATTTAATCGCGAAAATCCTTCCATCTCCTCTCCCGAGCCGCCAATGATTAATATTCCGAGGTGTTTTGTGATTCATTAATCGATATAGTGTGCCGATTTTTTCATCCACCGCCATTGATAACGACTGCCCAAACATACAAAATCCCATCCACTCCCGAGGATTCTCAGGACAAAGCACTTTATCACAGTGAAGTCGACAAGCATTTTTTTTATATTATAGAGAGTCGATAAGATTCTCAGGATCCTTTTCCCATATATCACAGAGAGTCGACAGGATGGACGAGAAAAACGAAACGCAAAACGCGGAGGAATACACCGCAGAGGGAGAAAACAACCCCGCCGTAAGTACTCCCAAAATAGAACCACCCCCTCCGTCGGCAGAGTTGCCGGCCGTCCTGGCACGCCTCGCGGCGTGTTTATCTGCCCTTCAGACCACCAGCGACCGCGTGACCCATCGGACGGAGATAGAAGTCCAGAGCTTCGACGGGACCTACCCAGCCGCACAGTTCTTTCGGACATATGACCAGAAAACAGACTGGGATGGTCTCACCAACACGGAAAAAGTGCTCCGCCTACCCCGTTACCTGAACAACAAACCGCTAGAACACTTCAGGAGGCTTCGGATGGAGACCCAACATTACATCCAGGTGAGACAGACCTTCCTGGATCTCTATCCGGAGACCAATGAGGCCACGTATGCCCAATACTTCTCCATGAAGCTGGCCGGACAGCCCAACCTGGAAGAATACTATCGGAATAAGACCGCGCTGGGTCTACAACTGGGCCTCCCACAAGAGGTCATCTTGGAGACGCTCACCGAGGGGCTGCCACCCTCCGACCAGCGCCTCGTCCGCATTGTGCCGCCAGAGAACCTAGGTGCATGGTTCCGGCTGGTGCAGCGGATCCGCGGCAGCGGCGCACCATCTCCAAGGCACCCAGACGAGCACGCACCACCCCTACTGGGCCCCTACGCACCGGTGCGACCTAGTCCAAGAACAGTGCCAACCAGGTCGACCCCGCCAACAGACTGCCGTTTTTGTGGTGGACTACACTGGCACTCTGAGTGTCGTCTCAGACAAGCCCCGCAGTTGCCCCGTGCCTCCGGAGACGCACGAGCAGCGCGCTCCGCGCAACTAGCGGAACAACGGCCGCGAGCCCAGCCCCATCACCAAGCGTCACGCGCACAAGCCACTGGGATAACCAAGGGAGCCCCAGACCAGCAGCCAGCAGGTAGGCCTACTGACCAGGCCTTTCGTCAACCTGACAATTAGTCTGCCAATCTCCCATGGACTGTCCCTACCATTCCTGATAGACACGGGTGCGTGCGTTAACCTAGTGTCATGTGCCATATATAAAAATTTAAAGAATAATTTCCCTGACCTAAATTTAATAACTAAAAAAATAATAAATTTACAGACAATAGATGGCCACGTGCCAACAATAGGCCAGATTACCTTCCCCCTATCCATTCATGCCATAACCCAAAACGAAGTATTCCACGTGGTGGACGCCCCTCTACCATTTGGAATACTTGGTATTAATACCCTCCGTAAATTCAAATTAAAAATCGATTTTGCACATGGCACTATGTACCAACTCGACGCACCTTTGTCGCCCCTGACCTACCACTTTGCTGTGTTGCCCGAAAGGTGCACATATTGGGAATGCCAGGCGGACCTATGCAAGGCCCACACTATTTTTCCGCCTTCCGCCAACAATACCCAATATGCGCATTTTTCGGACAACACGTCCACAACCCAGGGACTCACCCAACCACCGCACCATGTCCAATCAAAGAACTTTTTTAGAGCCAACTGCTCTTATTATAGGGTCAAGGTACCAGAACAACCACCCAATGCCAACCTCTCACACCCCACCAAGGTCCAAACGGATCACCTTCACCATACACCCAAACATCCCCATTCCACACACCATTCCATGTACCACACACACCACCCATTATCACCAGAACACCTCCCAGGGATCCCCATAGACAATCAACCGCAGCCACCGTATCCACCTCAATTCCCGGCGCTATTGCGCCAATACCAACACGTGTTCTCCCGGAACAAATTCGCGGTCCCATGCCTAAAGGTTCCCCCAGTAAGAATCGCCACCAACTCCGACAAAGTCGTCACCATCCGCCCATATAGGGTACCGATATGCGACCAACGGGAAATACGCAGTCAGATCCGACAGATGTTGGATAATGACATCATTGAGCCGTCCTACTCCCCTTTCTCTAGCCCGGTCACCCTAGTGACCAAGCGAGACAAGACCAAAAGGTTTTGTATCGACTATAGGAAGGTGAACGAGGTCATAAGCTCCGATGTCCATCCACTCCCGAGGATCGAAGATATACTGGACCGTCTCGCGCGGGCCAAGTATTTCTCGACTGCCGACGTCTCCTCCGCATATTGGCAAGTGCCGATACACCCTGATTCTCGACCACTGTTGGCCTTCGCCACGATAGACGGGTTGTATCAGCCCACCCGATTGCCTTTCGGACTTAAGACCAGTCCACAGATCTATGAAAGGGCAATCAATCAGGTCCTGCAGGGGCACGGACTTGATTGTGTGGCGCACTATTTTGACGACTTTGTCATATATTCGGAGACACTGGAGGAACACCAAGAACACCTGCGCAGGTTTTTCGCGTTCTGCGACGCGGAGAACTTGCAACTCAACCTCACCAAATGCGAGTTTTTTAGGCAGACCATCGAATTTCTGGGGTACACAATCACCGCTGGTACCACCACCCCACTTATCCGCAATACCGACGTAATCCACGCTATCCCACCCCCGAACAATCGCAAAACGCTGCAATCCTTCTTAGGCGCCGTGAACGTCTATAATAAGTTCATCCCGGACTATGCCCGTTTGCGGACCCCACTCAACAACCTTCTCAAGAAGGATGTGACGTGGGACTGGGATGACAAATGCCAAAAGGCGTTCACCAGCCTGAAGGAAAGCCTCACACAACACCCCGTATTGCACCTCTACAAGGATGAACTACCATGCCAGGTATATTGCGATGCATCAACACTTGGCATTGCAGGCGTCCTCAAACAAGTCCACTCCGCTGGGAAGGCCTACCCAGTCCAATATTTCAGCCGCGCTCTGCGTGTACACGAGCGGAACTACACCATCTCCGAACTAGAATGCCTCGCCATTGTCGAGAGCGTGGAAAAGTTCCGTGTGTATCTAATGGGCAGGAAATTCACCATATTTTCTGACCATCACGCACTGCAGTGGCTGAAGACGATCAAAAACCCGTCAGGCAGATTATTCCGATGGAGTTTGAGGTTATCGTGTTACGAATACGAAGTCCGCTACATAAAAGGATCACTACAACATGAAGCGGACCTCCTATCCCGTAACCCGTTTTGTGGATTCTTAGACGCCACCATCATTAAGAACCACCAACTCACTCCTTCGGGAGAATCTAAACTGACCATTGATCGAAACGGACTGCAAACCCTAAAGCGTAGAGGTGTAACCAAAATTGTCGTCCCTGACGCCCTCGTTCCCGACCTACTAACAAAGGTGCACAGTCGGTACAACCACCCGGGCATATCCCAGATGACCAGGCTCATCTCTCCCCAGTACTACTGGAAGGGGATGTCAGAAGACATCTCCAAAACCACCAAAGCCTGCGCCATCTGTCAGTCAACAAAACCCCCTCGAGGTCCCACGTTTGGGGAACTAGGACAACTTCCTGTGGCCACTCAGCCTTTTGATCTGGTCGCCCTCGACACCATAGCTGGACTTGCCAAATATGGTAACGCCAAAGCTTACCTCCACGTTGTGGTGGATCACTTTTCGCGCTACACGTGGACCTTCCCCTCAAAATCTACCAGCCTCACCACCTATCAACAGGTGATAAAGCGAGTGTTGCAGGACGGCTCTCCGAAACGCCTACTCACGGATAGAGCGCCTGCGTTCACCTCACCAAAGTTCAGGAAGTTCCTGATTAACAGGAACATCCATCCCCTGCTCACCACCAGTAACAACCCCCAAGCTAATGGTCTATGCGAGCGCCTGAACGCTACCTTAACAGGCAAACTAAGGTTACTCCATTTGGAAAACCCCAAAGCCGCATGGACTAAGCTGGCGAAGCGCGTTACTGTGGTGTATAACAACACGCCCCACTCAGTTACCGGGTTCCCACCTGGCTACCTGATGTTCGGCGTTCTACCTCCCGAGCTCACTGAGCATGTAAACCCCTACCCCGTTTTAACCACAGCCCGACGGATAGCCCATGAACGTACCCAGGCCAAGCACCTCAAGGACAAACATGCCTACGACCAACAACATAAGACACCCCATTTTGAACCCGGAGATCTCGTGTTGGTAAAAGTTTACCATCACCCCAATACAGGCAAACTGGCTCCGTATTTCACGGGTCCCTACGAGATCTTAGAGATCATCTCTCCCAACGTGGTGAGAATAAACCGACCCAACCAACCTCTAAATCGGAATACCGACACAGTCCATGTAAATAAATTACAGTACTATAACGAAAATATTCGTTATATCGCACCTCCCACTCTGATACCACACCCTGCTAAACCCCAATCTAGGACGCTACCACCACTGTTCGAGCACCTCACCCCAGACCTCTTTACAGTTGAGCGCTTTGCTCCTACAATAGGCAATTGTACCACTACCACCCCTGTTGACCCACAATGTAACATTATCGCCCAACGCGATATTCCCCAACCTGCAATATCCCGTCCAACCCATATAACCAAAGTTAAAACCCCAATCCCTACAGTTAGGGCTGATCCCAAACCAATTCCCTTACAGGCAAGGTTTTTTCGTAACGTGAAAACCTTCCCCTTGTTCCACCTCCTATACCTCATCAACCTTTTCATCCTACCCACTGTACTATTACCCATGGCCACCCTACTGTATGTCAGTGTCTATACACTGCAGCCCAACCGTCTCTTCCAACTACAGGAAGCCCTATTCGAAATAACCATCGCCGTAGTGGAACTAATCCATCGAACCATAGGAATAATTCTCCCGGAGTTATGGACCATCCTTGTCCACAGTCATGCCTTGGTCGCTCTAATAGGTGAAATCATAGGAGAGATTTTCCAAACCCTCTTTAGAGCGCGCCAAGTCGAATAGCAATCTCCCCACCTTTACAAACACTCGTCGATCACCCCGCTGTCAGCTGGCGTCCACTTTACAGAAACCTTCCGCCGCGCCGACGTCACGTCCTTTCCGATCACGTGACCGACGTCACATCCTCCCTGCGGAATGTAAACAAACCCGCCGTCACTTTTCGCGTGTCACCACACTTAAAGTTACTTTCTGGAACATACACTCACACACACTCGCATACATTCACGCACCTATATAGTTTTGGCAACCTTATGACCTACGACCCTATAATAAACAAAGATTGGACATTGTTATGTAAAAAAATATTCTTCTTTTGTGTATATTTTTGTTAACCAATTTTAAAGGACTTGTACACAACCAGCACTTTTATTTTTTTTATTTTTATTTTTTTTATTCCCACCATCCATGTCTATCACCCTTTCAATTTCTTAATCACCTCAAGTTTATTTTTTCCTTTTATTGTTTAAACCTTGTTTTGTCCTAACTGAATGAACAACTGACCTGACGCAATACTTCTCATGTATCAGCCTTCAGTTTATCATACAGGAGCTTTGATTTCTTTTTTTTATGTTTTGTTTATATTTTTTTCACCGCCCCAAAGGCTAATCAGATTTCTTTTTTCTTTTTTTTTTTCCCCTCCATCACCAAATTTTATTGTCTATAGTTTTCTTTTTATTTCTGTTAATGTCTTATATGTTTTGTTTGGATTGCACCTCATAGAGTTTCCCTTGCTGTGGGTTTCCACACAGCAAGATTGAACACCTATGCAGGCAAGATTTTTTTTTCCTCCAAAAAATTATCATATTTTTTCCTAGTTTAGCAAGCACCCCTATCTACTCAAATTTCTTTTTATTACTTATTTCCATCATTTACTTTCTCCCCAATTGTATCTAACCACTCACTATTTTAAAAAATTTTTATTTTTTTTTCCTTTCCCAAAAAATTATTTTTCTTTTTTCAGAATTTAATACAGATCCCTTTTAAAATTCTTATTCATAGGGGGCGCATCTGTAATATTATAAAGAATATTGTCTAATAAATAATTATGTACCATGTTGGATATAATGTATTCTGTATGGATTCAAATAAAGATGGCAGTCAAAGGAAGAGGAGATGGAAGAAGTAGAAGAGAAAAGAACGACAGATCCAAGTCGTGTATCTAGGTCACTTAGAACAAAGAGGCCCTCATATTCCAGAGTTGAATGTCCTGAGAGATTGGGATGTTAGGCAAAGCTTCTTCCCGACCAAATTCACCATCATGGCCGACAGAGACAGGGACCAATCAAAGGTCAAGCAGGGTCCCACATGACCCAAGCCGGGGGGTGGGGCAAGCAGAGTTCGGTCGGTAACGTGTGTGTCAAGACGTGTGTGTGCATCTTCTAAAAGTAGTGCCTCGAGGTCCAAGATGTGAGTCATCTCAATCCAATTTAATCGCGAAAATCCTTCCATCTCCTCTCCCGAGCCGCCAATGATTAATATTCCGAGGTGTTTTGTGATTCATTAATCGATATAGTGTGCCGATTTTTTCATCCACCGCCATTGATAACGACTGCCCAAACATACAAAATCCCATCCACTCCCGAGGATTCTCAGGACAAAGCACTTTATCACAGTGAAGTCGACAAGCATTTTTTTTATATTATAGAGAGTCGATAAGATTCTCAGGATCCTTTTCCCATATATCACATATGTAAATTAAAAAAAAAAAAAACATTCCTGGAAATAATGAAGACCAAATATAATATGGAAGCAAAATTTAAAAATGATTTACAAAAATGAATCTTTTTCATTAAATAAAAAAGTACCACTTCACCATCTATCAGACATTTCTACAAGCTAGCATATTCAGGTCGGTAAATTTGCCACAATACTACCAGCTCTGGGTACGTACGTTCCCTTTCTGTGGGATTAACCAAATAAATGGTGGTATCTGATAAATTTGAAAATCCCGACTGAAGATAGTGATTTCAAGCAAAATGACTTTTGTCAGTTTATTGCTGCTTTACATATTCCTATAAGGAATTCATGGCATCTTGTAAAAATCGTCAAAAAATGTTTATAGCTATTGATTGGTTGGGACAATACTAGAAATTTTGGTCCTAAGCTAGGTTCTTTAGAATACCTGGTTAATTGATGTTATATTAAGTTATAGCAACACACCAACGACACAATAGGTTTGACTGAAACGAGCTACAAATATCGCTAAAGTCGCACATTTTTAAGAAAAAGGGGGTGAAATCAGCTTAACATTCATTGTACAGTTAAACTTGTCTATAGCGCCAGATTTTAAATACGTAGTACGATGCGATTTACATTAAAAGTGACCTGTCTATAGCACCCTATTTTGGTGAGTCCCAAGAGGGGGCGCTATAATATAGACAGGTTTAACTATATTGTAACATAGTATTTATTAATTTTATTTATATAACATAGTATTTCTTAATTTTATTATTTTTTATTTAACAGAGTGGTCATTTTTATGTTTTATATCTTGCGACTCTGTAAATTTCCTTCGTGGCTTATCTTTTGTTTACCTTTGATAGTTTGTCCTTCCCTGAAATAAATTTTGTTTCCTCCTGAAGTTTTTGTCTTCCCTAATTTTCCACGTGGCATTTTGGTGGAGATGCTGGGTAAGTTAGGGAAGACAACCTGAAGATCGTCGAGAAGACCTTGAAGCCATGGGTGTTGTGATCTACATTTTCGGAGACTGACTCCAGGATTCCACCGCCGTGCCAAAGCCAAGACTTCTCTCAAAGATGACGATGTCCCTATAGACGATACGACGACAAAGCCGCTCTTCACGCCGCAAGAACAAGGACGCAAAGGTACTAGGGACAAAGTTCCAAGACTTCGATGGAATCCTTGGCAGAAACACGTCAGATCCATGTCAGTATCTACAATAATTGCTAGCTGTGGGTCACAGCTCCCATAGGGAAGAAGCTATGTAACATAGTATTTATTAATTTTATTTATGTAACATATTATTTCTTAATTTTATTATTTTTTATTTAACAGAGTGGTCATTTTTATTTTTTATATCTTGCGACTCTGTAAATTTCCCTCGTGGCTTATCTTTTGTTTACCTTTGATAGTTTGTCCTTCCCTGAAATAAATTTTGTTTCCTCCTGAAGTTTTTGTCTTCCCTAATTTTCCACGTGGCATTTTGGTGGAGATGCTGGGTAAGTTAGGGAAGACAAACTGAAGATCGTCGAGAAGACCTTGAAGCCATGGGTGCTGTGATCTACATTTTCGGAGACTGACTCCAGGATTCCACCGCCGTGCTAAAGCCAAGACTTCGAAGATGACGATGTCCCTATAGACGATACGACGACAAAGCCGCTCTTCACGCCGCTAGAACAAGGACGCAAAGGTACTAGGGACAAAGTTCCAAGACTTCGATGGAATCCTTGGCAGAAGCACGTCAGATCCATGTCAGTATCTACAATAATTGCTAGCTGTGAATCACAGCTCCCATAGGGAAGAAGCTATGTAACATAGTATTTATTAATTTTATTTATGTAACATATTATTTCTTAATTTTATTATTTTTTATTTAACAGAGTGGTCATTTTTATTTTTTATATCTTGCGACTCTGTAAATTTCCCTCGTGGCTTATCTTTTGTTTACCTTTGATAGTTTGTCCTTCCCTGAAATAAATTTTGTTTCCTCCTGAAGTTTTTGTCTTCCCTAATTTTCCACGTGGCATTTTGGTGGAGATGCTGGGTAAGTTAGGGAAGACAAACTGAAGATCGTCGAGAAGACCTTGAAGCCATGGGTGCTGTGATCTACATTTTCGGAGACTGACTCCAGGATTCCACCGCCGTGCTAAAGCCAAGACTTCGAAGATGACGATGTCCCTATAGACGATACGACGACAAAGCCGCTCTTCACGCCGCTAGAACAAGGACGCAAAGGTACTAGGGACAAAGTTCCAAGACTTCGATGGAATCCTTGGCAGAAGCACGTCAGATCCATGTCAGTATCTACAATAATTGCTAGCTGTGAATCACAGCTCCCATAGGGAAGAAGCTATGTAACATAGTATTTATTAATTTTATTTATGTAACATAGTATTTCTTAATTTATTATTTTTTATTTAACAGAGTGGTCATTTTTATGTTTTATATCTTGCGACTCTGTAAATTTCCCTCGTGGCTTATCTTTTGTTTACATTTGATAGTTTGTCCTTCCCTGAAATAAATTTTGTTTCCTCCTGAAGTTTTTGTCTTCCCTAATTTTCCACGTGGCATTTTGGTGGAGATGCTGGGTAAGTTAGGGAAGACAAACTGAAGATCGTCGAGAAGACCTTGAAGCCATGGGTGCTGTGATCTACATTTTCGGAGACTGACTCCAGGATTCCACCGCCGTGCCAAAGCCAAGACTTCCTCGAAGATGACGATGTTCCTATAGACGATACGACGACAAAGCCGCTCTTCACGCCGCTAGAACAAGGACGCAAAGGTACTAGGGACAAAGTTCCAAGACTTCGATGGAATCCTTGGCAGAAGCACGTCAGATCCATGTCAGTATCTACAATAATTGCTAGCTGTGGGTCACAGCTCCCATAGGGAAGAAGCTATGTAACATAGTATTTATTAATTTTATTTATGTAACATAGTAATTATTAATTTTATTATTTTTTATTTAACAGCGTGGTCATTTTTATGTGTTATATCTTGCGACATGTAAATTTCCCTCGTGGCTTATCTTTTGTTTACCTTTGATAGTTTGTCCTTCCCTGAAATAAATTTTGTTTCCTCCTGAAGTTTTTGTATTCCCTCCACGTGGCAATATAGAGAAAGAGAAATCCGGGTTTCTTGTGCAGATAAAGCCGAGCTATCCAGTAGACTGTAATAATATTGAGTTGAGAATATTTATGAAGAATTAGTTCCAGGCTTTCAGTAAAGCTGGCTAAGGATGTTGCAGACCACTTCTTAATCTTGCAAAAGGCTGTTTGTTGATTTCTGTTGATTGACTCCAATGGTCTATACTATAAATGACTTGGTGGAGATTTCAGTTTAACTTCATCTTTTCGTATTAACAGCCATGTTATGTTTTTATTTCAGGTGAATCAGTCTTAAGACTAGTGGATGTACCTTCTTTCAATCAAGCTCCTCCTTGGCAGTCGATCTATAGCTATTGACAGCTATATAATGAAAGAGCATCCCCTAATCATGCAGCTGAATATTGCTGAAGAATATATAATTTCTGGGGAAATTGGCCAATACCCCCTTCTTAGCTATTTCAATCTTTGGTAAGGCGTTTTTTTTTGTTTCGTTAGTCCAGTCATTGAGGATTTTCAGGGAAAAAATAATACGATGTTTTTTTCCTTTGCCCTATGCATCCATATGGCATTGACCTATTACTGGGTCCATCCACCTTTAGAAGCCCTTTCCAACTTCAAGAACAAGTGAGTGTCCTCTTTTATATTAGGATGGAATTGGAGACTTATCTCTTTCTCTGCTCGTCCCTCTCATTCCTTAGCTGCTCTAGGACGTTGTCCACCCTCCACCATATGGAGTCTATAGGTAGAGATTGTCCTTTTCTAGATGATACTTTCTAATACGATATTTCCTACACTCCATCAGTACTTTGGAGAGCAGTATATAGTAGCCTTATATTGTTGTTTATTATATAGATAATAAATAAATAGTATATATCGTCTATTTACTGTAAATCCTCATTCAAAATCGCTCCCAGTATGGGGGGGGGGGGGGAGAAGAGAGGTCGCGGACCTATAAATACCACCAAAAAATTCCTAAGGGCAGAAAGAAACCATCGAGAGAAATACGTTGGATGTAAATAAAGAACACAATACACACAGACGCGCTGTGGTGGAGGTTATTTCCTCTCGTCTGCTTATTGATATTCTAGCCAGGTGAAACGGGTTGGAGGGAGGGCGAGGTTATGGAATTCCAGGCAAATTACTCACCCCCTCCACCCCCATCTTGGTAGATCTAACATGTCCCAGTGTTCCGTAGTTACATGGTCATTGGAACACGGTTAACCACAATTTGCATTATCTTAAAAATTACATTTACATCAGCGTCTTATTAAATTAATTGTTTACTATGGATCTATATGCAAATTGTAGAAAAGAACTGTGAATGTATACTCTTTTTATATCTCTGTCTCTATTAAAAAACAGTGTAAAGAGGGCTCTACTGATGTACATATCTCTTTTTTAATTATTGTCGAGAATCCAGTGATTTTCTTTCCTCTCTCAAACCTTACGGAAATATATATATAAAAATATAGGCAGGAGTATGCCCGAGATATATATATAATCTATGTTTATAATATTATATTAAAATAATGGCAGCCCCCCCCCCCCTCTTCTCTATACATATGTTTTTACATATTTCCCATTTATTTTTTTTTATTTGAGTTTCTTTCTCTCCTATTTTCCCCCACTTATTTTAATTGCTTAAATAATATGTATATAAGACTAAACGTCTTAATAAAGGTTTTATTAATTGATTTAAAATTGAAAAATTAATTGATTAATTGAAAGGAATGTAAAAAAAAAACGAGATGGGAAGAAATTCGAAAAAAAAATTATTAACTATTTCTCTAAAATGATTTAAAAATAAAAAAATTACAAATATTTTTCTATCATGAAAACTATATCAAATATATAGATATAACGCTATATATAAATAAGGAGGGAAAAAAAAAGAACGATTTTTGAAAATTTCAATGATATGAGCTTAGAATCAATAAAAAAGATTTGGAAGATTCTTCTTGATAACTTTTTCCGAATCTCATTTTGTCAGTTTTGTTTCAAAGAACAAATTTCATTTTTTATATCTTAAACTTTTTTTTTAGCCATTTGGGTTTATCTATCTTTTTTTAATATTGCTTTTTTTTTTACTTGGGGTAAAATATGTCTTAAATTGTATTTGATCGTTTAGAAAATTGATATATTTAATGTGATGTGTGTGTGCTACATACTCATATAATCTAGTGTATATAATTAAATATAAAATATAAGTTATAAGGATTTACCCAAATGGGAATTCAAATATTTTCAAATTAAAAATTTAAGTCAAATTACATTATAAATGTATGTTTCATATACTACAGTACAATTACAATCCTTTATTAAAACTATTATTATAGTATTATTATAATGAGAACAATTTTTAACGCCTTGCCAAATCTATATATATAAAATTGAATGTCTGTGTGTGTGTCTGTGTGTCCTCTATGGATTCGAAAACCATACATCCAATCGCCGTGAAATATTGGGATATTATTAGGTGTATCTCCGGAAAGGTTTACGAAAAATAATTTCTTGAATATCTTTAATATCCTTAGAGTTATTTGCAGATTTGTAGCTTTAACTCGCAAGCAGCGCCACCATTGAGACCGAGATAGGCTTAGGTTTTGGTCCACGCCTGATGACCTTGGGTCTTTCAGGGCTAATATATTAAGTAAAACTAATTCAAATATTAGTGCTTTAGTGCTATCTCCTTGCCTGATGACCTTGGGTCTTTCAGGGCTAATATATTAAGTAAAACTAATTCAAATATTAGTGCTTTAGTGCTATCTCCTTGAGGTTACCGATTTAAAAGTTTATTTTCTAATTTTAGATTTATAGGAAACATATTTTATTTTAAGTATTGTACTTTATGAAACATATTTTAAGTATTGTACTTTATTTTAAAAAGTTTAAATAATTGTGCAAGACGATATATATGATATATAAAAATCAAAAGAAATACTGAGTATCGTTTAAATATTAAATTCGAATAAATATAAATGCGATACTAAAAATTAAATTTTAGGATGCGCCGCGAAATATTGGGATATTATTAGGTGTATCTCCGGAAAGTTTTGCGAACGGAGATAGGCTTAGGTGCCCCCCCGTCCGGCCATTGGACAGTCCAAGTTCCCACCGACCAATCAGAGGGATCAAGAGCCCCCCCACCCCCGTCCGGCCGCCGGCCAATCAGAGGGATCAATAGGTCCTGGCGCGCGGGGGGCAGGTGACCTCCGGGAACAACGTCCATCTTCCATAAACGACCATGATTCTATTCAACTTATCGAGTATTTTTCAAGGGACCGGGAAAATATGTAGATAAAACGATGATTTTGTAATGTAGAAAATTAGGAAAGACAAAATTCAGGAAGACACGGCACACAGGGACCGGGAAAAAATAATCACTTTATCGAGAGATTCACGACCATGATTTTATTCAACTTATCGAGTATTTTTCAAGAGACCGGGAAAATATGTTCACTAGATAAAACGATGATTTTGTAATGTAGAAAATTATGAAAGACAAAATTCAGGATGACACGGCACACAGGGACCGGGAAAAAATGTTCACTTTATCGAGAGATTCAAATTTACGAGTTTCAAATTATCAAAATATCTTTTTTTTAATAAGTTTATAAGTTTTATAAGTTTTTATAAGTTCGTTAGACAAACCTTTACTCGGGTGAAACCTCGGGCGAAGCCGGGTACGTCCGCTAGAAATGCTTACGTTATATACGTTTAATGTTAAATGTTAAAAACGCTCAATAAGGATTCCTGGATTCTTCAGACAGGATACGGAAGCCGAGAAATCAGCTCCCGTCACTGGGCCTCCTGGCGCTCCTCTTCTACGGGCATCTTCTGGCATTTCTTCTGGCGCTTCTCATAGCTCCCCTTCTGGATCTTCGCCTGAAGATACCCCTGGCATTCTTCCTGTCTCGCCTCCTGGCCTTCTTCTCCGTAATACCCCTGGCCTTCTTCCAGTCTCATCTCCTGGCTTTTTTCCTGTTTCTTCATATGTAAATTCTCCTTGCTATCTTCTTGGAAAAACCCCTGGATTTCTTTCTGTCCCATCATGTCTTGTCCAGTATGAGCATCGTAGGGCTGGTTGAGGTTATCATTTAGTCCTTCCTCTTTGGTTGAGCACATTTGATACAGATCATGGCTTTTATCTTCTCGATCGGTTTTCATATGATTAGAACAACAACCCCCGCGCAGTTGATCTTCATAGGCATCTTCGGTAACGGATTCTTTTGCTGGGAAACAAAAGCGACACAGGAAGGACCCAATCCCGCACTTCGCTAGGCTTCTTTCAGATTGAGACATTTCTGTTATTTTATTATCCGTTGAATTTATTTTTCTCTTCTCAGTTAAATTCAAATTAACGAGACCTGCTAATACGGATTTCAATTTCAAGCCTCCAGAACGCTTGCTAGGCTTTTTGCCGTTCTCAAAATGTCCTTCAATACTCATCGAACCATTGCCATTATTGTTCATAGGATGAATCTTGCGACGAGATCTCCGCTTTTTTTGAACATGAAAAAATTTGTTTATCTTCAGCAAGCTTGAATTCAAACGTGTTCATATTAATTTCTTTCTTTTTGATAATCTGCTTTGCATCTTTAGATTTGGGGTTATCGTCATCAATAAAATTGTTTTCGAAAGAAGGAATTTCAGATTCTTTCGGCCCAATCAGTCTAGTAGATTCGTCATCCATTATTGTGTCACAATCGTCGCTTTTATCGCTTCTTTCCTCCAAATTTAGAAGTTCTTCTAATTCTGTCTCCATTTCACCGGTTCCTGCGTTGATTGTTGGACAGTCCAAGTTCCCACCGACCAATCAGAGGGATCAAGAGCCCCCTCCCCCCCCCCCCCCCTGTCCGGCCGTCGGCCAATCAGAGATCAGAGTGATCAAGAGGTCCTGGCGCGCGGGGGGCGGGTGACCTCCGGGAACTACGTCCATCTTCCATAAACGACCATGATTTTATTCAACTTATCGAGTATTTTTCAAGGGACCGGGGAAAATATGTTCACTAGATAAAACGATGATTTTGTAATGTAGAAAATTATGAAAGACAAAATTCAGGATGACACGGCACACAGGGACCGGGAAAAAATGTTCACTTTATCGAGAGATTCAATGCTAACATTTAACGGTAGGCTGCAATCTGAGTACTGTTGTAAGGATTTTGTCTCAGTGGTCAGTAGAAGAGTAAAGTTTTAGAAAACCTGGTTCAGATCGCCCTAGAATAATAACAGAGAGAGAGAATAGGAGGATTCGAAGGATGGTTGTAGCAGACAGTACTGTACCAATGATTCAACAGTTCTACATGTGTCGAATGAATTTGGACATCTCTGAACATCATTAATCGCCGTCTTATCGAAGCAGAACTCCGTAATGGCCGGCCTTTATTAAGAATTCCACTCTCTGCTAGGCACAGAAGTGATAGGCTCAGCTGGTGTGAAGAAATAATTTTTGGACTCAAAAATTGCATTGTCATTTTTCTGATCAATCCAGATTCAGTTTAGGGGATCTACCATCCGTTGCGTATACCATCTTGTCACGAGTGGAAATATCGTGGCAAACCTTGGCCGCCAGGTCTTTTTCAAGTTGTGCCTCTGAGTAAATTCGGTGTGATGTTGCTAATAGAACATCTGAAGCTCTGTGTCTTATATTGTATTCCGGTCGAATACCAGATAGGGGCAGCAAGAGATAGAGACTTTGATCATTTCCAAGAGAGTCATTAATATCTACAGCTTCCAACGCGCCTGCGCAATCAATTCCGATATTAAAATTTTGTAGCAACACATACACACTTTCAGGATGAAGAATATTCTCTCTTGAAGACTTCATAAAACAATAACTCTTTTATCGCGACCTAAGAGAATTATAACATATTGTCTCTCTATCGCTCCTTTCTGCACTCTCAGCCCCGATTTATTTCATTTTCTATTACACTCATAAAAAAACTCATCTCAATAAAATTAGTGTTTATTACGATATTATTATCTCCTAGGTCAAAAGACATGGTGGATACTTTGGCAATTGCTTAGCTGATTCCAATGCTCGTTCCGCAGTTTCTTTGACTTCTTCCCAATATTTTTTTTATCGTTTCATCCCGTTTTATTAAATACTAGCAGACGTACCCGGCTTCGCCCGAGGTTTTACCCGAGTAAAGGTTTGTCTAACGAACATTTGTTAAAACAATTCTCTATAAACTTATAAAAAAAAAGATATATTTTGATAATTTGAAACTCGTATATTTGAATCTCTCGATAAAGTGAACATTTTTTCCCGGTCCCTGTGTGCCGTGTCATCCTGAATTTTGTCTTTCATAATTTTCTACATTACAAAATCATCGTTTTATCTAGTGAACATTTTTTCCCGGTCCCTTGAAAAATACTCGATGAGGTTGAATAAATTCATGGTCGTTTATGGAAGATGGACGAAGTTCCCGGAGGTCATCTTGGGCAAGCTCCCGCGAGGCTTTCCCGCACAGCTGTGTCACCAACTCTGCCCTGATTGGTCGGTGGGTACTTGGAATGTCGGCCGGCGGCCGGGCGAATCCATTCTCTAACGGGGTGGGGCAGAACTAAGCCTATCTCCGTTGCAAGGTGGCGCTGCTTGCGAGTTAAAGCTACAATTCTGCAAATAACTCTAAGGATATTATAGATATTCAAGATATTATTTTTCGTAAACCTTTCCGGGGATATGCCTAATAATATCCCAAAATTTCACGGCGATTGGATGTACGGTTTTTGAATCTATAGAGTACACACAGACCACAGACAAACAGACAAACAGACAGACAGACATTCAATTTTATATATATAGATTTTCTCTTTTCCAAAGCAATGTCAGATTAAAACAAAGAGTATCTTTCCAATAAACTTAACCTCTTTTGTCTCTTTCCTCCTTCCCTGTTCTCGAATCACTTTTCATCGATCCGACGTCTGCAGTAATTACCGGTTCTCTTATTGGCTACACCTGGACGGCCCCACAAGCCTACGCTCCTATAGATTCATTAAAACTAAAATCATCTTATAAAAGTACAACTCTAAATCCCCGACATAGATGAAGATATATTCTTTGTGACTGCACCAAACTAACAAACTTAGGGGGAGAAGTTATTCAAAAATTATCTTTAGAACTCCCCTCTGTGATTTCCAACTGCCTTCCTTTCTTACGCAGTTCCAATAAAATTTGATCTCCTTGAATTTTGAAACAGTTTTTGGCTGTCAAAATTTTGCATCCCTCAACTCCTTTTTTTCATATCAAAGAAACCTTTTCACTTTTGTTTGAAATTGTCTTCAGTAAAATATATTATCATCATTGTTAAATCCTCATATTACGCATTTATTTATTTAATTATTTCCCATGTACACTAATATAATCTTACTCCTAATTCTGTCATCAATATCTTTGGACTACCTTAACCCATCTCTCACTCCCTAAACGTATGCTTCTACTGGAAGGTCCGGTCTGTCTATATTCTAATAATAGGTCTAGAAATAAAATAGAACTCTTGGGAGATGATGAATAAATGATACCTATATATATACGAAGTCAGGTGAGAAGCCATTCCAGTATAATCTTACTCCTAATTCTGTCATCAATATCTTTGGACTACCTTAACCCATCTCTCACTCCCTAAACGTATGCTTCTACTGGAAGGTCCGGTCTGTCTATATTCTAATAATAGGTCTAGAAATAAAATAGAACTCTTGGGAGATGATGAATAAATGATACCTATATATATACGAAGTCAGGTGAGAAGCCATTCCAGCATTTTCTTTCAAAGAAATTGCTATTGCTTACTGAAACAGGTAGCTGATATTGTTTTTAGATAATGCCAAGATATACTCCCCTGCGCAATTTCTTCTCTTTACAATAAACCCCCCCCCCCCTCCCCCTGTTGCTACATCCTCTTATACAATCCCTCACTGTTATCACAAATTAAATTTCTTAAGGTGAAAATATCAGGCCTCTAGGGAAAGTTTCTTTTCAAAATATTTAATCTCTTACTTTCGGTCACAAAAGCCCTAATACAGGAGAAAACACGATACAATAATACGTACACGATAGAAAATTTTATTGAAATTAAATTTCTGTCGCTCCTAAGTTTTCTCAGACGTTATCCAACACCACTCAATCTTCCTCCATTCCATTTTAGACCTTTTCTGGTTCGTTATTGTTGGCCATAATACTGCTTAGTTCAATATTGACTTTATACATTAAAACATTTTATTGATTAATTTTACAAATTGTAAAAGTCGATATAGTGTTGGAAAGGGGAAAAAGTTTGTAATACAGGCCTTTACGAAGAGTTAACGTTAAGTTTCTAGAAGTTCGTATATTTTCCGATGGGAATGTTTTGTTTGAGATTTTCGTATAAAATTCTTCAGTGGTATGTGCGTATGTTGTATGTTTTATCAAGATTAATTGTAACCCAATATTTAAATACATATTGGTATATATCTTAAATACAACAACAATAAAGCCTTTATTAGGAACACTCGTCCCATACAGAATTCTCCTAGATAGGTAAACAGAAGTAAACAATAGTAAACAGAAGTAAACAATAGTAAACAGAAGTAAACAATAGTAAACAGAAGTAAACAATAGTAAACAGAAGTAAACAATAGTAAACAGAAGTAAACAATAGTAAACAGAAGTAAACAATAGTAAACAGAAGTAAACAATAGTAAACAGAAGTAAACAATAGTAAACAGAAGTAAACAATAGTAAACAGAAGTAAACAATAGTAAACAGAAGTAAACAATAGTAAACAGAAGTAAACAATAGTAAACAGAAGTAAACAATAGTAAACAGAAGTAAACAATAGTAAACAGAAGTAAACAATAGTAAACAGAAGTAAACAATAGTAAACAGAAGTAAACAATAGTAAACAGAAGTAAACAATAGTAAACAGAAGTAAACAATAGTAAACAGAAGTAAACAATAGTAAACAGAAGTAAACAATAGTAAACAGAAGTAAACAATAGTAAACAGAAGTAAACAATAGTAAACAGAAGTAAACAATAGTAAACAGAAGTAAACAATAGTAAACAGAAGTAAACAATAGTAAACAGAAGTAAACAATAGTAAACAGAAGTAAACAATAGTAAACAGAAGTAAACAATAGTAAACAGAAGTAAACAATAGTAAACAGAAGTAAACAATAGTAAACAGAAGTAAACAATAGTAAACAGAAGTAAACAATAGTAAACAGAAGTAAACAATAGTAAACAGAAGTAAACAATAGTAAACAGAAGTAAACAATAGTAAACAGAAGTAAACAATAGTAAACAGAAGTAAACAATAGTAAACAGAAGTAAACAATAGTAAACAGAAGTAAACAATAGTAAACAGAAGTAAACAATTATCTACAGAAAGTGGAGTATAACATCGATCTTTCCTCAAGTTGGGTCCCTCTTCTGTATTACGCCTTTAAACTGTGCTGTTCTCCAGAATTTGTAAAAAGCGAATGCATTGATCCTACTTTTCACTACTTTTGCCAATAAAACGTATGGCGAAGTGTTTTCATAAACAATCTTTTGGCAGATTAATACTCTTTCATTCTCCAAAGCAGGACAGCAAAAACATGTAATGTGGAAAATCCTGGCTAAATTCCTATCTTGAATACATTGACAAAAGTTTGACTTCCTAGGTAAAAAAAGAATATACATGGTGTTTTATAAGGTGCTCCCCACAAAGAGCAACCTTGGAAGCAGAATATTTACAATTCATAACTATATTCATAAGAGTTCAATGGATTTGTGCACATTAATGTTAATAGCATTAGGTTATTTTAATCTTTTCCGATCTGGCTTCGAGGTGTTTGGTTCTGTCAAAAGTTTGACTTCCTAGGTCGAAGAAGAATATACGTGGTATTTTATAAGGTGCTCCTCACCAAGAGCAACCTTGGAGTCAGAATATTTACAATTCATAACTATATAAGAGTTTATATGAAAAATAGACACTTCGGCCAGTTGGAGTTTTTTATTTTCTCAACGTTTGGACAAAAATATTTTGTCTTCGTCAGGAGAAGTAATTAAAATAAAGCATTTGGCAAGGCGTTAAATATTATTCAGTGATAAAAGAGTTCAATAAGTTATACACATTGATATTGGTAGCATTAGGTTATTTTCATCTTGTTTGGTTTGGCTTCGAGGTTCTGTCAACCAGGGAAAGATGGATGTTTCAGATAGAGTTGATTTTGATATATTTATTGTTTTACTTAGTAGAAGAGCTAGGTTTGAAGGTTAAGGTTTCATTCTATCTTTTCTAATAATAATCATAGGTTCTTTATGAACTTTTTTACTCGATTATGTTAATAAAATTGCCTTTTTAACGACTATTTGGGGATTCACACACACACACACACACACACACAAAAGCCTTTATTAAGACACACAGGTCTTACAGAGGATTCTCCTTGGGGTTACAAAACGGAGAAACCTATGAAAGTGGGAAATAAAAAATGGAGAAAGATTATATACATTTGGTAAATATATACAGATTATAAGAAAGAATAAAAAATAAGAAGAATAAAAAAAAAATCAAAAAAAGAGAAAAAAAAATTTTTTGGAAATATGGATGGGAGAAGTGGAGAGCGAAAAGAGGAGAGAAAACAGGTATTTACATATGAAACAAGACCATTTAAGCACTCACACAGCACAGGTGGGCCATGTATTTTTTAAGAAATCTTTAAGAGATTTCCCAGGAAATCCTCGTGTTCAGGGTTGTAAGGTAAACACCGTTTTATCATTGTTAACTTATCGTATCTGCCTAAACAAATAATTGGATGTTGGTTCTGTCTTTCTCATCAAACAGAAATTTTTGGTATGTTTGAATGTTCGGTTAAGTCTTTCTTTTTTACAGCATTTTTATGGAAGTTATATAGATTTAGAGCTACTGAACTAATGTCTATAAAGTTGGATAATAAAGAATATAATGGTGATATATATATTCTCTAGTTGGAGTTCGTTAGGAGGTAGATACGTGAAGGTTATACAAGTCAGCAATGAATCTATGCTTGGGTTCATTTTAAGTAACCGAAATCCAATTAGTTTTCTCTTCAACATTGTCCAGTATGTGTTTATTTTTGATATAAATTCCCACAATGATGTCTTCAGAGCTTCTTCCCTGACCCGAGATTTTTCTGGCAAGTGATTGGTAAACCTGGAAATTCTCGATCTCGAGTTTTAGATAAAATTGGCACTAAGTTTCCGTTATAGCAAATATTTCAAATTGTTTAAAATAATTAATGAAAGGGAAAACGTATAAATTGGAAAAATTCCAATACATAATATTTACATAATTGTGACCAAGTTTTAATAGATGTTAAATCGAGTAGTTTAGTTTTCCATTCCTATTAGCTATATGTGATTGATGGTGATATTTTCTTGCCTGTAAAAAGAGATATGATGTGATCCTTCCAGTTCCTTTCTGAGTGTTTGCTATATCTCAGTTCCTTCTGAACTCATGATCTTATCATTTATAACTTGGTAAACAGTACTTCCCACAATCAACTTGCTATCTCGAAGTCTAGATGAGATTCCTTTAGCCAAAAGTTCTTTTCTCTTATTAATCAACAATCGACGCTGTTCTCTAACTTTTAAGGTGTAATCCTTATTTATGTAAATCCTTAATTGCTTAAGCTTGAATGCATTCCTAAATAGTTTTATTCTGTCTTCATATTTGGGTATTTCAACCAGTAGGGGTGCGCTCGGCCTTTTAGATAATCGATGACATTTAAGGATGTTAATATTCTCGGAGATTTGCATATTGTCCGTAATTATCTGTTTTATTTTTGCGAGAGATTCATCGCTTGTTTCATTTTCTTTCTTTTCGACTCCGTAAAAAATTAAATTACTTTCTCTCATTTTCATTTCCGTGAAATCTATTCTTTTCTCAATTTCTTGGATCCTTTCAGAATTCTTCGAGACAGATTTTACCGTGTTTTCCATAGTATTCTCCAGTTGTTGTATACGTCGATTTAATTTATCAACTCCTTGCTCTATAGAAAGTAATCTTGTCTCTAATTTATCCCCCCAGTTATCCATTTTATTTGAGATTGCACCAATCAATTGTCTATTTGGGGATTCACTTCAGAGACCATTTAAAAAATTAATATAATGTTGTAGTTTTCCTTTTATAAAATATGGAGCTCTGGTATTTTAGTGATATCTTATTATCAAATAATTCTATTTTTGAGCGTATTTTTCCTGGTTGCAATAACAATTTTAAAGAGTCATCAGTGAGAATTGGCAATTATTGAATGGTATGGGGTGCGCATTTTCTCTCTGTTGTTTGTTTTTCTTTTTAAGAAGAAGAATACTCTGGGATTTTTTACGTAATCAGCAAGACTTTTCTCTCGTTATCTTTATGTTTGGAAGATTACGAGTCCGTTTAGGGGATTCTATATATCGCCCCTAATTTAATGATGTCGTAAATGAAGAATATTTCTTTATAAAATTCTTTGATTTGTATCTTGACTGTGTGTGACATTTAAAAAAAATCCTTTTTTTTTTCTATTATGTGTAGATAATATTTTCTATTTGACGCATTTTTTACACAAAATATATCACCGGCCAATCAGAGTGATCAAGAGGTCCTGGCGCGCGGGGGGCGGGTGACCTCCGGGAACTACGTCCGGGACCGGGAAAATATGTTCACTAGATAAAACGATGATTTTGTAATGTAGAAAATTAGGAAAGACAAAATTCAGGATGACACGGCACACAGGGACCGGGAAAAAATAATCGCTTTATCTAGAGATTCACGACCATGACTTTATTCAACTTATCGAGTATCTTTCAAGGGACCGGGAAAATATGTTCACTAGATAAAACGATGATTTTGTAATGTAGAAAATTATGAAAGACAAATTTCAGGATGACACGGCACACAGGGACCGGGAAAAAAATGTTCACTTTATCGAGAGATTCTAATTTACGAGTTTCAAATTATCAAAATATATCTTTTTTTTTATAAGTTTATAGAGAATTGTTTTAACAAATGTTCGTTAGACAAACCTTTACTCGGGTAAAACCTCGGGCGAAGCCGGGTACATCCGCTAGTGCTTTATATAGAACAATTTTTAACGCCTTGCCAAATGCTTTATATTTACTTCTCCTGACGAAGACAAAAGATTTTTGTCGAAACGTTGAGAAAATAAAAAACTCCAACTTGCCGAAGTGTCTATTTTGCATATAAATATGAATGCCGGCCAGGCAACCTCTATCTTTACGATATATTATTATAGTGTTGGTAATTTACATCATATAATTTCGGGATCATTATAAAATAGTATGTGTCTCAATATATATAATAATTTTATATTATTTCTCATCTAGGTGGTATTTTCTATATTTTATCACTAAATTATACATATAGGAGATAGAAAGAGCGTGAAAAATAAATAAATAAAAAAATTTCAACTATATTAATGAACAATAAATAAAATTCAAAATTTCATCTTTTATAAAATATTAACATAATATTTTAAACATCTATATATTCTTTAATATTATTTTTGTTTAAAATGCACTTTTTAAGTTGTGAAAATATAAAAATATATATCGGTAAAAATAATTTGCCTCTATAATTAATTGCAGTTTATCATATTTAAATATTTTGTACTTAAAAAAAAAAGAGAGAATTTACAAAAACATCACTCAATAACCGCCAGTAAATAATATTTTTAAAAATCAAAGTAAAAAAACTATTTATAAATTGAATCCAATTATCGACGTTTCAATTAGGATACCACGTGATATTTTGACGTCATACTTTCTAAAAACTTAAATCGTCCACTAGAGAAACTGCAACAAATATTTGATTGAAATTTACAACACCAAACGAATATATAGTTATATAAAAACGTAGTTTCATATATCTAGAATTTTATTTGGCTACACATACCATATGCACAAAATTCCGCACACATAATTTCACGTTGATCAAAAATATTTGCGACAAAACAAAAGTAGTTATTTTTATATGGAAAAGTACATTCAATTTTTATAAAAAAAAAAAAAAAAAGAGGTAAGATTATTTATATTATGCATTCCCCTATCATAATATTTTTTATTTATGCAATATTATTTAAACATTTAAAAGCAGAAGACAATTTTTTTTATACACTATTTATATTATATTTCAGATTTATTCTCAAAATAATTATATCAAATTATATGTTTCATTGATGTGCGTTTTTTTTTAAATCGCTGTCTCCACATACACCTGCATATTTCGCAAAATATATATATTTAAAAAATAAAATTGAAAAAGTTATAAACATAATTTTGATTATAAATTCCAGCTATTTCGTAATTATCCATATCCATAATTTTGTAAATATTATTTTAATGATTTATAAAACAACACCAGTCGATATAGGTTTATCTTTAAATACACACACACACATAAGCCTTTATTAAGACACACAGGTCTTACAGAGGATTCTCCTTGGGGTTACAAGACGGAGAAACCTATGAAAGTGGGAAATAAAAAATGGAGAAAGATTATATACTTATCTTTAAATACATTACGGTCGATATATTTAAATATCGTTCTGAAAATAGAGCAATCCATACTTAAATCATTATTATATTGGCAAATAAATATTTTATTCAATCCAATATATGCCTTTTTATTTTCTAATATTTAAATATAAAAATGCTTTTGATATATAACCAATATAAATAAATATATCATATATTCGCATATATTTTAGTTGCCATATAAAAATATGTCATATATGAAAAGATTTATGCTCGGTACTTCTAAAAGCCAAAGATTAATTATAATTAAACAAAGTAAAAACACATTTGAAAAAAATTCTTGAAATGCTATTCTAATGCATTATCAAACTGCTGTTTTAATGTGACAAACACAGATGGGACTGGACAATATATAATACAAATTAAATCCAGAAGAGAAATTTAAATATGAAAAATCCGATTGAAGAGAAACAACATAAATTCACACACACAAAAGCCTTTATTAAGACACACAGGTCTTACAGAGGATTCTCCTTGGGGTTACAAGACGGAGAAACCTATGAAAGTGGGAAATAAAAAATGGAGAAAGATTATATACATATGGTAAATATATACAGATTATAAGAAAAAATAAAAAAATATATAAGAAAGAAAAAAAAAATTTTTTGGAAATATGGATGGGAGAAGTGGAGAGCGAAAAGAGGAAAGAAAACAGGTATTTACATATGGAACAAGTCAATTTAAGCTCTTCTGCTCACACAGCACAGGAAACAACATAAATTCCTTATTTCTAACTACTGTACTAAACCTGCATTTAAAACCTCATCCTGGAAGACAGCAAACCAAACGAATAAACACCTATTGATGTAGTATACTTTTATCATATATTTCATCATCTATTCTGTAAAAAAAAAACGTGTATTTGCAAACTATGCGGTAAGCAAGCGGAAAAGGAACATATGCTAATATGAAAAAAAATAAAAAATTAAAAGATAAAAAGGTCAGGTGTTGATATTAAAAATTGGGTTGGCCAAATATCAGGGAACAGGCTAAATCAATGTTTAGTTGATTTCTGTTCCATCAGATGGCGCTCTGCCTTCTTTAAAGCATATGTGCTGCTGGTCAGGATATACCATTTTTATTTTTAATATGTTAATATGTAAAAATCAATTCTCCTTTTCCCAACTTCTTTATGTAATGTAGATTAATTTGTTGCCTTCGTGAAGATGTCAAACACATCTAAAATTATGCTTTCTTTGTCTCCCTGAATATAAGAACTGTAATAAATTAAACATTCTAAATAGATAAAAAATAAAGGTCGCCTCTCCCGTCAAAATAGACTCTAAACTAAGCGCCATCTATTGACCGTCTCCGCAAACTATCGGACTCAGGTCAGTGACAAAGCCACAACACCAACTTTGGAAAACTGAGAAGGGTCCACCTAGAGACCAAGGTTTCGGGTTAATGGCTCTCTTCAGCCTAGGGCGGACTTTATTTCATCAGATCCACAAGGAATCAAATGAAATCTTCACAATCTTACAAAGAGGTGTTTAGCTGGCAGAGTTGATAGGACAAATCTATGATCAAAATATAGATGGTAATTTTGACAGGAGAGAGAGAGAGAGAGAGACAATTTTGACAATTGACATATTTTTATTGACATCCTGTCAATACATGTAAAGTGCACAGTCCGCACTAATAATGAGGATGATGGTTATAATAAAAAAAAATGATTTTGAAAATGATTGAATTTGAATGAAATTGAAAATGATTTTGCGTGTCAATTATAGATCAATTTATTCCGGGCAAAATTTCCATCTATTCTAAATATAGATATTATACTTTTTTTTGTCCAAGAAATGAACTAAATACCTCATTTATATATATACGAGTATATACTAGACGGATGACCCGGGCTTCGCCCCGGGATTGACCCGTGTGCATATCTACCCGAGTGATATATATTTAGATAAGATTTTTTTAAATAATTGTTTGTTATTAGCATTATCTATTTGTTTGCATCAGCATAATTTAATCTAATCTTTGATAGAGGGCGCTGTTCGTGAGCTAAGTAGAATAATTTGAATATATAGTTTTAATAATTGATTTATATATTTTTTAAAATAGTCTATCGTCTTCCCCGTATTTTTTTACCTATGTATGGAAATTTTGGTTTGAATTAGTGAACTACTGCGAATTTGTATACCGGACATACAAACAAACAAACAAACAAACATTGATTTATATATATATAGAAGATAATACAGCCCATAATTTTCTATGCCATATAAAAAATCATGAAAATATAATTTACATTATTAAAATTTTACACAAATAAATTTACTGGCAATGCGCTTCTTTTAAATATATCATCAAATATTATCTCTACAGACCTTACTGCAATGATATAAGTTATTGAATGAGAGGGCTTGGCTCATCATTCAATAACTTATATCATTGCAGTAAGGTCTGTAGAGATAATATTTGATGATATTTAAAAGAAGCGCATTGCCAGTAAATTTATTTCATAAGGTGGAATCCTCTGGTGTATAATAAGCAGCAAACATAAATAAATTCCGAGGATAAGTTTCTTTTATTTCAAAAATAATAGTCTTCGAGCTTTCGGGCGTAAATAGCCCTTCTTCAAGAAAATAGGAAGTAATTTTAAATTAAATTTTGAATTTCAAATAGAAATTTTAGATTAGAACTAAATCACGTGGATACGAGATTCACTCACGCTATGCAGGACCAAAGAAAAACACCATCTAATTGTTTACAAACATTTCTATTTGAAATTCAAAATTTAATTTAAAATTACTTCCTATTTTCTTGAAGAAGGGCTATTTACGCCCGAAAGCTCGAAGACTATTATTTTTGAAATAAAAGAAACTTATCCTCGGAATTTATTTATGTTTGCTGCTTAGTAAATTTATTTGTGTAAAATTTTAAGGATAGATGGCAATTAAATTTAATTTACTAATTTACATTATAATTTTATAAATATAAAAAAGATATAAAAGTCGAAAAATATGTATTCTTAAACTTTACCAATCAATTTGTCTCATCAAACGTATTTTCATTAAACAATTAATTACTTAATTTTAAACACCAAACAAAATATATTATTATCACTAACATTTTAAATGCTTTTTTTTTCTTCACCTCTAAAAACAAACATAAAAAAAAATTAAAAGGGAATAAAAACAAAAGAGAAAATAACATTTAAAAAAGAGAAGCCTAAATGGCAGTTTTGTACAAAGTTGCCAAATTAAAATGCACGGTGGGTAATTATAAAATGGTGTAGTACAAATGTTTGTTCTTCTGTCGACAATTAAAGGGTTTCTGGAGAAATATCTAAATTAACGTTCACTTTTGATGACTTTTTTTTTAACCAATTAGCAACTACGTTTTTTTTTTTTATTTCCTGGTCTGGAAATGTCAAAAAAGCAGCAGATCAATTTAAATTCCTCAGAAGTAATTAGTGATCTTTTTTTTTAAACTTTATTTTTACTCTGTGTCACTCCCCTTCCCCCCCATTCCTTTTTTTTTCAAGTTGGCAAATAGTGGTGTTTTTGTTAAATTAAATTTGGAAGATATTTGGTGTGGGGTAATATATATATATATCTCAAATTTGGAATAATTTCTATATGTTGTTCTCAATATTTATATATTTGTGGTTTCTATGATTATTTATTATAATTTTTCATGTTGTATATTCGATTTTCTTCCATTACTGGAAGTTCGTGGCCATACAAGCAAATGAAAGTCATCTCATTCGTTCTGTTTTCCGTCTAGCCTTCTTATTTCTGTGCTGAGAACATGGACGAGAACCTCTACGTATGTTTTCCCACGTGACGCAACGGAGCGTGACCTTGGCTGCACGGGTGAGTCAGTTGTTGTTTGGCTCTCTGTATAGATGGACATTTAAACATGGTGGCAGCGATAGCTGGATAAAATACGAACCCGTATATTGCAAAATATCGATTTTTGTGTACCTTGGAAGATAATTCAACATGGCTCAGATTCAACCTCCAGAAACTTTCGACTTCTCGACTCCCAACGAATGGCCCAAATGGAGGAAGAGATTCGAACGATACCTCGTGGTCAGTGGAATGAAGAAGAAAGAGGAGGCGGACAAGATCGATTTGTTCATGTACTTGATGGGCGACCGCGCGGATGATATATTCAGGACCTTCAAGTTCGAAAAGGAGGAAGAGGCAACGAAAATTGATTCCGTCCTCAAGGCGTTCGACAGCCACTTCTGTGTCAGGAAGAATATTATCTACGAACGTGCGAAATTTAATTCAAGAATCCAAGAGGATCGGGAGCCAGTGGACGAATTCATCACTTCATTGTACAAATTGGCTGATAGTTGCGAATTTGAGGGTCTTCATGAGCAGTTGATCCGTGACCGAATAGTGGTTGGAGTGAGGGACAAAGCTTTATCTGAAAGAATGCAGTTGGACAGCGAACTGACTTTGGAAAAGGCGGTGAAAATGGTTCGACAGCAGGAAGCCGTTCGACAGCAGCAAGTCGACCTGCAGCGTCCCTCAGCAAGCCAAAAGGTCAATCAGGTGAAGTTCAACTCGAAGAATTTTTCACCGAAACAACAACAGCAGCCTTCGAGGAAGAAGGAGAAGTCAGCCAAAACAAGATCACGATGTCCAAAATGCGGAGGTTTCACCCACAGGGAAGGACAGGCTTGCCGTGCTGAAGGACAGAAATGTAACCTGTGTTCAAAAACTGGCCATTTTGCAAATTGCTGCCCAGATAAGCAGGCGAAGACTGCGGAAGTCAAAGCTGTTTCTGAACTTGATGAAGAAATTGGTTTTCTCCTGGAGGTCTCAGCTGTGGAGGATTCATCTAATCTCGATTATGATGAAGGCGAGTGCAGGAGGCGATGGACAGCAGAAATCCAAGTGAACGGGAAAAAGGTGAAGTTCAAGCTCGACTCCCAGGCGGATGTTACATGTGTTCCTCTGTGTCTCTTCAAGAAGATAATGGGACAGCAACGACTAGTGAAAAGTGATATCAACCTTAGAGCTGCTGAATTCTCCGAACTTCAGACTGTGGGTATGTTTATATCAACGCTGCGAAATGGCAATTATCAAATCAAGGAGAAGATTTATGTCATTCGTCGTTTGAGTGAACCTCTTCTGAGTCGCCGGGCATGTGAGCTCTTGAACCTGGCGAGGCGAATTGAAGTGGTTGCGACGAGAATCAACCCGATCAAGGACGAGATGTTGACGAAGATTTTTGAAGCTCAACAAGAAGATACGACCCTGGAAGCAGTAGTCAACTACCTTGAGCAAGGCTGGCCAGATAAGAAGAAGATGTCACAGGCTCTGCTCTCTTATTGGCATGTCAAGGATGAACTCGGCGTTCAAAATGGACTACTGATGCGTAGCTGTCGTCTTGTTATTCCAGCAAGTATGAAACTGGAGATCCTAGATAAGTTGCACGCTGGGCACTTCGGGATTACAAAAACAAGACTTCGCGCACGTGAGACGGTATGGTGGCCTGGAATTTCGGAGGAGATCGCGGAAACAGTCAGAAAGTGCAGTGTTTGTATCCAGGAAGCCGTCTCAAAACATGAACCTTTGATACCAACCAACTTTCCTACACGACCGTGGCAAAAGATTGGAATGGATTTGTTCAAGTTCGAGAATAAGTGGTATCTAGTCGTCATTGACTATTATTCTCGCTATCCTGAAATGGTTCAGCTGGATCGGCTCACAGCCAGTGTGGTGGTGCGTAGTTGCAAATCCATATTTGCCCGACATGGAATACCAGAAACTGTTGTAAGCGATAATGGGACGCAATTTGGAGCTGCTCGTGAATTTGCAAATTTCGCAAGGCAGTACGGATTCACACATGTCACTTCAAGTCCTCGATTCCCGCAGAGCAATGGGATGGCAGAAGCAGGTGTGAAAATTGCTAAGTTGATCCTCAAGAAAAATCAAGACCCATCGCTTGGACTCCTGGAGTATCGATCGACCCCTTTGGAGAACGGTTACAGCCCTGCTGAGCTTCTCATGGGACGTAAACTCCGAACGACCTTGCCAATTGCACCAGAGAATCTTAATCCAAAGTTGGTGGACTCTCAGACCCTGAAAAGAAAGGAGGGGAGAAGGAGAAAGGATATGAAATCCAGATATGATCGACGCTGCGGAGCTACGGACATGGAGGAGCTATCCGAAGGTGACACTGTTTGGATTACAGATATGCGAACCTGGGGGATTGTAAAGAAGAAAGCATCGACACCAAGGTCGTATATGGTTGATACTCCAGTTGGGACTTTACGTCGAAACAGGTTCCATCTACGAAAAGGATATGCAGTGCAATATCCAGCTGACCCATCGACGCCGACCTTTTCGGGAGAGGAACTGGTTGAAAATGAAAAGACCCCAGTTGTGGATTATCCCTCTAACGACTCAGAAGACGGCCAGATAAGAACCCGGAGTGGACGAATTGTTAAACCTGTGGATCGCCTTCATTATTAATTATATTATGCATTTAAAGTTTGTAATGTATATATATATTTCAAATCTTAAAAAGGGGGATGTGCTGAGAACATGGACGAGAACCTCTACGTATGTTTTCCCACGTGACGCAACGGAGCGTGACCTTGGCTGCACGGGTGAGTCAGTTGTTGTTTGGCTCTCTGTATAGATGGACATTTAAACATTTCTTTCACAAGGTCGGTCTAGTTATTTGTCTAAGTTGGTCTCAGTCATCTTCTGGATCTTCCTACCCCCCCCCCCCCCCCTCTCTCCCTTTATTTATTCAATTTTGTAATTACCCATATATATAATCAACAACAACAACAAAAAGCCTTTATTTAGGGTCACTGACCCTATACAGGATTCACCAGAGGTATGCATAAGAACAAAGCAGTGAGACAAAGGAAATAACGATATATACAGAGTAAGAAGAAAAAGAAAAAAAAACAAGAAAAGAAAAAAAATAAGAAAGAGGGAAGCAAGAAATCAACACAAAAAGAGTAGCAGTAAGAAAGTGAGGAGTGAGTGTCACTTGGCCTTCTTCTGAGATATGGATTTGTGGAAACCATAAAACGCCGTAGCAATATACTTATTCTGGGTCATATTGTCAATTATTGATGGAAGTGAAGCACAGAGTTGCCCAGTTTCCATATATATAATCTTATATGAGCATTGTAATAAATCTGTTTCAATCTCTCTTTCTCTCTCTCTCTTTTATTCTCATACTCGCCACTTCCAAAATCCAAATATTTATTATAACTAGACAAAGTAAAAATACATCATTTAAAGAAATTTCTTGGAATGCATTCTAATGCATCGTCAATCCGCTGCTTTAATGTGATAAACACAGAGAAGATTGGACAATATATAATACGAATTAAATCCAGAAGAGAAATCCAAATAATCTCCTATAGAATTCCCGTTCTATTCTGATGTAATGTGAGATCATAGTATCCCCCAAAATTTAAACTTCATTGTTTTGAATTAGAATTTTCTGAATCGATAGTTTGTATTTAGTTCATCTTGAAGCCACACAATACTGTTTACTTTGTACACACACACAAACTAACAGAACGTATATTAAAGATTTTAATTCTTTCTTTGATGGTTTTTTGACAAGGGCTCAAGATTTACTACCAGAGATGATTAGGAAGTATACCAATGCATTAAAAAAAATGTTAATTTTGATAGCGTTGGATAAGTTTTTGCTTATCCAAATTGATATTAATCCACTCATCTGTTTAATATGTCAGTCTTCTCTTATATAACAAATGAAAACATTAAGACGCGAATGTTTCTTTTCATGTGAAAAGGAACAAGTTATGTAGTCATAACTTCAAGATATACATACTTGGGATTCCCTCTGACACCAACAATAACAACTACTCACCCGGCAAATTACTTTAAAGGAAAAGCACTTACAGCAATTAACGTCACACACCCAATATTAATAAAATCCAAAGCAAAGTCAATAAATTTATCAATCAAACTCTTTGATACAATAGTGAGAGCTGTCCTGATGTATGCCGCTCCATTGTGGGCAACAGAGTATACAAGACATATTTATCCGTAGGTTCCTGAATCTGCCCAGATACACTGCAGGCTACATAATCAGATTAGAAACCGGTCGTATCGCTTTGAGTGTAACAGCTTTAAAATTAACCCTGAAGTATTGGCTGCGGGTGTTGAATATGAGCAGTGACAGATTTCCGCGTATATGTTTTAATAGAACACGGGAAC
>CP092878.1:11160553-11185428 GCA_030710605.1 Cordylochernes scorpioides | reverse complement strand
CTCTTTTGTTTTTTATTCCCTTTTAATTTTTTTTTATGTTTGTTTTTAGAGGTGAAGAAAAAAAAAGCATTTAAAATGTTAGTGATAATAATATATTTTGTTTAGTGTTTAAAATTAAGTAATTATTGTTTAATGAATACGTTTGATGAGACAAATTGATTGGTAAAGTTTAAGAATACATATTTTTCGACTTTTATATCTTTTTTATATTTATAAAATTATAATGTAAATTAGTAATTAAATTTAATTGCCATCTATCGTTAAAATTTTACACAAATAAATTTACTGGCAATGTGCTTCTTTTGAATATCATCAAAATATTATCTCTACAGACCTTACTAATGATATAAGTTATTGAATGAGAGGGCTTGGCTCATCAGTAGTGATAACTTATATCATTGCAGTAAGGTCTGTAGAGATAATATTTGATGTTATTTAAAAGAAGCGCATTGCCAGTAAATTTATTTGTGTAAAATTTTTAATAATGTAATTATATTTTCATGATTTTTTAAAATGGTATAGAAAATTATGGGCTGTATTATCTTCTATATATATAAAAATCAATGTTTGTTTGTTTGTATGTCCGGTATACAAATTCGCAGTAGTTCACTAATTCAACCAAAATTTCCATACATAGGTAAAAAAATACGGGAAAGACGATAGACTATTTTAAAAAATATATAAATCAATTATTAAAACTATATATTCAAATTATTCTACTTAGCTCACGAACAGCGCCCTCTATCAAAGATTAGATTAAATTATGCTGATGCAAACAAATAGATAATGCTAATAACAAACAATTATAAAAAAAAAATCTTATCTAAATATATATCACTCGGGTAGATATGCACACGGGTCAATCCCGGGGCGAAGCCCGGGTCACCCGTCTAGTATATACTCGTATATATATAAATGAGGTATTTAGTTCATTTCTTGGACAAAAAAAAAAGTATAATATCTATATTTAGAATAGATGGAAATTTTTCCCGGAATAAATTGATCTATAAAATCGCCTCTATCTCTCTCCTGTCAAAATTACCATCTATATTTTGATCATAGATTTGTCCTATCCACTCTACCAGCTATACACCTCTTTGTAAGATTGTGAAGATTTCATTTGATCTAATGAAATATAATCCGTCCTGGGCTGAAGAGAGCCATTAACCCCGAAACCTTGGTCTCTAGGTGAACCCTTCTCAGTTTGCCAAAGCTGGTGTTGTGGCTTTGTCACTGACCTGAGTCCGCTGGTTTTGCGGAGACGGTCAATACACGGCGCTTAGTTTAGCGTCTATTTTAATACGGGAGAGGCGACCTTTATTTTTTTTTATCTATTTAGAATGTTTAATTTATTACAGTTCTTATATTCAGGGAGACAAAGAAAGCATAATTTTAGATGTGTTTGACATTCTCACAAAGGCAACAAATTAATCCACATTACATAGAGAAGTTGGGAAAAGGAGAATTGATATTTACATATTAGCATATTAAAAATAAAAATGGTATATCCTGACCAGGAGCACATATGCTTTAAAGAAAGCAGAGCGCCATCTGGTGGAACAGAAATCAACTAAACATTGATTTAGCCTGTTCCCTGATATTTGGCAAACCCAATTTTTAATATCAACACCTGACCTTTTTTATCTTTTATTTATTTATTTTTTTTTCATATTAGCATATGTTCCTTTTCCGCTTGCTTCCCGCAAAGTTTGCAAATACAAGTCTTTTTCACAGAATAGATGATAAAAGTATACTACATCAATAGGTGTTTGCTCGTTTGGTTTGCTGTCTTCCTGGATGGGGTTTTTAATGCAGGTTTAGTACAGTAGTTAGAAATAAGGAATTTATGTTGTTTCTCTTCAATCGATTTTTCATATTTGGATTTCTCTTCTGGATTCAATTTGTATTATATATTGTCCAGTCCCCATCTGTGTTTGTCATATTAAAACAGCAGTTTGATAATGCATTAGAATGAATTCCAAGAAATTTTTGAAAATGTGTTTTTTACTTTGTTTAGTTCTAATAATCTTTGGCTTTTAGAAGTACCGAGTATGAATCTTTGCATATATGCCATATTTTTATATGGCAACTAAAAATATATGCGAATATATATATCTATATATATAAAAATGAATGTTTGTATGTTTGTTTGTTTGTTTGTATGTCCGGTATACAAATTCGCAGTAGTTCACTAATTCAAACCAAAATTTCCATATATAGGTAAAAAAATACGGGGAAGACGATAGACTATTTTAAAAAATATATAAATCAATTATTAAAACTATATATTCAAATTATTCTACTTAGCTTGAGAACAGCGCCCTCTATCAAAGATTAGATTAAATTATGCTGATGCAAACAAATAGATAATGCTAATAACAAACAATTATAAAAAAAATCTTATCTAAATATATATCACTCGGGTAGATATGCACACGGGTCAATCCCGGGGCGAAGCCCGGGTCACCCGTCTAGTATGATATATATTTATTTATATTGGTTATATATATATATATATTAAAATAATTTTTATATTTAAATATTAGATAATAAAAAGGCATATATTGGATTGAATAAAATATTTATTTGCCATTATAATAATGATTTAAATATCGATTGCTCTATTTTCAGAATGATATTTAAATATATAGAGTATAAACTCGTATATAAAGATAAACCTATATCGACTGGTATTGGGTTATAATCATGAAAATAATTTTAAAAAATTATGGATATGTGTGATAATTACGGAATAGCTGGAATTTATAATTAAAATTATGTTTATATCTTTTTTTTTTTTTTCAATTTTATTTTTTAAATATATATATGAGAGAGAGAGAGATAGATGTAACCCGGGCTCCTGGAGCGCAACACGCCAACTACCCGGGCTGTCCAGCAGTCTAGTTTAGAATACTAGTCACGTCCTGTACGGGTTGCTGAGCTAAACCAGTCCACCAGGAAGTTCCATGCAGGCAGAGTTACTGGTAGGCGGGCCAGTGATGAGGAATCGAAGTCTGCCTGTCCAAGCAGTAAAGCCGTTTGCGTCCTGTGCCTCAGGAAAGCAGGGCAGTCGAACAAGAGATGATCCACTGTCTGGGGACATTCAAGGCAGTGAGGACAGGTTGGGTCTGTGCCAGGATACCAAAGTGCAAAGTCCGCCAAAACGTGGCCGTGGCCAGTAAGGATGGTAGTAGTGATCTCCCCGTGTCGGATTTTGGGAAGGAATTTTAGGAGTTGACATGGAGTAGATGTGATCCTCCTAAAGAATCTGGTGGAGTGGTCTTGTGTGTATATGTCCGTCCAGGCAGCAAGAGCAGAGGCACGAGAAAGGTTCCGGGCATGACTTCGTGGCAAGATAGAATAGGAAGAAGGTAGGGTGGAAGAAGCAGCGTTCCTTGCAGCTCTATCAGCCCTTTCGTTTCCGTCGATCCCACTGTGGCCGCGAACCCAACAGAGGTTAATGTGAGGAGCACTGTCCAGGGCTAATATAATTTCTGCCACTAGAGCAGACTGGGCTGGCCCAGAACTGCAAATGGTCGCCAGAGCAGATTGGCAGTCTGAGGCAATGGTTATTCCCAAGCCGGTTGAATCATTCCCCGCAATGCGAACGGCCCAAAGTATTGCAAGGAGTTCTGCCTGGAAGGCTGTACAGTTTGGATGAAGCCGAAGAAGTACTGGAGGCTGTTCTGGTGAAGGAAGGACTACAGCGGCCCCAACTCCTATGTCACTTTTTGATCCGTCCGTGTAGATAATTGGGGTTGTAACCACTTCAAAGTTCAGGCTGAAAGAAAGAAGTCGTCTAAAGGAGGGTAGGGCAATGCAGCCGGACCAGGTTTGATCTCAAAGCCTCCCTCATTGATCTGCTTGAGGAAAGCCATCCGGCTCCTGATGATGATGTCGAGAGGTGGGCTTCCAGTGATGGATATGGCTGGTATGGTTGGGGTGCAAGGACCCCCTCTCAAAATACGTCCTGCGAAGGTGTAATGGAGGCTTCTGAGCTGCCGGATTCCTTCATTGGCGGAAGCACGACTACCCCAGGCTGAAACTCCGTATAGGAAGGCCGGGATGACAACTGCAGAAAAAATGTTTCTTCCAGCTAAGAAGGAAAGTCCATATTTACCTTGAATGGCGTAGGCGAGACGTGGAATAATGTACTTACATCTACGAGTCAGGTTACGTAGGTGTGCGACAAACCGGCGAGTTTGGTCGAATTCCACTCCTAGGATGGTGATGGATTTACCAATGTTGATTGGTTGGCCCTCAATTTTCAGTCCCGGATCCGGGTTCGGGCGAACCCTTCTCCACTGGAAGATACAGGCCTGTGTCTTGCTGGGGTTAAGGTGGAGACCGTTGTCTGAGCACCACGAGGCCAGAATATTCAAGAAGTCATTGGTTGCTCTTATTGGCAGCCGACCACGGACTTGAATGAGGAGGGTGAAGTCGTCCGCGTAGCCAACCAGTAGACTCTCTCTGATGAGGAAGTGGGTAAAGAGGTGCCTAGCTATCACATTCCACAGGAAAGGACTTAAGACAGAGCCTTGAGGAGTGCCGAGCTGGGAAAAGGTGGAGGCTACGACAGACCATGTAGAGTAGGAAGTCTCTCTATCTTCCAGGAAGCTCTGAACCAGACAAATTAGCAGTCTTGGACAAGCGAGACGTATGAGGCTCTGAACAATAGCAGGTCGCCAAACAGTGTCAAAAGCTCTGCTGATGTCAAGACTGATTGCTAGGGTTTTCCTCCAGTGTGACAGTCTGCTGTCAATGAACTCGGTAATTTTGGTCAGAGCATCTTCTGCAGAACGGCCATGAAGAAAACCAAATTGGTTGTCGGAAAACCAGCCATGTCGATCTGCCAGCCATTTGAGTCTTTCCAAAACACACCTTTCAAATACTTTGGCCAGAGTGTTTAAGAGTGTTATCGGCCTATACCTATCTAGCTGGTTTGAGGCTGTGCTAGAGGCTTTGGGGATTAGAATGAGGCGGCCTTCTTTCCAGGGACGGGGGAAGTGACCCATCTGGAGGCATTTGGTAAATATATTCGCCAGTAGTAGATGTAATGGAGTGTCACCCAGGATCAGGCAGAGTATACCGAGACCATCAGGACCCGGAGCCTTCCTTTTACCACAACGATGAATAGCTCTGGAGACTTCCCAAGGCTGGAAGTCTGGTTCGTCCGAGAAAAGAGGAATGTTGACTCTAGGTGGGTGTGGCCGATTATCTGGGAAGGAAATGTTCCAAAACTGCCCGGCACGTCTCTTCTGCCGTGAAGGGGGAACCGTCGTTACGTTTGAGAAGGGGAGGGCCCCTGTGAGTACTTCGCCCTTGAGATATGAAGCGGTGGATGGCGCTCCATGAAGCAGCAGAAACCTCCTCGCAGAGGTTGAGCCAGGATTTACGCTTGGCCTTCCGGATCGCTGCTTTTAGTCTGTTGTGGAAGGCTCGGTAGACGCCACGGAAGAAATTCCTAATCGGACTCTGAGTGTGCTGAGAGCAGCGGCGAAGGGAAAGGACCAGTCTTCTCAAGCGACTCAACTCGGGAGTCCACCAAGGTTTAGATGGTTTGGATGAGTTGGAACGTCTCCGCATGGAGGAGTCGCAGGCACCTTGTAGGATGGAAGTTAGAAGACGAACCACTCTATCAATTTCTTCAGGAGTAGAAGCTTCTTGAAGTCGTGAGACCGCTTGATTCAGCGAGGAATCGAGGAAGGCGATGAACGAATCTCGCTTACATGAAGACTCGACCCATGTGGTCCTGTGTTCAGTTACGACCATATCTGGGAATTCAGAGAGGATGGGGATGTGGTCAGTGAAGGCCAATTCTCCCAATAGGCGTCTGGTAACATGTATAGTCAGAGAATTGGTCGCCAGAGTGACGTCTATGGAAGACGAGAGGTTCCCATTAGACCAAGTGAACTGCACTGGGGGCCTAAGATATGGAGGTCATTAAGCCTAGAAAAGTCTTCAAGACTTTCACCTCGTGAATCAAGTCTCGCCCCTATACCCCAGCATGGGGAGTGAGCATTGGCGTCCATTCCTAGGATTAACGGAAATTGGAACCTGTTGTTGATTGACTCAAGGTGAGGAAAAAAATTCGTCCGCCTCCCTGAGACCGTGCCAGTAGGCCGAACATATCAAGACTGGCTGGTGTCCCTGGCTGACAGCAATGCATGTGATATTGGAGTCAGACGTATCAATAGGTATGGATTGAAGGTTTGAACGGGCTATAATTCCTGATGGGATGTAGGGTCCGGGGGCACAGAAAGTTTGAAAGCCCGGAGACGGCCAGTAGAAACGAGCGGGGAGTTCTTGAAGAAGCACGATGTCAGCTTGAGTCGTATTGGCAAGATCAGCAAGCTCCAAGATGGCGGAAGGAGACCTGTGGGCATTGGCCTGCAAGATTCTTAGGGGTCTAGACATGATTCTTGGATTGGGCGATTTTCGCCTTCACAAATGGACACAAGGAAGATGTAGCCAGATGGTTGATGGCAGCACCAGCTTTTTTACTGCAGCGGCAGCAGCGTGCCTGGCTTGCCTCGACGGCGCACTGTTTGCCTTCGTGCTCAGTAGACCCGCATTTGTAGCAAGTCGGATGGGCAGCAGTGCAGTAAGGGGGCTCGGTGTCCAAATCCTGCAGCAGCGGAAGCACTGTTTCAGGGAGTGACTCCTCTCAAACCTATGCATTAAGCCCGCTATCGGAATCCGTCCTTGTTGTCCCAGAATTTCAGCTACCTTGTTATCCACCTCCACGAACACTGTAGCAGCGCCCATGCATTGTTTCCAGAACGGTGCACCACCTTGATGGAGCGAAGACCTGGCAGGGATTGGATGGCGTGGTTGGAGGAAAGACCAGTACAAATCTCCTCATCGGACACATTGTTATCGACACTGAATAGGCAGTATCTCGGTAGAATGGTAGGGCGCTCATGGCAGGACAGGCTAGATGGAGTGTGGCCAATTTAGATGCCAGGTTTTTGGCCACTTCGTCCGTGCTGGTATGAAGTACCACTTTGCCACTGGAGTTGATGGAGGCTACCATGTCCTTGGAGGTTGTGAGTGAAGGGTCAGCCTTTTGAATTTCCTTCAGAATATCCCTCGGGTTCGCTTTGGGATCGACCGACCTCACGACGACATGAGATTTGAAGGAGGGGGCTAGATTTACAAAGGCGGGCTTTGATTTGGTTATTGGAGGTGCAGTCATACCCGGCTTGGCTTCAACTGCCGCAACAGAGGCGAAAGATGTGGAGGGAGAAGGAGCGCTTTCTGTAGGCTGAGGTCTGCTATAGCTAGCACCCTTGAAGGCATCTTCAAGTAGAAGTTCAGCTTTTTGAGCGACGCTTAACAAGAGACCCCTGGTAGCCATGTTTTTCTTGGAAGGCGAGTCAAGGCTGGAGTCAGCAAGAATGGCCTCAAGAGTGCGGCAGGCGAAGTCGAAAAGATTTGCCGTGCTGTTAAACTTGAACTTGTGCTGAGAAGATGGGGGAGACTCATCATATTCGGGGCGGGGCCGCTTGTTGGAATTTGGCAGGCTCCCATCACCGCCGCCATGTTTGTTCAACACCATGACGGAAAAAGAAAGGATTTTTACAAAATATGTGCCAGTAATTGATAAAATTAAATGAATATATGAAATTAGAAGAGATATTAAATATATAAGAGTAAATTTAAAGAAAGAAAACCGTTAAATATAATATTAAAGAGATTTGTTTACCGGAACTAAATAAAACGCACGTAACTCAATATGTTTTTTCGTTCTCAATTCTCTATCGTGTTAACACGATTTAAAAAAAATAAATATACAGTATGCGTATTCAACATTAATTGATGAATTTAAAATCTAGTTGAAAACAAAGAGGATCGATCTTTGGATAAATATTGATTTTTTTAAAAATATATATCTTATTAATATTAAAAAGAAATGGCGTCGTATTTACAATGACTCGGCAACGTTTAAACTCTTTGTAGAAGAAAACGGATACAACATATGAACAATATTAAGAAAAAGGCATCTCCTTATCATATGAACAATGTTTTTTTTTTTATTTGTAGTTGAACTTAAATATATATTCTAGACAACATCTAATGCCTACGGCCATACCACGTTGAAAACACCGGTTCTCGTCCGATCACCGAAGTTAAGCAACGTCGGGCCCGGTCAGTACTTGGGAGGGTGACCACCTGGGAACACCGGGTGCTGTAGGCTCCTACCATTTTTTTTTTTTTTTTTAATTTATGATTTCTATCTAATAGAGTAAATTCTTTTTATTTACAATATTTTTATGCATTTCGGCCCAATTTTTATATTTTATTTCTTCATCACTTTTTACATAGAATTCTTTATATTTAAATACACCCCAGAACAATAAACATTTTTATTATTACCAATTTAAGGAGCTGAAGAGAGAAGATAGTGTGTGTTAATTAAGTGATTTACACACAGTTATTTACACAGATAATTTATTCCCCTGAGGAAGATGACAATAATTCACTGAATGACAGGAAATAAATAATAGAGTCACAAATGGCCTCACCTACTTATTTATTTTATAACAATTTCAATATGACATAGTTTTCCTGAACACTATACTGAACACTGAAAATACTTTATTCCTATCTGTCTTAGGTCATTCCTGTCCAAGGTTTGTCTTGAATGGTCACCACTACCATCCTTAATGGTCACGTTCTTGTAGATCTCTGACATAGAGATCCAACATGTCCTCACTGCCGGGAAGAACCACAGACTGATCTCTTCTTCTCTCCAGCTATTGTACTACACAGGCTACAAACACTACTTGTAGTACAAGTCCTGCCTCTACTTCCTGACTTGTCCTGGAACTACCTGGTTTCACCGCAGCTCTCCCCATGACTAGAACTGTGGCAGCCGGGTAGTTGACGATTTTCACTCCAGAAACCCGGGCTACCTCTATTTTCTCTATTGGAGATCTTGAAGAAAAACTGATGTTTTCTGAAAAAAATAATGCCAAACATTTTTATCCGAGTTACAATCATGGAAAACGCACTATAAAAGAAATTAATTCAATCAGAAACATCTTTTTTAACATAAAAGTAAAATCGAAAGAAGTTCGTTTTTATGACCAAATAGTAGCTCGACGGTGGCGCTCGAGTGGCAGAATTGAGAACTAAAATTGGCTTTATAAAAATGACGTCTGAATTGAATTGAAATTTAAATATAGTCAACTTAATAATTGTATAATCATATTTATGTATATTAGCGTATCCCCCAAACACGTAAATACATTCAAATTTCGCTTTAAACGGCTCAAAAATACCAAAGGAAATTTAGTTCCTACTTCTGCCACTCGAGCGCCACCGTCGAGCTGATGTTTAGTCCATAAAAGATGAATACTTTAATTTTCACAATGCTGATATCTTTTTATGAAAAAAAAATTGTATATGTGTGATTATAGTTTATTTGAATATAAACAAACTTTTTATATAGAGTCAACTTCAGTTTTTGTTTTTTTTTTATAACAAAAACATTTGATTTATAGAATAGTTCCAATTTGCTTTCATAGATGGCACTACGTCCTCGCATATTTGAATATGTTTTATCGTTCTCAATTCTCTATCGTGTTAACACGATTTTAAAAAATAAATATACAGTATGCGTATTCAAAATTAAGTAATAAATTTGAATCTATTTAAAACAAAGAGGATCGTTGGAATAAACAAAGATTTTCATTTAAATACATCTTAATAAATGGCGTCATATTTACAATGACTCGGCAACGTTTAAACTCCTTGTAGAAGAAAGCAGATATCAACATATGAACAATGTTTTTTTTTTTCAAGTGTTGAACTTAAATAGATATTCTAGACATGGGCTAATGCCTACGGCCATACCACGTTGAAAACACCGGTTCTCGTCCGATCACCGAAGTTAAGCAACGTCGGGCCCGGTCAGTACTTGGGAGGGTGACCACCTGGGAACACCGGGTGCTGTAGGCTCCTACCATTTTTTTTTTTTTTTTTTTAATTTATGATTTCTATCTAATAGAGTAAATTCTTTTTTATTTACAATATTTTTATGCATTTCGGCCAATTTTTATATTTTATTTCTCTATTACTTTTTACATAGAATTCTTAATATTTAAATACACCCCAGAACAATAAACATTTTATTATTACCAATTTAAGGAGCTGAAGAGAGAAGATAGTGTGTGTGTTAATTAAGTGATTTATACACAGTTATTTACACAGATAATTTATTCCCCTGAGGAAGATAACAATAATTCACTGAAATGACAGGAAATAAATAATAGAGTCACAAATGGCCTCACCTACTTATTTATTTTATAACAATTTCAATATGACATAGTTTTCCTGAACACTATACTGAACACTGAAAATATTTTATTCCTATCTGTCTTAGGTCATTCCTGTCCAAGGTTTGTCTTGGAATGGTCACCACTACCATCCTTACTGGTCACGTTCTTGTAGATCTCTGGCATAGAGATCCAACATGTCCTCACTGCCGGGAAGAACCACAGACTGTAGATCTCTTCTTCTCTCCAGCTATTGTACTACACAGGCTACAAACACTACTTGTAGTACAAGTCCTGCCTCTACTTCCTGACTTGTCCTGGAACTACCTGGTTCACCGCAGCTCTCCCCATGACTAGAACTGTGGCAGCCGGGTAGTTGACGATTTTCACTCCAGAAACCCGGGCTACCTCTATTTTCTCTATTGGAGATCTTGAAGAAAAACTGATCTTTTCTGAAAAAAATAATGCCAAACATTTTTATTCGAGTTACAATCATGGAAGACGCACTATAAAAGAAATTAATTCAATCAGAAACATATTTTTTATAAATAAAAGTAAAATCGAAAGAAGATGCGTTTTTATGGACCAAATAGTAGCTCGACGGTGGCGCTCGAGTGGCAGAATTGAGAACTAAAATTGGCTTTATAAAAATGACGTCTGAATTGAATTAAAATTTAAATATGGTCAACTTCTAAATTGTATAATCATATTTATGTATATTAGCGTATCCCCCAAACACGTAAATACATTCAAATTTCCCTTTAAACGGCTCAAAAATACCAAAGGAAATTTAGTTCCTACTTCTGCCACTCGAGCGCCACCGTCGAGCTGATGTTTAGTCCATAAAAGATGAATACTTTAATTTTTCACAATGCTGATATCTTTATATGAAAAAAAATTGTATATGTGTGATTATAGTTTATTTGAATATAAACAAACTTTTTATAAAGAGTCAACTTCAGTTTTTGTTTTATTTTTTTATAACAAAAACATTTGATTTTAAGAATAGTTCCAATTTGCTTTCATAGATGGCACTACGTCCTCGTATATTTGAATATGTTTTGTCGTTCTCAATTCTCTATCGTGTTAACACGATTTAAAAAAATAAATATACAGTGTGCGTATTCAACATTAATTGATGAATTTAAAATCTAGTTGAAAACAAAGAGGATCGATCTTTGGATAAATATTGATTTTTTAAAAAATATATCTTATTAATATTAAAAAGAAATGGCGTCGTATTTACAATGACTCGGCAACGTTTAAACTCTTTGTAGAAAAAACGGATACAACATATGAACAATATTAAGAAAAAGGCATCTCCTTATCATATGAACAACGTTTTTTTTTATTTGTAGTTGAACTTAAATATATATTCTAGACAACATCTAATGCCTACGGCCATACCACGTTGAAAACACCGGTTCTCGTCCGATCACCGAAGTTAAGCAACGTCGGGCCCGGTCAGTACTTGGGAGGGTGACCACCTGGGAACACCGGGTGCTGTAGGCTCCTACCTTTTTTTTTTTTTTTTTTAATTTAAGAACGCGATTTCTACTCCTTTAAATTACATCCCAGAACAACGAACAATTTTTATTATTACCTTATGACAGTATGTATGCATATTAACTGCAATTTTTTTTTTTGCATTTATTCGTCCACCAACTCCCCATCTGTATTATATATTTATTTATTATCCCATTGTATAATTATACATAGTTGAATTCATGGATTAAATTTATAATTTTAGAAGGATTGAAATATAGATATTTTAGTCTTCAGTTCCAAAATTCAGATTTTATGTTTCTCTCATTTTTGAGTTTTGATTTGTACCATAAGTATACATTAGTCTCCAATGAAAGACCATAGATAGCCCAAAAAACACTGCAACCCCTGGTCTCTCAAGGATATGGTCCCTTATCTGAAACATGGTCATGTCATCAGAGAGGTCAAGTAATGACCAATTCTTACAACCCAAACATAGTGTCTTTTATGTAGTCTACATAACTTTTTTTAATAAACAATTTTTAAAAAAAATTATTATCCCTAGTACACGTGGTAGAGGCCATGATAATCATGAGTAGAAGTTGGTGACTTCTTTTACTGTAAGTGCACCGCATGTCTGCATATGTGAAAATTAGTTCGACTTCACACTTACAAAAGTGTCGGAGCCCTGTTTGGTTACTTGCACTCGTAGGTGGGGTTGAAATTTTGTAAGAATCAGGAGGAATTTGCCCATTTATTTATTTTTTAATTTGAAAAAAAATGTGTCCAATGCGGATTTCGATCTCCAGGCTGTAGAAGGTGAAAACCAACGGTTTAGACCACCCTTCCACCAACCCCCTTTTTTAAATAAGTAAAAACATTCTATGGTGAGCACCAGTTTGTAAGAGTTAGCTCTATAGTTATGTTAAAAATGATAAAGGACAATTTGGATTATAGATTATAAACACAAGGTAATAAGACCAAATCCAAATAAATAAATAGTGTGTGACATATGAGCAGCGACAGATTGCCACGTATATGTTTTAATAGAACACGGGAACTCTCTAATGCTTCGGGCACACCCATCGGTTTCATTAAAAAGCTCACTAATCTGCTTAACGATAATGGATCCCCTGCACTTGTTTCCTGTGATGACCCTGAAACGCTGAGGAGCGCGATTACAGGGCTCTTAAAAACAGCGGCAGACCAATCTATACAAAACGACCTTACAAGAATGGATAAATCTAAGCTATACTCTCACTACAAAGACATTCACACATCTTTCATGACGGAGGGATACCTTTTAGGGGGATTTTCCTTTCCCGGTTGTAAGACTACTCGCACAAGTTAGAATACTTTCAAGTTTTTTTAGAGAAAACCACACCAAGATGCTCTGCGGTGAGGACCCGACTTGTACCTTCTGTAATTCAAAACTACAAAATGAAATCACTCACTATATTTTTGATTGCTCTGCTCTGAAAGAAGAAAGAAGAACCCTTATGCTCAAAACTGGGGCAACTCTGTGCTTCACTTCCATCAATAATTGACAATATGACCCAGAATAAGTATATTGCTACGGCGTTTTATGGTTTCCACAAGTCCATATCTCAGAAGAAGGCCAAGTGATACTCACTCCTCACTTTCTTACTGCTACTCTTTTTGTGTTGATTTCTTGCTTCCCTCTTTCTTCTTATTATTTTTTTTTTTCCTTTTCTTGTTTTTTTTTCTTTCTCTTTTTACTCTGTATATATCGCTATTTCCGTTGTCTCACTGCTTTGTTCTTATGCATACCTCTGGTGAATCCTGTATAGGGTCAGTGACCCTAAATAAAGGCTTTTTGTTGTTGTTAAATAGTGTGTGACGTTTCGGTAACAGCGTTGTTATCATCTTGAGTACTTTTGTCTGAAGATGGTAACAACGCTGTTACCGAAACGTCACACACTATTTATTTATTTGGATTTGGTCTTATTACTTTGTTTTATAATCTATAATCCAAATTGTGCCTTATCAATGTAGATTTTAAAAAATTTATCCTATTGTATAATTATACACACAAGGTCATGGAGACTGAATTCATGGATCAAATTTAGAATATTGGTAGAGGTGGCATATAGGTCCTGTCTTGAGGCTTCCATACATTCCAAGAGGTAGTCTGACCATCATGGAGACTTATAGATAGTGTAAATTACACAGCATGAAGGGTTCACTACTGATGAGAGTGGAATCAACTGTTGACATCCACGACCCATCCCACATTGGACATTTTTTCTAAAGAAAGAAAAAAAAACTGTTTCAATGGCTCTTATTCTTGCAAAAGTCCAACCCCACCTGTGAATACAAATAACCAAACTGGGCTCTGGAACATTTGTAAGTGCAAAAGTCAAACTGATTTTTACCTGTGTAGAAATGTGGTGCACTTAGAGTAAAGACAGTTGGCAACTACCCACAATGATTATCACGCCCTGTACACAGTGTACTTGGCATAAATACCAAAAAGAACAAACAATACTAGTGATGAGCCAGGCCCTCCCAAATTTTTTCCACTGCCGTAAGAACTATATGAAGTTGTTTATTAAAATTTTTGATCAAAATCTTAAAATTGCAAGTAAAACCCTAACCTCAATTATAGAACAGGTACAAGGTAATAAGATCAAATAAATAGTGTGTGACGTTTCGGAATAAAAATATTCAGTACTTTTGTCTGGTGATGGTAACAACACTGTTACCGAAACGTCACACACTTTTTATTTATTTGGATTTGGTCTTATTACCTTATGATTATTTTAAAAAATAAACTAATATTTATCTTGGAAGTGTATAAAAATTATTTAAAGGAATTAGATTTTTTTTTTTCACGTGATAAAATATTAACTTTGTTTTATACCATAAAATTAGCTCAACAACTTGTTATTTAGAGATCTTGAAAGACTGAAAAGAAAAACTGATGTGTGTGTTTTATAAAAATAATAAAGTCGAACACATGTTTAGGTAGAGTTATAATTATGGAAAACAGATTAGATACTTTATTTACTCGGAAAAGTAAAATCGAAAGAAGATTCATTTTCATGGACCAAATAGTAGCTCGACGGTGGCGCTCGAGTGACAGAATTGAGAACTAAAATTGGCTTTATAAAAATGACGTTTGAATTGCATTAAATTTTAAATATAGTAAACTTAATAATTGTATAATCAACAACAACAACAACAAAAAGCCTTTATTGGGGCCACTCGCCCTATACAGGATTCGCCAGTTCACAAGGGATAGGGAGAACACTGTGAGGCCTTTTTCCGGGATATAGTCTTGTGAAATCCAAATATCGCCATCGCTATATACCTATTCTTTGATATTTCATTAATCAGTGCCGGAAATGAAGGACAAAGTTGCCCCGTTTTATCATTTAATTTTCGTCTTTCCTCAGACAGAGCAGCACAGTCAAATAAGTAATGCAACATCTCCGTTGTTATTCCTGATCCACAGAAAGTGCATTTCAGGTCTTCACGCCTCAATAAAATCAAATGGTGTTCTCTGAAAAAAATTGAAAGGGTTCTGAATTGTGCAATTAATCTGATGATAGGAAAAGGGAGTTCAGTTAAGAAGTATTCTTCGGTGGTAAAGGTTGTATATATGTCTCTATAGTGGGAATATAACTTTGATTGGGTTATTCTTGTTAGGTCGTTTTGTATTGTTTGCTCTATCGCAGTTCTTAATATTCCAGGGATAGCATTCCTTAGTGAGTCAGGATCATTACAATAAGTAAGCCACGAAGATCCGTTATTATTAAGTAAATTGCTTAATTGTTTTATAAAACCGATGGGCGCACCTGTAGCACAGGATAATTGCCTCATTCTAGTTAAACAAATTCGAGGCAGTCTATTTGTATCCATACTCAGCACCCTCAGCCAATATTTCAAGGTCAATTTCAGAGCTATTATTATTAATGAGACGCGGCCTGTTTCTGGTCTTATTATATATCCTGGTGTATATCTAGGCAAATTCAAAAACCTACGAATAAATGTATCTTGTATATGGTCTAATAAATCTTTATACTCTGTTGCCCAAATTGGAGCAGCATACATCAAAACAGCCATCACAATTGAGTCAAACAGTTTCATTGCAGAGTTTAGTGAATTAATTTTTGATTTCGCCAATATTGGGGTTGTAGCATTTATTGCCGCAAGTGCTTTTCCTTTGAAAAAGTTTGCGGCTTGAGTGGTTTTTAGTTGTGCTGACCAGAGGGTATCCCAAGTAGATATATCTTCTTGTTACCATCAGAGGTTTACCATTCCAGTACCATCTATCTTCTCTTGAGGGTTTACCACCATTGCGAAATACCATAACCTTCGATTTGGACTCATTCAGTGTCATTTCGTTCACACCAAGATATTCCTTCAATAAATTAATCTTTTTTTGGAGGTTTACCCTCGACTCCCCTATAATAGCAATATCATCTGCATACATCAGCAGGTGAACATCACCAAATTCCGGAAGGTATACACTCGTCAGATCTGAGTTGTCATACATTTTAATCAGGTCCGTCATGAATAATATAAAAAGTAATGGCGAAAGTGGCTCTCCTTGTAAAACGCCCGAATGTATCTTAATATTTTCTGTAATTGAACCCCTCCATCTGACTGCCACAGTCGCCTGTTCGTAGTAATTTCTAATTGCATGTGTAAATTGATAGCTTACGCCCAGATTGGTTAATTTTTTCCAGAGTAATGAGTGAGGAACTGTGTCAAATGCTTTTCTCAAATCAACAAAAAATACATATAATAATAATTGTATAATCATATTTATGTATTTTAACCTTTCTCCCCAAACACGTAAATACGTTCAAATTTCCCTTTAAATGGCTGAAAATACTAAAGAGATTTAGTTCCTACTTCTGCCACTCGAGCGCCACCGTCGAACGGATGTTTAGTACATAAAAGATACTTTAATTTGTTCAAAATACTGATATATTTTTTAATGATTTTAATATTTATATGTAATTGTGTTTTATTTGAGTATAAATACACTTCGTGCACATAGAGTGAAACTTCAGTTTTTGTTTAATTTTATACAGAAAAACTTTTGATTTAAGAATAGTTCCAATTTGTTTTCATAGATGGCACTACGTCCTCGTATATTTGAATATGTTTTTTCCGTTCTCAATTCTCTATCGTGTTAACACGATTTAAAAAAATAAATATACAGTATGCGTATTCAACATTAAGTAATAAATTTGAATCTATTTAAAACAAAGAGGATCGTTGGGAATAAACAAAGATTTTCATTTAAATACATCTCAATAAATGGCGTCATATTTACAATGACTCGGCAACGTTTAAACTCCTTGTAGAAGAAAGCAGATATCAACATATGAACAATGTTTTTTTTTTTCAAGTGTTGAACTTAAATAGATATTCTAGACATGGGCTAATGCCTACGGCCATACCACGTTGAAAACACCGGTTCTCGTCCGATCACCGAAGTTAAGCAACGTCGGGCCCGGTCAGTACTTGGGAGGGTGACCACCTGGGAACACCGGGTGCTGTAGGCTCCTACCATTTTTTTTTTTTTTTTAATTTATGATTTCTATCTAATAGAGTAAATTCTTTTTTATTTACAATATTTTTATGCATTTCGGCCAATTTTTATATTTTATTTCTCTATTACTTTTTACATAGAATTCTTAATATTTAAATACACCCCAGAACAATAAACATTTTATTATTACCAATTTAAGGAGCTGAAGAGAGAAGATAGTGTGTGTGTTAATTAAGTGATTTATACACAGTTATTTACACAGATAATTTATTCCCCTGAGGAAGATAACAATAATTCACTGAAATGACAGGAAATAAATAATAGAGTCACAAATGGCCTCACCTACTTATTTATTTTATAACAATTTCAATATGACATAGTTTTCCTGAACACTATACTGAACACTGAAAATATTTTATTCCTATCTGTCTTAGGTCATTCCTGTCCAAGGTTTGTCTTGGAATGGTCACCACTACCATCCTTACTGGTCACGTTCTTGTAGATCTCTGGCATAGAGATCCAACATGTCCTCACTGCCGGGAAGAACCACAGACTGTAGATCTCTTCTTCTCTCCAGCTATTGTACTACACAGGCTACAAACACTACTTGTAGTACAAGTCCTGCCTCTACTTCCTGACTTGTCCTGGAACTACCTGGTTTACCGCAGCTCTCCCCATGACTAGAACTGTGGCAGCCGGGTAGTTGACGATTTTCACTCCAGAAACCCGGGGTACCTCTATTTTCTCTATTGGAGATCTTGAAGAAAAACTGATGTTTTCTGAAAAAAATAATGCCAAACATTTTTATCCGAGTTACAATCATGGAAAACGCACTATAAAAGAAATTAATTCAATCAGAAACATCTTTTTTAACATAAAAGTAAAATCGAAAGAAGTTCGTTTTTATGAACCAAATAGTAGCTCGACGGTGGCGCTTGAGTGGCAGAATTGAGAACTAAAATTGGCTTTATAAAAATGACGTCTGAATTGAATTGAAATTTAAATATAGTCAACTTAATAATTGTATAATCATATTTATGTATATAATGTATCCCCCAAACACGTAAATACATTCAAATTTCGCTTTAAACGGCTCAAAAATACCAAAGGAAATTTAGTTCCTACTTCTGCCACTCGAGCGCCACCGTCGAGCTGATGTTTAGTCCATAAAAGATGAATACTTTAATTTTCCACAATGCTGATATCTTTTTATGAAAAAAAATTGTATATGTGTGATTATAGTTTATTTGAATATAAACAAACTTTTTATATAGAGTCAACTTCAGTTTTTTTTTTTTTTTATAACAAAAACATTTGATTTATAGAATAGTTCCAATTTGTTTTCATAGATGGCACTACGTCCTCGCATATTTGAATATGTTTTATCGTTCTCAATTCTCTATCGTGTTAACACGATTTTAAAAAATAAATATACAGTATGCGTATTCAAAATTAAGTAATAAATTTGAATCTATTTAAAACAAAGAGGATCGTTGGAATAAACAAAGATTTTCATTTAAATACATCTTAATAAATGGCGTCATATTTACAATGACTCGGCAACGTTTAAACTCCTTGTAGAAGAAAGCAGATATCAACATATGAACAATGTTTTTTTTTTTTCAAGTGTTGAACTTAAATAGATATTCTAGACATGGGCTAATGCCTACGGCCATACCACGTTGAAAACACCGGTTCTCGTCCGATCACCGAAGTTAAGCAACGTCGGGCCCGGTCAGTACTTGGGAGGGTGACCACCTGGGAACACCGGGTGCTGTAGGCTCCTACCATTTTTTTTTTTTTTTTTTAATTTATGATTTCTATCTAATAGAGTAAATTCTTTTTTATTTACAATATTTTTATGCATTTCGGCCAATTTTTATATTTTATTTCTCTATTACTTTTTACATAGAATTCTTAATATTTAAATACACCCCAGAACAATAAACATTTTATTATTACCAATTTAAGGAGCTGAAGAGAGAAGATAGTGTGTGTGTTAATTAAGTGATTTATACACAGTTATTTACACAGATAATTTATTCCCCTGAGGAAGATAACAATAATTCACTGAAATGACAGGAAATAAATAATAGAGTCACAAATGGCCTCACCTACTTATTTATTTTATAACAATTTCAATATGACATAGTTTTCCTGAACACTATACTGAACACTGAAAATATTTTATTCCTATCTGTCTTAGGTCATTCCTGTCCAAGGTTTGTCTTGGAATGGTCACCACTACCATCCTTACTGGTCACGTTCTTGTAGATCTCTGGCATAGAGATCCAACATGTCCTCACTGCCGGGAAGAACCACAGACTGTAGATCTCTTCTTCTCTCCAGCTATTGTACTACACAGGCTACAAACACTACTTGTAGTACAAGTCCTGCCTCTACTTCCTGACTTGTCCTGGAACTACCTGGTTTACCGCAGCTCTCCCCATGACTAGAACTGTGGCAGCCGGGTAGTTGACGATTTTCACTCCAGAAACCCGGGGTACCTCTATTTTCTCTATTGGAGATCTTGAAGAAAAACTGATGTTTTCTGAAAAAAATAATGCCAAACATTTTTATCCGAGTTACAATCATGGAAAACGCACTATAAAAGAAATTAATTCAATCAGAAACATCTTTTTTAACATAAAAGTAAAATCGAAAGAAGTTCGTTTTTATGAACCAAATAGTAGCTCGACGGTGGCGCTTGAGTGGCAGAATTGAGAACTAAAATTGGCTTTATAAAAATGACGTCTGAATTGAATTGAAATTTAAATATAGTCAACTTAATAATTGTATAATCATATTTATGTATATAATGTATCCCCCAAACACGTAAATACATTCAAATTTCGCTTTAAACGGCTCAAAAATACCAAAGGAAATTTAGTTCCTACTTCTGCCACTCGAGCGCCACCGTCGAGCTGATGTTTAGTCCATAAAAGATGAATACTTTAATTTTCCACAATGCTGATATCTTTTTATGAAAAAAAATTGTATATGTGTGATTATAGTTTATTTGAATATAAACAAACTTTTTATATAGAGTCAACTTCAGTTTTTGTTTTTTTTTTTATAACAAAAACATTTGATTTATAGAATAGTTCCAATTTGTTTTCATAGATGGCACTACGTCCTCGCATATTTGAATATGTTTTATCGTTCTCAATTCTCTATCGTGTTAACACGATTTTAAAAAATAAATATACAGTATGCGTATTCAAAATTAAGTAATAAATTTAAATCTAGTTGAAAACAAAGAGGATCGATCTTTGGATAAATATTGATTTTTTTAAAAATATATCTTATTAATATTAAAAAGAATGGCGTCGTATTTACAATGACTCGGCAACGTTTAAACTCTTTGTAGAAGAAAACGGATACAACATATGAACAATATTAAGAAAAAGGCATCTCCTTATCATATGAACAATGTTTTTTTTTTATTTGTAGTTGAACTTAAATATATATTCTAGACAACATCTAATGCCTACGGCCATACCACGTGAAAACCCCGGTTCTCGTCCGATCACCGAAGTTAAGCAACGTCGGGCCCGGTCAGTACTTGGGAGGGTGACCACCTGGGAACACCGGGTGCTGTAGGCTCCTACCTTTTTTTTTTTTTTTTTTAATTTAAGAACGCGATTTCTACTCCTTTAAATTACATCCCAGAACAACGAACAATTTTTATTATTACCTTATGACAGTATGTATGCATATTAACTGCAATTTTTTTTTTGCATTTATTCGTCCCACCAACCTCCCCATCTGTATTATATATTTATTTATTATCCATTGTATAATTATACATAGTTGAATTCATGGATTAAATTTATAATTTTAGAAGGATTGAAATATAGATATTTTAGTCTTCAGTTCCAAAATTCAGATTTTATGTTTCTCTCATTTTTGAGTTTTTGATTTGTACCATAAGTATACATTAGTCCTCCAATGAAAGACCATAGATAGCCCAAAAAACACCTGCAACCCCTGGTCTCTCAAGGATATGGTCCCTTATCTGAAACATGGTCATGTCATCAGAGAGGTCAAGTAATGACCAATTCTTACAAACCCAAACATAGTGTCTTTTATGTAGTCTACATAACTTTTTTAATAAACAATTTTTAAAAAAAAATTATTATCCCTAGTACACGTGGTAGAGGCCATGATAATCATGAGTAGAAGTTGGTGACTTCTTTTACTGTAAGTGCACCGCATGTCTGCATATGTGAAAATTAGTTCGACTTCACACTTACAAAAGTGTCGGAGCCCTGTTTGGTTACTTGCACTCGTAGGTGGGGTTGAAATTTTGTAAGAATCAGGAGGAATTTGCCCATTATTTATTTTTTTAATTTGAAAAAAAATGTGTCCAATGCGGATTTTCGATCTCCAGGCTGTAGAAGGTGAAAACCAACGGTTTAGACCACCCTTCCACCAACCCCCTTTTTTAAATAAGTAAAAACATTCTATGGTGAGCACCAGTTTGTAAGAGTTAGCTCTATAGTTATGTTAAAAATGATAAAGGACAATTTGGATTATAGATTATAAACACAAGGTAATAAGACCAAATCCAAATAAATAAATAGTGTGTGACATATGAGCAGCGACAGATTGCCACGTATATGTTTTAATAGAACACGGGAACTCTCTAATGCTTCGGGCACACCCATCGGTTTTCATTAAAAAGCTCACTAATCTGCTTAACGATAATGGATCCCCTGCACTTGTTTCCTGTGATGACCCCTGAAACGCTGAGGAGCGCGATTACAGGGCTCTTAAAAACAGCGGCAGACCAATCTATACAAAACGACCTTACAAGAATGGATAAATCTAAGCTATACTCTCACTACAAAGACATTCATACATCTTTCATGACGGAGGGGATACCTTTTAGGGATTTTCCTTTCCCGGTTGTAAGACTACTCGCACAAGTTAGAATACTTTCAAGTTTTTTAGAGAAAACCACACCAAGATGCTCTGCGGTGAGGACCCGACTTGTACCTTCTGTAATTCAAAACTACAAAATGAAATCACTCACTATATTTTTGATTGCTCTGCTCTGAAAGAAGAAAGAAGAACCCTTATGCTCAAAACTGGGCAACCTCTGTGCTTCACTTCCATCAATAATTGGACAATATGACCCAGAATAAGTATATTTCTACGGCGTTTTATGTTTCCACAAGTCCATATCTCAGAAGAAGGCCAAGTGATACTCACTCCTCACTTTCTTACTGCTACTCTTTTTGTGTTGGATTTCTTGCTTCCCTCTTTCGTCTTATTATTTTTTTTTTCCTTTTCTTGTTTTTTTTCTTTCTCTTTTACTCTGTATATATCGCTATTTCCGTTGTCTCACTGCTTTGTTCTTATGCATACCTCTGGTGAATCCTGTATAGGGTCAGTGACCCTAAATAAAGGCTTTTTTGTTGTTGTTAAATAGTGTGTGACGTTTCGGTAACAGCGTTGTTATCATCTTGAGTACTTTTGTCTGAAGATGGTAACAACGCTGTTACCGATACGTCACACCACTATTTATTTATTTGGATTTGGTCTTATTACTTTGTTTTATAATCTATAAATCCAAATTGTGCCTTATCAATGTAGATTTTAAAAAATTATCCTATTGTATAATTATACACACAAGGTCATGGAGACTGAAATTCATGGATCAAATTAAGAATATTGGTAGAGTGGCATATAGGTCCTGTCTTGAGGCTTCCATACATTCCAAGAGGTAGTCTGACCATCATGAGACTTATAGATAGTGTAAATTACACAGCATGAAGGGTTCACTACTGATAGAGTGGAATCAACTGTTGACATCCACGACCCCATCCCACATTGGACATTTTTTCTAAAGAAAGAAAAAAAAACTGTTTCAATGGCTCTTATTCTTGCAAAAGTCCAACCCCACCTGTGAATACAAATAACCAAACTGGGCTCTGGAACATTTGTAAGTGCAAAAGTCAAACTGATTTTTACCTGTGTAGAAGATGTGGGTGCACTTAGAGTAAAGACAGTTGGCAACTACCCACAATGATTATCACGCCCTGTACACAGGTGTACTTGGCATAAATACCAAAAAGAACAAACAATACTAGTGATGAGCCAGGCCCTCCCAAATTTTTTCCACTGCCGTAAGAACTATATGAAGTTGTTTATTAAAATTTTTTGATCAAAATCTTAAAATTGCAAGTAAAAACCCTAACCTCAATTATAGAACAGGTACAAGGTAATAAGATCAAATAAATAGTGTGTGACGTTTCGGAATAAATAATATTCAGTACTTTTGTCTGGTGATGGTAACAACACTGTTACCGAAACGTCACACACTTTTTATTTATTTGGGATTTGGTCTTATTACCTTATGATTATTTTAAAAAATAAACTAATATTTATCTTGGAAGTGTATAAAAATTTATTTAAAGGAATTAGATTTTTTTTTTCACGTGATAAAATATTAACTTTGTTTTATACCATAATATTAGCTCAACAACTTGTTATTTAGAGATCTTGAAAGACTGAAAAGAAAACTGATGTGTGTGTTTTATAAAAATAATAACGTCGAACACATGTTTAGGTAGAGTTATAATTATGGAAAACAGATTAGATACTTTATTTACTCGGAAAAGTAAAATCGAAAGAAGATCATTTTTCATGGACCAAATAGTAGCTCGACGGTGGCGCTCGAGTGACAGAATTGAGAACTAAAATTGGCTTTATAAAAATGACGTTTGAATTGCATTAAATTTTAAATATAGTAAACTTAATATTGTATAATCAACAACAACAACAACAAAAAGCCTTTATTGGGGCCACTCGCCCTATACAGGATTCGCCATTTCACAAGGGATAGGGAGAACACTGTGAGGCCTTTTTCCGGGATATAGTCTGTGAAATCCAAATATCGCCATCGCTATATACCTATTCTTTGATATTTCATTAATCAGTGCCGGAAATGAAGGACAAAGTTGCCCCGTTTTATCATTTAATTTTCGTCTTTCCTCAGACAGAGCAGCACAGTCAAATAAGTAATGCAACATCTACGTTGTTATTCCTGATCCACAGAAAGTGCATTTCAGGTCTTCACGCCTCAATAAAATCAAATGGTGTTCTCTGAAAAAAATTGAAAGGGTTCTGAATTGTGCAATTAATCTGATGATAGGAAAAGGGAGTTCAGTAAGAAGTATTCTTCGGTGGGTAAAGGTTGTATATATGTCTCTATAGTGGGAATATAACTTTGATTGGGTTATTCTTGTTAGGTCGTTTTGTATTGTTTGCTCTATCGCAGTTCTTAATATTCCAGGGATAGCATTCCTTAGTGAGTCAGGATCATTACAATAAGTAAGCCACGAAGATCCGTTATTATTAAGTAAATTGCTTAATTGTTTTATAAAAACCGATGGGCGCACCTGTAGCACAGGATAATTGCCTCATTCTCAGTTTAAACAAATTCGAGGCAGTCTATTTGTATCCATACTCAGCACCCTCAGCCAATATTTCAAGGTCAATTTCAGAGCTATTATTATTAATGAGACGCGGCCTGTTTCTGGTCTTATTATTTATCCTGGTGTATATCT
>CP092878.1:11105293-11160453 GCA_030710605.1 Cordylochernes scorpioides | reverse complement strand
CAGGAAGACACGGCACACAGGGACCGGAAAAAAATAATCACTTTATCGAGAGATTCACGACCATGATTTTATTCAACTTATCGAGTATTTTTCAAGGGACCGGGAAAATATGTTCACTAGATAAAACGATGATTTTGTAATGTAGAAAATTATGAAAGACAAAATTCAGGATGACACGGCACACAGGGACCGGGAAAAAATGTTCACTTTATCGAGAGATTCAAATTTACGAGTTTCAAATTATCAAAATATATCTTTTTTAAAATAAGTTTATAAGTTTTATAAGTTTTTATAAGTTCGTTAGACAAACCTTTACTCGGGTGAAACCTCGGGCGAAGCCGGGTACGTCCGCTAGAAATGCTTACGTTATTATACGTTTAATGTTAAATGTTAAAAACGCTCAATAAGGATTCCTGGATTCTTCAGACAGGATACGGAAGCCGAGAAATCAGCTCCCGTCACTGGGCCTCCTGGCGCTCCTCTTCTACGGGCATCTTCTGGCATTTCTTCTGGCGCTTCTCATAGCTCCCCTTCTGGATCTTCGCCTGAAGATACCCCTGGCATTCTTCCTGTCTCGCCTCCTGGCCTTCTTCTCCGTAATACCCCTGGCCTTCTTCCAGTCTCATCTCCTGGCTTTTTTCCTGTTTCTTCATATGTAAATTCTCCTTGCTATCTTCTTGGAAAAACCCCTGGATTTCTTTCTGTCCCATCATGTCTTGTCCAGTATGAGCATCGTAGGGCTGGTTGAGGTTATCATTTAGTCCTTCCTCTTTGGTCGAGCACATTTGATACAGATCATGGCTTTTATCTTCTCGATCGGTTTTCATATGATTAGAACAACAACCCCCGCGCAGTTGATCTTCATAGGCATCTTCGGTAACGGATTCTTTTGCTGGGAAACAAAAGCGACACAGGAAGGACCCAATCCCGCACTTCGCTAGGCTTCTTTCAGATTGAGACATTTCTGTTATTTTATTATCCGTTGAATTTATTTTTCTCTTCTCAGTTAAATTCAAATTAACGAGACCTGCTAATACGGATTTCAATTTCAAGCCTCCAGAACGCTTGCTAGGCTTTTTGCCGTTCTCAAAATGTCCTTCAATACTCATCGAACCATTGCCATTATTGTTCATAGGATGAATCTTGCGACGAGATCTCCGCTTTTTTTGAACATGAAAAAATTTGTTTATCTTCAGCAAGCTTGAATTCAAACGTGTTCATATTAATTTCTTTCTTTTTGATAATCTGCTTTGCATCTTTAGATTTGGGGTTATCGTCATCAATAAAATTGTTTTCGAAAGAAGGAATTTCAGATTCTTTCGGCCCAATCAGTCTAGTAGATTCGTCATCCATTATTGTGTCACAATCGTCGCTTTTATCGCTTCTTTCCTCCAAATTTAGAAGTTCTTCTAATTCTGTCTCCATTTCACCGGTTCCTGCGTTGATTGTTGGACAGTCCAAGTTCCCACTGACCAATCAGAGGGATCAAGAGCCCCTCCCCCCCCCCCCCCCCCCCCCCCCGTCCGGCCGTCGGCCAATTAGAGATCAGAGTGATCAAGAGGTCCTGGCGCGCGGGGGGCGGGTGACCTCCGGGAACTACGTCCATCTTCCATAAACGACCATGATTTTATTCAACTTATCGAGTATTTTTCAAGGGACCGGGAAAATATGTTCACTAGATAAAACGATGATTTTGTAATGTAGAAAATTATGAAAGACAAGGGAGGTTCTACTGTAATATATATTCTTGTTATCCTCTCATATACAGTAGAACCTCTATGAGAGGACACCTCTCTGCCTCTGTAAAGGTGTCCTTAACAGGGAGGTTCTACTGTAATATATATTCTTGTTATCCTCTCATATGGCATCCTCGCATCTTTTAAGGAACTGGATGAAGATGTGGTGACCAACAAACCCCAGACTGCCTCCAACAGCACCCAAACCAGGGACCGGGAAAAAATGTTCACTTTATCGAGAGATTCAATGCTAACATTTAAAGCTAGGCTGCAATCTGAGTACTGTTGTAAGGATTTTGTCTCAGTGGTCAGTAGAAGAGTAAAGTTTTAGAAAACCTGGTTCAGATCGCCCTAGAATAATAACAGAGAGAGAGAATAGGAGGATTCGAAGGATGGTTGTAGCAGACAGGACAACAACTGTACTAATGATTCAAACATGTACAGAATGGACCATCTCTAAACACCTTTAATAACTGTCTTATCGAAGCACAACTCCGTAGTCGCCGGCCTTTATTAAGAATTCCACTCTCTGCTAGGCACAGAAGTGATAGGCTCAGCTGGTGTGAAGAAATAATTTTTGGACTCAAAAATTGCATTGTCATTTTTCTGATCAATCCAGATTCAGTTTAGGGGATCTACCATCCGTTGCGTATACCATCTTGTCACGAGTGGAAATATCGTGGCAAACCTTGGCCTGCCAGGTCTTTTTCAAGTTGTGCCTCTGAGTAAATTCGGTGTGATGTTGCTAATAGAACATCTGAAGCTCTGTGTCTTATATTGTATTCCGGTCGAATACCAGATAGGGGCAGCAAGAGATAGAGACTTTGATCATTTCCAAGAGAGTCATTAATATCTACAGCTTCCAACGCGCCTGCGCAATCAATTCCGATATTAAAATTTTGTAGCAACACATACACACTTTCAGGATGAAGAATATTCTCTCTTGAAGACTTCATAAAACAATAACTCTTTTATCGCGACCTAAGAGAATTATAACAAATTGTCTCTCTATCGCTCCTTTCTGCACTCTCAGCCCCGATTTATTTCATTTTCTATTACACACATAAAAAAACTCATCTCAATAAAATTAGTGTTTATTACGATATTATTATCTCCTGGGTCAAAAGACATGGTGGATACTTTGGCAATTGCTTAGCTGATTCCAATGCTCGTTCCGCAGTTTCTTTGACTTCTTCCCAATATTTTTTTTATCGTTTCATCCCGTTTTATTAAATATTTTCTCTTTTCCAAAGCAATGTCAGATTAAAACAAAGAGTATCTTTCCAATAAACTTAACCTCTTTTGTCTCTTTCCTCCTTCTTCCCTGTTCTCGAATCACTTTTCATCGATCCGACGTCTGCAGTAATTACCGGTTCTCTTATTGACTACACCTGGACGGCCCCACAAGCCTACGCTCCTATAGATTCATTAAAACTAAAATCAGCTTATAAAAGTACAACTCTAAATCCCCGACATAGATGAAGATAGATTCTTTGTGACTGCACCAAACTAACAAACTTAGGGGGAGAAGTTATTTAAAAATTATCTTAAGAACTCCCCTCTGTGATTTCCAACTGCCTTCCTTTCTTACGCAGTTCCAATAAAATTTGATCTCCTTGAATTTTGAAACAGTTTTTGGCTGTCAAAATTTTGCATCCCTTAACTCCTTTTTTCATATCAAAGAAACCTTTTCACTTTTGTTTGAAATTGTCTTCAGTAAAAATTATTATCATCATTGTTAAATCCTCATATTACGCATTTATTTATTTAATTATTTCCCATGTGTACTAATATAATCTTACTCCTAATCCTGTCATCAATATCTTTGGACTACCTTAACCCATCTCTCACTCCCTAAACGTATGCTTCTACTGGAAGGTCCGGTCTGTCTATATTCTAATAATAGGTCTAGAAATAAAATAGAACTCTTGGGAGATGATGAATAAATGATACCTATATACAACAACAACAACAACAAAAAAGCCTTTATTTAGGGTCACTGACCCTATACAGGATTCACCAGAGGTATGCATAAGAACAAAGCAGTGAGACAACGGAAATAGCGATATATACAGAGTAAAAAGAGAAAGAAAAAAAAAAAACAAGAAAAGGAAAAAAAATAATAATAATAAGAAAGAGGGAAGCAAGAAATCAACACAAAAAGAGTAGCAGTAAGAAAGTGAGGAGTGAGTATCACTTGGCCTTCTTCTGAGATATGGACTTGTGGAAACCATAAAACGCCGTAGCAATATACTTATTCTGGGTCATATTGTCAATTATTGATGGAAGTGAAGCACAGAGTTGCCCAGTTTTGAGCATAAGGGTTCTTCTTTCTTCTTTCAGAGCAGAGCAATCAAAAATATAGTGAGTGATTTCATTTTGTAGTTTTGAATTACAGAAGGTACAAGTCGGGTCCTCACCGCAGAGCATCTTGGTGTGGTTTTCTCTAAAAAAACTTGAAAGTATTCTAACTTGTGCGAGTAGTCTTACAACCGGGAAAGGAAAATCCCCTAAAAGGTATCCCTCCGTCATGAAAGATATGTGAATGTCTTTGTAGTGAGAGTATAGCTTAGATTTATCCATTCTTGTAAGGTCGTTTTGTATAGATTGGTCTGCCGCTGTTTTTAAGAGCCCTGTAATCGCGCTCCTCAGCGTTAATGATACCTATATATATACGAAGTCAGGTGAGAAGCCATTCCAGCATTTTCTTTCAAAGAATTTGCTATTGCTTACTGAAACAGGTAGCTGATATTGTTTTTAGATAATGCCAAGATATACTCCCCTGCGCAATTTCTTCTCTTTACAATAAACCCCCCCCCCCCTCCCCCTGTTGCTACATCCTCTTATACAATCCCTCACTGTTATCACAAATTAAATTTCTTAAGGTGAAAATATCAGGCCTCTAGGGAAAGTTTCTTTTCAAATATTTAATCTCTTACTTTCGGTCACAAAAGGAGAAAACACGATACAATAATACGTACACGATAGAAAATTTTATTGAAATTAAATTTCTGTCGCTCCTAAGTTTTCTCAGACGTTATCCAAAACCACTCAATCTTCCTCCATTCCATTTTAGACCTTTTCTGGTTCGTATTGTTGGCCATAATACTGCTTAGTTCAATATTGACTTTATACATTAAAACATTTTATTGATTAATTTTACAAATTGTAAAAGTCGATATAGTGTTGGAAAGGGGAAAAAGTTTATAATACAGGCCTTTACGAAGAGTTAACGTTAAGTTTCTAGAAGTTCGTATATTTTCCGATGGGAATGTTTTGTTTGAGATTTTCGTATAAAATTCTTCAGTGGTATGTGCGTATGTTGTATGTTTTATCAAGATTAATTGTAACCCAATATTTAAATACATTTTGGTATATCTTAAATACAACAACAATAAAGCCTTTATTAGGAACACTCGTCCCATACAGGATTCTCCCAGATGGGTAAACATAACATTTATCAACAGAAAGTGGAGTATAACATCAATCTTTCCTCAAGTTGGATCCCTCTTCTGCTGTTACGCCTTTTGACTGTGCTGTTCTCCAGAATTTGTAAAAAGCGAATGCATTGATCCTACTTTTCACTACTTTTGCCAATAAAACGTATGGCGAAGTGTTTTCATAAACAATCTTTTGGCAGATTAATACTCTTTCATTCTCCAAAGCAGGACAGCAAAACATGTAATGTGGAAAATCCTGGCTAAATTCCTATCTTGAATACATTGACAAAAGTTTGACTTCCTAGGTAAAAAAAGAATATACATGGTGTTTTATAAGGTGCTCCCCACAAAGAGCAACCTTGGAAGCAGAATATTTACAATTCATAACTATATTCATAAGAGTTCAATGGATTTGTGCACATTAATGTTAATAGCATTAGGTTATTTTAATCTTTTCCGATCTGGCTTCGAGGTGTTTGGTTCTGTCAAAAGTTTGACTTCCTAGGTCGAAGAAGAATATACGTGGTATTTTATAAGGTGCTCCTCACCAAGAGCAACCTTGGAGTCAGAATATTTACAATTCATAACCTATATAAGAGTTTATATAAAAATAGACACTTCGGCCAGTTGGAGTTTTTTATTTTCTCAACGTTTGGACAAAAATATTTTGTCTTCGTCAGGAGAAGTAATTAAAATAAAGCATTTGGCAAGGCGTTAAATATTGTTCAGTGATAAAAGAGTTCAATAAGTTATACACATTGATATTGGTAGCATTAGGTTATTTTCATCTTGTTTGGTTTGGCTTCGAGGTTCTGTCAACCAGGGAAAGATGGATGTTTCAGATAGAGTTGATTTTGATATATTTATTGTTTTACTTAGTAGAAGAGCTAGGCTTGAAGGTTAAGGTTTCATTCTATCTTTTCTAATAATAATCATAGGTTCTTTATGAACTTTTTTACTCGATTATGTTAATAAAATTGCCTTTTTAACGACTATTTGGGGATTCACTTCAGAGACCATTTAAAAAATTAATATAATGTTGTAGTTTTCCTTTTATAAAATATGGAGCTCTGGTATTTTAGTGATATCTTATTATCAAATAATTCTATTTTTGAGCGTATTTTTCCTGGTTGCAATAACAATTTTAAAGAGTCATCAGTGAGAATTGGTAATTATTGAATGGTATGGAGTGCGCATTTTCTCTCTGTTGTTTGTTTTTCTTTTTAAGAAGAAGAATACTCTGGGATTTTTTACGTAATCAGCAAGACTTTTCTCTCGTTATCTTTATGTTTGGAAGATTACGAGTCCGTTTAGGGGATTCTATATATCGCCCTAATTTAATGATGTCGTAAATGAAGAATATTTCTTTATAAAATTCTTTGATTTGTATCTTGACTGTGTGTGACATTTAAAAAAATCCTTTTTTTTTTCTATTATGTGTAGATAATATTTTCTATTTGACGCATTTTTTACACAAAATATATCGCCGGCCAATCAGAGTGATCAAGAGGTCCTGGCGCGCGGGGGGCGGGTGACCTCCGGGAACTACGTCCGGGACCGGGAAAATATGTTCACTAGATAAAACGATAATTTTGTAATGTAGAAAATTAGGAAAGACAAAATTCAGGATGACACGGCACACAGGGACCGGGAAAAAATAATCGCTTTATCTAGAGATTCACGACCATGACTTTATTCAACTTATCGAGTATCTTTCAAGGGACCGGGAAAATATGTTCACTAGATAAAACGATGATTTTGTAATGTAGAAAATTATGAAAGACAAATTTCAGGATGACACGGCACACAGGGACCGGGAAAAAAATGTTCACTTTATCGAGAGATTCTAATTTACGAGTTTCAAATTATCAAAATATATCTTTTTTTTTTTATAAGTTTATAAGAGAATTGTTTTAACAAATGTTCGTTAGACAAACCTTTACTCGGGTAAAACCTCGGGCGAAGCCAGGGTACGTCCGCTAGTGCTTTATATAGAACAATTTTTAACGCCTTGCCAAATGCTTTATATTTACTTCTCCTGACGAAGACAAAAGATTTTTGTCGAAACGTTGAGAAAATAAAAAACTCCAACTGGCCGAAGTGTCTATTTTGCATATAAATATGAATGCCGGCCAGGCAACCTCTATCTTTACGATATATTATTATAGTGTTGGTAATTTACATCATATAATTTCGGGATCATTATAAAATAGTATGTGTCTCAATATATATAATAATTTTATATTATTTTTCATCTAGGTGGTATTTTCTATATTTTATCACTAAATTATACATATAGGAGATAGAAAGAGCGTGAAAAATAAAAAAATAAAAAAATTTCAACTATATTAATGAACAATAAATAAAATTCGAAATTTCATCTTTATAAAATATTAACATAATATTTTAAACATCTATATATTCTTTAATATTATTTTTGTTTAAAATGCACTTTTTAAGTTGTGAAAATATAAAAATATATATCGGTAAAAATAATTTGCCTCTATAATTAATTGCAGTTTATCATATTTAAATATTTTGTACTTAAAAAAAAAGAGAGAATTTACAAAAACATCACTCAATAACCGCCAGTAAATAATATTTTTAAAAATCAAAGTAAAAAAACTATTTATAAATTGAATCCAATTATCGACGTTTCAATTAGGATACCACGTGATATTTTGACGTCATACTTTCTAAAAACTTAAATCGTCCACTAGAGAAACTGTAACAAATTTTTGATTGAAATTTACAACACCAAACGAATATATAGTTATATAAAAACGTAGTTTCATATATCTAGAATTTTATTTGGCTACACATACCATATACACAAAATTCCGCACATATAATTTTACGTTGCTCGAAAATATGTGAAATAAAACAAAAATAGATATTTTTATATGGAAAAGTACTTTCAATTTTAATTAAAAACAAAAAAGAGGTAAGATTATTTATATTATGCATTCCCTATCATAATATTTTTTATTTATGCAACATTATTTAAACATTTAAAAGCAGAAGACAAATTATACATTATTTATATTATATTTCAGATGTTTAATTAATGTGCGTTTTTTTAAATTGCTGTCTCCACATACACCTGCATATTTCGCACAATATATATATTTAAAAAATAAAATTGAAAAAAAAAAAGATATAAACATAATTTTAATTATAAATTCCAGCTATTCCGTAATTATCACACATATCCATAATTTTTTAAAATTATTTTCATGATTATAACCCAATACCAGTCGATATAGGTTTATCTTTATATACGAGTTTATACTCTATATATTTAAATATCGTTCTGAAAATAGAGAAATCCATACTTAAATTGCCTTTATATGCCTTTTTATTATCTAATATTTAAATATAAAAATTATTTTAATATATAACCAATATAAATAAATATATATCATACTAGACGGGTGACCCGGGCTTCGCCCCGGGATTGACCCGTGTGCCTATCTACCCGAGTGATATATATTTAGATAAGATTTTTTTAATAATTGTTTGTTATTAGCATTATCTATTTGTTTGCATCTCAGCATAATTTAATATAATATTTGATAGAGGGCGCTGTTCGCGAGCTAAGTAGAATAATTTGAATATATAGTTTTAATAATTTATTTATATATTTTTTAAAATAGTCTATCGTCTTCCCCGTATTTTTTTACCTATGTATGGAAATTTTGGTTTGAATTAGTGAACTACTGCGAATTTGCATACCGGACATACAAACAAACAAACAAACAAACATTGATTTTTATATATATAGAAGATAATACAGCCCATAATTTTCTATACCATTTAAAAAATCATGAAAATATAATTTACATTATTAAAATTTTACACAAATAAATTTACTGGCAATGCGCTTCTTATAAATATCATCAAATATTATCTCTACAGACCTTACTGCAATGATATAAGTTATCACTACTGGTGAGCCAAGCCCTCTCATTCAATAACTTATATCATTAGTAAGGTCTGTAGAGATAATATTTGATGATATTCAAAAGAAGCACATTGCCAGTAAATTTATTTGTGTAAAATTTTAACGATAGATGGCAATTAAATTTAATTTACTAATTTACATTATAATTTTATAAATACAGTATATAAAAGTCAAAAAATAGGTATTCTTAAACTTTACCATTCAATTTCATCAAACACATTCATTAAACAATTAATTACTTAATTTTAAACACCAAACAAAATATATTGTTATCACTAACATTTTAAATGCTTTTTTTTCTTCACCTCTAAAAACAAACATAAAAAAAAAATTAAAAGGGAATAAAAACAAAAGAGAAAATAACATAAAAAAAAGAGAAGCCTAAATGGCAGTTTTTTACAAAGTTGCCAAATTAAAATGCACGGTGGGTAATTATAAAATGGTGTAGTACAAATGTTTGTTCTTCTGTCGACAATTAAAGGGTTTCTGGAGAAATATCTAAATTAACGTTCACTTTTGATGACTTTTTTTTAACCAATTAGCAACTACGTTTTTTTTATTTCCTGGTCTGGAAATGTCAAAAAAGCAGCAGATCAATTTAAATTCCTCAGAAGTAATTAGTGATCTTTTTTTTTTTTTTTAACTTTATTTTTACTCTGTGTCACTCCCCTCCCCCCCCCCCCCCCCCCATTCCTTTTTTTTTTTCCAAGTTGGCAAATAGTGGTGTTTTTGTTAAATTAAATTTGGAAGATATTTGCTGTGGAGTAATATATATATATATCTCAAATTTGAAATAATTTCTTTGTTGTTCTCAATTTTATTTATTTGTTGTTGTCGTTGTCCAAGATATCGGTTTTACTCTTCATTAGAAAATGGGTGCCGTTGCCATGTTAGTCACCTTGGACCAGAATTTAGTCAAATATTCCAAGGGTCCAGAGGGTACTGCAGGGAGGTGTGGTCAGACTTCTCTCACCCCCCCCCCCCCCCCCCCCCCTTATTTATTTGTGGTTTCTATGATTATTTATTATAATTTTCCATGTTGTATATTTGAAGTATTTTCGCTTTTCTTCCATTACTGGAAGTTCGTGGCCATACAAGCAAATGAATGTCATCTATTTCGTTCTGTTTTCCGTCTAGCCTTCTTATTTCTTTCACAAGGTCAGTCCAGTTATTTGTCTAACTTGGTCTCAGTGATATTCTGAATCTTCCTTTTTTTTTTTAATCCTCTCGTAACAATTATTTCAATAATGTTTTTTTCTTACCTAGGATTACCCTTTCCTTCTGATGATATGATTATAGTATCCTCCAGAATTTAAACTTCATTGTTTTGAATCGGACTTTTCTGAATCGATAGTTTGTCATTGGTTCATCTTGAAGCCGCACAAAAAAACTTTGCACTAGCAGAATGTATATTGAATATATTAATTCTTTCTTTGATGTTTTTTTGACAAGGGCTCAAGATTTACTTCCATAGATGACTAGGAAGTATACTAATACATAAAAGAAAATGTTAATTTTGATAGTTTTGGATAAGTTTTTGCTTATCCAAATTTATATTAATCCACTCATCTGCTTAATATGCCAGTCTTGATTTCTTGGGCGAACTCTCCACACTTCCGTATATACATCAATAAGCCTAAATATAAACAAAAGGGTCAACGGTTTCTATTTACAAGATGTCGATGGTTAGTTCCTATTGCTATAATGTCGGTTTTGTTAAAGTTGATGCCAACATCATCTAGGATGACATAAATGTATATCGCGTTTTGAGATTTCTCTTTGTATTTATATAAAGCTACATTGAGAGTTTAATATATAAAACCTTTATATGTATAATATATTATGAAGCACTAGCGCGCCCTCTGTTATCAAAATACGAAACTATTATAGAGGCGTATGATTCTTTTTAAAAATAAAACAATTTCTACTGCCCTTACTGCAATTGAAAAATAATTGGGAGGGCTTGGCTCATCAGTGGTGAACCAAGCCCTCCCAATTATTTTTCAATTGCAGTAAGGGCAGTAGAAATTGTTTTATTTTTAAAAAGAATCTTACGCGTCTAGAATAGTTTCGTATTTTGATAATATATCTATATTGAGTTTTTTTTTATTGAATTCCAAGAGCATTACATTATTAAATTTTCAATATATCGGGAAAACCCAATATCTCGATTTTTTTTTCTACAAAACAAGCGATTTTCTTTCACTTCATAGTTCTCGAATTATATCGTTAAAGAATAAATTGAATTTTTAGAGTAGGATAAAAATATTTAAATAAATGGTAGGTCGTTAGTTCCAGGTGGGAGCTGTACTCACAAACCTATTGACTCAGGATTCCTGACATATCTTGATGTATTATATATTTGTAAAAAAACTATATAAAAAGGGAGAGTGTGGTTAGACCGATCCTAGCAACAATGTAGTTAAACATAAATAAATGAATCTTTCTGAAATAGTATTTTTTTTTTTTACTGAAAAAAAGTTAATAAGCTTGAAATACCAACCATTTGAGAGTGTGTAGAAATAGAGAGAATATTGAATCCCAAACCAAAATGTGTTTTTCAAAATTTATCTCAATATAATAATATGTACTGGTAGCAAGCTGCACTTTTAAAGAATGCCCAATAAGATTATTGTTGCGGTTTGGTGCCGCCATGAACAATTTCTTGAACTTTCACTTCTGGTCGCTGGTTTTAGAGGCCGCACGTTGTGAAAGTTCAAGAAATTGATCATGGAAGCACCAGAGCCGCAAGATCTGGTCGCTGGTTTAAGAAGCCGCACGTTGTGAAAGTTCAAGAAACTGATCATGGCGGTACCAGAGCCACAAGATCTGGACGCTGGTTTTAGAGGCCGCACGTTGTGAAAGTTCAAGAAATTGATCATGGCTGCACCAGAGCCGCAAGATCTGGTCGCTGGTTTTAGAGGCCGCAAGTTGTGAAAGTTCAAGAATTGATCATGGAAGCACCAGAGCCCCAAGATCTGGTCGCTGGTTTTAGAGGCCGCACGTTGTGAAAGGTCAAGAAATTGATCATGGCGGCACCAGAGCCGCAAGATCTGGTCGCTGGTTTTAGAGGCCGCACGTTGTGAAAGTTCAAGAAATTGATCATGGCTGCACCAGAGCCGCAAGATCTGGTCGCTGGTTTTAGAGGCCGCACGTTGTGAAAGGTCAAGAAATTGATCATGGCGGCACCAGAGCCGCAAGATCTGGTCGCTGGTTTTAGAGGCCGCACGTTGTGAAAGTTCAAGAAATTGATCATGGCTGCACCAGAGCCGCAAGATCTGGTCGCTGGTTTTAGAGGCCGCACGTTGTGAAAGTTCAAGAAATTGATCATGGCGGCACCAGAGCCCCAAGATCTGGTCGCTGGTTTTAGAGGCCGCACGTTGTGAAAGTTCAAGAAATTGATCATGGAAGCACCAGAGCCGCAAGATCTGGTCGCTGGTTTTAGAGGCCGCAAGTTGTGAAAGTTCAAGAAATTGATCATGGCTGCACCAGAGCCGCAAGATCTGGTCGCTGGTTTTAGAGGCCGCAAGTTGTGAAAGTTCAAGAAATTGATCATGGAAGCACCGGAGCCCCAAGATCTGGTCGCTGGTTTTAGAGGCCGCACGTTGTGAAAGATCAAGAAATTGATCATGGCGGCACCAGAGCCCCAAGATCTGGTCGCTGGTTTTAGAGGCCGCACGTTGTGAAAGTTCAAGAAATTGATCATGGCTGCACCAGAGCCGCAAGATCTGGTCGCTGGTTTTAGAGGCCGCAAGTTGTGAAAGTTCAAGAAATTGATCATGGCTGCACCAGAGCCGCAAGATCTGGTCGCTGGTTTTAGAGGCCGCAAGTTGTGAAAGTTCAAGAAATTGATCATGGAAGCACCAGAGCTCCAAGATCTGGTCGCTGGTTTTAGAGGCCGCACGTTGTGAAAGATCAAGAAATTGATCATGGCGGCACCAGAGCCGCAAGATCTGGTCGCTGGTTTTAGAGGCCGCACGTTGTGAAAGTTCAAAGAAATTGATCACGGCGGCACCAGAGCCGCAAGATCTGGTCGCTGGTTTTAGAGGCCGCACGTTGTGAAAGTTCAAGAAATTGATCACGGCGGCACCAGAGCCGCAAGATCTGGTCGCTGGTTTTAGAGGCCGCACGTTGTGAAAGTTCAAGAAATTGATCATGGCGGCACCAGAGCCGCAAGATCTGGTCGATGGTTTTAGAGGCCGCACGTTGTGAAAGTTCAAAAAGTTGATCATGGCGGCACCAGAGCCGCAAGATCTGATCGCTGGTTTTAGAGGCCGCACGTTGTGAAAGTTCAAGAAATTGATCATGGCGGCACCAGAGCCGCAAGATCTGGTCGATGGTTTTAGAGGCCGCACGTTGTGAAAGTTCAAGAAATTGATCACGGCGGCACCAGAGTCGCAAGATCTGGTCGCTGGTTTTAGAGGCCGCACGTTGTGAAAGTTCAAGAAATTGATCATGGCGGCACAAGAGCCGCAAGATCTGTTCTCTGGTTTTAGAGGCCGCACGTTGTGAAAGATCAAGAAATTTATCATGGCTGTACCAGAGCCGCAAGATCTGGTCGCTGGTTTTAGAGGCCGCACGTTGTGAAAGTTCAAGAAATTGATCACGGCGGCACCAGAGCCGCAAGATCTGATCGCTGGTTTTAGAGGCCGCACGTTGTGAAAATAAAAAAAATTGATCATGGCGGCACCAGAGCCGCAAGATCTGATCGCTGGTTTTAGTGGCCGCACGTTGTGAAAATTCAAGAAATTGATCATGGCGGCACCAGAGCCGCAAGAACTGGTCGCTGGTTTTAGAGGCCACACGTTGTGAAAGTTCAAGAAATTGATCATGGCGGCACCAGAGCCGCAAGATCTGATCGCTGGTTTTAGAGGCCGCACGTTGTGAAAGTTCAAGAAACTGATCATGGCGGCACCAGAGCCGCAAGATCTGGTCGCTGGTTTTAGAGGCCACACGTTGTGAAAGTTCAAGAAATTGATCATGGCGGCACCAGAGCCGCAAGATCTGGTCGATGGTTTTAGAGGCCGCAAGTTGTGAAATTTCAAGAAATTGATCATGGCTGCACCAGAGCCGCAAGATCTGGTCGCTGGTTTTAGAGGCCACACGCTGTGAAAGTTCAAGAAACTGATCATGGCGGCACCAGAGCCGCAAGATCTGGTCGCTGGTTTTAGAGGCCACACGCTGTGAAAGTTCAAGAAATTGATCATGGCGGCACCAGAGCCGCAAGATCTGGTCGCTGGTTTTAGAGGCCACACGCTGTGAAAGTTCAAGAAATTGATCATGGCGGCACCAGAGCTATAATAGAGCGCCTTTGGAAAGACTCAAGGAAATGATAGAGGTAACACCATTGCTGCAAGATATGACCAATGGTTTTGAAGGCTTTTTATTATCAGAATTTTTATAGAACTTTTATCCTCACAATATATATATATTAATATCATTAAAAGTAATACTATTTATAAAATGATATCACACACACACACACAAAAGCCTTTATTAAGACACACAGGTCTTACAGAGGATTCTCCTTGGGGTTACAAAACGGAGAAAGTGGGAAATAAAAATGGTGAAAGAATATATACATATGGTAAATATATACAGATTATAAGAAAGAATAAAGAAATAAGAAGAATTAAAAAAAAAATAAAAAAAAATAAAAATAAAATTTGGAAATATGGATGGAGAAGTGGAGAGCGAAGAGAGGAAAGAAAGCAGGTATTTACATATGGAACAAGTCAATTTAAGTTCTTCTGCAGTGGACCATGGCTTTTTTCAAGAAATCTTCAAGAGATTTTCCAGGAAAATCCGAGTGTTCAGGGTTGTTATAAAATGATATCACCAAATATATTATTGAAATATTTTCTTTAACGTAAAAAGTTTTATTTATAAACAATAGTTAATACTTAAAATTCCCCTAAATATTTACAACGCTACAGTCCAAACCGTATCTGAATAAGTAAATCTTGAGTTATACGACGCAACTTATCATGGCAATTATTTTTATTTGAGCTGTAGGTTGCTTTCTCTCCATAAACAACCAACCGGACCGAATTTGACTTTAGTGTGTGTGCCTACATATATTACCGGGGGTAAACATACAATGTAGCAACAGGATCATCCCAACTTCTAGGAAACGGGTTCTTGCCTCACGAAGAGAGAGAGAGAGACTTGCCCCTAATGAAGAAATCCTTTGTCGAAAGCACAAAACCTTTGTCCTAGATGCATTCGTTGACACAAAGGTCCTTTCTTCCCTTATACATTCCAAGTCTTTTTTTTTTTTTCTTACAGAATTTTCTATACACATTCTGAGCCTTTTTTCCTCCCATATTAAAATTCTGTTAAACAATTAAACGTTTTACTCGAATTTGAGGCTGTATAAACAAAAAGAAGAATATAATACTCTATTGCATATAGAACGATGTTTTTAAAGGATTAAACTGGCGAAACTGCTGGATAGTTCCGCCACTGATTACTTTATAAGCCTTTTAATCAAGCTTTTACACAAGATTCTCCTGGAAGATTGAAAAACTATAAGAAGTGTGTTTGTGTGGTATAGAGGAAATAGTAATGTATTAATATTCACAGGCAAAAAAAAAATAGAAAGAAAGAATGCAATTAAGAATTATCATGTTTATTTATATATTTAAAAAGTGCTAGGAAAGAAAAAAATTATTGAATATATATTATATATATTATATATATTTATTCCGATAGATGGCGCAAGCCATCATCAACTTTAAGTTGCACGATAAGGAGATACCTTTTTCATAATTTATGCACCTTATCCCAGTACAATATCATATTTGTACTATTTTTCATATATATATATTATAGACTATTAAAAAAATATGTATTTAATATTTCAGAGAAACTGTGTTTATTGACATTAAAATAATGAAAAAGAATAGAGGGATGTTAAAATTTGGAAACTCTATTTGACAGAATTTTTACATCTTTACAGCAGCTTTGTAAAACTGGAAATATTAGAAGATTATAAATATTTGTCTGATAAGGCCGTGTGTCTTGAGAAGCTTGTATACACCAGTGGGGTTTTCCGTGTTGGTACATTGCAATGTTAGACAATTTAAACAATTTTATTGATTCTTTTAATCAAATTTTACAAAGGTGGAAAAATAAAAGAGTAAAAGGGCATATAAAGTGATGGGGAATATATATACAAATATCTTCAGTAAGGAAGGCTTCCCCACCTTGAGAGAGTCCTCCTCCAGACAAGGTCTTCTTGTACACTCCTCAGTTCCGCGCCGAGGAAGTACCTATAGATGCGCGCCTTGGCAGACGCCAGGATGGCCAGGGCGTCATCGTCTAGGCCAGTGATTCTCAACCAATGTGCCGCGGTAATTTTGTGTGCCGCGAAATTCTAAAAATGTGCCGCCGAATTTTAGTCATATGATTATGTTCACGTTTGTATTGGTTTTTCTTTTTTTCTTTTTCATTTTTTTACTTTTTAAAATAACGAAATTAGCAAATTGAATGTTAGAGATGTATATTACTTATATTTTGCATAGAAATATTGATACATAATTTGAATTTTCTTGCATTCAAGTTAGCAAAAGTGTGCCGCGAAATTCTAAAATTGTGCCGCCAAATTTTCAAATCTTTAAAATAATGCCGCAACAAAAAAAAGGTTGAGAATCACTGGCCTAGGCATTGCAATGTTAGAGGAAAGTTGCTTTCGTCTTGTAACTTGGAGTTGTAGAAAATGAGATGTGTCTCACTCTGTCCTGTATTGTGATCACAGCGGTGATCGTTTTGTATTTACACACACAGCCTTTATGACAGAAATAAGTGTAGAGTTTGATTAACATATTTAATTGCTCTCTCTATTTCTATTTTGATTTCACAGCAATCTTGTACAACTGGAAATATTCGAAAATTAAATACCGGCTTCTGATAAGTCTAGAAAAATTTGCATAGTTAAGGCCAATTAGGCTGAAAAAATGGTCTTCATGTGGTCGTTCTGAGTTTTCCGAAACTGGTGTTGTGGATTTATCATTGACCTGAGTCCGCTGGATTGCGGAGATAACTAATAAATGGCATTTGTAACAAATGGTTCGTTTCTTCCACGGAAGATGGCGCGAGCTTTTAGAGAACAGTGCATCGTGCCGTCCCGTCACGTGAGAGCTGCGCCGATAGAAGTTATTATTTTCGCCTTTCAACAGCCAGCCAGCTAGCTGGGATATTTAAAATATGTTAATTCTGTTATATATATATATATTTTGTATTCCAATAAGGAAAAAAAAAATAAAATTGGATACACATTTAGTTTTAGCGTCATTTTGACGGAAGAAGTTACCTTTATATAGTTAGATTACTCTCCTCTTGGCAAAATGCTCATCTCTCTATATTAGAGATTATATCAGGTCAGGATATGGTGATGTGATTGAATATGTATAGACAGGCCATCAGCTGGATGTCCTTCTTGTGAGCGATTGTGTGTGAGAGATTTAAAACATTTTATTAACTATACTATAGTCAGTGGCAGAAGGGAAAATAAGAATTAATCTACATATATATTAAGGTCAATATTAGTACTTATATATATATATAACAAAGCGTTTACTATATTGCCACGTGGAAAATTAGGGAAGACAAAAACTTCAGGAGGAGACAACAATTTATTTCAGGGAAGGACAAACTATGAATGGTAAACAAAAGATAAGCCACGAGGGAAATTTACAGAGTAGCAAAATATAAACATAAAAATGACCACTCTGTTAATAAAAAATTAATAAATACTTTGTTACAATATTTTAAAAATGCATAGCATTTTGCCAGTATAAGTGGTAAATTGTCTAGATTCTCTGGCCATTCATTCCTTATTGTTTAAAACTAAATTAAAGTGACGCCGCTTGGCTCTTTATGATTACAAACAAACAAAAAAAAAGAGCAAAACGAACAAAAGTGAGTCAATATGTAAAGTCGAGGAAGTTCCCCCGAAGAGTTCTCCTCTAAACTTCTTGTAGGAGAAAAATGGCTTTGAGAAAGAGCAGAGTTTTGTAACTTTAGGAATTCTCGGCGATTGCTATTGTCACCAATTTGGAAGAGTTAAATTGACGTGTGGGAGAGTGTGGATTGAGGATGAAGGACGTGGCATCACAGCTCTGTCTGTTCAGTAGTTGGTCGGTCACTCCGGAAATGATTGGAGGACATTTCTCAGTAATTATGATGGATAGTCAACCGCCGCTAATGATCTCAGGGTCGACTTTCTCCATCCTGCTGGGACAATCTTTGGTCAGACGTTTCGGTTGTACTTGTACCCTGTCTACAGGATTAGTACCAATATTTATATAATATATCATTCACCCATTCGGTTTTGGTTTCTTTTCCACCTATAATAATAATAATTCGCAAGGAATTCCTCCACATGACAGGGGGACGAATTACCAGGCGATGACAACAATGTATCGGCTGAAACAAAAACACGCGATTTATTTGGTTTCGTTTTCGATTTATAATACAAAAATTCTCTATAATCACTTTATATATATATAAAAGAGAAAATTAAATATATTCATATTAATATATGAGTATACGTTAGACAAATTGATAGTTGCAATGCTGGCACTGTCGTCACACACGTCTTATTTAGTTTTGGTTTCGTTTTCATTATAAAAAGGTGGACGCTTCTCAGTTTGCCAAAGCTGATGTGGTTTTGTCACCGATCTGAGTTCGCTAGTTTGCGGAGACGGTCAATAAATGGCGCTTAGTTTTAGTGTATATTCTGACGGGATTAATAAGTAAAAATACATTTTTTAAAAATATTTTAATTAAATGCACTAAAAAGGAAAAAATAAAATCTTCTGTCATTGAGCAATATATATATATTATATTAGATGTATCTGAGTGAAAATAAAAGCGGCGGGGAACGATCAAAATTACGTAAGATTATAAAACATTAATTACATATTAATTAAAAGTGTATATGAACCACATAAAATATCCAGTCTTATATTACACAAAGCCTATATTAAGACATTTAGTCTTATATAAGATATTGAGATTTAAGAAACAAAGAGAATAAAATAAAAGAGTGGAAAAAGGAGGATAGTTTGGCTTTTATGCAAATAATAATGATTATAAATTAGATATTTAAAATGTTAATTTACATATTTTTAAAAAGTTGGAATATAAAGATGAATATATTGGGGGTTTTCTTATGTACAAAATAATAAAATTTTAATTTTTATTATATTTAAATTTTATGTTTGGTTTCACCCCCCTTTAAATAAAAATTAAGAAAAAGTCATCGAATTGTGTATTATAATAATAGGAAATGTGTTTGTCCTTAGTTAACACAGAAATTGTTTCCTTTAAAAAAACTTAAAACAGTCGTGTAGACCTGGAAATATGTATATTTGGAAGTTAAATAATTGATAAGAATGTTTTTGCTTATCCGTGTTGTATATTACACTAGAGGGGGGTTGGTGGAAGGCTTGTTAAACCGTTTGGTTTTCGACCACTACGACCCGAGTTCGATTCCCGCATTGGACACTTTTTTCTGTTTAAAAAAAAAATGCTCCAATGGCCCCTGATTCTTGCAAAAGTCCAACCCCACCAGCGAGTGCAAGTAACCAAACGGGGCTCTGGCACATTTGTAAGTGCAAAGTCTGAACTGCTTTTCACATGTGTAGACATGTGGTGCGCTTACAGTAAAAGCAGTCGCTAACTACCCACCATGATTATCATGGCCTGTACCACGTGTACTAGGGATAAGCAAAATATATATATATTAAACTAGAGCAGGGGTCGGCAAACTGTGGCTCTTTGGATGTGAAGCTGCGGCTCTTTATATAGTTCCATATGCAAATATTATTTATGCAAGTAATATTTATTGTTGGCAATAAAAAAAAAAAAAGTGTGACTATTTAAGAACTTTGATAGTTTGTAAATTGTAATTTTTGACTCTTCTGACTCAAAAGTTTGCCGACCCCCTGCACTAGAGGGTAGTACCTATTATTCTCAGATTGGATCACGATGTTAATAAAAAAAAAAAGACCGAATTTAACACCAAATCAGATTTTAGGTCGAAAACTTATCTTGTTCCTTGGCTAAGTTTCAAATCAAGAATAGATTATAATTTAATCGCATCTACTTTGCAAAACCTTTTTTTTTAATTGAACAACAGTCTGTAAATTTTTATATTTGTTTATCTTATTAAAAGAATTTAACTTTTTTTTTGCTCTCTTTTACACAAAAATTAGGTTATTTTCGTATTTTTTTTAATCAAATATACATATTTACATTTTGAGAGAGACTAGAGTATGCAAATCCGATCTATTATAAATACAACAAATGAAGTCATTGATGGAGAGTGAGGTGGATGACGAGGTGTAGCAAAGATGGAACGTCACGAAAAATGTAGCAGAACTCCAGCGTCTAGGACGGGTGAGAAAATCTCTGAATATTCCATGTCAAAAGAAGAATACCCCACTGGCAGGGTCAAGTTGACCGAGTCTAAAGACGGATACGGTTCTGAGCATGTCAAGGGGGAAGTGGATAAACTCTGCCCAGCTAGTGCCATGGTGAAAGTGACCGAAAGAAAAACCTGTCCAGATAGTTCCGTTCAGAAAGGCCTGAAGAGTCAACTTGTCCTGACTGCTCGAAGGTGAAAGGATCAATGTGTCCACACTGTGCTAAGATGAAAGAGACTGAAATTCTAACCTGTACAGACAGTGCTAAAGTAAAAGCAGAACTCTGTCCAGACAGTTCCAACATGGAAGAAGAACTCTGTCCAGACAGTTCCAACATGGAAGAAGAACTCTGTCCAGACAGTTCCAACATGGAAGAAGAACTCTGTCCAGACAGTTCCAACATGGAAGAAGAACTCTGTCCAGACAGTTCCAACATGGAAGAAGAACTCTGTCCAGACAGTTCCAACATGGAAGAAGAACTCTGTCCAGACAGTTCCAACATGGAAGAAGAACTCTGTCCAGACAGTTCCAACATGGAAGAAGAACTCTGTCCAGACAGTTCCAACATGGAAGAAGAACTCTGTCCAGACAGTTCCAACATGGAAGAAGAACTCTGTCCAGACAGTTCCAACATGGAAGAAGAACTCTGTCCAGACAGTTCCAACATGGAAGAAGAACTCTGTCCAGACAGTTCCAACATGGAAGAAGAACTCTGTCCAGACAGTTCCAACATGGAAGAAGAACTCTGTCCAGACAGTTCCAACATGGAAGAAGAACTCTGTCCAGACAGTTCCAACATGGAAGAAGAACTCTGTCCAGACAGTTCCAACATGGAAGAAGAACTCTGTCCAGACAGTTCCAACATGGAAGAAGCTAAAGAAGAACCATGTCCAGACAGTTCCAACATGGAAGAAGCTAAAGAAGAACCATGTCCAGACAGTTCCAACATGGAAGAAGCTAAAGAAGAACCATGTCCAGACAGTTCCAACATGGAAGAAGCTAAAGAAGAACCATGTCCAGACAGTTCCAACATGGAAGAAGCTAAAGAAGAACCCTGTCCAGACAGTTCCAAAGTGAAAATAGACAAAGAAGAACCCTGTCCAGACAGTTCCAAAGTGAAAGTAGATAAAGAACCCGGTCCCGACAGTTCCGAAGTGGTAAATAAAGAACCCTGTCCAGACAGTTCCAAAGGGAAAGTAGATAAAGAACCCTGTCCAGATAGTTCCAAAGGGAAAGTAGATAAAGAACCCTGTCCAGACTGTTCCAAAGTGAAAGATAAAGAAGAACCCTGTCCAGACTGTCCCAAAGTGAAAGTAAATAAAGAAGAACCCTGTCCAGACTGTCCCAAAGTGAAAGTAGATAAAGAAGAACCCTGTCCAGACAGTTCCAAAGGGAAAGTAGATAAAGAAGAACCCTGTCCAGACAGTTCCAAAGGGAAAGATAAAGAAGAACCCTGTCCAGACTGTCCCAAAGTGAAAGTAGATCAAGAAGAACCCTGTCCAGACTGTCACAAAGTGAAAGTATATAAAGAACCCAGTCCCGACAGTTCCAAAGGAAAAGTAGATAAAGAAGAACCCTGTCCAGATAGTTCCAAAGGGAAAGTAGATAAAGAACCCTGTCCAGACAGCTCCAAAGTGAAAGATAAAGAAGAACCCTGTCCAAACTGTCCCAAAGTGAAAGTAGATAAAGAACCCTGTCCAGACAGTTCCAAAGGGAAAGTAGATAAAGAAGAACCCTGTCCAGACAGTTCCAAAGGGAAAGTAGATAAAGAAGAACCCTGTCCAGATAGTTCCAAAGGGAAAGTAGATAAAGAACCCTGTCCAGACAGCTCCAAAGTGAAAGTAGATAAAGAAGAACCCTGTCCAGACAGTTCCAAAGTGAAAGATAAAGAAGAACCCTGTCCAGACTGTCCCAAAGTGAAAGTAAATAAAGAAGAACCCTGCCCAGACTGTCCCAAAGTGAAAGTAGATAAAGAAGAACCCTGTCCAGACAGTTCCAAAGGGAAAGTAGATAAAGAAGAACCCTGTCCAGACAGTTCCAAAGGGAAAGTAGATAAAGAAGAACCCTGTCCAGACAGTTCCAAAGTGAAAGTAGATAAAGAAGAACCCTGTTCAGACAGTTCCAAAGGGAAAGTAGATAAAGAAGAACCCAGTCCAGACAGCTCCAAAGGGAAAGTAGATAAAGAAGAACCCTGTTCAGACAGTTCCAAAGGGAAAGTAGATAAAGAAGAACCCAGTCCAGACAGCTCCAAAGGGAAAGTAGATAAAGAAGAACCCAGCCCAGACAGCTCCAAAGTGAAAGTAGATAAAGAAGAACCCTGTTCAGACAGTTCCAAAGGGAAAGTAGATAAAGAAGAACCCAGTCCAGACAGCTCCAAAGGGAAAGTAGATAAAGAAGAACCCTGTCCAGACAAGGCCGTAGGAGAAAGTGTTCTGACCAAAGTGCGAAGATGGTTAGGCAATCGGATGGCGACGTCCCGATTCACGGATGCCTGTACCAAGGGTATTATAAAAAAACGTGACATGTCAACATCTACAAAAGGTATAAGCCATAAGATGAACAAGACTACGTCCACAGATGATCTGGATTGTGAATGTGAGAATTCTACGTCCACAGATGATCTGGATGATGAATGTGACAAGTCGAAATCTACAGATGATCTGGATTATGATTCTGATTGCCCTACGTCTTCAGATGAATATGAATATGACAGCTCTACGTCCACAAGTGACCAAGATTCTTCTACGGATACCCATTCCAAGATGAAGACTCCGACACGTCTGAGTAATCCTGAAGATACCACATAAACTGAAGATTTCTTACATCTAGTTAACTGCCTCAATCATTCAGTAAAATTTCAATAATTTAGGCCAAATAAATTGTGTATAACATATCGGCTCTTTTATTATTTCTCCATTTCCTAAAACCTTTCCCAGATATCTTCCGTTCAAGAGATCAATGAGATTTTTCGAAACTTTGAAGGAGGGACAAATTCCCTCAAGTATATATATATATATATATAGATATATTTGTTTCTGTATGTGTATTTAAAAATATATTTCTTACCAAAGGAAAAGGTTTTATATGTAGTCGTTATTTGAAAAAGAAGTAAAATATATAAAGTGATTTTTTGAAAATAATTAAAAGGATATTTAAAGATGAATAATTATACATAGAACTTTAATTCTATATATTTATATAGTCATTTATACAAATTTTAGGAAGATTATCAATTTACATATATATTTGCATTTATTAAAAGGAAATGTTATTTTTGTGCACGTTACTATAATTCTTCTTTTACAATGTATTCTGACCTGTAATCAGAATTCCCATCTAAAATACTTTTAAATTTGAAAATGTGATCATTATTTTATAACAGCTGTTGTAGGATGGTGTTATTGAAGAATGTCCCTAAAGTCGCCAAAAGTCGAACTCGACGACACAACAACAAAGTAGGGTATTACCGAATCTTCCGCTGTACTGACTAAGACCAAAGCTCGAAATAATCATATACAGATTGTTGGATTTTGTTCAAATTTGCTAAAGAATGTGGATTATTGATTGTCCTGAATCTGCTCGTTTTTTTCAGAGATCGAATAAATATACATTCTTATAACAAGTATGATGCATTAGCGCGCCATCTGTTATCAAAATTGGAAACTATTATAGACGTTATAGAAATTGTTTATTTTTTAATAATCATACTCGTCTATAATGGTCCAATTTTGATACATTTCTATATTGATAACCTTTGGAATATTTGTAAATACAGAATTTATGTACATAATAGTAAAATTCATTCGTCTTCAGATAGTAATATGTAAATATATATTTGAAAAATATTCAATTTTAATTTTTATAGTTTTATATTTTATACTATGCAAATATATTATAATTGATTTCCATATTAGTTTCTCTCCCATAAGGAGCTTAAGGAGGAATTGAGATGTAAAAGTTTTGAGGTAATTTATATGGCGATAAACTTTCAAGAAAGTATGTTGAAAGTTAATGAATTAAATTTTTGAAAAAAAATATTTTTTTGTAGGAACAAATAGTGCGAACGGTTTAACGATATTTTTGAATCTTTTTAAAGTATCCACATTTCAAATCCAAATATAATTAGACGTTTTAATAGCAGCAATGCTATCATCTTTGGATCATAACCTTTCAATATTTATTCACAGAATATATCATTGAAACTCAATAAAAGTCATGTGGACCATTTCTAACGTAATAAAACCGGTCAAATTTAGCTAAATAAGTGGATCCGGCCTAACCTGCCTCTTCCCTAATGGAGATCTTGTCTCTAGCCTCTCCAGCCTGGTCATAGTGGTTTTATATATTCCGCTTTACGAAGCCATTGGGGCTCAAAAATCATTTATTTTGGTTTGCAGCCCCGTAAATAAAGATATTTCCTAAATAAGTGGATGTAAGTTACTGAATCCTCTCAGCTATTACACTAAATAAGACGTTTTAGTTACAACTATATTCTACCACCTTCATTCTAGTCCATTACATAACTTTTTTTCTCAATTTAATTGCAGAATATTTGCAACTGATAAAAAAAAAATCACAGTTTCCAACATAAGGCCGTCAAAATTCAAATAAATGAAATTTAACGTGAATTTTCAGTTTACAAATTCAATCCCCACACTATCTAAATCATATTTATTATATATTTATATATGAAAAAATAGTACAAATGTGATATTGTACTGGGATAAGGTGCATAAATTAAGAAAAAGGCATCTCCTTATCGTGCAACTGAAAGTTGCTGATGGCTTGCGTCATCTATCGGAATAAATATCAATCATTATCGTTGATTTCTAATTATTCCAGAATTGGCCAAATACCCATTCCTGATTAATCAAGAAAAACTAACCACGGACGCGTTTCGGGCTGTTGGCCCTCATCAACGTGGTGCAAGCTGTACCTCAACGACCAAAAAATTGGTCATTAAGGCATCCTGAAAAATCATGAAACGGGTAGTTAAGGCCAGAATTGCGTTAGACCGCGACACATTTGGCGACAGTATTTGGCCAATTCTGGAATAATTAAAAATAAACGAGAATAGTTTATATTTATTCCGATAGATGGCGCAAGCCATCAGCAACTTTCAGTTGCACGATAAAGAGATGCCTTTTTCTTAATATCCATATATATATTTTAAAATCGCAGAATAATTAAAAGTCAATAAAAACCTTATGGAAAGTTTCGGTCGATTTAGCAGAATATTTGTATCTATGAAAGATATAATTTTTTAAATAAAATAATATTTTAATATAACAATTTTAAATAAAAAAAATATTAAAATATAACATATATATATATTTTAAAATCTCAGAATAATTAAAAGTCAATAAAAACCTTATTGAAAGTTTCCAATGTAATGAAGCAGAGAGGAGGTAGGGCTGTGACATTCATAAGTCACCCGCCACGTAAAAAAAATACTTATCGCTCTAGAATCCCCCGACCTTAATCATATGTGCAATTACGTCCGTTTTTCCAATCAGGAACACCTATCTGTATTGGGGGATCTCAGCTCGTTATAACGAACCGTTTTCTTCAGGGGGGAGATTGTCAAAGAAGGTCGTCGTGACTCAGTCCCTTGATTTCTAACTTCGATACTTCAGCACAGGGGGTCGGTGGAAGGATGGTCTAAACCGTTGGTTTTTAACCGCTACAACCTGGGTTCGATTCCCGCATTGGGCACTTTTTTTTTCTAATAAAAAAAAAAAATGCTCCGATGGCTCCCGATTATTGCAAAAAGTTCAACCCCACCAGTGAGGGCAAGTGATCAAACGGGGCTCTGGCATATTTGTAAGTGCAAAGTCGAACTGCTTTTCACATGTGTAGACATGTAGGGCACTTACAATAAAAGCAGTCGCCTTCTTCTACCCACCATGATTATCATGGCTTGTACCACGTGTACTAGGGATAAATAAAAAAATATTTAAAAAAACAACTTCAGCACAGGCCAAAACTCACTCTTAAACACCCACAGAACTTTTTTTAATATGTTGTAGTCAAGAATCTCCTCAGATGTTAAAAAAAAAAGAACTTGAGGAAGGAGATTGATTTATATGCAAATATACCAATATAAATTGCATATTTACAATATTTCACGTAGAAAAATAAAGGGAAGACAAACGTAAATATGACAATTTATTTTGTTGTTGTTTGTGTGTGTTGTGTGTGATCAAAACAATTCTCTACCACCATCTTTACGTTTTGTATTGGGCTGATAAGCATAATGGATTATTTTAGTGCATATTTAAAGGGAGAGGTGCCACTTTTGGAGCATGAATACGATCCTCCCGTAACTTTATGTTATACAGTTAAACCTGTCTATAGCACCCCCTCTAAATAGCGCCTCCCTCTCTATAGCGCCCGATTTTAAATACGTAGTACAATGCGATTTACATTAAAAGTGATCTGTCTATAGCACCCCCTCTCTATAGCACCCTATTTTGGTGAGTCCCAAGAGGGGGCGCTATAGACAGGTTTAACTGTACATATTTCTTCATCACAACATTCTTAAGATGCTATCGTAGATTTAAAGTTGATCCTTCAAGTCGTGGCTAATTTTCACGGTTTCCTCCTACCTTGACATGTGGCAATTATATCTTATATTGGCATTTTTTTCTTTAAATATATATAAATTAAATTCAATGTATATACAAAGAGATACGCGTGTGTAACTTGAAAATACAGTCTTAAATATGCGATCAATAAAAAAAATAAGATTGAATTTGTGGGTTGAAACATTTATCTTAAATGAATTTTGGTTTTATTTCCTATTAAGGGATTTGGAATACGAAAATATTGGTCTTATAAATGTAATATAGTCTTAAATAGATAATAAAGCAAATATGCGTATTGAATATATATGTTAATCAATCAAAGTAGTTTAACAAGTCAAACAAGCCCTGACGAAGTTAGGCGCACAGCCTATTGAAATATTGGCATTTTGTAATAAATATAATGTTTAGTTTTATTTTAGATCCAAAATATGCCTTTTAATTATATATATATATCTCTTTAAAATATATTTACATATTTTTAAAATAAAAATATATATTCTTTAAAAAAAATAAAAATCAATTATTTATATTGATTTATTGAATTTTGCTTTTTTTCTCTTAAAATATTTAGAATATATCATTTTAAACCAATTCAAGAAAAAAAATTAATTTTCTTTATAAAAAAAATCGACCTTTAAAAAAATCGGACTGGGAAAAACGATTAAATAAAAATAAGAAACGGCTTCATCTTTTTTTTCTACTCATAGAAGGGATTGAGCAGTCGATTCTGGCGTTAATCACAGAGAGCTATCGGCTTTTCAATGATGGCTTAGCTTAAATTAGAGTTTGTTTCTATGAATTGTTTTTTTTTTCCTTTTTTATTTTTATTGGACTATGGACTCATTTTAATGGTTAGAGTTCGATAAATTAATAAGAGAAAAGTGGCTCGGTCAACCGAATCGTAATCCATCATGATAAATGGACTTCTTTGGCAATTAAAGGCTCCTCTTCTACGATTTTATTCTTTTATTTTTGACCAAATTTTAGAAGGTTTACATTTTTACTTTGTCGTACAACATGATTGTTTGTAGTTTTCATTGATGATTTCTGTTTTCAGTTGTTTAAATATGAAACAAATGTTAGTTCTTTTCGTTTATTGTTGTTTTCTTTTATACATATAGGATAGATATTCATTTTTTGTCACTTTAAATTATAATATATTTTTTCTTTGTTATATAGATAAATATTTTCCGGCAAAAAAAATTCCATTAACTTTTCCGTCAAAATAGACGTAAAAATAAGCGCTGTGTAATCTAGTTTATGGTATTAATAATACAATAGAAAACCCAATGAGCGGACACTCCACTTCGGCTAGCGGACACCTTTATACAAAAGACAGTCTTCATTACCAAAGTTTACCAATGAGCTACTCTATGGTTAGAAGACACCTCTCTCTAAAGGACACTTTGGTTCTGCTACTAGTCGATGTCCTTTAAAAAGAGGTTCTTTTGTGCATGCCTTTAATCGTCATTATATTGTAAAAATCTTTATTTACGCGCAGGCAAACATGAAGACCTCAAGAAATTAGCATTAAAAGAGAGAAGGAGGCTATGTACAGCGAATAAAATGATATCTTTCGAGATATTCCCCACAATATTGTTGCACCAGGTTGCGGCTTGGCAGACTCTTCAGCCTTGATTCTCTCCTGTGCTGGGTCTTGCATCTTACCAGAGCGTGTTTCAACCATCCTACAATTTTGTATAAGGGAATAATGAGATAACTCTACTTTAAGTAGCCTCCAGAATAATTTATTTATTTTTCACATCAAAGAGAGCAGTGAAGTCACACAGTTTACCTAAATACAAATGATGATTCTATAATACATATATTCTGTTTATAATACATATATTCTGTTTAATAAAATAATTAAATATAAAATATAATTTTGAATTTAAAATATATGAAAAATCATATTACAAATTAAAATAAAATAGGTTCATTAGCATGATGCAACAATATACACCTATCCCCCGATTTACATGGTAGATACGTTCCTGAGAAAAATGTGTAAATCGGGGGATAGGTGTACACAGAAATAAAAATAAAATGCATTGACAGGTTAAAATATGTAGTCAGCACATAAGCTCGGGATTCCTCGTGAGATGTGTACACAGCGCATGTGTTCAATCATAGTAGCATTTAGTATAGTGCGATAAAAAAAAAAACTTATTTGGAAAACCGTGTAAAAGCGAAAACGTGTAAAACAAGTACCGTGTAAATCGGGGGATAGGTGTATTTACATATTTGCATCTTGGTCCGAGTTCATGGAACATGTTGGTTTCACAATCATCATCATGGAGACTATAGTATATTATGATGCATTAGCGCGCCATCTGTTATGAAAATTCGTAACTATTATAGACGCGTATGATTCTTTTAAAAATTAAACAATTTCTACTGCCTTTACTGCAATGGAAAAATTAATGGGAGGGTCTGGCTCATCAGTGGTGAACCCTATCTAAAATACCCATTCCAAGAGTCAAGCATCAGTATCACTATTAAAAGGAAGATAGAAAAATGCAATATAACAGCGGTATGGTAGATTAAACTGGCGAAACCGCTGGGAGGGTTCACTACTGATGAGTCAGGCCCTCCCATTAATTTTTCCATTGCAGTAAAGGCAGTGTTTATTTTTTAAAAGAATCATACGCGTCTATAATAGTTAGTTGTCAGGTTTAAGATCCGCTAAGGTCTCCCTCTGGTGTTTTACTTCAGCCATGAGAGAGCAGGAATTGCAGCCTCCAATCTGTATCCCGCGTTGTGATACTGCTATAGTTTGTGTCCTCTGGACGAAATTGGTCCTATACCTCCAGGGTAGTTTTATCCAATATCCAAAATTTGTATATAGGAAATGAAACCATTAAAGTACTCATGTTTCTTTTACACATATGTGTATTAAAAACAAAGTAGGCATATCCTGTCCAGGAGCACATGTGCTTTTTAGAAGGCAGAGCGCCATCTGATGGAACAGAAATCAACTATTCATTGATTTAACCTGTTCCCTGATATTTGGCCAACCCAATTTCTTGATAAATCAAGAAAAGTCATTCACAAACGCGTTTCGCGCTGTTGGTGCTCGTCAGCGTGGAGTAGGCTGTGTATATAGAGATGGCGCGTTATTGCTTTATATTAAACTATAATTGGGTCTTAGATCGTTCACAATATTTCTTCCCCAGTGGGTTTTTTTTTGTTGTTAAAGTTGAAGAAGCCTATTTTCTAAGGAATATTGGGACAATCGTGATCTAGAAAGGGCTAAAATATTTCAGAATAAAAGAATATATATAAAATGAAAGGATTTTAAAAGCACGAATGTTTCTTATATACGTAAAACAAACTTCTACTGTCCTTACCGCGATGAAAAAATATATTGGGAGGGCTTGACTCATCAGTGGTGAACCCTCCCAGCGGTTTCGCCAATTTAATTCACCAGACCGCTTCTCAGAGCTCTAATACTGTATTGGATGGTAATAATTTATTCCGCCTTCTACATGCTAACAGGTAAGCATTTTAAGGCTCTACACTACTGTATTGGATGATTCTGCTTATATACGCAGCACTGAAGGATGGAATCTCAGAAATGGTTTTCAAGAAAACTATGGATATAAGCTTATAGGACAGTAGAATTACATTCAAATATTTGCATCGAGCAATGCTCTTCCGCAAACAATAAAGACAAGGCCAGTTAGGCATAAATTAACACAAAGCAATAACGCGCCATCTATACATATAAAATGAAAGGATTTAAAAGCACGAATGTTTTTTTTATACATAATAGAAGCTTCTACTACCCTTACTGCGATGAAAAAATATATTGGGAGGGCTTGGCTCATCAGTGGTGAATTTTATATGTATAGATGGCGCGTTATTGCTTTGTGTTAAAAGAATATATGTCGAAACCTTTCACTGCTAAGTCATTCTGTCACATACGTATTTAGGCAGTGTTGGCTCTCGTTATATCAAACTATTTAGCTGTAATAGGAAAGATAAAAAGAAGAAAATGTCGGCAAAGAAGTATAAAGAGAATTCTGGAAACAATTTTCTAAGAAAAGGAAAAAAGGAACGAGAGGTTGGTCATACTTTACTTTCTTTTGATTATTGATTTAAGATAAAAGCCCCTCTCACTTTTGCTGTGGTAATTTTTTCCTTAATCTTCATCTCCCCATATCCCTCCCTATCTTCAAAGATTCCAAATATTGACTTCCGTTGATGTCAACACATTTTGTCTAGAGGTATGTGAAGGAAAAAGTCTAAAGTAGTTTCTAACTTGGTTTCCTTATACTCCATCATACCTACCTCGAAGCCTATCATGCAGCCATATAAGGCATCTGCAATGGAATTCTAGGCTTCTCCCAAGACTATCCAAACAGAACTTAAAGGCTTCAGTTCCACTACAAACCGCCTCAATACCTTACTGTCCATTCCTGGAAAGGTCACCATTATCCTTACTAGCCACAATTACGTCTCTTTCTCTTCGCAGACCTGGCATGCAAGCATTGACCTAACCTGTCCACACTGCCGGGAATAGCCACAAACAGTGGACCACTTTCTATTTCAACTCTCCTGTTGTATTGGTTACAAACGGCTCTGGTTCTTTGAGTACAATACACACTTCTTTCCTCCTCTCAGACTTGACCTGGAACTTCTTGGTCAACTGGTTTACCACCAGCTGCTCCCCTCAAGACTGGAACAATTTAATGTTTAAAACCAATCTTGACAAGTTTTTAATGAAAAAGCATTGTTTCCATAGGCGCTATATGAGCGTTTGATGAGCTTCGGTTGCGTTTTCCTGAAGTTGAAGATGAAAGTAAGCTTCCCACGAATGACATTTTGCAGGCACAAATCAAACATCTAAAGAGCTTGAAATAAAAATGTGCATACGATTTTATATCATTACATATAAATAGCTAACGTTTAAGACGCAGAAATCGATGCAAAAGAAAGCAATAGGCAAAAGTTTGTTTTATGCGAATTTATAATTAATTAAATAAAAACGCGGAGTCACATTTTTGACCAAACAATACATAGTGTACATCTTTGCGAATTGGATGATGAAGTGCTAATGCATGAAAGTTTGATCTTATCTTCTTCTTTCTTATCTCCACACTGGGTGAAGTAGAATGTCATTGTCATTAAGACTGGGAGCACTACTCAGTGGCAGGCCGACTTAGCTCCAATAAGAAATGGCCGCCTCTGACATGAGGAACAGACGCCATGTGCAGCCGCTCCTAACATGAGTACAAACGTTGCTCATCCTGTATCCCTGGATTAGGAGCCCTTACAGGGTACTATCAGCCGGGCCAGCTGAGCCCAGGTTTTTTAGTGAGCTTGTTACTGCTCCCCCTCCTCCTTTTTCATCCGGACTTGGGACAGGCAAAGGCGGAGTTTTTATTATGAATAAAAGCAGCGGTTTAAAAAAGTTTTTTTTTTACTGCTACTATTTAAGTAACGATATGTGTAAATTAACTGGCGAAACTACTGAATAGAGTTCGATACTGAATAAATTGATCTTTAATTTAATCAATTGTAGACCTTCATTATCAATCAATACCTTTATTATTATATACAGATTCTCCTGATACGTCAAATGAGTGAGGGAAAAAGAGGGAGAAAGAAATTCTAATTTACACACACACACACACATACAAATTTATATGAAAAAATATATAGTTATAATTATTTTGATCTAAAATAAAACTCGTGTGTCTTACCTTCATATTAGCATAAATATTTGGAATATTTTCCATCATTTAAAACGAACATGAAAGAGTAAAATGCTAAGAAGTAAAAAAAAGAATAAATGATAGATCAAGATGGCGGAAGTGAAATATGCAATAAGGACAGTGATTTGCATAATAAGCATGTAAATTGTTGGATATGTTCTTGGGCAACGGAGCCACCACAAAACTCGCCACTGAACATGTATAGCAAACTCACACACAAAGGAACCTATCACTTTGAATTAGACCTTTACTGATTCAAGAGCTGTGTGACAAAACGAAAACTTCATTTTTAAATCATTATATTCACTGAAAATATAATGGTTAATTACTCTGTTAGAATCTAGATCATTTGCAGTGTGGCCACACAGGTATCTTAAAGAAAACAAACGAAAAGTTGTTAATAACTAAAGGAGTTCGGGAATTGGAATTTTTGTTGCCTACATTATTGTTTATATACATAAGTAACTTATCTACATACCACTGAGTATATGCTATATGCAAATACGTTGCGAAAATTAGAAGTTTATTAGCAAAATATTTGTGTCATATATATTCTAAGCTTGGTGTATTTTGATATTTAAAACCTGTTTTTATATGTTTGACCTTTATAAATCAACTTTTTTTTTCAGCATAAAAGAATTCACACAAAGGCCACATTAAAATTACAAATTATTATAAAAAAAACAATTGTTAATGCTATCTGGCCATTAAAAAAAAGACTAAAATAATGATAAATTTATGTAAATAAGTGTTGGTTTTTTTTTCATTATTCTCCGTTTGCTTCCGACAGTAGGTATGCGATTAAAAAAAAAGAGGTTTATATATACTTAACGCGGATAAGATAGAAGGGGGAATTACAGATTAAAACCAAAGGAAATAAACAGGTTGGCTACAGTGATGGCCAGCGAGATTGGAATTCAAGTCGACACAACACGGAACCAAGTCAACCTTGGCCGCAACTCTTGTCAATTATTCCCTACCGGCGGGATGAGTCAACGAGGACTAGACAGTGTGGATCATCTTCCTTCTCTACAACCTGCGCCGCCGTTCCTCTTTGCCTTCTGCTGAGGGAATCAACACAAACAGTAGTTAGTATAGGTGCTATTTCTTCTTCTTCTTTCTTATCTCCACTCCATCATATTAGGGTATCAAGCTTGTAAAGCTTGTTGATGGTGTCTGTTTGACAACCATCATGACTGGGTGAAGTAGAATGCGTCTGCCTTTGTCATTAAGACTGGGAGCACTATTCAGTGGACTTAGCTCCAAAAGAAATGGTCGCCTCTGACATGAGGAACAGACGCCATGAGCAGCCGCTCCTAACATGGAGTACAAACGCTGCTCATCCTGTGTCCCTGGATTAGGAGCCCTTACAGGGTACTATCAGCTGGGCCAGCTGAACTCAGGTTTTTTAGTGAGCTTGTTACTGCTCCCCCTCCTCCTTTTTCATCCGGGCTTGGGACCGGCAAAGGCGGCGTTTCTCGTCCCTGATCTCCTGGGTTTTATCCTCTTTTAACACTTCTACCTCTCCCTTGCACCTAGCGCTGATCCCCGGCCATCTCTTAGCAGCCTCTATCTTCGCGACTAGTTTGCTTCCTGATTCCTTGAGTCACTTACCTTTGGAGTCACGTCTGACCAAAGGTTTAGAAAACCAGCAACAAATTGGTCAATAACCACAACAAAAGTCGTCTCTTTTCTCTCGTCATAACAGACGCCAGACAACTATGTGTCATTTATTAACCGTCTCTTCAGCTTAGTAGACGCCTTTTTTAATTTAAATTTTATTATTCCTAGTATACGTGGTACAGGTCATTATAATCATGGTGGGTAGTAGTTGGCGAGTGCTTTTATTGTAAATGTACCACATATCTACATATGTGAAAAGCGCAGTTCGACTTTTGCATTCACAAGTATGCCAGATAGCCACGTTTGGTTACTTACACTTACTGGTGGTGTTGGAATTTTGAAAGAATCGAGGACCATTGGGGAACAATTTAAAACAAATTATTTTAGAAAAGTGTCCAATGAGCGGTATTCGATCCCGGGTCATGGCAGTAAAAAAACCGACAGTTTCTACCAATCATCCGCCACCCCCCGGAAGACGTTGTTAGCAACGATGTCACAAACGGAGCATATGGCGAATCAACAGCCGCCCCTTCTCACATTTCATATTTGTTGTCTTCCGGGAGATGTTGGCGCTGTCTAGCTCCTGTTACACTTCCGACAGTCCTGGCGCCAAAGACATGTGACACGGAAAGAGATTCATATTAACTTTCGCCGCACTATAAAAGGATAAGACATACATTCTAATAAATGCCAAATAAATATATGGCATATACTGTATATAAATTATTAATCGGCTAGTATTTCTAGGGGCAATACGTCTCTCTTTATCAAGGCTTTTCTTAGATTTAAACTAAATCACGCGGGCATGTGATCCACTTCACGCTATACAAGACTAAAGCGAGAAACCATTTAAATAAAATATATATAACTGTACATACATGACTACTTGAAATTGTATCTATTATTCCTGTAGAAGAGGCAGCTTGCGCCCGAGAGCTCGAATGATTTTTCAAATAAAGAAACTTATCCTTTTTGAATCTATTCGTTATTATACATTCTACATGTTGAAAACTTGCAGATTTATCAACAACAAGACTCTCGTTAAAGTAGACACTAAAATTAAGCGCCATCTTTTGACCGTCTCTGTAATCTCTAGCAGACTTGGATCGGTAACAAAGCCACAACATCAGCTTTGGTAAATTTAGAACACATATCTGGAGAGTATAGCTTCAGGCTAATGGCCCTCGTCAGTCCAAAGGTAGACATTGATTTCAATAGACAATTGACAATTTAAACAATTTTATTGATTCTTTTAATCAAATTTCATAAAGGTGGAAAAAATAAAAGAGTTGTTGTTGTTGTCGTGTCCAAAGAAGAGTCTCAGATGTCTCCATGCATCTCTCTCCATCACATCAGCAGCAATATCCACTATCTTGGGGCTCTTCATTGGAAAATGGGTGCCGTTGCCACGTTAGTCACCTTGGAAACGAACCAGAATTTGGTCGAATATTCCAAGGGTCCAGGGGGGACCGCAGGGAGGTGTGGTCGGACTTCTCCCTCCCAATAAAAGAGTAAAAGGGCATATAAAGTGTAGGGGAATACGAGTATATATAGAAATGTCTTCAGTAAGGAAGGCTTCCCCAACTTGAGAGAGTCCTCCTCCAGACAAGGTCTTCTTGTACACTCCTTAGTTCCACGCCGAGGAAGTACCTATAGATGCGCGTCTTGGCAGACGTCAGGATGGCCAGGGCGTCATCGTCTAGGCCAGGACAATATATCTTCAAGGGATTGTGGAAATCTTTCGATATGACCAAAGAGGTGTTTAGCTGGTAGAGTGGTGGCTCGATCATTTCTATGGCTAAAATATTGATGCAAGAGATTCAAATCTCTGCTCGAATCCAGAGATGATTAACAGATATCGCATATCATTTGCTCCTCAATTTTAGATGGAATGGATGTCCTATTTTTAAAAATCAAAATATTAAATATGACCTAGTTATAATCACCTTGATGGCTCGATGCAGCCGGCACTATTATGATATGGGCCAACAATCCAAAACACATATATTGTAATGGCTTATTATTTATTTATCTATCAGGATATTTTGGCTTAAAATATTTTAGAAAATATAATTAAATCCAAAAGACAAAAAACCTCTCGCAATCAGTATCTTTTATTATTACAAATAACGGACGCTAGCTTTCGAACAATTAGTTCTTCAACGGGCGTTCTTACTAAACGAAATCTGATTCTTATTAACTCTTATACTTATAAGAATCAGATTTCGTTTAGTAAGAACGCCCGTTGAAGAACTAATTGTTCGAAAGCTAGCGTCTGTTATTTGTAATAATAAAAGATACTGATTGCGAGAGGTTTTTTGGTCTTTTGGATTTAATTTTATGCGCAAGTTCTTTGATCTTAGAAAATATAATAGCGCCTATGTACCAAACGAAGCAACTCTTTCGGTAAAAATGCATTAAAATAATGCATCACCCCCAGAGTTCATGACTCTAGTACAGAAAGTTATGGTAGTAAGGAAGAATGAGCCATAACATCAGTTTAGAAAAAATCAGACAAAAGCCAACAACCAGTATACTATGGCTTCGGTCTATGGCCTTCAACAGTAGAGGATGGCTTCATTTTAAAACATCCTACGAGAGAAGCTATAAAATTGGTCGAATTTGATTGAAAGAAATGATAGAGATGACTCTTTTGATGCACCAATACCATCCTCCTGCTACTTTATATTGTATTCTAGCCTTAAAATCAATTCTGCCACTTCCCCATCTTAAACATTATTAATTATATTGTGGCGAAGAAATATTAATATATACAGTTATCAGCGTCATGCGTTCTTAATTCTGTCACCGTTTGCTTTTGGTTCAGTGGTAGAATACTCGCCTGCCACGCGGGCGCCCCGGGTTCGATTCCCGGCCGATGCATTTTTTTTTTTTTTTACAATTTTTAAAACTCATTTATATATTATACAAGAATGATATCCACGGCGCCAATTTATAATTGTAACGAATAATATTTGAATAAAAACATTTAATCGGATAAAACCCAGGCGTTGCCCGGGTCATTCGGCTAGTAATTTATATAATACACTGCGGCCTGTGATTGCAAAACGACACTTGAAGTTACACCGCATGAGTTTCTTTTCAATGAAAAAATCAAAACTTTATTTCAAGGTGAAATATTGATTATTTCTAACTTTTTTGGATGAGGTATGAAAGGGTGAATTATGAAGAGTAATGATTCATACCTCATCAAAAAAGGTTAGAAATAATCAATATTTCACCTTGAAATAAAGTTTTGATTTTTCATTGAAAAGAAACTCATGCGGTGTTACTTCAAATGTCGTTTTAAAATCTAATTTATATATATTATTTAATTTAATTATTCATTGAAAATATTTGAAATAGATTTATTACTTTATATTTGTAAAATCATCATTTAGTTACCTAGCTTGCTTACTCGATATTCTCTAGCTGTAGATAGTTTGGATTGTTTTGTTAATATTAGTTGACTGGTCGTGGTGACGTCATCAATAAATACTTTCATACCTTCAGATATACAAAGACTTGATTTCTACCCTACAATATACAGAATTACAATTCCACATTTGAATGGTTACTTTCAAAATATTCTTTGCTATATATTTATCTCTTAATTTATTTAATTAGTTTAGAAAAGTATAGTCAGAATCATGATGCAGTTTGTTATAATATAATTATCAAGAACAACGGTTAATGCAAAAAAAAAAAAGTTGAAGAAAACGTGGCGCCACGAAGTACAGCACCGTCTAGCGGTCGCCATAGGTACTAGTATCAGACTTGTAGTGCCGTGCGACGCTGGGGTATCGTCTGGTTTCCCTTCTCTTTCAAGGTATGTTCGTTTTACTTTTTTACTGATAAGAAACTAGATTAGTGATAAATTATAGATAAGATACATAAATATAACTCGATTATTTTCTTTATAGTTTGATTCTTGCTACAAATAATTCCACTTTTTTTTTCAAAAATTGCTTTTCAGGAAGAAATGCGATATATATATTGTAGAGCAGAAAAACAAAATTATTTGCAAAAATAATTTGGATTTTTTTCCGAACAAATATTATGATGTTTTTTTGTAGATAAATAAAGGTAAAGAGCAAATAAATGATTATATAAAGATTATTTATAAGAATCTATCTTCATTATTCATTTACCTTTATTTTTATAATGGGTTATTAAAGCAAAAATCTATATTTTAAAGAATCTCAAATTTTTGTTAAAATATAAATGAAAACTTTTTGATAAATAAATAATGCTCCAGTTTTTTTTCTTTACTTTTAAAAAGTAGTAATCAAAATAATATTTTTTTGCGCGCCGTATATAAAAATATATTTTAAAAATTATATGACATATTTTAAAACATGCATATAAATATAGAAAACAAATATATCTATAGATATATAAAAATATATATATGTACATTTAAAATATATTTTTAAACTTATTATATTTCGCTCTACTGTGTTTTGCGATTAAAGTTTTGATGGGTGTAGAATAACAATTTTGTAAAATTTATTAGAACATTTTGCAATTACTTTTAGATATTTTATAATTCACACACACACAAGTTTATTATAGATATAAAAAGAGATATTATAGGTTTTTAAGAAGTTTATTATTACAAACTTTAAAATTTGTATTTTACACATAATTTGATATATTCAGAGTTCCAGGTTATTTATATTATCTTTCTATATTTCATTAATGTTTCTAGAATTTTCTTCTTCACTTTGTTTGGAAATTTAACAACAAAATATCCTATATAATAAAATTATGGAACATTTTACAGCATTATATAAACTATATAATTTAAAATACATAATTGAAAATACGATTGTTCTCAACTTATATACATATTCAACTTTTAAAAAATATGATATATAGAAATTATAAATGTGTGAGTATAAAAGTGAAAAATTCTTTGTTTATATATGTAGTATTTGTGTATAATTACATAAACTTTAAAAACACGCGTAAAGATGAATAATTTATAATCGTCTGCGTGCAGACAAGGTCATTTAAGATGTAATTAATATTTCAGACATTATTTAAATCTGATTTATTGTGTGACAGATAACTTTTCATTGTATTTCACACATCCACATATTATATATTGTTACTGAAAACAAAAAAAGTTAAACACAAATGAGCGCACATCAAAAAATATAACTTTAACATATTATCAAAATATTTTAATATTGATTTTATTGATTTCCTGTTGATATTTTGTCTTTTTTTTTTTTTTACGCTTTGTCATAGATGAGGTTTCTATACCTCTAGTCACGTCATTTGCTTACCAACTATGGTGGTGGTGTCTTGTCCATGGAGCAGATTTAAATTCATGATCATGAAGTTTGCGGGTTTTTTTTTAGTAATTAAAGAAAGGAATAGATGACCACTCAATTTTAATCATTGTTATTAAAGTAGCTTTCTTACAAGCACTTCCTAAGCTAAAAATGTAAACGTAAATGATAAGTGAAAGATTTAGTGGACTTCCAGAAATCTCCATATTTCCATATCGGCGTGTTTTGCATCAATGCCAATTATGACGGCATACCGTTTCATATCATGTGTCAGAATGTCCTAGGTTACACCGACAATAAACATCGATTGGACAATTTAAAGCAATGTGGGTATAAGTACATGTCCTTAGCTACTCTTAGTAACTGGACTTAACCCTGAAGCCACGTACCGAAGTGGCTAACTATTCAGGTTAGTTCTCCTCAGACTTATTGTCTAATTGTTGCAGTCAGACTTGGACAGTTCGATTTGTTTTTTTAGAATAGTTCTTTATTGTCTTTGTATTAAAACACCGATAAGTTCTGGAATCTCGGAGTAAGTTAAGATGGATATATCTGACAAGAAGCTGATCTATATTCTAAATTTCTTCTTTTTTGACAGTGCGCAGGGAAGTCGTTTTTTTTTTTTTTTTTTATGAGCAAATACCTTATACGTATAATGAAGAAATCTCAAACGAGAATCATATTATCACAATATTAGATAGAAGTACAGTGTCGTGAGCCCAGAGCCGCTATGGTAAACATAAAGACCTACAGGGAACTCTGAAATGTCTAACGGGGCAATGACACCCCCCCTACCCCTTTCCATGGAGATAGACAAGACACCAACATCATCAATATTAGATTATTGTTATATTGAGAAACAATACAGTGTGTTACTCGAAAAGTTGTGTGATAGATTGAACAGATGAAAATCATTTTATTCGTATTTGCATATACTATGTGGTACAACTTTGTATACTGGTTCATGTGATATAATTGTAAATAATTCAGAGAATTTAAAAGAGTAGTTATCATCATGTTTGTTTATGGTTTTGCATAGAGACAGCTCGAGTTAGGCGGTATATAGATAATTGGAGAATAAGCGATAGGTTAGGAAGTTCCGACTCTTAAATAAATAATTGTTCATCTTCGTGTCCTGATTTTTAAAGAAACAAAACAGTTTACACCGTCGATTTCAAATAACCACGAACCGGAATTGAATCCCACCCGCATTGAGAACTTTTCTCGGTGTGTTTCAATGTTCCCCGATTTTTGCATAAGTCCAACCCCACCAGTGAGTGTAAGTAAGCAGACCAGGGCACTAAGTAAGTGCAAAAATTGAACTTACTTTCTACATGGGTAGACATGTGGTTTGCTTACAATAAAAGACAGTCACTAACTATCCCTTGTGTACTTGGGATAAGTAAATAAACACTAAAAATAATAAAGAAGTACACTATGTAACTTTAGTAACTCCTAAATAGGCATATGTTAATAGTATGTCATTAAAAAATATATTATTCATAAATACATTAATAACGTTTAGTTATTGTTTCTTTAAACAACCATAATAATTTAAGAAAAAGGCATTTCCCTATCGTCCAACTGAAAGTTGCTGATGGCTTGCGCCATCTATCGGAATAAATATCAACTATTCTCGTTGATTTTTAATTATTCCAGAATTGGCCAAATACCCATTCTTGATTAATCAAGAAAAAAGAAGAACCCTTATGCTCAAAACTGGGCAACTCTGTGCTTCACTTCCATCAATAATTGACAATATGACCCAGAATAAGTATATTGCTACGGCGTTTTATGGTTTCCACAAGTCCATATCTCAGAAGAAGGCCAAGTGATACTCACTCCTCACTTTCTTACTGCTACTCTTTTTGTGTTGATTTCTTGCTTCCCTCTTTCTTATTATTATTATTTTTTTTTCCTTTTCTTGTTTTTTTTTTTTTTTCTTTCTCTTTTTACTCTGTATATATCGCTATTTCCGTTGTCTCACTGCTTTGTTCTTATGCATACCTCTGGTGAATCCTGTATAGGGTCAGTGACCCTAAATAAAGGCTTTTTTGTTGTTTTGTTGTTGTTGATTAATCAAGAAAAGCTAACCACGGACGCGTTTCTTAATTTATGCACCTTATCCCAGTACAATGTTACATTTGTACTATTTTTTCACAACCATAATAATGGTTAAAATATTATAATTAACAATTTAATAAATATATGCATTTTTACGAGTAAATTAATAGATTATACCTTTGTTGTTTAATACCAAAATGATGTAATTCTTCATGTGGGGTACTAAGTGACATGTTCATTATGAAAAAAAAAAACAAGTTTTTAAAATTATACTCGCGGCGGTATACGCTAAGTATTAAACAACTCCCCCTCTTCTCCCCCCCCCCCCCCCCCTATAATTTTTTTTAGGTTAGAGGGAGGGAGGGGGGTTAAATTGGGCAGTGCGGAGCGGAACTTTAAAAAGCGTAACGTGTTTAAATCAATTTAAAGTTAATTGCAACCTATCTTCTTATTATACGTAGTTGTATTTATATAGATGTTTTAATTTCTTACATACAACCCCCTTATACAGAATTATTTTATACTATTTTCATCCTATTTTGTGTGTGAGGAAACCCAAAAATGAATAACTATTTCTCTAAAAGGTATATACAATATGTTATTAATCTAGAAAAAATCAAATTTTACTACTATATAATGGGACTTCAACATTACAGGAAACAATTTGAGAAACAATTGTGGAAAAAATAAAAAAAATCAATGAATCTTTGATAATTATTCCGATAGATGGCGCAAGCCATCAGTAACTTTCATTTGCATAATAAGGAGATGTCTTTTTCTTACAGGAAACCCTTTAGTTGACCCGAAACCCGTTAAAAAGAAGTTTTTTTTTTCTTTCTTATATATTTTTTTATTTTTTCTTATAATCTGTATATATTTACCATATGTATATAATCTTTCTCCATTTTTTATTTCCCACTTTCATAGGTTTCTCCGTCTTGTAACCCCAAGGAGAATCCTCTGTAAGACCTGTGTCTTAATAAAGGCTTTTGTGTGTGTGTGTGTTAAAAAGAAGTTTTTGAAAAATTGTATTCACATCCGTGTCAATGGTAAAGAAGAGAAAATTGAGGTAACCTGGGCTCCTGGAGCATACCATAGCAATGGTAAATAATACATACACTAGATATATAGTAATAAGATAGATAAAAACTAAACGTTGTTCCCCAACGCCGTAGACTCTTCCTCCAGATAATCAGGGGGTCTTCATTATCTCCCCAATGTTCAGGATGTCTGTCGATGGACCATCTCATGTTCGAAGAGCCCTTGCAGATCTAGTGGCCACTAAACTAATGAAGAGTACATTAATGTACAAATGTATTTGCATATTCTAAGTTTTTTTTTTTTTTTTTTTTTTTTAGAGGGAAAATATTGTTGTTGTTTTTTTACATATCAACCTAGTTCAATTCTTTTTATCATTTCCCCCAAAAAAAAATATTTTTACCTTGATAAAAGTGGCAGTTTTGTCACCGAAACGTTGGGTGAAAATAAGATAATCTAAATTGTTTGATGTAATGATATTCTCTCTACAAAATACACTATAGAGGTACACTTGAAAAATCAAGAAACTTTAACAAAAAAAAATTAAGAAAAAGGCATCTCCTTATCGTGCAACTGAAAGTTGATGATGGCTTGCGCCATCTATCGGAATAAATACCAACTATTCTCGTTGATTTTTAATTATTCCAGAATTGGACAAATACCCATTCTTGATTAATCAAGAAAAGCTAACCACGGACGCGTTTCGCGTTTTCTTGATTAATCAAGAATGGGTATTTGTCCAATTCTGGAATAATTAAAAATCAACGAGAATAGTTGATATTTATTCCGATAGATGGCGCAAGCCATCAGCAACTTTCAGTTGCACGATAAGGAAATGCCTTTTTCTTAATTTATTGCACCTTATCCCAGTACAATATTGCATTTGTACTATTTTTTTAACAAAAAAGTTTTAATTTTTTTTTTAATCTTGATAACGACTCCCTAAATCCAACACAACAATGGTAAATCCCCAAGTATATGTCGGTGTATCAACTCTATGCAAAAGAGGAGCTAACCAACTAAGTTCCTTAGGGATATCCTTAGGAAGAAAAGAACAGGTAACGTCCTGTAATAACAACAGCAGAAGTCCACCGGTAGCAATATTTCCGCCACTGTTCTAAGGTTACATGGAAGTCACACAATACGTTGAGTCACCACAGATCAACTTCACCTTACTTTGTCATTTCCCCCGCTGACCTCTGTCTCACTGATATATAGGAGAGCTCCATCTATGCTTTCTTCCTTCCTGTGGTGAATCTGTATAAGACCGGTTGTCTTTATAAAGCTGTATGTGTGTCTGATATCTCACCAATATACTGTGTACTTAACCCTTTAGGTGCCGGCCGTTTTCAAGGTCATTCCTGATTATTGTTAGCCTTCAAAATACATCAAACTATTCTTTAAATTATTATTTTTTATGAACGCTTTTATGATTCATACAAACATATGAAACACAATGCAACAGAATATGCGCTTTAAAATACAATTAATTAATTTTCATTAGATTTTTTTAAGGAGAAAAGAACCATCAATTCCCATCAAACCGATACATCGGCTTGCCTGGTGCTTAAAGGGTTAATAGACATTGTATAAGAAACTATTATTATCAGTGGTGAACCCTCCCAGCGGTTTCGCCAGTTTAATCTACCATTGCTGTTTTCCTTTTATACTGATACTGAAGTTGATCTCTTGGAAATGGTATACCTTATGTCTCCAGGTTACAACAACATCATATCGAATCCATCAAGTTCGTACATCAAGCAATGATAATGCTTTCTTCCTATGGTGAATCTGTATAAGACCGGTGGTTTTTATAAAGCTGTATGTGTGTGTGTGATATCTCACCAATATACTGTGTACTTAATAGAACTTGTATAAGAAACTCACCATCAGTGGTGAACCCTCCCAGCGGTTTCGCCAGTTTAATCTACCATACCGTTGTAATATTGCTGTTTTCCTTTTATACTGATACTGAAGTTGATCTTTTGGGAATGGTATACCTTATGTCTCCGGGTTACATCAACATCTTGAGAAAACCATCAAGTTCGTACATCAAGCAATGATAATGCTTTCTTCCTATGGTGAATCTGTATAAGACCGGTGGTCTTTATAAAGCTGTATGTGTGTGTGTGATATCTCACCAATATACTGTGTACTTAATAGAACTTGTATAAGAAACTCACCATCAGTGGTGAACCCTCCCAGCGGTTTCGCCAGTTTAATCTACCATACCGTTGTAATATTGCAGTTTTCCTTTTATACTGATACTGAAGTTGATCTCTTGGGAATGGTATACCTTATGTCTCCGGGTTACATCAACATCATATCGAATCCATTAAGTTCGTACATCAAGCAATGATCAGTGGTGAACCCTCCCAGCGGTTTCGCCAGTTTAATCTACCATACCGTTGTAATATTGCTGTTTTCCTTTTATACTGATCTCGTAGGAATGGTATACCTTATGTCTCCGGGTTACAACAACATCTTGTCAAATCCATCAAGTTCGCACATTAAGCGATGATAATAATTATAATTACAATTTGATGATGATGATATGTCAGATATTAAAATAATCCTATGAATATGTAGATTGCACTCTTGCCACCGTTGTAGTATCTGCATGAAGATGATCAGCTGGGGTCCAGCGAGAGATACCGTTTTAGCGCGATTTTACTCTTATAAAACATCTCTTCCTACTGCCCTTATTGTGATAAAAATATATATTAGGAAGGTTTGGCTCATCAGTGGTTAACCCTTCACAACAGTTTCGCCAATTTAATCCACCAGATCGAATGATATTGCATGCTTACATCTATTATGAAGGACTATTCTTCCTTTATATCCGCAGGCACTGGAAAGGAATTCTTGTGGCTAATGTATTTGATGAATCTCTAAGGACATATTTTTATAAAGCTGCAATTAGAAGAACTTCTGTGAATGTATACTATTTTCCTATCACTTTCTAACTCTCCCTAAAATAGTATATTTCTGAATATATAATCATGTATAAGAAGAAAGGCATTAATAAAAGGGCTTGTGTAAGTCTCACAACCTCTTCAAAAATGAAACTTAACCACTATGGGAAATAAATGAGTGAAAGAACGGTGAAAGCAGTTGATTTATATTAAAAGATAAAAAATCGACCACAAATATGACGATGTACAGAAGAATGAATTTAGCCCATATTAATTCAACTAAATGTTTTATTTAAAAACTGTTTCCATCTATATTAATAAAGAACAATATAAACTTTATATGTTCACAGAGTGATCTCACACAATATTGATATTTTAAATGTTGAAACATTGAGAAATATCATTATATTTCAAATAAAATCTTATTTACATATTTCAAATAGCACAAATTAAGATTACGACTACAGAGATAGAGATGAAGGCGTATATATTATTATTAAGTGACCTTCATCTAAAATGAAACCACATAGAAACAACTGGCGTGAAGCCATAGAGAGAAGCAAATAAGCCTTCAGTTGAAGGCAGAGATGAAACCATAGAGAGGAAATCATCTTGAGTAAAAAGCCATGTGATATGGATGTCTTACACAAAAAATTACAGTCAGCAGAAAATAGCTTTAAAATGTCTTCATGATAAAGCCGAGAGATGCCATTTTTTTAGACAATTTGAAAAAAATAACGGAAGCTTTCGTGATAACGATCTTTTTCAGAATGTTTGTTTAGAGTTCTTTGTGTGGGAAGAGGATTAAAAGAGTCACTTCTCTCCAGGAATGTGAAGTATGCAAACATTCCCTTCCCCATTGTTTGGTTTGTTGATTCTTGGAATTAAACTCGACAAAACCACTTCTCCAAATACCCTCAATATTTCTGGTGGTTTGCGCCAACTATCGGTTTAATTTTTAGCTAAATGTTTCATTTTTGCATATTGGACTTTTTTTTTTTATGAAATTAAGAAAGGAACTGTCTGTTTTTCGGGTTGTTTGTTCTCGTCAGCATGAGATAAACTTTCGCGCATATGGTTGGATCTTCTTGATTTCCTAGGAAAGGTTTTTTTAGCCAATATTTCTATTAATATTTTGTGGGTGAGCCGGAGGGGTATTTAGAGCAAACAGTATGCAAAAGTTTAGGGATCTTGCATGATACCTTTGCCATAGTGGGTCGTTCATATTTGGAATTTATTCGAAATATTTGGCGCAATCTATGCAACTTTCAGCTGCATTATCAAATCTTTTCCCATCATTTTATCATCCTTAACCTCTTCTCTTTCTCTTTACTGTAATCTTTATACATTTCCTTTAATCAACACACGATTCCTGAAAGATACAGCAAATGAGCCGGAAAATAGGGGGAGAAAGAAATTAAAATATAAAAAGTTATATGGGGAATATGTACATATATGTGTTATAGGTATTCTCCTGCTCTCCTTAATTTTATAAAATAATAATAATTGAGTTGATTGAAAATATTGATTAACATTACAACTTGGATTAGTAATGCCTTTTTTTATTAAAAGTTTTTTTTTTTAAGCGAGCTTTCGAGCGAATAAAAAGCTCTTTGTCTTGCTTTTTTTTTTTTTGACTGCTAAAATGAGAATATGCAAAATGGTTGGTAAATTCCTATAGTTAGTATTTGAAAACTGGACAGATATCGCTCATACGAGTCTTTAAATGTTTTATATCATGATCAATATATTCTCTAAAAAATAAGAAAATATCAAATATGGGAAATAAACTCTGAGAGAATAATTACAAAAACTATAACAAGACTCAGAACAAAACACTACAAAGGAATGACAATACATCCAGATGGCACAAGAACCTACAGGACAACTGTCCTGGTGTGGAACTAACACCTACCCACATATTCTCATGTCCAGCAATGGCCGCAGCCTTGCAGAAAATTGTCATAGACCCAGAGCAGCGGCTTTACACACCCAAGATAAAGGATATTGCTGCTGCTGTGATAGAGATGTATGGAGACATCTGAGACTCTTCATTGGACACCACAATAACAACAATACAGTATACACACCCAAGATAGGGGACATTGCTGTGATAGAGATGTATGGAGACATCTGAGACTCTTCATTGGACACCACAACAACAACAATACAGTATACACACCCAAGATAGAGGACATTGCTGTGATAGAGATGTATGGAGACATCTGAGACTCTTCATTGGACACCACAACAACAACAATACAGTATACACACCCAAGATATAGGACACTGCTGTGATAGAGATGTATGGAAACATCTGAGGCTCTTCATTGGACACCACAACAACAACAATACAGTATACACACCCAAGATAGAGGACATTGCTGTGATAGAGATGTATGGAAACATCTGAGACTCTTCATTGGACACCACAACAACAACAATACAGTATACACACCCAAGATAGAGGACATTGCTGTGATAGAGATGTATGGAAACATCTGAGACTCTTCATTAGACACCACAATAACAACAATACAGTATACACACCCAAGATAGGGGACATTGCTGTGATAGAGATGTATGGAGACATCTGAGACTCTTCATTGGACACCACAACAACAACAATACAGTATACACACCCAAGATAGAGGACACTGCTGTGATAGAGATGTATGGAAACATCTGAGGCTCTTCATTGGACACCACAACAACAACAATACAGTATACACACCCAAGATAGAGGACACTGCTGTGATAGAGATGTATGGAAACATCTGAGGCTCTTCATTGGACACCACAACAACAACAATACAGTATACACACCCAAGATAGAGGACACTGCTGTGATAGAGATGTATGGTGTTCTATCCTTGAAGGTAGGAGGTAGCCAAGTGTGAGGTGTCGAGGCTAAGGCAAAGACGGACTCCTGTAATCTTCTTTATTACATAAAGCGACTGACTGCCGTAGCTTAAAACTGTCTCTATTTATATACACAATTATACAACAACTAGTATGCAAAACAGGATATTTGCATATCCATAATTCGATATGCAAATACACTACACCTTCCCCTCCTAATAATAGTGGAGTCGGTCAGGCGGTCTCCTGGATCGCTGGGGTCTGGGGCTCCGGCTCGGGACTTTTCCTCCAGAAGCAGCAACAGGACTCTGGTTGTCTCCAACCGGTGCCAAGTCCTGCCTTGTTGACCGCGGCTTCTCTCTCTGAGGTCTAGGGCTCCGGCTCGGGACCTTTTCTCCAGAAACAGCAACAGGACTCTGGTTGTCTCCAACTGGTGCCAAGTCCGGCTCTGTCGATTTCGGCTTCTCTGCCAATTCCATTTCTGGCGGTTTCCTCTCAGGGATCTCCAGGCCAACTTGAGAGGGCTTTATTTCAGGATGGTTTTCCAAGGTTTCCGTAGATGTACTTGGAAGTACTAACCTCGGATCTTTCCGTACTGCAGCCTCTGGTTTTTCCTTTACAGGGCGCAACTGGTTTATGTGTCTCTTGAAAGATTGGTCCTCATACCCTATTAGGTAGTGGCGGCAACTTAGGAGTTTTAGTATTGTGCCCTGCTTCCACTTTGGTCCAGCAGCATAATTCCGGAAATAAACATCTGAACCTATGCTGAAATTCTCTTGTTTCTTTAGGGCAACATGAAACGCCTCTCCTTTAAACTCCATTTTAGGCATTAGATTTGAAAACCTTGTTTTCAAACGCCTCTTCATCAATAGTTCCGCCGGCGATTCCTTCATCACTGTCTGTGGAAATGCTCTCTGAGCTAAAAAAAAATCTTTCCAAGTTTGTCTCGAGGCTATCCTTTCCACTGTTCTTCCTTAGTGAGGTCTTGAACTCTCGCACATAGCGCTCTGCTAATCCATTCGTGCTTGGATTGTATGGGCTTGTTTTTGTATGCCGAATTCCGTTCATCTTGGTGAATTCCTCAAATTCCTTGGAGACAAACTGTCGCCCATTATCCGTCACCAATAATTCCGGCAGTCCGAACCTTGCAAACACCTGCCTAAGATGGTAAATAATGGTTCTGCTGGTTATTTCTTTCAGGATGAAAATCTCCAACCATTTTGTATAGGCGTCTACTATGACCAAAAACATTCTTCCCATAAAAGGGCCGGCCAAATCCATATGAAGGCGATGCCAGGGTTTCTCGGGCCAAGTCCATTCTGAAATCGTTGAGGGAGGCATATTCGCAGATTCCTGACAGATGGTACACTCCCGGGCCATATCTTCGATGTTCCCATCTATTCCCGGCCACCAGAAATATCTCCGTGCTATCATTTTCATTCTTACTATCCCAAAATGCATCTCATGGAGATCTTTCAGAATCTGCGATCTCAACTTGGGAGGAATTACTATCCGTTCCCTCCACTGTAAGCAGCCAAAATCCGCACTTAGTTCATTCCTAATCTTGTAGAAAGGGAACAACGGATTTTCTTTCGAGATCTTTGAAACTTGCCAATTGTCTTCCTGGACATTTCTCAAAACAATTGAGAGGATCTTGTCTCTTCTAGTTTCAAAAGCTACATCCCGGAATGAAAAAGGCACTTCATTCATTTTTCTCAGAAGCAAGACTTGATCTTCATCAATAGACTCTCTCTCAACTGCTTTTAACGGCAACCTTGATAAAGCATCTGCATTTCCGTGGTCGTCAGTCTTCCGAAATTCAACTGAATAATGGAAAGCACCCAGCTTTAACGACCAACGCTTTATCCTAGACGCTGCACATACTGGAATCGGTTTGTGAGGTGAGAACAAGTGTATAAGCGGTCTGTTATCCGTCACCAACACAAACGAGCGTCCTAGAAGGTATTGCCTAAATTTTTCACAGCCATAAACAATACTTAAAGCTTCTTTTTCAAGCTGGGAATAATTTTTTTCAGCATCTGTAAGTGTTCGCGACGCAAACGCTATTGGACTCTCCTGCTTATTTTTGTCTCTGTGACTAAGCACCACACCCAGTCCATAGCTTGAGGCATCGCATGCCAGTACTAGTTCCTTCGTTGGATCATAGTGTGTCAATACTGACTCATTAGTCAATAATGATTTGCATCTATTGAACAATATCCGATGTTCTCTTGTCCATTTCCAACGAGTATTTTTCTTCAATAATTTGTAAAAAGGAGTCAATATATGAGAGATTTTTCTTATAAATCTGGCGTAGTACATCAACATTCCGATAAATGATCGCAACTGACCAATGTTCTTAGGCTCTGGAGCATTAGAGACTGCTTGAATCTTGTTGATCAATGGATGCAGGCCGTTCTTATCGATTCGGAAACCCAAGTATTCAACCGAATCAACCGCGAACCTGCATTTATTTTTATTCAATTTCAAGCCCTTGTCCTCTAATCTTTTAAATACCAGCTCCAACTTGGCTTTATGCTCATTTGTATCTCTACCTGACACCAAAATGTCGTCTATATAACAAGCCACTCCTGGTATGTCAGCAAAAATGTTGTCCATCAACCTCTGGAATTTGTTCGGTGCTACTGCCACACCATAAGGGAGTCTTTTATATGCAAACAATCCCTTCGTAGTATTTATATTTACTACTCCATTGGCTTCTGCTAGCTCTACCTGCAGATAGGCCATTGAAAGGTCCAGAGTTGAGAAAACTGTACTACCCGATAATTTAGAAAATATCTCATCTATCGTAGGCAATGGGTATTTATCCAATATTATTGCCCTATTTGCCGTACTCCTAAAATCTCCACAGATTCTAATTCTGCCATCCTTTTTCAAAACTGGCACTATGGGTGCTGCCCAGTCGGCGTAATCAAGAGGCTCTAAAATTCCTTTATCTACCATATCCTCTAGTTCATCCTCTACCTTTTTTTTCATAGCAAAAGGCAGACTTCGAGCCTTACAAAACACGGGTGCTGCATCCCTCTTAATGCAAATATTTAATTTTACATCCTTCAAGCAACCCAGTTCATCGTTAAACAGATTTGCATAACTTTTAATTAATGTGTCTATGCAAGATTCCGAAACTTTGTTTACATTTACATTTAATAATCTACTGTAATTTATATCCAAAAATTTCAGCCATTCCCTTCCTAGTAAAACCTCTGGGAAACCTTCATCAACCACTATTAATCTAAGTTTCTTTCCGGCTTCTTCAACAAAAACGTCCCTTTCTCCTATTAACTTGATAGGATTATTGCACAAGGTTTTTAGAATCTTCGAAGTAGGAAATAATTTTGCTTTCCAGAATTTCTTGAAGATTGTCTTCGGCATCAAGGTTACCGGACTTCCAGTATCCACTACACACTTTAAAACATTTCCGTCTAAAGTGAGCGTAACTTTAGCCTCTGTTTCACCCTTGAGGGACAGTATCTGTTCTTGCACATATCTATTTCTCTGTGCATTACTTGCCGCTTTGCATACTTTACTTAGATGCCCAATCTTTTTGCACTTATAACAAGCCTTTGACTTGTGTGGGCATGCTGGTGCTAGGTGGGAATTCCTTTCGCCGCACCGGTAACACCTTTTTCCTCCTGCCGTAGGGCTATATTTCTGCACAGGGGTGTGCCTCTCCCTTCTATTGATTTCAGAACGCGAGGTCACTTTGCCTATGCAATTTCCATGCAGTTCACTAGCATCCTTCTCAGCTAACTCGTACGAGACTGCAATGGCCAACACTCGATCCAGCTTTACATCATCATCTTCCTGCAAGAGTCTCTTCTGGAGGGCCTCGGATGACAATCCTGCTACGAATCTATCTCGTAACATCATCTCAAGCATACTGCCAAATTCACAATTTGTGGCTAAATGCTTCAGTTCTCTTAGATACTCAGAAACAGTTTCAGTTTCTTTTTGCACCCTTTTTAAAAATTTGCATCGCTGAGGTATCACTTTTGGCTTGGGCTCTAGATGTTGTCTTATTTTTTTAATTATTATTTCATAAGACTGCTCTTTAATCTTTTCAGGGTAGAACAAATCATTCCCAAGTTTAAGGAGATCAGAGCTCAACAAGCTTAACAAGATTACGACCTTTTTCTGGTCACTTGTCTCATTTGCTTCGCAAGCCGCTTCAAATCGCTGTACGAAGATTTCAAAACTTTCTTCCCTCGAATCGAAAACTCTGAACGGTACAGTTTGATTTGCCGCCATCTTTCCTCAGTTTGATGCTTTTGAGTCAGTCCAAGTCCGCAATTCTTTAAACCTCGTGGTCGCTCCCGTAGACACGTACCAAAATTTGCACACCTCGTAGTCACTACCGTAGCTTCCCGTAGATTTTCACGTCGCCAGAGTTGTATTATCCTCGTCGGCAGAGTTGTTTTCCTCGTGGCCAGGTTTGTTCTATCCTTGAAGGTAGGAGGTAGCCAAGTGTGAAGTGTCGAGGCTAAGGCAAAGACGGACTCCTGTAATCTTCTTTATTACATAAAGCGACTGACTGCCGTAGCTTAAAACTGTCTCTATTTATATACACATTTATACAACAACTAGTATGCAAAACAGGATATTTGCATATCCATAATTCGATATGCAAATACACTACATATGGAAACATCTGAGGCTCTTCATTGGACACCACAACAACAACAATACAGTATACACACCCAAGATAGAGGACATTGCTGTGATAGAGATGTATGGAGACATCTGAAACTCTTCATTGGACACCACAACAACAACAATACAGTATACACACCCAAGAGAGAGGACATTGCTGTGGTAGAGATGTATGGAGACATCTGAGACTCTTCATTGGACACCACAACAACAACAATACAGTATACACACCCAAGATAGAGGACACTGCTGTGATAGAGATGTATGGAAACATCTGAGGCTCTTCATTGGACACCACAACAACAACAATAGATTCTCTCTAAAATATAAGCATCCATTTAATAATTAATTTGTTAGGGGAAGCGCGACTCCCCAAAAACAATATTAACATGATATATTTTCTTGTAAGTGCCTTTAAATTAATAATCTAGAAAATGAAGTAACTTGATCCTTGCGCTCTAAAAAGTTGAAAAACAAAATTTAATCTGAAAATAGATTTCTTTTTTAGGTTGTTATTCTAAAATATTGTTAATTAAAAACACAATATAGTAATTGGAAATACAATATTCCTCTCAGGTAATCTCTGGTTGGATTTAAAAAAGGAAAAATAAAAGAAATAGTAGTAGCTGTGGAAAGGTAATATGTAAAATTGTATGGAATTGGCTTAAAGTAAAGAATACATGGAAAAGTGTACAATATAAACGAAAACTAATTTTTTAGATAATTAATTTATTTAAAAAATTATAATCCCTTATAAGTTGGAGTTAAGAATCACATATAAGTTTCTTTAAATAAAAAGGCATATATTGGATCAAAATATCATTTATTTTACCAATATTTCAGTTGGCTGAACGCCAACCTTTATCAAGGTGTTATAACATATTAATCTTTATATTAATATTAAGTTTCTTGTCGATAGTTTCATGTCATTGGTCAAGTTTTAGGACTTTTTTGTCCTTCTGCAGAAGTATTCATCCCCAATATATAACAGGTAGAGATACCTAGATTTATCTTAAATCTAAATAATTGTTACACTTAACTACTACGTTTTTAAAACATATTATGCAAACATAATACAAGTGGTAAACCACCTCTTGAGTCTCACAATAAAGATTGGCCTTTTGAAACTCCCGTAGAAGACCTGAAAGCTTGAGACCAACGCTATTAAACCATGTCTTAAAATTGCAAAATATTTTCTTGCGATAATCAAGAATATTTCTTGTAGGATAAAGTCGATATTTTATTAAGCCCGTTGAAGAGCGATTATCACTTGAAAGCTAGCGTTTTGTAATAAAAAGAAACTCATTGTGAGAAAATATTTTGTAATTTTAAAACTTTTTTTGTCAATTTTATCATGAGTAAACCATGTCTTACAATAAACTTTTACTCTCGATGATTCTTACTCCCAACTGACTTTGTGGCTGTTATATCTCTATCTATATTATATATTATATAGTAACCCCCCATACAATTTTGATGCCGAAATTTGCACCTGTGTAAAAAAACTCAAAACTTTTATATATTTCAATTTAGTATAATTGTAGTATTTTCACGTGATATGTGTAATTATTTCTATGAAACGCTATATTATCACGGATGTGTGTGTGAATCTAGTCATTAATTTATGCAAATCAGATTATTTAAATACAGCGTTTCTAAACCATAAAGTTTTTTAGAAATGCAGGAAACGCGGATGTAAGATATATGAAGCAGACGACGGCGAGACCAAATGGGCGGGAAAAGGTCACGTGACACCGATTGTTTACAAATTGAAGGCATTCCACCGTCAAACGGGTTTGTGAAGGACA
>CP092878.1:10848272-11105193 GCA_030710605.1 Cordylochernes scorpioides | reverse complement strand
TGTCTAATGCTTCGGGCACACCCATCGGTTTCATTAAAAAGCTCACCAATCTGCTTAACAATAATGGATCCCCTGCACTTGTTTCCTGTGATGATCCTGAAACGCTGAGGAGCGCGATTACAGGGCTCTTAAAAACAGCGGCAGACCAATCTATACAAAATGACCTTACAAGAATGGATAAATCTAAGCTATACTCTCACTACAAAGGCATTCACATATATTTCATGACGGAGGGATACCTTTTAGGGGATTTTCCTTTCCCGGTTGTAAGACTACTCGCACAAGTTAGAATACTTTCAAGTTTTTTTTAGAGAAAACCACACCAAGATGCTCTGCGGTGAGGACCCGATTTGTACCTTCTGTAATTCAAAACTAAAAAATGATATCACTCACTATATTTTTGATTGCTCTGCTCTGAAAGAAGAAAGAAGAACCCTTATGCTCAAAACTGGGCAACTCTGTGCTTCACATCTATCAATAATTGACAATATGACCCAGAATAAGTATATTGCTACGGCGTTTTATGGTTTTCACAAGTCCATATCTCAGAAGAAGGCCAAGTGACACTCACTCCTCACTTTCTTACTGCTACTCTTTTTGTGTTGTTTTCTTGCTTCCCTCTTTCTCTTTCTTGTTTTTTTTTCTCTTTTTTCTTCTGTCTATATCGTTGTTTCCTTTGTCTCACTGCTTTGTTCTTATGCATACCTCTGGTGAATCCTGTATAGGGTCAGTGACCCTAAATCTCTTAATTTATCTGGGAAACTCTTCCGTATATATATCAACGAGCCCAAATATAAACAAAAGTGTCAACGGTTTCTATTTACAATATTGTCGCGGAGATGAATAAAGCAAGGGCAAGTTTGGGGATAATTAATTTATTATAAGGAGTAATTATAGGGAGAGAGAGAGTTTTGTACGACTTACCCCAAGACAGAGTTAATCCTAATGAGGGACGTCAGCTCCCCCCGCCGGCCAGATTCCCCAGAACCCCTCACACCCGGTGTCCAGCGATGATTGACAGACGTCCCATGGGGCCTCTCGTGATTGGAGCCTCTTAGCTTCTTGACATTACTCCCTCCTTAGAAAAAATACAGCGACCCGCTGATTAGCTTGTCTCAGCCCTTGTTCTGGAAGGAAATCTATCACGGCTGGTGTTCCCTAGCAGAATAGAATGTTGTTCTTCAGGGTCCAGGTAGGGCTTCATCCGAATGACATGGACGATATCCTTGGCTTTCCGTGATCGGGGAGAGGGGTCCACGGGCTCTACTTCATACGAAACTTCTGAAAGCTTCTTGGTCACCTTATAGGGACCGAAGTATCTCTTCAGTAGCTTTTCTGATAGTCCTACTTTTCGGATGGGAGTAAAAACCCACACAAGATCATTCTTCTGGTAATAGACTGGAGTATGTTTCTGGTCGTATAGTCTACGGTCTTTCGCCTGTGATTGTAGAAGGCGTGATCGGGAGAGTTGACGCGCTTCCTCAGCTCTGGTCACAAGTTCTCCAACGTAGTCGTTAGAGATCTCATCTGGTAGGTAGGGTAGTACGGCATCGATGCAGGTCTCGGCCTCGCGGGCGTGGACAAGAAAGAACGGGGTGTAGCCGGTCGCCTCCTGTTTAGCAGTGTTGTAAGCAAAAGTTACATAGGGCAAAACTTGGTCCCAGTCCTTCTGCTCAACACCTGTGTACATGGACAACATGTCTCCTAGAGTTTTGTTGAACCTTTCAGTCAGGCCGTTGGTCTGGGGATGGTAGGCCGTTGTAAATCTGTGCACAATTCCGCACAGAGCATTGATCTCTTTTATTACTTGAGAAATGAAATTTCTGCCGCGATCTGTTATCATTTCTCTAGGAGCTCCATGCTTCAAGATGACGTCTTCAACCAGGAACTTAGCTGTTTCGATTGCTCCTCCGTCTGGGATCGCTTTCGTTATGGCATACCTTGTCATATAATCGGTGCACACAATGATCCAACGGTTTCCATCTTTAGAAACTGGAAATCTTCCAAGGAGATCAACCCCGACTTTATAGAATGGCTTTTCTACGGGCGGTATGGATACAATTTGTCCAGCCGGACGTCGAGGTAATTTCTTCCTTCGTTGACACTCCCGACAATGGCTTACATATTGGCGAACAGTTCTATAAAGGCCAGGCCAATAGAATCGTTTTTTGACTTTGTCATACGTCCGGGCGAAACCCAAATGCCCAGCTGTAGGAGCATCATGTAAATCTGCCATAACTTCCGATCTTAAGTGCTTAGGGATCATCATAAGCCAGGGTCTTCCAGTTGTGCTATAGTTTTTCTTGTATAAGATGCCGTCGATAATGCTGAATTCCTTTCTGGTGTAGCCCGAGTTTAAATTATCGATTATTTTAGCTAAATCCGGGTCTTTAGTCTGCTCTATATCGACGTTGGTTAGTGACATCACAGCACTTGGTTGATCGTTCTCAAGCGGGCTCCTTGACAGACAATCGGCATCCTTATGTTTGCGTCCGCTCTTGTAGATAACGGTCACGTCAAATTCTTGCAACTTCAGTGCCCATCTTGCCAAACGGCCAGAAGGATCTTTCTGCCCTACCAACCAACATAGAGAATGATGGTCAGTGACAACCGTGAATGGTCGACCAAACAAATATGGGCGGAATTTGCTAAAAGACCAGACTACAGCAAGGCATTCTTTTTCCGTTGTAGAATAGTTATTTTCAGCCTTTGTCAAGCTTCTAGATGCATAAGCTATAGGCCGCTCCTTTCCACCTTGTATTTGTAGAAGAACAGCTCCAATACCATGTCCGCTTGCATCCGTGTGTAGATGGGTATCAGCGGATTCATCAAAGTGTCCTAAGACAGGCTCTGAAATTAGAGCTGTTTTAAGGACTTCAAACGCTTTCTCTTGAGCTGCATCCCAATAAAATTGTTTTTCAGTCTTCAGTAGGTCATGCAAAGATCTAGCTTTGTCGGCAAAGTTCTCAATAAATCTTCGGTAATAGGAACATAACCCAAGAAAGCTCTTCAGTTCAGAGATATTCCTTGGCCTCGGAAATTTAGAGACGGCTTCAATTTTATCTGGATCTGGATGAATTCCATTGGCGTCAACAAGGTGTCCCAAAATCTTTATCCTCCTTGATCCAAAAAGACACTTTTTGTGGTTCAAGCTTAGTCCAGCTTTCTGGATGCAGCTTAATACAAGTTGTAGACGACGTAGATGTTCCTCAAAGGTAGGTGCGTAAACTACGATGTCGTCCAGGTAGCAAAGGCACATGTTCCATTTAAGACTGCCCAGAACACTATCTATCATCCTTTCAAACGTTGCTGGAGCGTTGCAAAGACCGAAAGGCATTACTTGGAATTCATACAGCCCATCTGGAGTGATGAAAGCAGTTTTCTCCCTGTCTTTTTCGTCCACTTCAATCTGCCAATACCCGGACCGAAGATCCATCGTGGAGAAGTAACTAGAGCCGGCTAAACTGTCCAAGGCATCGTCAATGCGTGGCAGCGGGTAAACATCTTTTTTTGTTATCTTATTTAATCGACGGTAATCTACGCAGAATCTCCAGGTCCCGTCTTTCTTTCGTACTAGAATAACTGGAGATGACCAAGGACTTTCAGAGGGCTTCACGATGTGATTTTCAATCATCTTGTTCACTTCATCTTGAATTAGTCGTCGTTCACTTGGTGCTACTCTATAGGGCCGCTGTTTGATAGGAGACTGGTCGCCTGTGTTTATCTTGTGCTTCACAGTACTTGTGGGCTTAATAGGAGTACTCCCAAAGTCAAATATGCCCATAAACTCGTCAAGGCATGAAACAAGCTGTAACCTTTGAATTTCAGACAGCCCTGGATCTAGAGTAAGGTTTATCTTCTGTGACCATTCACGTGACTTTAGCTGCGTTTCTTGTAACTTATCGCTGGATTCAATAAGACTGCAGATATTCCCATTCTCATAACTTTCCATGGTGCACATATTCATTCCTGATGGAATCAGTTGCGGCCAAGACGCTCCATTCGCCACCCAAATGCTACCTCGGCCGTGTCGAAATGTAACCAATGAGTTTGGTATAAGAACTTCCTTTCTTAATAATAAGTCCTTAGAAGTTGAGACTAAAACATCTCTAACACCACATATTTCTTCGTTTATCACACTGATCTTCTTTATTGATTTAGGCGGGATGACAAAGTCGTCGGAAGCAAACAATCTCTGGTTTTCCTCCTCTCGAGATTCCAGGACGGAGGTTTCCCCGAGATGGAGTTCATTTCTGCCACAATCAATGACGGCCTCGGTGGCCTTGAAGAAGTCCCATCCAAATATGATGTCATGGCTGCATTCCACCATAACAACGAATTCAAATGAGATATTCAGACCATTAACTTCTATGTTCAGGACACATTTTCCTAGGGTCTCTATTAAATTTTTATTTGCGGCTTTAAGAATGGGACCTGGTTCTTTGAAGAGAGGTGTCTTTAGTTCGCGTCGAAATTTGTCTGAAATAACAGAAAAGTCGGCTCCTGAATCCACCAATGCTTTAATTTTGCGTCCATTTATTTCGACCATAACAAAATTTTCTTTTAATTTAGCGGCGATATACCCTGGAGGATTTTCCTCAATGGCGACCTCACCCCCGTTAGAAGCCGCTCCACTTAGTTTTTCACATTCTGAGGCATGGGAGAACGGCTAAAACGACGGGCTGGCGACTGGGATTGTCTTCGGGCTGGCGACCTTGCGCGGTTTGGATGTGGGGAAGAGCTCCGGTAGAAGTACGTCGAGGTTTGGGGCGTTACATAGTCGTCGTCGGCGTCACATCTCGGGGGTCGACTCGAAAATCCAACATTTCTTCCTTCTCCGCCATTCCTTGTCCTGGCTTCAGCGAAGACCTGCCGTCGTTCCCTACAATAACGGACGACATGTCCGGGTCGTCCGCAGTGGAAGCAGATAGGTTTGTCGTCGTAGGTTCTCCAATGTTCCGTTTTCCTGGGTTGGGTTGGTCGGTCGATATTATAATAGGGCGTTCGTGGTTGTTGTTGTTCCACGTTGACTTGTGGTATGGTAGGTTGTAGAGCACGGCTGACCTCTTCCCTCACAGTCTGTTCCAAGGCGTTCACCTCTCGGAGCGGATTGATCACTTCAGGTGCTGAGAAAACCTTTTGTATCTCTTCTCTAACGATGCGGCGAATTAAGCCGGCCAAGTCGTCTGAGTCGTCAACACACGAAATGGGCATTACGTTTGACAACCTGGCGAATTTCGTACGGCCGATCCGGCGCTGCTTGACGGTTGTCAGATGACGGCAGAACTTCAGGATCTCATCTACCGTCTGTATGTCTTTCGCCACCAATACCTGGTATGTGTCCTCCGAAATTCCCTTTATAATGTGAGCAACTTTCTCACCTTCTTCCATGCGAGGGTTCACCTGGTGGCAGAGACTAAGAATCTCCTGGATGTATGACTCGCTGGATTCCTCGGCCTTCTGTGCTCTTGACTTCAGAACTTCCTCGGCGCGTCGAGCAGAATCCTCTTGCAGTCCGAACACACCGCGGAATGCGTCTTCAAAGCTTCTCCACGAGTTGAGTGATTCTTCGTTATTATCAAACCACCTTCCAGCAGTTCCGTTCAAGTAAAATACGACGTTGGCAAGCTTCATGGTCTCGTCCCATCTGTTGTACTTCGACACTCTCTCGTACTCTTTCAACCACTGTCCAGGGTTTATATTTCCATCTCCAGAAAAGGTAGAAGGATCTCGTTGGCGCTGACAAGGGAGGTAGGATCCGCTAACAGTAGGTCTGTGGTCGTCTTCCATTTCTGTTCGTTGTGGCAAAGGTTGAAGAATTGGTTCACGTCCCTGTAGACGTCGACTTCTTCGAAGTTCCGTCACGCTACCCAGCGTCTCCGCCAAAATATGTCGCGGAGATAAATAAAGCAAGGGCAAGTTTGGGGATAATTATTTTTTTATAAGGAGTAATTATAGGGAGAGAGAGAGTTTTGTACGACTTACCCCAAGACAGAGTTAATCCTAATGAGGGACGTCAGCTCCCCCCGCCGGCCAGATTCCCCAGAACCCCTCACACCCGGTGTCCAGCGATGATTGACAGACGTCCCATGGGGCCTCTCGTGATTGGAGCCGCTTAGCTTCTTGACATTATGTAACATAGTATTTCTTAATTTTATTATTTTTTATTTAACAGAGTGGTCATTTTATGTTTTATATCTTGCCACTCTGTAAATTTCCCTCGTGGCTTATCTTTTGTTTACCTTGGATAGTTTGTCCTTCCCTGAAATAAATTTTGTTTCCTCCTGAAGTTTTTGTCTTCCCTAATTTTCCACGTGGCATTTTGGTGGAGATGCTGGGTAAGTTAGGGAAGACAAACTGAAGATCGCCGAGAAGACCTTGAAGCCATGGGTGCTGTGATCTACATTTTCGGAGACTGACTCCAGGATTCCACCGCCGTGCTAAAGCCAAGACTTCCCTCGAAGATGACGATGTCCCTATAGACGATACGACGACAAAGCCGCTCTTCACGCCGCAAGAAAAAGGACGCAAAGGTACTAGGGACAAAGTTCCAAGACTTCGATGGAATCCTTGGCAGAAGCACGTCAAATCCACGTCAGTATCTACAATAATTGCTAGCTGTGGGTCACAGCTCCCATAGGGAGAAGCTATGTAACATAGTATTTCTTAATTTTATTATTTTTTATTTAACAGAGTGGTCATTTTATGTTTTATATCTTGCCACTCTGTAAATTTCCCTCGTGGCTTATCTTTTGTTTACCTTGGATAGTTTGTCCTTCCCTGAAATAAATTTTGTTTCCTCCTGAAGTTTTTGTCTTCCCTAATTTTCCACGTGGCAATATGTCGATGGTTAGTTCCTATTGTTATAATGTCTGTTTTGCTAAAGTTGATGCCACCCTTTATGAGTTGTAGTATATCCTGTACTGTTTATGTAACTAGGGCTTTAAATTTTCAACATATCGGGAAAACCCCAATATATCATTTTTTCCCCAAAACAAGCGATTTTCTTTCACTTAATAGAGAATCTCGAACTATATTAAAGACTATATCTAATTTTTATAGTAGGATAAAAAATACTTAAATAAATGGTAAGGCGTTAATTCCAGGTGGGAGCGGTGCTCACAATTCTCTAGACTCAGGATTCTTGACATATCTTGATGTATTATACAATTGTAAAACTATATAAAAAGGGAGAGTGTTGTTAGACCGATCCTAGCAACAATAGAGTTAAACATAAATAAATGAATCTTTCTAAGATAGTTTTTTTACTGAAAAAATTAATAAGCTTAAAATATTACAATTTTAGAGAGTGTATAGGAATTGTTGTTGTTTCTTATCCCCTTGTGCAAAGATTACACGAATTCCATGAGTTCATGCTCCTCGAGCTGTTTTATGATGAGCAGCGGCCTCTCCCAAAGGTCCTGTTTAGTGCATCTAATGCAAGCCAAAATGTGTTCTGGAGCTGCAGGTACCAAACTACATTTTGGGCAAGTGGGATAAATTTTGTTATTATTTTCTATCTTCAATGGCTTGAGATGGCCTGTTCTAAATCTTGTTAGTGTTGTTTGATGCTGTCTATTTCTGATGTTCAGAGCTCCTCCTGGGTTCACTCCACTGTACCAACTGTGCTTAGGTGGGATCCTCCAGTTCTTGTTTATTTTTGTTTTGGCTATTGTTTCTATTTCTTTAAAAGTAAGTTTATTTTTCTGTGGCAAGGGTTCTTTTGTGCCTTTTTTCGCTAGCACATCAGCAGCTTCATTGCCTTCAATGCCAACGTGTGAGGGTATCCATTGAAGGTGAATTTTTGAGGTTTTTGAGAGTTTTTGGAGATAACCAATTATGTTCCTGCTTACTTTGTCTCTGAGTTCCCCTGTGTGACTCAAGTGTTGTATGGCACTTCTACTATCAGTAAGAATCCAGATATCTTGATAATTAGTATTTCTGATGGATTTTAAGGCTTCATAGATGGCTATAAGTTCTGATCTGAAGACTGAGCAAAAATCTGGGTTTCTTCTGTTCATTTTCTCAATGCCATTTGTGGTTTTGATGAGACAGCCACTGCCAGTGTGTCCTAGCTCGTCTCTGCTACCATCGGTATAGATAGTTATTGCATTTTTAGGAATGTTATTAATTATTTCTAATGATAATCGTTTTAAGTATTCTGGATTTTGGTATTGTTTGTTGGTGGGTTCATTTAAAGTGGCATTAAAAATAACATTTTGTAGTGGTTTGCATGGAGAAATTTTTTCTGCTAAATAATTTTTTTCCACTTTATATTTTAAAAATTCATTTCTTTTGGCCAGGTGTAGAGGGCCTTCTTTTTTTAGTCTTAAATTGGATTCCCAATTAAGTATGTACTTGGAAGTTCTGTGCTTGTTTCCATAACTCTTGATTTTGTTTATATATTTTGGCAGATTATAGCTTCTTCTATCCTTTAAGGGCATAATGTCTGCCTCGTAAAGTACAATATCATTAGGGCAGGTATTTCGAAGACCTGTAATAATTCTAGCTGCACTTAGTTGTATCCTTTCCAGTGATTTTAGATTTGTTTCAGATGCTGTACCATAGATTTGATATCCATATTCCAGGATAGGTCTAATTAGAGATGTGTAAGTTAATTTTAGTGTGATTGCATCGGCTCCCCACTCTCTTCCTGAAATATATTTCAGGATTTTTAGTCGGTCTCTTCCTTTTCTAATAACTTCTTCAATATGTTTACTGGAGTTAATTTCTGGATCCAGGGTGTAGCCAAGATATTTAGGATGTTTATTATATTGCAATTGTTGTGCTTTCAGAATAATTTTTGGTCTTATTTTGTATAGTTTCTTATCGGTAGTAAAAAGACAGGTTTCAGATTTTTGGGGGTTAAATTCTAATTTATGTTTATTAGCAAATTTTTCTAGGTGGAAAAGAGTCTTGTTCAAATCTCTTTCAGCTTTTTTCCAGTTAGTATTGCTGCTCCATAGAATAATGTCATCAGCGAAAAGTCCAATAGTGGTTTTATGTGAAATTTTTTCTTCTATGCCTGCAATAAATAGGGTGAAGAGAGTTGGGCTAAGGACTGATCCTTGTGGTAATCCTTGGTACAATTTGAAGGTTTTAGATAGAGTGCCATTATATTTGACCCTGATGTATCTATTTTTAAGGAAATCATTTATCCAAGTGATAGCTTTTCCATCAATTTTGAAATGTTTGTATAATTTTGTAATTAACTTGTTTTTCCATACCTTATCAAAAGCTTGTGTAAGGTCTAAAAAAGCAGCTATTGTGTGGTTAGTTGGTTTTCTGTTTTGTGCATCTTTTACCTTTTGTGTGAAAAATAAGAGTTGGTCTATTGTCCCATGTCCTTTCCTAAATCCATATTGTTCTTCTGGTAAGAGATTTCTTGTGTCAAGGTGGTAGGTAAGTCGTCTGAGTATAATTTTTTCCATTAATTTGCAGCAAATACTTGTGAGGGAGATAGGTCGGTAGTTTTTTGGGTCATCAGCAGATTTGTCAAGTTTTTTAATAGGAATTATTGTTGCAGTTTTCCAGTCTTGAGGCAATTTTCCAGTTTTCCAGGAGTTATTGAAAATATCAAGAAGTTTTTCTTTGCCATTTTTGCCCAAGTTTGATATCATTTGGCCATGGATTCCATCTGGCCCAGGAGTCTTGTTCAGGTCAGTGTTTTCTAATGCATAATCTAGCTCTTTCATATTAATTTTTTCATGGAAAATATTATGAGTGCTAGTGACGTTTTTACAGTCATGGATAATCTTGCGGGCCTTTTTTTCAACTTTCTTATCTTTTATTTCAAATTTGATTTTACTACTTATTTGATATGAATTACCTAAAAGATTAGCAGCATTTTTGTCATTAGTTGCTGGGGTACCATCTATATTCTTAATCATATTTGTGTTTTCAGTTTGTGGCTGGGCTCTGTCAATTTGTTTTGCCAAATGCCAAAGTTTTGTATTTGGGTTTCTTGGGTTCAGGTTTTCACAAGTTTGTTTCCATTTTTCCCTTTTCATATTTACGTATAATCTTTTTATTTTTGCATTCACAATGTTCAGTTCAGTTCTATAATTTGTTTGGTTTTGGGTGTACTTTTTTTGTAGTTCATTTCTTTTAGTTATAAGTGTTTGAATATCTTTTGCCTGGTGTGTATAATTTGGAATCCATTTCTTAATATTACCTCTTGGTATTGAAACTTTGGCTGCTTTAATAATGGTGTTTTTGAAAGATATCCAATTTTGTTCCAGATCTTTTATTCTAGTGGGTGCTTTTCTAAAGTCTTCATTGGTGTTTTGCTGGTAAAGATTCCAATTAGCCTTTTTGAAATTCCAGAATTTTTCTTTAATTGAGCTGGTTTTGGTCTTGGTGCTAATTTCTATCAAAATAGGCAAATGATCACTTCCAATACTTTTTAATATTTGCCATTTGCATTTGTGGAAAATGTCAGGACTGGAGAAACTTATATCAAGGGCTTGTGCGGTATTATAACTGTAGGAATGGTGGGTAGGATTCCCATCATTTAAGCACATGAAGGCATTGTCGTCAAATAAGTTTGAAAGTATTTTGCCTCTTGGGTTTGGCGTGGAACATCCCCATAGTTGATGTTTGGCATTAAGGTCACCTACAATAATAGTGTTGTCTGTAAGAAATTGAGCCATTGTTCCATCGTCAATAAGTTTATTGTTTGGTGGGTGATACATATTGAATATGTTGATGGTTTTGTTTTGATTGAGGTAGACTTTGATACCTTGGGCTTCGAGGTCTGATGTGTTTGGAATATTAATAGCTATGTCTTCATAGTACAAATTCTTGATTAAAAATGCAAGGCCACCCCCTTCTTTATTTCTGTCTTTTCTGAGGATATTGTAGTTTTTATATTTGAGATTGTACTTTTCATTTAATTTGGTTTCCTGTAGGGCTATAATTTGTATCTTTTGTTTTTCAGCTATTTCCATTATTTCTTCTAATTTTATTTTTGTTGCTGTTGAGCACAAGGAATATAGGAATATAGGAATAGGGAAAATATTTAATCCCAAACCAAAATGAAGTTTTTCAAAATTTATCTAAATTTAATAATATGCACTGGTAGCAAGCTGCACTTTTAAAGAATGCCCAATAAGATTATCACGGTGGCACCAGAGCCGCAAGATCTGGTCGCTGGTTTTAGAGGCTGCACGTTGTGAAAGTTCAAGAAATTGATCATGGCTGCACCAGAGCCGCAAGATCTGGTCGCTGGTTTTAGAGGCCTCACGTTGTGAAAGTTCAAGAAATTGATCATGGCGGCACCAGAGCCGCAAGATCTGGTCGCTGGTTTTAGAGGCCTCACGTTGTGAAAGTTCAAGAAATTGATCATGGCGGCACCAGAGCCGCAAGATCTGGTCGCTTATTTTAGAGGCCGCACGTTGTGAAAGTTCAAGAAATTGATCATGGCGGCACCAGAGCCGCAAGATCTGGTCGCTGGTTTTAGAGGCCGCACGTTGTGAAAGTTCAAGAAATTGATCATGGCGGCACCAGAGCCGCAAGATCTGGTCGCTGGTTTTAGAGGCCGCACGTTGTGAAAGTTCAAGAAATTGATCATGGCGGCACCAGAGCCGCAAGATCTGATCGCTTGTTTTAGAGGTCGCACGTTGTGAAAGTTCAAGAAACTGATCATGGCTGCACCAGAGCCGCAAGATCTGGTCGCTGGTTTTAGAGGCCGCACGTTGTGAAAGTTCAAGAAATTGGTCATGGCTGCACCAGAGCCGCAAGATCTGGTCGCTGGTTTTAGAGGCCGCACGTTGTGAAAGTTCAAGAAATTGTTAATGGCGGCACCAGAGCCGCAAGATCTGGTCGCTGGTTTTAGAGGCCGCAAGTTGTGAAAGTTCAAGAAATTAATCATGGCTGCACCAGAGCCGCAAGATCTGGAATCTGTTTTAAAGGCCGCACGTTGTGAAAGTTCAAGAAATTGATCAGGGCAGCACCACAGAGCCGCAAGATCTGGACGCTTGTTTTAGAGACCGCAAGTTGTGAAAGTTCAAGAAATTGATCACGGCGGCACCAGACCCGCAAGATCTGGACGCTGTTTTTAGAGGCCGCAAGTTGTGAAAGTTCAATAAATTGATCATGGCAGCACCAGACCCGCAAGATCTGGACGATGGTTTTAGAGGCCGCAAGTTGTGAAAGTTCAATAAATTGATCATGGCAGCACCAGACCCGCAAGATCTGGACGCTGGTTTTAGAGGCCGCAAGTTGTGAAAGTTCAATAAATTGATCATGGCAGCACCAGACCCGCAAGATCTGGACGCTGGTTTTAGAGGCCGCAAGTTGTGAAAGTTCAATAAATTGATCATGGCAGCACCAGACCCGCAAGATCTGGACGCTGGTTTTAGAGGCCGCAAGTTGTGAAATTCCAAGAAATTGATCACGGCGACACCAGAGCTATAATAGATTGCCCTTTGCAAAGGCTCAAGGAAATGATCTAGGAGGCACCATGGCTGCAGGATCTGACCAATCATAATTTTTATCAGAATTTTAATAGAAATTTTATCCTCATATATATATATTTTAATATCATTAAAAGTAATACTATTTTTTAACACGCTCCCAATATATATTATTAAAATATTTTCTATAAACTCATAGCATATGAAATGTTATTTAAGCAATAGTTAATACTTAAAATTTCCCCTAAATATTTACAACGCTACAGTCCAAACCGTATCTGAATAAGTAAATCTTGAGTTATACGACGCAACTTATCATGGCAATTATTTTTATCTGAGCTGTTGGTTGTTTTCCCTCCATAAACAACCAACCGGACCGAATTTGACTTTAGTGTGTGTGCCTACATATATTACCGGGGGTAAACTCACAATGTAGCAACAGGATCATCCCAACTTCTAGGAAACGGGTTCTTGCTTCACGAATAGAGAAAGACTTGCCCCTAATGAAGAAATCCTTTGTCGAAAGCACAAAACCTTTGTCCTAGATGCATTCGTTGACACAAAGGTCCTTTCTTCCCTTATACATTCCAAGTCTTTTTTTTTTCTTACAGAATTTTCTATACACATTCTAAGCCTTTTTTTCCCCCCCATATTAAAATTCTGTTAAACAATTAAACGTTTTACCATAATTTGAGGCTGTATAAACAAAAATAAGATTATAATACTCTATTGCATATATAGCGATGTGTTTAAAGGAATAAACTGGCGAAACTGCTGGATGGGTCCGTCACTGATTATTTAATAAGCCTTTTAATCAAGCTTTTACACAAGATTCTCCTGGAAGATTGAAAACTATAAGAAATGTGTGTGTGGTATAGAGGAAATAGTAATGTATTAAAATTTACAGGCAAAAAAAAAATAGAAAGAAAGAATGCAATTTATGCAATTTATATATTTAAAAAGTGGTAGGAAAGAAAAAAAATTATTGAATATATATTATATATATTTATTCCGATAGATGGCGCAAGCCATCATCAACTTTCAGTTGCACGATAAGGAGATACCTTTTTCATAATTTATGCACCTTATCCCAGTACAATATCACATTTGTACTATTTTTTCATATATATATATTATAGACTATTGAAAAATAGGTATTTAATATTTCAGAGAAACTGTGTTTATTGACATTAAAATAATGAAAAAGAATAGAGGGATGTTAAAATTTGGAAACCCTAGTTAACAGAATTTTTTCATCTTTACACCAGCTTTGTAAAACAGGAAATATTAGAAGATTATAAATATTTGTCTGATAAGGTCGTGTGTCGTGAGAAGACACCAGTTGGGGTTTTCCGTGTTGGTACATTGCAATGTTAGACAATTTAAACAATTTTATTGATTCTTTTAATCAAATTTTACAAAGGTGGAAAAATAAAAGAGTAAAAGGGCATATAAAGTGTAGGGGAATATATATACAAATGTCTTCAGTAAGGAAGGCTTCCCCACCTTGAGAGAGTCCTCCTCCAGACAAGGTCTTCTTGTACACTCCTCAGTTCCGCGCCGAGGAAGTACCTATAGATGCGCGCCTTGGCAGACGCCATGATGACCAGGGCATCATCGTCTAGGCCAGTGATTCTCAACCACTGTGCCGCGGTAATTTTGTGTGCCGCGAAATTCTAAAAATGTGCCGCCGAATTTTAGTCATATGATTATGTTCACGTTTGTATTGGTTTTTCTTTTTTTCTTTTTCATTTTTTTACTTTTTAAAATAACGAAATTAGCAAATTGAATGTTAGAGATGTATATTACTTATATTTTGCATAGAAATATTGATACATAATTTGAATTTTCTTGCATTCAAGTTAGCAAAAGTGTGCCGCGAAATTCTAAAATTGTGCCGCCAAATTTTCAAATCTTTAAAATAATGCCGCAACAAAAAAAAGGTTGAGAATCACTGGTCTAGGCATTGCAATGTTAGAGGAAAGTTGCTTTCGTCTTGTAACTTGGAGTTGTAGAAAATGAGATGTGTCTCACTCTGTCCTGTATTGTGATCACAGCGGTGATCGTTTTGTACTTACACACACAGCCTTTATGACAGAAATAAGTGTAGAGTTTGATTAACATATTTAATTGCTCTTTCTATTTCTATTTTGACTTCACAGCAATCTTGTACAACTGGAAATATTCGAAAATTAAATACCGGCTTCTGATAAGTCTAGAAAAATTTGCATAGTTAAGGCCAATTAGGCCGAAAAAATGGTCTTCATGTGGTCGCTCTGAGTTTTCCAAAACTAGTGTTGTATCATTGACCCGAGTCCGCTGGATTGCGGAGATAACTAATAAATGGCATTTGTAACAAATGGTTCGTTTCTTCCACGGAAGATGGCGCGAGCTTTTAGAGAACAGTGCATCGTGCCGTCCCGTCACGTGAGAGCTGCGCCGATAGAAGTTATTATTTTCGCCTTTCAACAGCCAGCCAGCTAGCTGGGATATTTAAAATATGTTAATTCTGTTATATCGTCCCTACAACTGCAAACTATCGAATGTTAAAAATTCAATTTTGAAGGAGAGAGAAATGAAGAGACCATGTGGCCTACCCTCAGTAGAGGAAGGCCACATGGTCTCTTCATTTCTCTCTCCTTCAAAATTGAATTTTTCACATTCGATAGTTTGCAGTTGTAGGGACGATATATATTTTTTGTATTCCAATAAGGAAAGAAATAAAATTGGATACACATTTAGCTTTAGCGTCATTTTGACGGAAGAAGTTACCTTTATTTAGTTAGATTACTCTCCTCCTGACAAAATGCTCATCTCTCTATATTAGAGATTATATTAGGTCAGGATATGGTGATGTGATTGGAGATGTATAGACAGGCTATCAGCTGGATGTCCTTCTTGTGAACGATTGTGTGTGAGATATTTAAAACAATTTATCACAACCACTAGACAGTGGTAGAAGGGAAAAATAGAATAAAAATTATTCTACATATATATTAAAATCAATATTAGTGCTTATACATATATAACAAAGCGTTTACTATATTTAAAAAATGAATAAAATAATAGCATTTTGCTAGTATACGCGGTAAAATTGTCTAAATTCTCTAGCCCTTCGTGATTGTTTAAAACTAAAGTGAAAACGTTTGACTCTTTATGATTACAAAAAAAAAAAAAACATGAACAAAAGTGAGGAAATATGTAAAGTCGAGGAAGTTCCCCCGAAGAGTTCTCCTCTAAACTTCTTGTAGGAGGAAAATGGCTTTGAGAAAGAGCAGAGTTTTGTAACTTTAGGAATTCTCGGCGATTGCTATTGTCACCAATTTGGAAGAGTTAAATTGACGTGTGGGAGAGTGTGGATTGAGGATGAAGGACGTAGCGTCACAGCTCTGTCTGTTCAGCAGTTGGTCGGTCACTCCGGAAATGATTGGAGGACATTTCTCAGTAATTATGATGGATAGTCAACCGCTAATGATCTCAGGGTCGACTTTCTACATCCTGCTGGGACAATGTTTGGTCAGACGTTTCGGTTGTACTTGTACCCTGTCTACAGGATTAGTACCAATATTTACATAATATATCATTCACCCTTTCGGTTTTGGTTTCTTTTTTGCCTACAATAATAATAATTCGCAAGGGATTCCTCCACATGACAGGGGGGGCGGTTACCAGGCGATGACAGCAATTTTTCGGCTGAAACAAAAACGCGATTTATTTGGTTTCGTTTTCGATTTTTAATACAAAAATTCTCTGACATCAGAATTTAAAACGCTTATGGAGATATGTATCAGGCGGCGTTATATTTTCGTTATTGTTTCTCCTGTGGAAGGGCAGACAAGCCCGAAAGCTTGAGAAGATCAAAATAAAGATACATATCTCCATAAGCGTTTTAAATTCTGATGTCAAATATCCATAGGAGATTTAAATCGATTCAACAAAAATTCTCTATTATCACTTTATATATAAAAAAAGAGAAAATTAAATATATTCGTATTAATATATGAGTATACGTTAGACAAATTGATGGTCGCAATGCTGGCACTGTCGTCACACACGTCTTATTTAGTTTTGGTTTCGTTTTCATTATAAATGACAGTTTGCCAAAGCTGATGTGGTTTTGTCACCGATCTGAGTCCGTTAGTTTGCGGAGACGGTCAATAGATGGCGCTTAGTTTTAGTGTATATTCTGACGGGATTAATAAGTAAAAATACATTTTTTAAAAATATTTTAATTAAATGCACTAAAAAGGAAAAAATCTGTCATTGAGCAATTAGATGTATCTGAGAGAAAATAAAAGCGGCGGTGGACGATCAAAATTTGCGTAAGATTAATTAAACATTAATATATACAGTTATCAGCGTCATAATCAAGCAACAATTCTTAATCAATTCTGTCACCGTTTGCTTTGTGAATGGAATAAATACCCAAATATGGCCATTTCTCATAATCATCGGTGGTTCAGTGGTAGAATGCTCGCCTGCCACGCGGGCTGCCCGGGTTCGATTCCCGTACGATGCATTTTTTTTAAAACAATTTTTAAAACTCATTTATATATTATACAAGAATGACATCCACGGCGCCAATTTATAATTGCAACGAATAGTATTTGAATAAAAGCATTTAATCGGGTAAAACCCGGGCGTTGCCCGGGTCATTCGGCTTGTTAATTACATATTAATTAAAAGTGTATCTAAACCACATAAAATATCCAGACTTATATTACACAAAGCCTATATTAATACATTTAGTCTTATATAATATATTGAGATTTAAGAAATAAAGAGAATAAAATAAAAGAGTGGAAAAAAAGGAGGATAGTTTGGCTTTTATGCAAATAATAATGATTATAAATTAGATATTTAAAATGTTAATTTACATATTTTTAAAAGGTTGGAATATAAAGATTAATAACAGATAGAAAGTTTTCACTGGATCTATGTGGGTTTTACAAGGCAGTGAATAAAAAGGCATCGTTACTGTTACTTTGAATTGAGTGAATATGTATATTGAATTTTTTTTTGTTCACTTCTTTATCTCTTTCTTACTTTGCTTCTTGGATCCTGCAGTCGAGTCTTTTGTAAGACTTTGGGTCTTAATGGGGGCCTTTGTTGTTATGTTGTATATATGTATGTGTATGTATATATATCATACTTACATAATATTTCTTTTTCTTCTTCTGTATATTCCCCACTTTCACAGGCCAGTGCCTTGTAATCTCGGGGAGAATCCTCTATAAGACCAGTGTGTCTTAATAAAGGCTTTTGTGTGTGTGAATATAAAGATTAATATATTGGGAGTTTTTCTTATGTACAAAATAATAAAATTTTAATTTTTATTATATTTTAATTTATGTTTGGTTTCACCCCCCTTTAAATAAAAATTAAGAAAAAGTCATCGAATTGTGTATTATAATAATAGGAAGTGTGTTTGTCACTTAGTTAACACAGAAATTGTTTCCTTTAAAAAAACTTAAAACAGTCGTGTAGACCTGGAAATATATATATTTGGAAGTTAAATAATTGATAAGAATGTTTTTGCTTATCCTTGTTGTATATTGCACTATATTACACTAGAGGGGTAGTCGGTGGAAGACTGGTTAAACCGTTTGGTTTTCGACCACTACGACCCGAGTTCGATTCCCGCATTGGACACTTTTTTCTGTTTAAAAAAAAATGCTCCAAAGGCCCCTGATTCTTGCAAAAGTCCAACCCCACCAGCGAGTGCAAGTAACCAAACGGGGCTCTGGCACATTTGTAAGTGCAAAGTCTGAACTGCTTTTCACATGTGTAGACATGTGGTGCGCTTACAGTAAAAGCAGTCGCTAACTACTCACCATGATTATCATGGCCTGTACCACGTGTACTAGGGATAAGCAAAATATATATATATTAAACTAGAGCAGGGGTCGGCAAACTGTGGCTCTTTGGATGTGAAGCTGCGGCTCTTTATATAGTTCCATATGCAAATATTATTTATGCAAGTAATATTTATTGTTGGCAATAAAAAAAAATGTGTGACTATTTAAGAACTTTGATAGTTTGTAAATTGTAATTTTTGACTCTTCTGACTCAAAAGTTTGCCGACCCCTTCACTAGAGGGTAGTACCTATTATTCTCAGATTGGATCACGATGTTAATAAAAAAAAAAAGCAAGACCGAATTTAACACCAAATCAGATTTTAGGTCGAAAACTTATCTTGTTCCTTGGCTAAGTTTCAAATCAAGAATATATTATAATTTAATCGCATCTACTTTGTAAAACTTTTTTTTTTAATTCGACAACAGTCTGTAAATTTTTATATTTGTTTATCTTATTAAAAGAATTTAACATTTTTTTGCTCTCTTTTACACAAAAATTAGGTTATTTTCGTATTTTTTTTTAATCAAATATACATATTTACATTTTGAGAGAGACTAGAGTATGCAAATCCGATCTATTATAAATACAACAAATGAAGTCATTAATGGAGAGTGAGGTGGATGACGAGGTGTAGCAAAGATGGAACGTCATGGAAAATGTAGCAGAACTCCAGCGTCTAGGACGGGTGAGAAAATCTCTGAATATTCCATGTCGAAAGAAGAATACCCCACTGGCAGGGTCAAGTTGACCGAGTCTAAAGACGGATACGGTTCTGAGCATGTCAAGGGGGAAGTGGATAAACTCTGCCCAGCTAGTGCCATGGTGAAAGTGACCGAAAGAAAAACCTGTCCAGATAGTTCCGTTCAGAAAAGGCCTGAAGAGTCAACTTGTCCTGACTGCTTGAAGGTGAAAGGATCAATGTGTCCACACTGTGCTAAGATGAAAGAGACTGAAATTCTAACCTGTACAGACAGTGCTAAAGTAAAAGCAGAACTCTGTCCAGACAGTTCCAACATGGAAGAAGAACTCTGTCCAGACAGTTCCAACATGGAAGAAGAACTCTGTCCAGACAGTTCCAACATGGAAGAAGAACTCTGTCCAGACAGTTCCAACATGGAAGAAGAACTCTGTCCAGACAGTTCCAACATGGAAGAAGAACTCTGTCCAGACAGTTCCAACATGGAAGAAGAACTCTGTCCAGACAGTTCCAACATGGAAGAAGAACTCTGTCCAGACAGTTCCAACATGGAAGAAGAACTCTGTCCAGACAGTTCCAACATGGAAGAAGAACTCTGTCCAGACAGTTCCAACATGGAAGAAGAACTCTGTCCAGACAGTTCCAACATGGAAGAAGAACTCTGTCCAGACAGTTCCAACATGGAAGAAGCTAAAGAAGAACCATGTCCAGACAGTTCCAACATGGAAGAAGCTAAAGAAGAACCATGTCCAGACAGTTCCAACATGGAAGAAGCTAAAGAAGAACCCTGTCCAGACAGTTCCAAAGTGAAAGTAGACAAAGAAGAACCCTGTCCAGACAGTTCCAAAGTGAAAGTAGATAAAGAACCCAGTCCCGACAGTTCCGAAGTGGTAAATAAAGAACCCTGTCCAGACAGTTCCAAAGGGAAAGTAGATAAAGAACCCTGTCCAGATAGTTCCAAAGGGAAAGTAGATAAAGAACCCTGTCCAGACTGTTCCAAAGTGAAAGATAAAGAAGAACCCTGTCCAGACTGTCCCAAAGTGAAAGTAAATAAAGAAGAACCCTGTCCAGACTGTCCCAAAGTGAAAGTAGATAAAGAAGAACCCTGTCCAGACAGTTCCAAAGGGAAAGTAGATAAAGAAGAACCCTGTCCAGACAGTTCCAAAGGGAAAGATAAAGAAGAACCCTGTCCAGACTGTCCCAAAGGGAAAGTAGATAAAGAAGAACCCAGTCCAGACAGCTCCAAAGGGAAAGTAGATAAAGAAGAACCCTGTTCAGACAGTTCCAAAGGGAAAGTAGATAAAGAAGAACCCAGTCCAGACAACTCCAAAGGGAAAGTAGATAAAGAAGAACCCAGCCCAGACAGCTCCAAAGTGAAAGTAGATAAAGAAGAACCCTGTTCAGACAGTTCCAAAGGGAAAGTAGATAAAGAAGAACCCAGTCCAGACAGCTCCAAAGGGAAAGTAGATAAAGAAGAACCCTGTCCAGACAAGGCCGTAGGAGAAAGTGTTCTGACCAAAGTGCGAAGATGGTTAGGCAATCGGATGGCGACGTCCCGATTCACGGATGCCTGTACCAAGGGTATTATAAAAAAACGTGACATGTCAACATCTACAAAAGGTATAAGCCATAAGATGGACAAGACTACGTCCACAGATGATCTGGATTATGAATGTGAGAATTCTACGTCCACAGATGATCTGGATTATGAATGTGACAAGTCGAAGTCTACAGATGATCTGGATTCTGATTCTGATTGCCCTACGTCTTCAGATGAATATGAATATGACAGCTCTACGTCCACAAGTGACCAAGATTCTTCTACGGATACCCATTCCAAGATGAAGACTCCGACACGTCTGAGTAATCCTGAAGATACCACATAAACTGAAGATTTCTTACATCTAGTTAACTGCCTCAATCATTCAGTAAAATTTTCAATAATTTAGGCGAAATAAATTGTGTATAACATATCGGCTATTTTTTTATTTCTCCATTTCCTAAAACCTTTCCCAGATATCTTTAATTCCGTTCAAGAGATCAATGAGATTTTTCGAAACTTTGAAGGAGGGACAAATTCCCTCAAGTATATATATATATATTTGTTTCTGTATGTGTATTTAAAAATATATTTCTTACCAAAGGAAAAGGTTTTATATGTAGTCGTTATTTGAAAAAGAAGTAAAATATATAAAGTGATTTTTTGAAAATAATTAAAAGGATATTTAAAAGATGAATAATTATACATAGAACTTTAATTCTATATATTTATATAGTCATTTATACAAATTTTAGGAAGATTATCAATTTACATATATATTTGCATTTATTAAAAGGAAATGTTATTTTTGTGCACGTTACTATAATTCTTCTTTTACAATGTATTCTAACCTGTAATCAGAATTCCCATCTAAAATACTTTTAAATTTGAAAATGTGATCATTATTTTATAACAGCTGTTGTAGGATGGTGTTATTGAAGAATGTCCCTAAAGTCGCCAAAAGTCGAACTCGACGACACAACAAAGTAGGGTATTGCCGAATCTTCCGCTGTACTGACGAAGACCAAAGCTCGAAATAATGATATACAGATAGTTGGATTTTGTTCAAATTTGCTAAAGAATGTGGATTATTGATTGTCCTGAATCTGCTCGTTTTGTTCAGAGATCAAATAAATATACATTCTTATAACAAGTATGATGCAATAGCACGCCATCTGTTATCAAAATTGGAAGCTATTATAGACGTTATAGAAATTGTTTATTTTTTTAAAGAATCATACGCGTCTATAATGGTCCAATTTTGATAAATTCTTATATTGATAACCTTTGGAATATATGTAAATACAGAATTTATGTACATAATAGTCAAATTCATTCGTCTTCAGATAGTAATATGTAAATATATATTAGAAAAAATATTAATTTTAATTTTATAGTTTTATTTTATACTATGCAAATATTATTATAATTGATTTCCATATTAGTTTCTCCCATAAGGAGCTTAAGGAGGAATTGAGGTGTAGAAGTTTTGAGGTAATTTATATGGCGATAAACTTTCAAGAAAGTATGTCGAAAGTTAATTAATTAAATTTTTGAAAAAAAAAAGTAGTTTGTCGGAACAAATAGTGCGAACGGTTTAACGATATTTTTGAATCTTTTTAAAGTATCCACATTTAAAATCCAAATAAAATTAGACGTTTTAATAGCAGCAATATAAAATAAAAGGATTTAAAAGCGCGAATGTTTCTTTTATATAAAACGAACTTCTACTGTCCTTACTGAGATGAAAAATATATTGGGAGGGCTTGGCTCATCAGTGGTGAACCCTCCCAGCGGTTTCGCCAATTTAATCCACCAGACCGCTTCTCAGAGCTCTAATATTGTATTGGATCATTCTGCTTTTATATGCTACACTGAAGGATGGAATCTTAGAAATGGTTTTCAAGTAAACTATGGACATAAGCTTATAGGACAGTAGAATTATATTCAAATATTTGCTTCGAGCAATGCTCTTCAGCAAACTATAAAGACAAGGCCATTAGGAATAAATTAACACAAAGCAATAACGCGCCATCTATACATATAAAATAAAAGGATTTAAAAGCGCGAATGTTTCTTTTATATAAAACGAACTTCTACTGTCCTTACCTATGCAATGCTATCATCTTTGGATCATAACCTTTCAATATTTATTCACAGAATATATCATTGAAACTCAATAAAAGTCATGTGGACCATTTCTAACGTAATAAAACCGGTCAAATTTAGCTAAATAAGTGGATCCGGCCTAACCTGCCTCTTCTCTGACGGAGATCCTGTCTCTAGCCTCTCCAGCCTGGTCATAGTGGTTTTATATATTCCGCTTTACGCTGTCATTGGGGCTCAAAAATCATTTTATTTTGGCTAGCAGCCCCATAAATAAAGATATTTCCTAAATAAGTGGATGTAAGTTACTGAATCCTCTCAGCTATTACACTAAATAAAAGACGTTTTAGTTACAACTATATTCTACCACCTTCATTCTAGTCCATTACATAACTTTTTTCTCAATTTAATTGCAGAAATATTTGCAACTCGATTTAAAAAAATCAGTTTCCAACATTATAAGACCGTCAAAATTCAAATAAATGAACTTTATTGTGAAATTTCAGTTTACGAATTCAATCCCCACACTATCTAAATCATATTTATTATATATTTATATATGAAAAAATAGTACAAATGTAATATTGTACTGGGATAAGGTGCATAAATTAAGAAAAAGGCATCTCCTTATCATGCAACTGAAAGTTGCTGATGGCTTGCGCCATCTATCGGAATAAATATCAATCATTATCGTTGATTTTTAATTATTCCAGAATTGGCCAAATACTCATTCTCGATTAATCAAGAAAAGCTAACCACGGACGCGTTTCGAGCTGTTGGCCCTCATCAGCGTGGTGCAAGCTGTACCTCAACGACCAAAAAATTGGTCATTAAGGCATCCTGAAAAATCATGAAACGGGTAGTTAAGGCCAGAATTGCGTGAGACCGCGACACATTTGGCGACGGTATTCGGCCAATTCTGGAATAATTAAAAATCAACGAGAATAGTTGATATTTATTCTGATAGATGGCGTAAGCCATCAGCAACTTTCAGTTGCACGATAAAGAGATGCCTTTTTCTTAATATCTATATATATATTTTAAAATCGCAGAATAATTAAAAGTCAATAAAAACCTTATGGAAAGTTTCGGTCGATTTAGCAGAATATTTGTATATATGAAAGATATAATTTTAAATAAAATAATATTTTAATATAACAATTTTAAATAAAATATTAAAATATAACATATATATATATATTTTAAAATCTCAGAATAATTAAAAGTCAATAAAAACCTTATTGAAAGTTTCCAATGTAATGAAGCAGAGAGGAGGTAGGGCTGTGACATTCATAAGTCACCCGTCACGTAAAAAAATACTTATCGCTCTAGAATCCCCCGACCTTAATCATATGTGCAATTACGTCCGTTTTTCCAATCAGGAACACCTATCTGTATTGGGGGATCTCAGCTCGTTATAACGAACCGTTTTCTTCAGGGGGGGAGATTGTCAAAGAAGGTCGTCGTGACTCAGTCACTTGATTTCTAACTTCGATACACTACTTCAGCACAGGGGGTCGGTGGAAGGAGGATCTAAACCGTTGGTTTTTGACCGCTACGACCCGGGTTCGATTCCCGCATTGGGCACTTTTTTTCTAATAAAAAAAAAAATGCTCCGATGGCCCCCGATTATTGAAAAAGTTCAACCCCACCAGCGAGGGCAAGTAACCAAACGGGGCTCTGGCATATTTGTAAGTGCAAAGTCGAACTGCTTTTCACATGTGTAGACATGTGATGCACTTACAATGAAAGCAGTTGCCTTCTTCTACCCACCATGATTATCATGGCCTGGACCACGTGTACTAAGGATAAGTTAAAAAAAAAAAAAAAAAACTTCAGCACAGGCCAAAACTCACTCTTAAAACACTCACAGAACTTTTTTTTAATACGTTGTAGTCAAGAATCTCCTTGGAGGTTAAAAAAAAAAGAACTTGAGGAAAGAGATTGATTTATATGCAAATATACCAATATAAATTGCATATTTACAATATTTTCATGTAGAAAATAAAAGGAAGACAAACGTAAATATGACAATTTATTTTGTTGTTGTTTGTATGTGTTGTGTGTGATCAAAACAATTCTCTACCACCATCTTTACGTTTTGTATTGGGCTGATAAGCATAATGGATTATTTTAGTGCATATTTAAAGGGAGAGGTGCCACATTTGGAGCATGAATACCATCCTCCCGTAACTTTATGTTATACAGTTAAACCTGTCTATAACGCCCCCTCTAAATAGCGCCTCCCTCTCTATAGCGCCCGATTTTAAATACGTAGTACAATGCGATTTACATTAAAAGTGACCTGTCTATAGCACCCCCTCTCTATAGCACCCTATTTTGGTGAGTCCCAAGAGGAGGCACTATAGACAGGTTTAACTGTACATATTTCTTCATCACAACATTCTTAAGATGCTATCGTAGATTTAAAGTTGATCCTTCAAGTCGTGGCTAATTTTCACGGTTTCCTCCTACCTTGACATGTGGCAATTATATCTTATATTGGCATTTTTTTCTTTAAATATATATAAATTAAATTCAATGTATATACAAAGAGATACGCGTGTGTAACTTGAAAATACAGTCTTAAATATGCGATCAATTAAAAAAAATAAGATTGAATTTGTGGGTTGAAACATTTATCGTAAATGAATTTTGGTTTTATTTCCTATTAAGGGATTTGGAATACGAAAAAAATGGTCTTATAAATGTAATATAGTCTTAAATAGATAATAAAGCAAATATGCGTATTGAATATATATGTTAATCAATCAAAGTAGTTTAAAAACAAGCCCTGACGAAGTTAGGCGCACAGCCTAATGAAATATTGGCATTTTGTAATAAATAAAATGTTTTGTTTTATTTTAGATCCAAAATATGCCTTTTAATTAATATATATATATATATCTTTAAAATATATTTACATATTTTTAAAATAAAAATATATATTCTTTAAAAAAAAATAAAAAAAAAATTATTTATATTGATTTATTGAATTTTGCTTTTTTTCTCTTAAAATATTTAGAATATATCATTTTAAACCAATTCAAGAAAAAAATATTAATTTTCTTTATAAAAAAAATCGACCTTTAAAAAAATCGGACTGGGAAAAACGATTAAATAAAAATAAGAAACGGCTTCATCTTTTTTTTCTACTCATAGAAGGGATTGAGCAGTCGATTCTGGCGTTAATCACAGAGAGCTATCGGCTTTTCAATGATGGCTTAGCTTAAATTAGAGTTTGTTTCTATGAATTGTTTTTTTTTTTCCTTTTTATTTTTATTGGACTATGGACTCATTTTAATGGTTAGAGTTCGATAAATTAATAAGAGAAAAGTGGCTCGGTCAACCGAATCGTAATCCATCATGATAAATGGACTTCTTTGGCAATTAAAGGCTCCTCTTCTACGATTTTATTCTTTTATTTTTGACCAAATTTTAGAAGGTTTACATTTTTACTTTGTCGTACAACATGATTGTTTGTAGTTTTCATTGATGATTTCTGTTTTCAGTTGTTTGAATATGAAACAAATGTTAGTTCCTTTCAATTATTGTTGTTTACTTTTTATACCTATAGGAAAAAGATTCTTTTTTTTTTTGTCACTTTAAATTATAAAATAATTATTTTATCTTTTTTATATAGATAAATATTTTCCGTCAAAAATTTCCATTAACTTTCCGTCAAAATAGACATAAAACTAAGCACTGTGTAATCTAATTTATGGTATTAACAATACAATAGAAAACCCAATGATCGGACACTCCATTCCCGCTAGCGAACACCTATATACAAAAGACAGTCTTCATTGCCAAATTTTACCAATGAGCTACTCTCTGGTTAGAAGACACCTCTCTCTAAAGGACACTTTGGTTCTGCTACTAGTCGATGTCCTTTAAAAAGAGGTTCTTTTGTACATGCCTTTAATCGTCATTATATTGTAAAAATCTTTATTTACGCGCACGCAAGCATAAAGACCTCAAGAAATTAGCATTAAAAGAGAGAAGGAGGCTATGTACAGCGAATAAAATGATATCTTTCGAGATATTCCCCACAATATTGTTGCACCAGGTTGCGGCTTGGCAGACTCTTCAGCCTTGATTCTCTCCTGTGCTGGATCTTGCATCTTACCAGAGCGTGTTTCAACCATCCTACAAATTTGTATAAGGGAATAATGAGATAACTCTACTTTAAGTAGCCTCCAGAATAATTTATTTATTTTTCACATCAAAGAGAGCAGTGAAGTCACACAGTTTACCTAAATACAAATGATGATTCTATAATACATATATTCTGTTTATAATACAGGGTGATCCAAAAGTCCCGCACAACTTTAAAAATTAATAACTCCGCGAATATTTGCGCTAGAGCAATGCGGTAAAGACCATTGTGTTCAGGATGCAATGGGATTTTTTATGGCAAATAATGAAAAATTCGAAATTGATTTTAGTTACAACTTTATTCGCTAGATGGCGCTCTACCAGAATCAGAGATTCAGCGGCCAAATTGTTTGATAAATTGAAAAATATAACTGAACGACACGTATTTTTCCTTTTTGAATACCAGGAAAGAACCCTAATAATATCAAATGATAAATTAATAAAACACCATTTCGCCAAAAGTTAGAAGAATTGGTTGACGATTTTTAAATACAATCTGAGATATGTAAAATAGGTATATGCAAATTAAAACATGTAGCAAAAATATTTATATTTTAGATGGAGTTTTGTGAAATAAATTGAATGTTTGAAAATAACTACTGATATCAATACACGATTTTTGAAATGTTAATATAGTACCAAAAATTATTATGGCACTACTAATAGGATTTCTTGCTATAAGAAATGTATAGTTTATTGACTAATTGTCGACACTTGACTATTTAACTGGATATTTGTCATGATCCAAAAATGAAATATAGAGGGGAGTGACAAAATATATTTGTCGTACTTTATTCCAAATTTACTATGGGTTTGTCAAATGTTATCATTGTTTATTATACTGTACATAATTTTGAAAATGTATCCCCTCAAAAAAAATCATTTTTAAATCGACCTTTTGCGTTGAAAAACGTGGTAGTAAAATCATTTTGTATTATATTTTGCGCAAAATATCTAAAGTTGGGGGCGATACAGAGATTATTCCTTATGCTATTTCTTCTAATGAGCGAAAAGCGATAAACTAAACATAAGGGGTAAAATTGTGTATACCAGTGTTATTCAAGAAGTTATAACACTTTGGCCTGCACGACATAAGATGTGGCAAATGACAAACAAAAAAATTACTATTCACAGAAAAAAAAAAAGAGTTAAGATGTGAGGACAGCATTTATTATTCCCATAACCCAAAACAAAGAGCTGCAAAATATAACACATGAGGTAACTGCCTTCTCTTTTGTATTAGGTCACAATCCTTGCTCAATGTAGCGCCCTTCATTCTCAAACACCGCCTGCAGACGATAGATGACAGAATGGTCACAATTAAATAGTTGAAATTTATAAAACGTGCCATCTGATAGAAGCCTTCAACATGGCCAATGTGGTAGGCCGGCATCGATAAAAACGCGACTTAATGCACCCCCATAACCGAAATTGTAAGGCGTCAAGTGTGGTGATATTGGAGGCCACTGGTATATAAAGTGGCGACTTATCAACGAATTACACCGAACGTATCCTTCAGCAATTGTTTGGCACCGCCGGAGATATGAGGAGGTTCTTCATCTTGCATGAATGTTATTTCGCTTAGTGCTTGTCTGTCCTGCAATATGGGAATAACCTTTTCTCTCAAAAGTTGAACATAACGTTCACCAGTTACAAAAACGGCTTTAAAAGTTCTTCCATTGATTTTTTCAAAGAAAAATGTCCCAATAATAAAAGAAGAAGTGAACCCACACAAAACTGTAACTCTGTGCTGATTCAGTGGTATTTCTGTAAAAATCCTAGGGTTTTCTGTTGCCAAAATGAGGCAGTTTTGAATTTTAAATTCTCCCTTTAGATAAAAGTGAGCATCATCTGTTCTTAGAACATTTGACAGCCAGTTTCCATCAATATCAATTTGCCGGAAAACCCATGCACCGAATTCTTGACGCTTCTCAAAATCGCTGACTTTCAACTCGTGAAAACTTTGAATTTTGTTAGGATATTTTTATAGAAAAATTCTAAATGTGTGTTCTCTCCAAACTGTTCCATACGAAATCCCCGTTTGTCGAGAAACTTGTCTAGCACTTACTTCTCCATACGTGGATAACGTTTCAATAGCTTCAGCATTCTGTAAAACCGTAACAGCCACTGTCTTGCATGTCGATGGTCTTCCACTCCGAGGTTTTGCTTCAAGAGATCCAGTTTCCTCAACACTTTTAATCAAACGCTTTAGAGAGTAGAAACTCATTGGTCCTTTACCGCTTCGAATATCTTTAAAGGAACGAAACGCTCGTAAAGCTTCAGTGGCAGATTTTGAATCACAATTTAAAAAATTCACCAAGAGTGCTTTATCCTGTAGTGACGGCATTCCAGGGGGAAGGGGAGAAGTCCGACCACACCTCCTTGCGGTCCCCCCTGGACCCTTAGAATATTTGACCAAATTCTGGTTCGTTTCCAAGATGACTAACGTTACAACGGCACCCATTTTCAAATGAAGAGCAAAACTGATATCTCCAGTAATGCTACCGCGTCCGGGGTAACCGCCGCGTAAGGAGCTGCAGCTCGAGCTCATGATGAGAAATCTACTACGAGGACACAATTCAATCTACTACAACTCAATATAAATGGTACCCAGAGGAAAATAAAGAGCTGACTTGTCTTCTCTGTGACAACAATGTACATATTAATTGTCCTCAGGAGACAAAATTGAATCAGAATCTGAGATTCAATATCAAAGATTATACAACACTACGAATGGACAGACCGGGAAAATTCGGAGGAGGACTTGCCGTTTTGATTAAAACTCTAGAAATCAAATTTAAGGAAATCACCTATAATCAGAGTAAGCCTAGAGAAAGCACGACAGAAGCTCAGGCAATAGAAATCTATCTTACAGATAAAACAATTCCAATCATAAATGTTTATCACCACGATAATACTAGCATCAATACAGGCCTGAAAGAGACATTAAGTGAAGCGTCTTCGGATATCGCAATCATACTTGGTAATTTTAACACCGAAAGACCAACTTGGGGATCACCTGTCCAGGATAACAAAGGTCAGCAGGTTGAGGACATGCTAACCGACCTCGACCTTACGCCGTTAAATAACGAAAAGAACACCTATCTATCCAAGTCCACAGGCACAGAATCCGCAATAGACATCACAGCGATAAATTACAACATCGCACCCACAACACAATGGAAAATTCTGAAAAGTGCAATCAGTGACCACAGACCAATTTTAACAACCCTAAAATTCAAAATTGAGAATTTCCAACAGAATAAATGAACACTGGAAAAATATTTACAGAAAAGCTTGAAGAACTGTGCAACGAAGAATCAAATCACAGAACGATTGACAAAAAATTGGAAAAATTCTCTTTGAACATATCCAAAGCTGCAAAAGTATCGATACCTAGAGGTAGACGTAAAGACCTGTGAATACTTTACTGGAAGGACCAAAATATCGAGGCAATGATTGCAGAGAGAGACAATAAAAAAGAACTTCTTTAAACAAATAAAACAGAAGAAATCATAAAGGAACTCATTGAAATTAGTCACAAAATAGAACAAGAAATTTGGATATTCAAACAAGGAAAATGGGCAGAATTCTGCGAAAAAAATGGATCCAAAAAAGGAAAGCCATCACTGGAATATAATCCTCCAATACTCTAACCGATATGAACAGCGAGAACGAACAAACAGATGGCTGACATAATTGCTGAATATCTTTCAAGCACTTCCAGACTCAGCTATACGAATGAAGGCAGGACTCTAAAAAATAATATAAACAAGTTAGTTAAACAAGCAAGAAATTACCATCAACAAGATATTTACTCGAGAGACTTCACACTGAATGAGCTAAATTCATCAATAGGAAAGTTAAATCCAAGATGTCACCTGGAGATGCTCTAATCTTTGGTCAAATGATTAAACACTTTGGAGACGAAGCTAAAAATCAACTCCTACGAATACTGAACATTTCATGGCAAACTGGTAAACTACCAAAGAATTGGAAGATATCAATTATAGTGCCAATACTGAAACCAAACAAAGATGCTAAGGAATGCAAGAACTATCGGCCAATTGCTCTTACCAGCATGCTTTGTAAAATAACAGAATGAATTATCCACTCTAGACTCATAGTCTGGCTCACTAACAATAATAAAATAAACTTATACCAAACTGCCTAAAGATCCAGACACTGTACAACTGATAAACTGTTCTACTTCTGTCAATCAATAATAGATTTCTAGGAAAAACCGCCAGAGAAGACAACGGCCGTATTCCTGGATATGACCTCAGCTTTTGATCGAGTGTATAAATTATTTGAAAGGCTGCACAACATCGGGGTAAGAGGAAAAACCTTAATCTGGATTGCAGACTTCTTAAGGGGAAGAAGGATAAAGGTTCGGGTCAATGGAACATATTTTCCAAGGACCGAAGAACATGGGCTGGTGTACCTCAGGGATCTGTGCTCAGTCCTCTACTCTTCTCGCTATATATTGACTGTTGTTTATGTAAATAGATGAATATTATTTGTATCATTTAAAGCCTCATTATGTAAAAATATATGTGTATATAAATTGGACATTTTTTTGTTGGCCAAACGAAAAGAATCTAAGGCTCTTTATTGGACACGACAAAAAAAAAACAACAACGGTATTCCAGAGTAAAATAAATCATCAGAGATAGATAAATATTTTTCAAATGAATTAAAATAAATATAATCGATACTGAGAGAGAGTTGAATTTTAAAAAAATAGAAAATTATTATTTTCGAAATATAAATAGCTGAGAGGATTCCAGCAAACCGCATCTAAAATGTCAGTTTTTTTTTTTGCTACATGTTTTAATTTGCATATACCTATTTTACATATCTCAGATTGTATTTAAAAATCGTTAACCATTTCTTCTAACTTTTAGCGAAATGGTGTTTTATTAATTTATCATTTGATATTATTAGGGTTCTTTCCTGGTATTCAAAAAGGAAAAATACGTGTCGTTCAGTTATATTTTTCAATTTATCAAACAATTTGGCCGCTGAATCGCTGATTCTGGTAGGGCGCCATCTAGCGAATAAAGTTGTAACTAAAATCAATTTCGAATTTTTCATTATTTGCCATAAAAAAATCCCATTGCATCCTGAACACAATGGTGTTTACCGCATTGCTCTAGCGCAAATATTCGCGGAGTTATTAATTTTTAAAGTTGTGCGGGACTTTTGGATCACCCTGTACATATATTCTGTTTAATAAAATAATTATATAAATATAAAATATAATTTTGAATTTAAAATATATGAAAAATAATATTACAAATTAAAATAAAATAGGTTCATTAGCATGATGCAACAATATACACCTATCCCCCGATTTACACGGTAGATACGTTCCTGAGAAAAATGTGTAAATCGATAGGTGTACACAGAAATAAAATGCATTGACAGGTTAAAATATGTAGTCAGCACATAAGCTCGGGATTCCTCGTGAGATGTGTACACAGCGCATGTGTTCAATCACAGTAGCATTTAGTATAGTGCGATAAAAACAACAAAAAAAAAACTTATTTGGAAAACCGTGTAAAAGCGAAAACGTGTAAAACAAGTACCGTGTAAATCGGGGGATAGGTGTATTTACATATATGCATCTTGGTCCGAGTTCATGGAACATGTTGGTGTCACAATCATCATCATGGAGACAATCGTATATTATGATGCATTAGCGCGCCATCTGTTATGAAAATTCGAAACTATTATAGACACGTATGATTCTTTTCAAAATTAAACAATTTCTACTACCTTTACTGCAATGCAAAAATTAATGGGAGGGTCTGGCTCATCAGTGGTGAACTCTATCTAAAATACCCATTCCAAGAGTCTAGCATCAGTATCACTATAAAAAGGAAGATAGAAAAATGCAATATAACAGCGGTATGGTAGATTAAACTGGCGAAACCGCTGGGAGGGTTCACCACTGATGAGTCAGGCACTCCCATTAATTTTTCCATTGCAGTAAGGGCAGTAGAAATTGTTTAATTTTTAAAAGAATCTTACGCGTCTATAATAGTTTCGAATTTTCATAACTATCGTATGTCAGGTTTAAGGTTGGGTTGGATCTCCCTCTGGTGTTTTACTTCAGCCTGAGAGAGCAGGAATTGCAGCCTCCAATCTGTATCCCGCGTTGTGATACTCATATAGTTTTTGTCCTCTTGGCGAAATTGGTCCTATACCTCCAGAGTAGTTTTATCCAATCTATAATTGTATATAGGAAATGTATGCATTAAAGTGTGAATGTTTCTTTTACACATATGTGTATTAAAAACAAATTAGGCATATCCTGACCAGGAGCACATATGCTTTTTAGAAGGCAGAGCGCCATCTGGTGGAACAGAAATCAACTATTCATTGATTTAACCTGTTCCCTGATATTTGGCCAACCCAATTTCTTGATAAATCAAGAAAAGTCATTCACAAACGCGTTTCGCGCTGTTGGTGCTCGTCAGCGTGGAGTAGGCTGTATATATAGAGATGGCGCGTTATTGCTGTATATTGAACTATAATTGTGTCTTATATATATAGAACGTTCACAATATTTCTTCCACAGTGGGTTTTTTGTTGTTGTTAAGGTTGAAGAAGCCAATTTTCCAAAGAATATTGGGACAATCGTGATCTATAAAGGGATAAAATATTTCAGAATAAAAGAATATATGTCAAAACCTTTCACTGCTAAGTCATTCTGTCACATACGTATTTGGACAGTGTTGCCTCTCGTTATATCAAACTATTTAGATGTGATAGGAAAGATAAAAAGAAGAAAATGTCGGCAAAGAAGTATAAAGAGAATTCTGGAAACAATTTTCTAAGAAAAGGAAAAAAGGAACGAAAAGTTGGTCATACTTTACTTTCTTTTGATTATTGATTTAAGATAAAAGCCCCTCTCCCTTTTGCTGTGGTAATTTTTTCCTTAATCCTTATCTCCCCATATCCCTCCCTATCTTCAAAGATTTCAAATATTGACTTCCGTTGATGTCAACACATTTTGTCTAGAGGTATGCGAAGGAAAAAGCCTAAAGTAGTTTCTAACTTGGTTTCCTTATACTCCATCATACCTGCTTCGAAGCCTATCCTGCAGCCATATAGGATATCTGCAATGGAAACCTAGGCTGCTCCCAAGACTATCCAAACAGAACTTAAAGGCTTCAGTTCCACTACAAACCGCCTCAATACCTTACTGTCCATTCCTGGAAAGGTCACCATTATCCTTACTAGCCACAATTACGTCTCTTTCTCTTCGCAGATCTGGCATGCAAGCATTGACCTAACCTGTCCACACTGCCGGGAATAACCACAAACAGTGAACTACTTTCTATTTCAACTCTCCTGTTGTATTGGTTACAAACGGCTCTGGTTCTTTGAGTACAATACACACTTCTTTCCTCCTCTCAGACTTGGCCTGGAACTTCTTGGTCAACTGGTTTATTGCAGAAACTGCTCTCCTCAAGACTGGAACTTAAACCAATTTAACGTTTAAACCAATCTTGACAAGTTCTTAATGAAAAAGCATTGTTTCCATAGGCGCTATAGAGCATTTGATGAGCTTCGGTTGCGTTTTCCTGAAGTTGAAAAGAAAAGCTTCCCACTAATGACACTTTCCAGGCACAAATCAAACATCTAAAGAGCTTGAAATAAAAATGTGCATACGATTTTATATCATTACATATAAATAGCTAACGTTTAAGACGCAGAAATCGATGTAAAACAAAGCAATATGTAAAAGTTTGTTTATGCGAATTTATAAATAATTAAATAAAAACGCGGAGTCACATTTTTGACCAGCCATTACATAGTGTATATAATATGTATATAATAATGTGTATATAAAAAAAATGTATTTATTATTAAGTTGTTAACGTGATAATCCTGTTGAAGGACTGACAAGTTCAAAAGCTTGAAAATAAAAATTTGCACAATAAACTTAACCCTGGAAGCTTTATTTATTTTATAACATAGTGTACGTCTTTGCGAATTGGATGATGAAGTACTAATGCCTGAAATTTTGCTCTTATGAATAAAAGCAGCGGTTTAAAAATAGTTTTTACTGCTACTATTTAAGTAACGATATGTGTAAATTAAATGGCGAAACTACTGAATAGAGTTCGATACTGAATAAATTCATCTTTAATTTAATCAATTGTAGACCTTCATTATCAATCAATACCTTTATTATTATATACAGATTCTCCTGATACGGAAAATGAGTGATGGAAAAAGAGGGAGAAAGAAATTCTAATTTACCCACACACACACACAAATTTATATGAAAAAATATATAGTTATAATTATTTTGATCTAAAATAAAACTCGTGTGTCTTACCTTCATTATTAACATAAATATTTGGAATATTTTTCATCATTTAAAACGAACATGAAAGAGTAAAATGCTAAGAAGTAAAAAGAGAATAAATGATAGATCAAGATGGCGGAAGTGAAATATGCAATAAGGACAGTGATTTGCATAATAAGCATGTAAATTGTTGGATATGTTCTTGGGCAACGGAGCCACCACAAAACTCGCCACAGAGCATGTATAGCAAACTCACACTCAAAGGAACTATCACTTTGAATTAGACCTTTACTGATTCAAGAGCTGTGTGACAAAACGAAAACTTCATTTTAAAATTATTATATTCACTGAAAATATAATGGTTAATTACTCTGTTAGAATCTAGATCATTTGCAGTGTGGCCACACAGGTATCTTAAAGAAACAAATGAAAAGTTGTTAATAACTTAAGGAGTTCGTGAATTTTTATGGCATTTTTGTTGCCTACATTATTGTCTATGTACATAAGTAACTTATCTACATACCACTGAGTATATGCTATATGCAAATACGTTGCGAAAATGAGGATTTTATTAGCAAAATATCTGCGTCATATATATTCTAAGCTTGGTGCATTTTGATATTTAAAACCTGTTTTTTTTATATGTTTGACCTAATGAATCAACATCTTTTTTTTTTTTAGCATAAAAGAATTCACACAAAGGCCACATTAAAATTACAAATTATTATAAAAAAGCAATTATTAATGCTTTCTGGCCATTTAAAAAAGGCTAAAATAATGATAAATTTATGTAAATAAGTGTTTTTATTTTTCATTATTCTCCGTTTACTTCCGACAGTTTAGGTATGCGATTAAAAAAAAAAACAGGTTTATACAGTGGGCCCTCGGTTTACGAGCACCTTGGAGTACGAGCTTTTCGCAGTACGAGCAAAATTTTTTGAAAAATTTTACCTCGGATTACGAGTGAAATTTCGCATTACGAGCAACTCGGCGGCGGGATGAGGGCATATTTTTATATTAAATATTATTTTATTTATGGATTGTTATTAATCATTATAATATAAGTACAGTATATATATTTAATACATACTATAATGTATATATTCAAAATATAGTTTCAATTATTAAAAATAAGAAATTAGTTTCGCACTACGAGCGTTTTGGAGTACGAGCATGGCTCTGGAACGGATTATGCTCGCAAACCGAGGGTCCACTGTATATACTTAACGGATAAGATAGAAAGGGGAAAAATCACAGATTAAAACCAAAGGAAATAAACAGGTTGGCTGCAGTGATGGCCAGCGAGATTGGAATTCAAGTCGACACAACACGGAACCAAGTCAACCTTGGCCGCAACTCTTGTCAATTATTCCCCACGGCGGGATGAGTCAACGAGCACTAGACAGTGTGGATCATCTTCCTTCTCTACAACCTGCGCCGCCGTTCCTCTTTGCCTTCTGCTGAGGGAATCAACACAAACAGTAGTTAGTATAGGAGCTATTTCTCGTCCCTCTTCTTCTTCTTTCTTATCCCCACTCAATCATATTAGGGTATCAAGCTTGTAAAGCTTGTTGATGGTGTCTGTTTGACAACCATCATGACTGGGTGAAGTATAATGCGTCTGCCTTTGTCATTAAGACTGGGAGCACTATTCAGTGGACTTAGCTCCAAAAGAAATGGTCGCCTCTGACATGAGGAACAGACGCCATGAGCAGCCGCTCCTAACATGGAGTACAAACGCTGTTCATCCTGTATCCTGGATTAGGAACCCTTACAGGGTACTATCAGCCGGGCCAGCTGAACTCAGGTTTTTTAGCGAGCTTGTTACTGCTCCCCCTCCTCCTTTTTCATCCGGGCTTGGGACCGGCAAAGGCGGAGTTTCTCGTCCCTGATCTCCTGGATTTTATCCTCTTCTAACACTTCTACCTCTCCCTTGCACCTGGAGTTGATCCCCGGCCATCTCTTAGCAGCCTCTATCTTCGCGAACTAGTTTGTTTCCTGATCCTTGAGTCACTTACCTTTGGAGTCCCGTCTGACCAAAGGTTTAGAAAACCAGCAACAAATTGGTCAATTAACCTCAACAAAAGTCGTCTATTTCTCTCGTCATAACAGACGCCAGACAACTATGTGTCATTTATTAACCGTCTCTTCAGCTTAGTTGACGCCTTTTTTAATTTAAATTTTATTATTCTGTGTATACGTGGTACAGGTCATTATAATCATGGTGGGTAGTAGTTGGCGAGTGCTTTTATTGTAAATGTACCCCATGTCTACATATGTGAAAAGCGCAGTTCGACTTTTACATTCACAAGTATGCCAGAGAGTCACGTTTTGGTTACTTACACTTACTGGTGGTGTTGGAATTTTGAAAGAATCGAGGACCATTGGGGAACAATTTAAAACAAATTATTTTAGAAAAAGTGTCCAATGAGCGGGGTTCGATCCCGGGTCATGGCAGTCAAAAAACCGACAGTTTCAACCATTCGTCTACCAATCCCCTGAAGACGTTGTTAGCAGTGATGTCACAAACGGAGCATATGGCGAATCAACATGGCCAGCCGCCCCTTCTCACATTTCATACTTGTTGTCTTCCGGGAAATCTTGGCGCTGTCTAGCTCCTGTTACACTTCCGACAGTCCTGGCGCCAAAGACATGTGACACGGAAAGAGATGAAAATTAACTTTCGCCGCATTATAAAAGGATAAGACATACATTCTAATAAGTGCCAAATAAATATATGGCATATACTGGATATAAATTATTAATCGGCTAGTATTTCTAGGGGCAATACGCCTCTCTTTATCAAGGCTTTTCTTAGATTTAAACTAAATCACGCGGGCATGTGATCCACTCACGCTATACAAGACTAAAGCGAGAAATCATTTAAATAAAATATATATAACTGTACATATATGACTACTTGAAATTGGATCTATTATTCCTGTAGAAGAGCAGCTTGCGCCCGAAAGCTCGAATGATTTTTCAAATAAAGAAACTTATCCTTTTTGAATCTATTCGTTATTATACATTCTACATGTTGAAAACTTGAAGATTTATCAACAACAAGAAAAACTCTCGTTAAAGTAGACACTAAAACTGTGCGCCATTTATTAACCGTCTCTGTAATCTCTAACAGACTTGGATCGGTAACAAAGCCACAACATCAGATTTGGTAAATATAGAAAACCTATCTGGAGACTATAGTTTCAGGCTAATGGCACTCGTCAGTCCAAGGTAGGCATTGATTTCAATAGACAATTGACAATTTAAACAATTTTATTGATTCTTTTCATCAAATTTCATAAAGGTGGAAAAATAAAAGAGTTGTTGTTGTTGTCGTGTCCAAAGAAGAGTCTCAGATGTCTCCATGCATCTCTCTCCATCACATCAGCAGCAATATCCACTATCTTGGGGCTCTTCATTGGAAAATGGGTGCCGTTGCCACGTTAGTCACCTTGGAAACGAACCAGAATTTGGTCGAATATTCCAAGGGTCCAGGGGGGACCGCAGGGAGGTGTGGTCGGACTTCTCCCCCCCAATAAAAGAGTAAAAGGGCATATAAAGTGTAGGGGAATACGAGTATATATAGAAATGTCTTCAGCAAGGAAGACTTTCCCACCTTGATAGAGTTCTCCTCCAGACAAGGTCTTCTTGTACACTCCTCAGTTCCGCGCCGAGGAAGTACCTATAGATGCGCATCTTGGCAGACGCCAGGATGGCCAGGGCGTCATCGTCTAGGCCAGGCCAATAGATCTTCAAGGGATTGTGGAAATCTTTCGATATGGCCAAAGAGGTGTTTAGCTGGTAGAGTGGTAGCTCGTTCATTTCTATGGCTAAAATATTAATGCAAGAGATGCAAATCTCTGCTAGATTCCAGAGATGGTCAACAGATATCACATACCAATTGCTCCTGTATTTTTAGATGGTAGGGATGTCCTATTTTTAAAATATCCAAATATTAAATATGACCTAGTTATAATCACCTTGATGGCTCGATGCAGCCGGCACTATTATGATAAGGGCCAACAATCCGAAACACATATATTGTAACGGCTTATTCTATATACAGTTACGAGCGTCATTCCTCATATCCTAATCAACAATCAGTCATCAGTTTTCATCTTTGTCACCGTTTGCTTTTTTTTTTTGGAATGGCGCCCTCCTATTGGTTGGCTACGGTCACGCCACCTTTGCCCCCCCCCCCCCACTCGCTATTTCGTCTTTGTAACTATTGTGTTGGAGCGGGTCGCTCCTTAAATAAATGCATATATTAGATAATAACCAAATGGAATCCTCTCTTTCTTTTTCCCAGTAAGAGACGCCTACGGAAGCCAACAGTACATAGACAGATAAAGCACATAGGCTATAGTTATTAACTTACATATGCAATTATTTAAGGCGCCAATTTATAATTGTAACAAATAGTATTTGAATCAAAACATTCAATCGGGTAAAACACGGGCGTTGCCCGGGTCATTCGGCTAGTTATTTATATATCTATCAGGAAAACGATATTTTGGCTTAAAATATTTTAGAAAATAGCGCCTATGTATTAAACGAAGCAACTCTTCCTGTAAAAATGCATTAAAATAATGCATCACCCCCAGAGTTCAGAACTCTAGTACAGAAAGTTATGGTAGTAAAGAAGAATGTACCATAACATCAGTTTTGAAAAAATCAGATAAAAGCCAACAACCTGTATACTATGGCTTCGGTCTATGGCCCTCATCTGTACAGGGACGGCTTCATTTTTATAACATCCTACGAGAGAAGCCATAAAATTGATCGAATTTGATTGAAAGAAATGATAGAGATGTCTCTTTTGATGCACCAATACCATCCTTCCGCAGCTTTATATTGTATTCTAGCCTTAAAATCAATTCTGCCACTTTCCCAGCTAAAACATTATTAATTACTAGCGGATGTACCCGGCTTCGCCCGGGTTTTACCCGAGTAAAGGTTTGTCTAACGAACATTTGTTAAAACAATTCTCTATAAACTTATAAAAAAAAAAAAAGATATACTTTGATAATTTGAAACTCGTAAATTTGAATCTCTCGATAAAGTGAATATTTTTCCCGGTCCCTGTGTGCCGTGTCATCCTGAATTTTGTCTTTCCTAATTTTCTACTTTACAAAATAATCGTTTTATCTAGTGAACATTTTTTCCCGGTCCCTTGAAAAATACTCGATAAGTTGAATAAAATCAATATTAATTGGTTCCCTCGGTAATTGGAAGTTAAAGGAATAGTATCTTGCCTTGGAATTGTATCATTATTCTTGTCTCAAATAAATTGCCGTGTCATCCTGAATTTTGTCTTTCCTAATTTTCTACATTACAAAATCATCGTATCATCATGATAATATTTAGAGCAGATCGTTGAAATATAACAGATAAATTAGAATATTCATCTTGATTATTTTTAGGCGAAAAGTTATTTCAAAAATTTTATTTGCTAGAAACCTTCCCAGTACTATACTAAATAACTTCCCAAAGTTTCATGGCGTTCCAATGAGTGGTTTGGTCAGGCATAAAGGACAGACAGACACACATACATTCATTTTTATATATGTATAGATATTGTGACGAAGAAATATAATTTATATTTATTATTTATAATTTAAATATTCATTGAAAATATTTGAAAAACAGATTTATTACTTTATATTTGTAAAATCATCATTTAGTTACCTAGCTTGCTTACTCGATATTCTCTAGCTGTAGATAGTTTGGATTGTTTTGTTCATAATTGTCGACTTGTCGCCGTGACGTCATCAATAAATACTTTCATACCTTCAGATATACAAAGACTTGATTTCTACGCTACAATATACAGAATTACAATTCCACATTTGAATGGTTACTATCAAATTATTTTTTGCTATTTACTTAACTCTTAATTTATTTTATTAGTTTAGAAAAGTATAGTCAGAATCATGATACACTTTGCTATAATATAATTATCAAGAACAACGGTTAATGCAAAAAAAAAAAAGTTGAAGAAAACGTGGCGCCACGAAGTACAGCACCGTCTAGCGGTCGCCATAGGTACTAGTATCAGACTTGTAGTGCCGTGCGACGCTGGGGTATCGTCTGGTTTCCCTTCTCTTTCAAGGTATGTTCGTTTTACTTTTTTACTGATAAGAAACTAGATTAGTGATACATTATAGATAAGATACATAAATATAACTCGATTATTTTCTTTATAGTTTGATTCTTGCTACAAATAATTCCACTTTTTTTTTCAAAAATTAGCTTTTCAGAAGAAATGCGAAATATATTGTAGAGCAGAAAACAAAATTATTTGCAAAAATAATTTGGATTTTTTTCCGAACAAATATTATGATGTTTTTTGTAGATAAATAAAGGTAAAGAGCAAATAAATGATTATATAAAGATTATTTATAAGAATCCATCTTCATTATTCATTTACCTTTATTTTTATAAAGGGTTATTAAAGCAAAAAAATATATTTTGAAGAGTCTCAAATTTTGTTTAAAATATAAATGAAAACTTTTTGATAAATAAATAAATGCTCCAGTTTTTTTTTTTTTTTTTTACTTTAAAAAGTAGTAATCAAAATGATAATTTTTTTTGCGCGCCGTATATAAAAATATATTTTAAAAATTATATGACATATTTTAAAACATGCATATAAATATAGAAAACAAATATATCTAAAGATATATAAAAATATATATTTTACGTACATTTTAAAAACATATATATTTGCGATTAAAGTTTTGATGGATGATAGAATAACAATTTTGTAAAATTTATTAGAACATTTTGTAATTACTTTTAGATAGTTTATAATTCAAGTTTATTATAGATATAAAAAGAGAGATTATAGGTTTTTAAGAAGTTTATAATTACAAACTTTAAAATTTGTATTTCACACATAATTTGATATATTCAAGAGTTCCAGGTTATTTTATATTATCTTTCTATACTTCATAAATGTTTTCTAGAATTTTCTTCTTCTTCACTTGTTTGGAAATTTAACGACAAAATATCCTATATTATTATTATTTTTTTCCTTTTCTTGTTTTTTTTTTTTTTTTTTTCTTTCTCTTTTTACTCTGTATATATCGCTATTTCCGTTGTCTCACTGCTTTGTTCTTATGCATACCTCTGGTGAATCCTGTATAGGGTCAGTGACCCTAAATAAAGGCTTTTTGTTGTTGTTGTTGTTGTAATATTGCTGTTTTCCTTTTAATACTGATACTGAAGTTGATCTCTTGGGAATGGTATACCTTGTGTCTCCGGGTTACATAAATATCTTGTCAAATCCATCAAGTTCGCACATTAAGTGGTAATAATAATTATAATTACAATTTGATGATGATATAGTAGATATTAAAAGAATGCTATGAATATGTAGATATTGCACCCATGCCACCGTTGTAGTATCTGCATGAAGATGGTCAGATGGAGTCCAGCTAGAGATACCGTTTTAGCGCGATTTTATTCTTATAAAACATCTTCCTAGTACCCTTACTGTGATGAAAAATATATTGGGAGGCCTGGCTCATCAGTTGTGAACCCCTCACAACAGTTTCGCCAATTTAATCCACCAGACCGCAATGATATTGCATGCTGGCATCGAATATGAAGGACTATTCTTCCTTTATATCCTCAGGCACTGGAAAGGAATTCTTGTGGCTAATGTATTTGATGAATCTACGGACATATTTTTATAAAGCTGCAATTAGAAGAACTTCTGTTAATGTATACTAGTTTCCTATCACTTTCTAACTCTCCCTAAAATAGTATATTTCTGAATATGACACTTACTCCTCACTTTCTTACTACTACTCTTTTTGTGTTGTTTTTCTTGTTTCCCTCTTTCTCTTTCTTGTTTTTTTTTTCTTTTTTTTTTTCTTCTTTTTCTTCTGTCTATATCGTTGTTTCCTTTGTCTCACTGCTTTGTTATTATGCATACCTCTGGTGAATCCTGTATAGGGTCAGTGACCCTAAATAAAGGCTTTTTGTTGTTATATTTCTGAATATATAATCGCGTATAAGAAAAAAAAAAAGTCTCACAATCTCTTCAAAAATGAAACTTAAACGTATTTACTAACCAATAATGTTTAAGATGAGAAATAGCTGAGTGAGAGAATGGTGAAAGCAGTTGTTTTATCTTCTATCTATATATATAAAAATGTTTGTTTGTATGTCCGGTATACAAATTCGCAGTAGTTCACTAATTCAAACCAAAATTTCCATACATAGGTAAAGAAATACGGGGAAGACGATAGGCTATTTTAAAAAATATATAAATCAATTATTAAAACTATATATTCAAATTATTCTACTTAGCTCACGAACAGCGCCCTCTATCGAAGATTAGATTATATTATGCTGATGCAAACAAATAGATAATGCTAATAACAAAAAAATATAAAAAAAATCTTATCTAAATATATATCACTCGGGTAGATATGCACACGGGTCAATCCCGGGGCGAAGCCCGGGTCACCCGTCTAGTATTAAGATAAAATTGACTACAAATATGACGATTTGTAATAGATGTTCAGAATAATAATTTTATAGCCTCTGGAATTAAAATAAATGCTTTATTTAAAAACTGAACAATTACAGGATTAGTTCCATCGAGTAAACAAAGAACAATCTATAATTTTCTATATGCACAAGTCACAGAGTTATCAACAACTCATATATTTAAAATGAAAAGATTTAAAAGCACGAATGTGTTTCTTTTATACACAATACAAACTTCTACAGTCCTTACTGCGAATCCTTCGTGCTTTTAAATCTTTTCATTTTATTTATATATAGGCGCGTGAAAACCATTTATGAGATTCCGTCCTTTAGTGCTGCGTATATAAGCAGAATCGTCCAATACAGTATTAGAGCTCTTAGAAGCGGTCTGGTGGATTAAATTGGCGAAACCGCTGGGAGGGTTCACCACTGATGAGCCAAGCCCTCCCAATATATTTTTTCATCGCAGTAAGGACAGTAGAAGTTTGTATTATTTATAAAAGAAACATTCGTGCTTTTAACTCCTTTCATTATATATGTATAGATGGCGCGTTATTGATTTGCGTTATTGCTTTGTATTAATTCATATATTATTGATATTTAAAATGAAACATTGAGAAATATCATTATATTTCGAATATTTGTTATTTACATATTTTTTAATAAAATCTTATTTACATATTTCAAATATCACAAGTTAAGATTACGACTACAGAGAGAGATAGATATGAAGGCGTATGTATTATGATTAAGTGACCTTCATCTAAAATGAAACCACATAGAAACAACTGGCGTGAGGCCATAGAGTGAAGCAAATAAGTCTTCAGTCGAAGACTGAGATGAAGCCATATAGAGAAAATCATCTTGAGTAAAAAGCCATGTGATATGGATGTCTTACAGAAAAAGTTACAAAGGTCAGCAGAAAATAGTTTTAAAATGTCTTCATGATAAAGCCGAGAGATGCCATTTTTTTTAGACAATCTGAAAAAAATAACGGAAGCTTTCGTGATAACGATCTTTTTCAGAATGTTTGTTTAGAGTTCTTTGTGTGGGAAGAGGATTAAAAGAGTCACTTCTCTCCAGGAATGTGAAGTATGCAAACATTCCCTTCCCCATTGTTTGGTTTGTTGATTCTCGGAATTAAACTCGACAAAACCACTTCTCCAAATACCCTCTATGTTTCTGGTGGTTTGCGCCAACTATCGGTTTAATTTTTAGCTAAATGTTTCATTTTTGCATATTGGACTTTTTTTAAAATGAAATTAAGAAAGGAACTGTCTGTTTTTCGGGTTGTTAGTTCTCGTCAGCATGAGATAAACTTTCGCGCATCTGGTTGGATCTTGATTTCCTAGGAAAGGTTTTTTTAGCCAATATTTCTAATAATATTTTTAGGGGTGGGCGGAGGGGTATTTAGAGCAAACAGTATGCAAAAGTTTAGGGATCTTGCATGATACCATAACCATAGTGGGTCGTTCTTATATGGAATTTATTCGAAATATTTGGCGCAATCTATGCAACTTTCAGCTGCATTACCAAATCTTTTCATTTTATAATCCTTAACCTATTATTTATTTACCGTAATCTTTAGACCTTTCCTTTTCATCAACACACAATTCCTGAAAGACGCAGCAAATGAGCTGAAAAAAAGGGGGGAGAGAGAAATTAGAATATAAAAAGTTATATGGGAATATGTATATATATAGAGCTATAATTTTATATATATAATATTATGTAAATATAGGTGTGTTATGGGTATTCTCCTGCTCTCCTTAATATTATAAAATAATAATTATTGAGTTGATAGAAAGTATTTGATTAGCATTACAACTTGGATTAGTAATGCCTTTCTTTATTAACACTTCGAGGACGGACGATTCCACAGTTGCATAGGAGGCAATAGGAGCTGCTGGAATGGCGGTCGCATGTGACATTTTACAGGTACATTAGGTCATCTGACATCCCCCAACCCACTGGTAGATAGACAAGAAGGTATGGGACAAGATCCTGGTGGATGTGGTTTTATATTTAATTTTGAAAATTGAGGACGCCAATTCGCGTCCTTCGGGCTTGATGCAAAATTAGCAAGGACGTGAATTCGCGTCCCTCGGGTTGAAAGTGTTAAACTTTTTTTTTAAATCGCGCTTTCGAGCGAATAATAAACTCTTCGTGTCTTGATTTTTTTATTGCTAAAATGACAATATGCAAAATGGTTGGTAAATTCCTATAGTTAGTATTTGAAAGCTGGACAGATATCGCTCATACGAGTCTTTAAAGTATTTTTTATATCGTGATCAATAGATTCTCTAAAAAATAAGAAAATATCAAATATGGGAAATAAACTCTGAGAGAATAATTACAAAACTATAACAAGACTCAGAACAAAACACTACAAAGGAATGACAATACATCCAGATGGCACAAGAACCTATAGGACAACTGTCCTGGTGTGGAACTAACACCTACTCACATATTCTCATGTCCAGCAATGGCCGCAGCCTTGCAGAAAATTGGCATAGACCCAGAGCAGCAGCTTTACACACCCAAGATAATGGATATTGCTGCTGCTGTGATAGAGATGTATGGAGACATCTGAGGCTCTTCATTGGACACCACAACAACAACAATACAGTATACACACCCAAGATAGAGGACATTGCTGTGATAGAGATGTATGGAAACATCTGAGGCTCTTCATTGGACACCACAACAACAACAATACAGTATACACACCCAAGATAGAGGACATTGCTGTGATAGAGATGTATGGAGACATCTGAGACTCTTCATTGGACACCACAACAACAACAATACAGTATACACACCCAAGATAGAGGACATTGCTGTGATAGAGATGTATGGAAACATCTGAGGCTCTTCATTGGACACGACAACAACAGCAATACAGTATACACACCCAAGATAGAGGACATTGCTGTGATAGAGATGTATGGAAACATCTGAGGCTCTTCATTGGACACGACAACAACAGCAATACAGTATACACATCCAAGATAGAGGACATTGCTGTGATAGAGATGTATGGAGACATCTGAGACTCTTCATTGGACACCACAACAACAATTGATTCTCTCTAAAATATAAGCATCCATTTAATAATTAATTTGTTAGGGGACACGCCACTCCCCAAAAACAATATTAACATGATCTATTCTCTTGTAAGTGCCTTTAAATTAATCATCTAGAAAATGAAGTAACTTGATCCTCGCTCTCTAAAAAGTTGAAGATCAAAATTTAATCTGAAAATAGATCTTCCTTTTTTTAGGTTGTTATTCTAAAATATTGTTAATTAAAAACACAATATAGTAATTGGAAATACAATATTCCTCTCTGGTAATCTCTGGTTGGATTTAAAAAAGGAAAAAATAAAATAAATAGTAGTAGCTGTGGAAAGGTAATATGTAAAATTGTATGGAATTGGTTTAAAGTAAAGAATACATGGAAAAGTGTACAATATAAACGAAAACTAATTTTTTAGATAATTATTTTATTTAAAAAATTATAATCCCTTATATTATAAGATCAGTAAGAGCTAAGACTCACAGTTTCTTGTAGATAGTTTCATGTCATTGGTCAAGTTTTGGGACTTTTTTTGTCCTTCTCTAGGAGTATTCACTCTCAATATATAACACTAGCCGAATGACCCGGGCAACGCCCGTGTTTTACCCGATTGAATGTTTTGATTCAAATACTATTTGTTACAATTATAAATTGGCGCCTTAAAAAATGCATATTTTAGTTAATAACTATAGCCTATGTGCTTTATCTGTCTATGTACTGTTGTTTTCCGTAGGCGTCTCTTACTGGGAAAAAGAAAGAGAGGATTCCATTTGGTTATTAACTAATATATGCATTTATTTAAGGAGCGACCCGCTCCAACACAATAGTTACAAAAATGGGGGGGCAAAGGTGGCGTGATCGTAGCCGACCAATAGGAGGGCGCCATTCCAAAAAAAAAAAAAACAAACCGTGACAGAGGCCACGCTTGACGCTCGTAACTGTATATTTAGTACGGGGTAGAAGTTTTTCCCGTCCTCTACAATCACTCTAGAGGAGTGAGTGGAGAGGCGTCTCTGCGTGTTGTCCTCCGTAGGGGTGCCACTGACTGATGTCCAGTGAAGCTGTAAGCTGGCCGTCTGTCCTTGGTTGTCTGAGGCGAGGCGCACGTGTCTTGAAACTCTTGGGTCTTCGCTCTGTGTGTGCGCCATTGGGAGCGTCCTTGCCGTGCGCGGAAATTGCACCAGGGCTAGGCCTGGTGTTGAAAAACCAAGGGGTGCACACAGCAGTACCACCCTCCCGCCTTCACGTTGGTGCCCCGTGTAAACCTCGTACCTCAGAGGTCCTTGATTCGACGGCAGATTCAGGGAGTACTGGATAAGGGTACGAGGGCTAAAGGGGGGGGAGTCCTATTGGAGCGTAGGACGGGTCTTTCTAAGTCCGAACGAGGGGGCTCGGTCAGCAACCTTGCCAATGAACTCTCGGTGACGCCTGTGGGTGAATGGTCAACCCCATGGAGCCAGACCATAATGGCGGGCGCGAGGGGCCTACCAATGGCCGCTCGGTGCATGGAGAATGCATCATTCCTTCTGGCTGTGTGGATCTAGATTTCAGCGAAAGCCTGGGATGCAAGGGCCGCTGTTGAGCCTATATCATCCCTGGCTCAGTCTGTGATTGAGCCGAATTTCTATTCTGTATATATAGAATACCTAGATTTATCTTAAATCTAAATAATTGTTATACTTAACTACTACGTTAAAACAAATTATACAAATATATATAATACGAGTGGTAAACCACCTCTTGAGTCTCACAATAAAGATTGGCCCGTTGAAACTCCTGTAGAAGACCTGAAAGCTTGAGACCAACGCTATTAAACCATGTCTTAAAAATTGCAAAATATTTTCTTGCGATAATCAAGAATATTTCTTGTAGGATATAGTCGATGTTTTATTAAGCCCGTTGAAGAGCGATTATCACTTGAAAGCTAGCGTTTTGTAATAAAAAGAAACTCATTGTGAGAAAATATTTTGTAATTTTAAAACTTTTTTGTCAATTTTATCATAAATAAACCATGTCTTACAATAAAATTTTACTCTCGATGATTCTTATTTCCAACTGACTTTGTGGCTGTTATACCTCTATCTATATTATATATTATAGTAACATCTCTACAATTTTGATGCCGAAATTTGCACCTGTGTAAAAACTTATATATTTCAATTTAGTATAATTGTAGTATTTTCACGTGATATGTGTAATTATTTCTATGAAACGCTATATTATCACGGATGTGTGTGTATGTGAATCTAGTCCTCAATTTATGCAAATCAGATTATTTAAATACAGCGTTGCCAAACTTTTTTAAAAAAAGTTTTTTAGAAATGCAGGAAACGCGGATGTAAGATATATGAAGCAGACGACGGCGAGACCAAATGGGCGGGAAAAGGTCACGTGACACCGATTGTTTACAAATTGAAGGCATTCCACCGGCAAACGGGTTTGTGAAGGACAGTTCTGATAGCTTCTTCTTCTCTTTTTATAAACTTTTTTTTTTTTTACGGCATCATTTCACCTACTTTTTTTTGTTAAACTTCAGATGTCCCTTCCCTCTGTGTGAAGTGGTCAGTAATCACTATAATTTTCTTCCCTTTCTTTACCACAAAGATCACAGTTCTCGCTTTTCAAACTTTAAAGCTGGTAAGTCATCTTGGGATAAAAAAATTGAGTCATTTTCAACGATTACTTTTTTTCCCGGGTCAAATAGTTTCACGTGAAATCGTTAAACTATTTATCCCCCGTTAATATTTTTCTTTTTTCATAAAGATAATCAGAAATGGTATTGCCACTACCGTGATGCACGGAGACATCTGAGGCTCTTCATTGGGCCACGACAACAACAACAAAAATGACTTGAAATTGTTCTTATTGTACTAAGAATTCTTGGTTCAGATTATTAAAAAATGTTATTCAATAGTTTTAATGCTTACTTAACAGAAATTTCCTGATCGTGCAACTGAACATTGCTGATAGCTTGCGCCATCTATCGGAATAAATATCAACTAATCCTTAAGGAATTGTTTTTTATTCTATATAATATATTTGCCAAAAAAAAGAATTTCTTAATTCATCAAGAAAAGCTAACTCATACGCGATTCAGGATAAGATTTAAAAAAAAAATAAAATAAAAAGCGGGTGTTCTTGAAAATTAAAAGCAACAGGTATTTAAAGCATATTAAGTGCACCAATAGACAATTAACATTTTATTGACATCTTGTCAATACATGTAAAAGTACACAAAGTATTGAGGGGCTTCTCTTCTCAATATAGATGCTGTCTCTCTTTACCTTGAGAGACAACCTAGAGTCCAGCTTCTTGACCAGCTCGGTAACTCCAAAGGAAGAGGCTCTAAAGGACGACTACCAAACGTCCAAAATCTTATCCAGAACTCATTTTTATTAAAAAAAAAACACGGTCAATTTATACATTCAAAGAAATTTACATACAAATTTATATATTAGAAGAAATTTACAAACTTTTTCTTCTCTTGGTTTTTAAGTTACAAATTTACATAAAAATAAGGTTGACTACTCTAGTAGTCGTAACACACAGTCTGTACTATTGTTTTAAAATGATATTTATATATACACACACAGCTATATACAATGAATATGTAATTGGCGCCTCTGCCATCACTGCAGAGTTTGGTGAAGAATCGCCAGCAGGTCTCCAGCGACACCACGTATTTCACGATCTACGAAGAATACGTAGATCGCGTGCTTCACCATTGAAGAGATTGTGATGAGTAATGAGAGATGGCACAAACCATCTGCAATTTCTAATTGCACGATTAGAGGATATGGTTTTTACTTAACTTCACCACCTGTCTCACACATTGTAACTTTTGTTATATATATTTACATATATAATTGCATATAACACTGATTTACAATATAATACACTGCGGCTTGTGATTGTAAAACAACACTTGAAGTTACACCGCATGAGTTTGTTTTCAATGAAAAATCAAAATTTATTTCAAGGTGAAATATTGACTATCTCTAACCTATTATTCTTCATAATTCACCCTTTCATACCTCATCCAAAAAGGTTAGAAATAGTCAATATTTCACCTTGAAATAAAGTTTTGATTTTTCATTGAAAACAAACTCATGCGGTGTAACTTCAAGTGTTGTTTTATAACACTGCTTTAATGACAATATTGAACTATTCTGTGTGCGGTTGTTGTCAAAAATTCGAGAGTTCACATCGCCAAAACCCCAATTTGTACAAGCGGTGGGAAGAGAAAGAATGACTGTGAGCGCCTCATTTCCAACCCTCCTGGACTTGTATTGTTCCCATTGAATGATCCGAGGGGACATTCCTGGGTCCCCAGGATCGGTATAATGTCGTTAAGATGGGGGGCGGGTGTTGAATTGTGCCCCCTTGGCCCCAGGGTGGGGACACCCAAACAACTTTCCTCACCACGACCTTCACACCGCTTTCTATTCCTTAAAATCCGCCTATCAACGATCTTGTCAAAATATTTTTAAAAGATTTGACCACAGCTTTTTTATTCTTCTTATATCTCACGCACCTCCTTTTGAAGAGGTCATTACTGACGACCGGGTCTACGCTCAATGTTTCCGTGTAAAATATATATTTAAGAATTTTAAATTATTTTTGACACGCGTCTATTTCTTTTTAAAATAAAATAATTATCTACTATCTTTACTGCAGTGATAAATATAACGGTATATAACGAGGGCTTGGCTCATCGGTGGTGAACCCTCCCAGCAGTTCGCCAATTTAATCTACCAGACCGCTTTTGATGAGCCAAGCCCTCTCAATATGTTTTTATCGCAGTGAGGACAGTTTTTTGTGTAGAAGAAACATTCGTGCTTTCATTCTTATATATAGACTAGCCGAATGACCCGGGCAACGCCCGTGTTTTACCCGATAGAATGTTTTTATTCAAATACTATTTGTTACAATTATAAATTGGCGCCTTTTATAAATGCATATATTAGGTAATAACTATAGCCTATGTGCTTTATCTGTCTATGTACTGTTGACTTCCATAGGCGTCTCTTACTGGGAAAAAGAAAAAGAGGATTCCATTTAGTTATTAACTAATATATGCATTTATTTAAGGAGCGACCCGCTCCAACACAATAATTACAAAAACGAAAAAGCGAGTGGGGGGGGGGCAAAGGTGGCGTGATCGTAGCCAACCAATAGGAGGGCGCCATTCCAAAAAAAAAAAAAGCAAACGATGACAGAGATGACAAATGATTAGATGAAGAATTAAGAACGGATGACGCTCGTAACTGTATATTTTAATGGCGCGTTATTGCCTTTTATATTTCCTCTTAATATATATTTTATCGAGTAAATCTAAGGATGACAAAGAAGACGTACCTGAATATCTTATGTCCATAGTTTAGTTAAATAACATTCCTAAGATTCCACCATTCAATGTAGCGTATATAGGCAGAATGGAACAATACAGTATTACAGCTCTAAAAAGCGGTCTGGTAGATTAAATTGACGAAACCGTTGGGAGGGTTCACCATTGATAAGCCAGGCCCTCCCAATATATTTTTCATGGCAGTAAGGATAGTGGAAGTGTGTTTTATGTTTAAAAAGAAATTTATCCATATTTCCAATTTTTTTTTTTTTTCAAATCCATATTCTTATTTTCCATAGGATTATTCAAATAATAATCTGTATATATTTATCATGTGTATATAATCTTTCTCCATTTTTACCCCTTTGTATATTTCCCACTTTCATAGGTTTCTCCGTCTTGTAACCCCAAGGAGAATCCTCTGTAAGACCTGTGTGTCTTAATAAAGGTTTTTGTGTGTGTGTGTGTGTGTGTGTTTAAAAGAAATTTGCGTGCTTAAATGTTTTCTTATCTTTGTTGTTGTTACACAGAGATGCAGGTAGGTACTCCAGTAGGGTAAAGGTCAGTTTCTAGGTACAGGTATTATCTAAGGAGGAGAAACACCAAGTTTCTCAACACTTCAAACCTTCATTAAAATCGGCTTAACACCCTATTTACATCCCCTCGTAATTCCTTTAAAAGACTTTTTGCCATTAAAATGAGGAAAATTGGTTCGCCCACGTAATTTGATTTGCACAAACACAGTCTATGTCATACAGAATGTAAAGACCTTATCTACATATATTCTACAATCCTACTTATACATAAGGTCACATTATAATTATATGGTAAAACGCATCAAAAATAGTTTTAATTTCCAATAAGAGATGGCGCACTTTATACATCATGATTATATTAAGGCGTATTTCCAGCAATGATGAGTAAAAGCTACTGGGCTTTCTAAAATTACCGTAAAATTTGCATAATATCTTGTTAATATCGATACATTAATAATTATTGATTACACAATTGATTACACATTGATTAAACATTAATTTGTAATATTTAATTAAAAAGGCATATATTGGATCAAAATATCATTTAATTTACCAATATTTCAGTTGGCTGAACGCCAACCTTTATCAAGGTATTATAACATATTTAATGTGTGTCAACAATAAACTCTGCGCCACATCTTTGTTATGTTTGTTGTTGACACACATTAAATATGTGTAAACACCTTGATAAAGGTTGGCGTTCAGCCAACTGAAATATTGGTAAATTAAATGATATTTTGATCCAATATATGCCTTTTTAATTAAATATTTATTTATGGATTACTCTATTTTCAAAACATTTTAAAGTGTTTAAAATTAATTTGTAATATATTTCAATTCTTTCCAAAGCACCTTTCAATTATTTCTATAAACAATTTCACAAATAATTCCCATTGTCAGCGATGCGAGAAATAAATACAATAGTAGAACATCTAATACACTATTCATATAGCGATTAAAGGGTCCACCATTGATGAGCTCCCTAATATTTTTCCATTACACATACAAAAGCCTTTATTAAAGACATATAGTACATGGATTTACTACGGAGTTTGCAAATGAAAAGAATAAAAAAATAAAAAAAGTTAATCACATATAATGGTAATAATAAAATTTATATACAGGAAAGCTTAATTAAGACAATCAAGAGCTTATAAATATATTTTTCCATTACAGTAAATTAATTTTTTTAATTAAAAAGGCATATATTGGATCAAAAAATCATTTATTTAACCAATATTTCAGCTGGCTGAACGCCAACCTTTATCAAGGTGTTATAACATTTTAAAGTGTTAACACTTTAGAAGTAATACTTTAAAGTAACACTTTAAAATGTTATAACACCTTGATAAAGGTTGGCGTTCAGCCAGCTGAAATATTGGTTAAATAAATGATTTTTTGATCCAATATATGCCTTTTTAATCATACCGATGAAAGGGTTCACCACTGATAAGCCAAACCATATTACAGGAAGTGAGGAACAATAGAAAATTATTTCAGTTAAAAAAAAGGAAAGAAAAATAGAGTGAGAAGAATCAGTTTTCAATATTACTGATGATGGGAGTTTATAATGAGAAAGATGAGAAGTTGACCAGGGTTGTTGGGAAACGCCTTCCTATGGTTCCCATACCATGAGCTAATTGTCCGAGAACAACGGCGGCAACCAGGAAGATCCGAGAGAAGACGGATGGTCCGGGGAATAATCACTCAGATAAGAAGAATACTAATTTCATCTTATCTTTCTCCTCATCTTCTACCTCGGTAGATGAGGGTGTGGCGTTGATTTCACACGTTGATCTCCCAAACTCTGGAGAAATCTCTCGATTAAAATAATAAGATTTAAAACTTTAGAACATTGTGTTAATTCGAGAATTAGATAGCGTTTGATTAGGTATATTTACATATTTGTTTTGTAATAACATTGTATAGTTGTTTTTGTTGTTTCTTATTGTTCTTACAAAACAACAGCAACGAAAACAAAACAGACCAACTCCATTGATTCCTCAAATTAAAGACACTTTGGCCAGTCTCGACATTTCGACAAAAATCTTTTGTCCTCGTCAGGAGCGAACAAAAATTAAAACATTTGGCAAAGCGTTAGAAATGATTTAATTTGAAGAACTATGAATACCGGCCAGGGAACCTCTATCTTTCCGATAACTCCATTGATGTCTCAGAGGCTTGATACTTTTCCTTTATTGTCTCAAAAATCTGTTTTTTTGGGAGGCTTGGATACAATCTACAAGTAAGATGCTGAGACTATTGTTTTATGCAACTTGGTACATGTTGAATGCTGTGAACTTGAAAGATTTAAGGTGTCCATTTTATACGTTGCCAATTAGTGGCTACATATATATTCATGGACCAAACTTAATTTTTAGCATATATATCGGATTCAGAGAATAACTCTGAAAGATATTACAGTGACCTTTATTGAAGACACACGAGATAACCAAGTGTGAACAAAATTACCTCTGTCTCCTTAAGAAAAAAACAGACAACCGGCGACATTCAAAGACTTTCCACTTCCTTAAGTTTTGTCTCCATGAGTGTATTTGTTTAGCACTTTATAATATACTTAGTTGCATGAGCGACGGGGATATGCATTTTGTCAAATAAAATACAAATAATAAAACTCCTAAAAAAACCATAAGCATTTGAGAACCCTATCAAATGATAATATGCCAAAGGTTTAACCATCTTCAGCCAAGGTCATTGACCTTAGTAAAAAAGAAAAGAGGAAGCGCTTCTATTAGCCATTCTCTTTTGCATATCCACACAGCGTAGCAGGATTTATGCAAATTGTCGATGTGTGCCATTGTCCTAGGAGATCGTTAGAAGGTTGTTCATTAGTGATATAGGGGTTGAATTGGGACATGGTCAACAATGGATCCTAGACAATTGATTGTAAGATTATAACCTAGTGATTATATAGTGCACTCTTACAGTACCTGTCGTCTACAACCTTGTAGCACACTCATCTCTACAACTTATAATGATTTCGCAATGGGTGACATGCAAAATCGTGAACATCGTATAACATATATTGGTTAATACTTTCTACCCGAGAGACGCGAATTCGCGTCTTTGCCGACGTTTTACAGGTACATTGGGTCATCTGATATCCCCCCCCCCAACCCACTGATAGGCAAGAAGGTATGGGAAAATATTCCGGTGGATGCGATTTCGGTATTTATTATATTAATTTTGAAAATCGAGGAAGCGAATTCGCATCTCTCGGGTTGAAAGTGTTAAGAAAGATTTTTCCTGGTAGGATATTGACCTACGTGTATATGAAAGAAAAAGGCCATATTACCATCCAAATCGCTATATATTAGAATTAATCTTGCGTACAAACAACACACACAGAGTTAAGAATGTTATACAGTATATCAACAACCAGATCAATGTAATAGAACGCCTGGATTCAGCAAACAAAGCGCGATGTCCCGCCAAGGACACTGACGCCCAAAGGAAAGCAATACAAGAGAGAGAGAGAGAGAGAGGGAGAATCTATTTATATATCCAAAAACATATGCACAAGGCATTTACCATATTCTTGAAATTGGTTTTAAACAAGCATACTATATACATAGGTAATTTAATTTAAACACACCTCAAAATAAAGAAAAAAGGAAAAAAAAAAAACATATATACAGCACATAATTACAATTATACCTAACACTTGAGATTATTTAAAAACTTTGATATAAATTTACAAAATCTATTGAATCTCAACGATGTCGAAATAGATATTGAATAAGCCTGCCTTGGACTGACGAGGGCCATTAGCCCGAAACCATATTCTCCAGGTAGACCCTTCTCAGTTTGCCAAAGCTGGTGTTGTGGCTTTGTTACCGACGTGAATCTGTTAGTTTGCTGAGGCGGTCAATAATGGAGCTTAGTTCTAGCGTCTATTTTGACGGGATTATTTATAAATATAATTTTTTATTTTTATAAATTTTTAAACTTTTTTTATTTCATCTATACACAATGACGTAAGCAACAAAGAGTCGGCTCATTCTTCAAACTGTATGCGCCATCTATTAACCGTCTCTGTAATCTATAAGACTCGCATCGGTAGACGTTCTGAATTTTCCAAAACTGGTGTAGCTTTGTCACCGACCCGAGTCCGATATCTTGCAGAGACGGTCAATAAATAGCGAACAGTTTTTTGAAATTTATTTTGACAGGATAAATAGTAGTCCTTTTCTTAGGTTTATAGTGATTAAATATAATACGTTCTATTTTTCCTCGTTGATCGAAATCAATAAAAAATCTACCGCCTTTTTAACGACCACTTTTCAAAGGAATCAAGGTTTGGTTCCACAAGAGGGCACCACTGAGAAACTTGACTGTATTCTGTAATTTAACGTAATGAAACCATTTCTCCTGGCTGGCAGTGTATTCCCAGAGCTTTCTTTCTATGGCTGTCAGTCTTTTGATGGTATTATGAGTCTCTACACTTTGTCTGCTGCAGTATAGATCTTCAATTTGATTATATTTTGTAATTTATTAACCCTTGTAAATATCTAATATATTTCTCCTCAACACATAGGTTGGTGGCTGGCTGTATTCCTGTTCTCTTAGAGCTTCTTTTACAAGAGCTAGTTCTTTTTTAAATGGTAGAGTCTCCTCCTAAAATTGTCCTTGAACTCCATTCTCGGCCTTCGTCTTCCTTTCTTAAAACGCTGGTTCTCCACTGATGAGCTAAGCCCTTCAAATAATTTATATTGCTTTGAGGAAGATTTGCTATATTTATTAAATAAAGGGAAAGTGAAATGATTTAAAATGTCAATTTTGATCAGTAGATATCAAGCTAAACGATACTTTCAATATTATTGTTGTTAATATCAATATAAAGTGCGTGTAAAATAATACATTTTCATGAAATAAGAATATTTATTTTTCATACTATATAGCTTTATCTCTAGCCCCTACACACGTGTTTATATAGCTTAATAATAATAAAGAAAAACAGTGGATGAAGTTTTAGTTTATATGGGGTATGGTATTCTATATCGAATTTACCTATACCAATCTGTTTATGAGCTTAACTGTCTTAATTAAGTTTTAATGTATAAAAATTTCATTATTACCATTAAATGTGTGTCATTAGCTTTTATTATTTTCATTTGAAGACTCCCTGTATAAGACTTATGTCTTAATAAAGGTTTGTGTGTGTGTGATAATCTATATCAGAGAACCAACTCCATAAGTTGGTAATGTCTCAGGAACTTGTTCCTGGATGGCCCTAAAGATCCTGTTTTGTGGCTTGGGGGTATATTTAAGATGTTAGGGACTGTAACTATTGTTTTTATTATGATTGCATTAGCGCGCCATCTGCTATCAAAATTTGAAACTATTATAGACGCGTATGATTCTTTTTAAAATAAAACAAATTCTACTGACCTTACTGTAATGGAAAAAAAATTAATGAACAATTGTTTTTGCTATTGGAGAATGTTATTGTTTTGATGATGCCATCGATTTCAATATCGTAATGTAATTCCAAAGTGATGAGTGTCACCAATATGTAAATGATTCAACATGGCATGACCAATCTGGCACAATTTATCATCTCTGAGTAACTTTTTATTTTTTGTAGGGAATTTTATATACAGTTACGAGCGTCATTCATTATCTCTTAATCAGTTTTCGTCTCTGTCACCGTTTGCTTTTTTTTTGGAATGGCGCCCTCCTATTGGTTGGCTACGCTCACGCCACCTTTGTCCCCCCCCCACTCGCTTTTTCGTTTTTGTAACTATTGTGTTGGAACGAGTCGCTCCTTAAATAAATGCATATATTAGTTAATAACCAAATGGAATCCTCTCTTTCTTTTTCCCAGTAAGAGACGCCTACGGAAGCCAACAGTACATAGACAGATAAAGCACATAGGCTATAGTTATTAACTAAAATATGCATTTATTTAAGGCGCCAATTTATAATTGTAACAAATAGTATTTGAATCAAAACATTCAATCGGGTAAAACACGGGCGTTGCCCGGGTCATTCGGCTAGTATGTACATATAGTTGAAAGAAGAGGTGGGTCCTCGCTATTACCTCGTCGTAAAAGAACGGCTTGACTGTGACGTTTTTTAATCCGCATGATTGAACTTAATACGTATATATCGAAATCTTTCATGAAGAGAGCTTCTGGTTTTACTGTTAAGATTCAGAATAGAAAAGGTGAATGAAGGGGTTTACATTTGCATATGATAACAATATAATCAATAAATACCTTAATCAAAACCGTTAGTCTATACAGATTCTCCTGAGAGATACAAAGGAGTGGGAAAACCAATATATATATTAAGTTACATATTTACACAAAGAAAATAAATTCAATTAAACAAATCTAGTATGCATTTCGTTCTCATGTAGAAAAATGTTTAATTAAACATATGAAATATTGATAAATTTCAAGATAAAAGCTTCAAGGGAAATTCAAAGGAGCTCGCAGTAGTCTGTTGAATTGTTGTCTGCATTGAACGTTAGTACACATACCCAGTACAAGAAATCACAACCATCTACCCGCCATAATGTAGATCACTAGTCAATGATATATACACAATTTGTAAGAAAAAACATCCCTTACATCACATACATGATTTACATTTTTGCTGTCAACTTTATCGTTCGATTCCAGATAGTATCGATTACTGTTTATACTTTTTTTGTTGATTTAATGTTTTTTTTCTCGAATGAATAATCAAAAAGAAGAATTAGGTGATACCGTTTAGCTCATCAATGGTGAACCCTTTCGGCGGTTTCGCCAGATAAGGTCTATTGTATTCCTCGAGGCATGATGGGAGGTCGTTGACTTTAGTCCACCACCAAATAGAAATCGTCTGCAAGAAAATGCAAATGGAAATTACCTAATTTTACATATGGGCATATTATTTATATTTATTCTCTTAACACTTCATTAATTGTTCCTTCAGGACAGTTTATTGACCTCGTTAAATTACTTTTTAAAACTTTATTTTAAACTTTTGATACTTATCATTCTTGGTAATAAATCTTAAAGTTGTACACCGAAATGTAATTTATGTAATGGAGCATTATGTCTCAAGTTATATCAATATCTTACTTTAATTGGATGGGGTTGTTAACCTTTTCCAAAATGGGTATGCAACTTTTTAATGATAAAAAGTTTTCCTTCTAATTATTACGGTACCTTCAACATTGAATTTGATCTCGTCACACAAATTTGTTTTAAGCTTTCAATAAATGATATTTTTCTCAAAGATTTTAAATGAGATGAAAACACACACAAACGAATACTTTGTACTGTTATCCTCTCTCTGTTTCTCAGCAATATTTATCTAAAAGGATTTATCTTCAATATACACTCTTGGACAAAACTTAGGAAGTTGTACCTTTTAGCATTTATATATCTTTATTATTATATTTATTAAGGAGAACGTTCGGATTTACATGTCTGGGAAATCAGCCTTTATATAAGCAAATAAGGGGCAGTTGTTTAAAATATAAAAACTTCCTTAAGTTGTGTCCATGAGTGTACACACAAAGTCTTTACTAAGACAGTTATATATTTTAACAATGAGGAAAACTATAACGAAGGATCTATACATTTTTTCGTTACTATGTGTTCCATTATAAAGAGTCTTATAATATAATAACACATACATAAAACACACATGTTATAAAATAATACTGCTATATAATACTATAGTGCATAACTATTGGTTGAAGAAGTTCAAGTTCCGAAAGCTTTCATTTCATTAACATATTGAGGAAAAAACTGCATTTTTAGAAATATATTATATTATTTTATTACAGTGCAATCTTTTTGAATGTTCAGATTCATCTTGTTTTATCATAATCTTATTTGCATATTTACCTCGCTGGGTTATTATGTAAATCAAATGTGATTGTTGTGTGATTACTGTTCAATATAAAATTGCTTTTTTGACCATTCTCACATTTTCTATATAACCTTATGAAGAATCTTATAAAGATACAGTAGAACCTCCCTGTAAAGGACACCTAATTGCATAGCCAAAGTGTCCTTTAGGGATAGGTGTCCTCTTACCGAAGAGTTGCTAAATTGTAAAAATGGTAATTTTGCAAATGAAAACTGTCCTTTGTAGAGAGGTGTTCTCTAGCGGGGTGTCCGCTAAAGAGAGGTTCTACTGTATATATTTAAAAAAAAAAGGATAAAAAAAGAATTCAGAGCTGACCCATTGGTGACATGTCGTGGAGTCCGAACGTTGTCCCCATTCTCGCGGTAGATCTTGACGGACACTTGGTAAACATCGCTGAATTGATTTCTTGTTTGACTTTCCTTTTTCATTCTCGTGTGTGTTGACTCTTCTCTTTTAACCTATATCTTAAAATATCTTTCTCGGGAACAACACACAAAAATTGGTGTTTATAGAAGTGTGTGGGAAATATTGGCTCACAACACACACCTTTTTTTTTTCTCTCTCCATATATATTACTAGCCGAATGACCCGGGCAACGCCCGTGTTTTACCCGATTGAATGTTTTGATTCAAATACTATTTATTACAATTATAAATTGGCGCCTTAAATAAATGCATATATTAGTTAATAACTATAACCTATGTGCTTTATCTATCTATGTACTGTTGGCTTCCGTAGGCGTCTCATACTAGGAAAAGGAAAGAGAGGATTCCATTTAGTTATTAACTAATATATGCATTTATTTAAGGAGCGACCCGCTCCAACACAATAGTTACAAAAACCAAAAAGCGAGTGGGGGGGGGGGGGCAAAGGTGGCGTGATCGTAGCCAACCAATAGGAGGGCGCCATTCCGAAAAAAAAAAAAAAAGCAAACGGTGACAGAGATGAAAACTGATGACTGATTGATTAGGAGATGAGGAATGACGCTCGTAACTGTATATAGAATACCAAAAGAGGCACTCCTCTCCCATTAAATACATGTACGCTCCAATAACTTCTGTTAACACTATGGTAAACTCACAAATAGGATGAGTTGTCACAACACCATTTTCTGATAAATTCGGAGAGAGAAAATTGTTCATAGCTCTATTTACTTCTCTTTCGATAGTAAAAGTGATTTGGTACATGTGACAGATATAATTTTAGTTTTCCTATTCTCTCTCTCTCTCCGGTTTCATTATTAATCTTATTTATTCATTTTATGTATTTAACCTTATATAATCACACACACACACACACACACAAAGCCTTTATTAAGACACACAGGTCTTACAGAGGATTCTCCTTGGGGTTACAAGACGGAGAAACCTATGAAAGTGGGAAATAAAAATGGAGAAAGATTATATACATATTGTAAATATATTTAACCTTATATAATCTTATATGGACGTTATAATAAATCAGTTTCAATCTCAATCTCTCTTCGGTTGAAGAATTTTTGCATTAGACGAAAGATTTTAACCCATAATAAAGCGTCATTGAAACCAAAACGAAAAGTAACTGTCTATCAAGTCTTATTTTCTCATGCTTGGCTTCCCTATGGAATCAACCATTTTCTTTAATTCCGTCTCTGCTTCAGTCAATTGGTGTTTTGGCGTCCTATATCGTCCTCTACCGCTTCTTTATATAAGTATGTTTTAGGCTTAGATACACTCATGGATAAAACGTAAGGAAGTGGAAAGTCTTTGATATCGCTGGTCGTCGTCTTTTTTTTTTTTTTGAAGGAGACAGAGGCAATTTTGTTCACACTTGGTTATTTAATGTGTCTTCAATAAAGGTCGCTGTAATAACTTTCAGAATAATTGTCCGAATCCCGATATACATGAAAAAAAGGAACACCTTCCTTAAGTTTTCCCATGAGTGAATATATTTACTATACTATCCCGACTTATATAGACTCGGATTATATGGTTTTCTTAATTTTCAACGTTATCCTTTGTGCTTTTCTTTGACAATCGTCAATTCTCTGTATACATAATTACAGTTTTACCTCAAAGGAGGTTAAATTTATTTTATTCTTTCTGAACTCCTATAAAAAAAATCTATTATATCTATAAATGAAATAATATCCCAAATCACACCCTTTTGGTTGATACCGCGTAATTTACTGGGTAGGTACTGTGAAAGGGAAAGAAGATAGGTGCGCCATCTATCGCTAGAAAAATAAAGTAATTTGGTCCCGTGCAAGGACGTCCGTTAATTGGCTAATTGATTCCGCAGCTGGCTTCGACACGTTGCCAAATATGGACACTGTCCTGACGGCTATTGGACGGTTGTCATTGTTATTAATGGCATAGTATGTAAATAGGGAGTGGAGGGTTCTATCATCTTTGTGTGTGATCGGGTTGATATTTTGTTTCTTCCATATATCACTTTCGGTAGACACGTGAAAACCGTTATTGTAACCGCTTGTATATCTACAGCACTTTTGCCAATGAGATTCTTCGCCATTATTGCTATTTGAAAACTTTACCCAATACAACACTTTTTTAAAATTTTTGTGTGTGATTGCGTGTGTTTGTGTCAATATGTGCGTGTTTGTTTGCTTGTGTGTATGATTGTTGGCGTGTGTTTATGGGAATGTGTGCATGTTTATGTGTGATGTATGTATTTGTTTGTGTCAATGTGTGCGTGTTTGTATGCTTGTGTATGTTTGTTTGCGTGTGTTTGTGAGAATGTGTGCATGTTTATGTGTGGTGTATGTATTTGTTTGTCTGCGCATGCTTAGGTGTGATGTATGCATTTGTTTGTATGCGCATGCTTAGGTGTGATGTATGTATTTGTCTATTATAATGTGTGATTGTGTGCGATTGTTTTTGTTTGTATCAAAGCGCAGTTTCTCAGGTATGTTATCAAAATATTTATTAAAAATGATTAACAAAAAATCTATAATGATGCCATAGAGATTTTAACTCAAAGAGCATACTGTACGCGGTTTTTCTAATAAAAACATTCATCTTTGAAGTGTGTCTTCTGGTTGTGAACACAGCTACCGTGGATGAAAGACGGGGGATTTGGAATGTTGTGACAAGTCCGACAATTGTATAAAGTAACGGGTATAACTAATCCTACAGAATGGACAGATAAACACTCCGCCGCTGGGATTGATTGGTGGGGTGCGGTAGAGGGAGAGAGGGAACAATGACTTGGCGGCGGTGCCTTCGTCAAACATGCCCGAGGGGCCCCGGGGCGGTAATTGCTAGGTCTGGATGCGGCGACACTTGGGACCTACGTCACACTGTCAAGGAGGGACTCTTGAGGCCGCCGACTATATATAGTGGGGGTGGACGGGACTCTAGGTCCAGGGTCTTGTGTCCTAGATGGCTTGAGCTTCTCTTTTAAGTGACTGTCGCCGTGGTTTTGGTATGGAAGTACACCATATGTCTACACATGTAGTACCAGGCCATGATAATCATGGTGGGTAGAGGGTTGTGACAGCTTGTACTGTAAGTACACCACATGTCTACACATGTAGTACCAGGCCATGATAATCATGGTGGGTAGAGGGTTGTGACAGCTTGTACTGTAAGTACACCACATGTCTACACATGTAGTACCAGGCCATGATAATCATGGTGGGTAGAGGGTTGTGACAGCTTGTACTGTAAGTACACCACATGTCTACACATGTAGTACCAGGCCATGATAATCATGGTGGGTAGAGGGTTGTGACAGCTTGTACTGTAAGTACACCAAACTGCTACACATGTATTCCCAGGTCATGATAATCATGGTGGGTAGAGGGTTGTGACAGCTTGTACTGTAAGTACACCACATGTCTACATGTAGTACCAGGCCATGATAATCATGGTGGGTAGAGGGTTGTGACAGCTTGTACTGTAAGTACACCACATGTCTACACATGTAGTACCAGACCATGATAATCATGATGGGTAGAAGGTTGTAACAGCTTGTACTGTAAGTACACCACATGTCTACACATGTAGTACCAGGCCATGATAATCATGGTGGGTAGAAGGTTGTAACAGCTTGTACTGTAAGTACATCACATGTCTACACATGTAGTACCAGGCCATGATAATCATGGTGGGTAGAGGGTTGTAACAGCTTGTACTGTAAGTACATCACATGTCTACACATGTAGTACCAGGCCATGATAATCATGGTGGGTAGAAGGTTGTAACAGCTTGTACTGTAAGTACATCACATGTCTACACATGTAGTACCAGGCCATGATAATCATGGTGGGTAGAGGGTTGTGGCAGCTTGTACTGTAAGTACACCACATGTCTACACATGTAGTACCAGGCCATGATAATCATGGTGGGTAGAAGGTTGTAACAGCTTGTACTGTAAGTACATCACATGTCTACACATGTAGTACCAGGCCATTATAATCATGGTGGGTAGAGGGTTGTGGCAGCTTGTACTGTAAGTACACCACATGTCTACACATGTAGTACCAGGCCATGATAATCATGGTGGGTAGAAGGTTGTGACAGCTTGTACTGTAAGTACACCACATGTCTACACATGTAGTACCAGGCCATGATAATCATGGTGGGTAGAAGGTTGTGACAGCTTGTACTGTAAGTACACCACATGTCTACACATTTACAATACAGTCCGACTTCTACACTTACAAGGTAACAGAGCCCCATTTTCACCCACTGGTGGGGTTAAATATTTGCAAGAGTGAGGATCTTTAAACAATCTTATTTATTAAAAAGTTCAATGTGAGATTCAAATACCAGGTGGCTATAGAGGACAGTCAGTATACACCACCAACCCGAGCGAGACCTCTAAATGGTAGGTTGGATGCCTCATTAAGATAAGACGCGATCCCAGGTTACAAAAACAACAGCAACGGGTGCTGCTTATAAAAAAACACCCACGTCGCACGTGCAGCGGTGCGAGCAGTGAGTCTGGCCCGTCTTCAACAATGTCACGATGACGTAATTACGGTGTATTAATGGCGTCCTGATGTTACCATGGTAATGATGACGCCGCCGTTTATAGCTCACACCGGGGTAGATTATAGCGGTTATTCTGTTATTAATTACAACTTAAGATTGTGCTCTGGTTACATTCCTATTCCGGTGTCTCGGAGATATTCTGGGAGTGTCTCAATCCATTTACTGCTACCTCTTCTTTGCCGTGTCTACACTCGATTCCTATCTTTGACTTAATTTATATTGGTAATAGTTATTTGTCAAGTCCTCGAGAACGCCAGCTGATAAAGTTCTTTTTTTTTTTTTTTTTGCTTATCCCTAGTACACGTGGTACAGGCCATGATAATCATGGCGGGTAGAAGTAGGCTACTGCTTCGACTTTGCACTTACAAAGGTGCCAGAGCCCCGTTTGGTTACTTGCATTCGCTAAATCGATAAAGTTCATAAAACAACGAACGTTTGCTGGACATGTGAATCAGCAGGAGAGACATTGCTGACAGTATGTTGGAAGGAAAGCTCCAGGGGAAGAGATCGAGGGGAGGGTAGGAAAAAGGATACACAGACAAAACAATGGACTGAACGACACGAGGTGAGGATGGCGGAGGAAGTATGGAGAAGACCCCAGTAGAGGAAGGTACTGAAGGAGGAATAGCTGACCATTCTGTTATATCGTCCCCAGACCGATATGTAAATATGGGGAATAAACAGTTATCTGCTCGGTGACTGGCCTCGTATTCCTTACAATGATTTACTTACGTCACTTGCCACACAACTACCACGACTGCTCGTAACTCACCCCTCACATACACTAACACCTCGCTTTGCGTCGTTGCGTTTTTCGTTTTTTTCGAAGTTGCGTCGCTGCTTAATTTTTACTGATTTTCACTGTGCGTCGTTAGATTTTCGAAGTTCCGTTGTGTTTTGGATTGAGTCTTTAATTTTTTTTCCTAAAATATGGCAACACCTTTGTTTTTGATTGCGCCTTCACATATTTTCACTTTGCGTCGTTTCAATTTGCGTCGTGTTTTTTTTTGGAACGTAACCCCGACGCAAAGCGAGGTATGGGTGTATATCAATTTTATCATATTTAATGATAGGACTTTATCAAGAGTATACATTTAATCCATGAATTCAGTCTCCATGACTTTGTATAATTATATAATAGGAAAATTTAAAAAAATCATATTTAAGCATTGACTAATTGTCAATAAACTATTTTAAATTGTCAAAAAAAAAAATGGTTATATGATGTCCCTACTTACTGGGATTCTTGCAACTGCTGTGATAGAGATGTATGGGGACATCTGAGACATTGGATACGACAACAACAACTTACTGGGATTCTTGCGACTGCTGTGATAGAGATGTATGGGGACATCTGAGGCTCTTTATTGGACACAACAACAACTGGGATTCCTCTATATTCCACATTTAGAGCGAGATCTTAACCCCTCCGTATACACGTGAAATAGATAAGGATTTAACTAGGAACATGATATATCATATGTAGATAGCCCTTGTGCCGTGGATTGTTATGGGTGAAGGCCTGTTGTAAAGCACAGCGTAGACAAATTGACAAATAACATAGTTTTATTGACATCCCGTCAAAATATAGACAAAAGTGCACAGTCCGTACTATTTAAGTAGATATGAAAAATTTACAATGATGATGATTATTATGATTTAACAAATAAAATATATGCTATGTACAATGAATATGTACATGGCGCCTCTGCCACCGCTGGAGCATAGCACAGCGTAGAGAATTGTATATATACCAGTAGAAATAAATTAAGCATTTATCTGAAATACATTTCATTGATAATTGACTATACATGACTTAAAATGCATATACTAGCCCAAAATTATAATTTCTATATCTTAAGCATGGTAATTAAAGGATTTTTCCCGTTGGTAGAAATGAATAGGCGGAAAACCTTGGTGCGCTCACAATGGCGTCATCCTGTAGTTGGTTGAATTCGCTACCTGGATGAACTTACTGTCTAAATTGCTAATGTATTTGGATGATTCTGTATTTTTACTTTCCTATATGAGTAATGATTGTGTTGTGAATGTGCCTCTATCATCAATGTTTTTAATTACGTTTATTCCTGATTAATATGAAAAACCTATTATATATATATTGTCATTAAAAATAAAAAAGGCATATCCTGACCAGTAGCACATGTGCTTTTCAGAAGGCAGAGCGCGATCTAGCTTCTGAAAAGCACATGTGTTCCTGGTCAGGATATGCCTTTTTTATTTTTAATATCATCACCTGACCTTTTTATTTTATTTTTTTCTATTGTTTTTTCATATATTGTCATGTAGGAAATTAGGAAAGACCAGGACGACAATTTATTTAAGGAACAAATTGAAATTGATAAAAATACAAGAGAAGAAATGAGGGAAGTTTAAAGAGTAGAGAGTTACCAAAAGCTTAGGTACGTTCACCGCGGATCCTGCGAGTGAGCTGGATGTCTTTAGGCATAATGGTCACCCTCATGGCGTGAATGGCGCAGAGGTTGGTGTCCTCAAACAGGCGAACCAGGTAGACCTCACTAGCTTCCTGCAGAGCCAACGGAGCTCTGGAAGCGCAGGTCGGTCTTAAAGTCCTGGACAATCTCACGCACAAGGCACTGGAAGGGGAGTTTGCGGATCAGAAGCTCAGTGGACTTCTGATAACGACGGATATAGGAAGTTTAAAGAGTAGCAAAATATCAAAATTAACAATCTGTTAATATAATAAGAAATACTTTGATACAATATTGTGATAAATCTATAGAAAAACTAATCATGTACGTGTTTCGGAGAGTTTAACTGTCATCAGGATGGTTGTCCTTCAACAAGCTACCAAGGTATATTCAAAGAGGATTTGTTAATTTTATTGGGTATAGGTGTATTGAACATAACCCAGGCAAACAGCAAGTGTCATATAGATAAAGAATTCTTCCTGGATTGAAATTACACGAAAAACATGGTTTTCCTTCACCATGTTTTTCGTCTAATAGCAAGTGTCATATTGCTGTAAGATTTCTTACTCAGGGCGGGTGACATAAGGCGACATTCCTGATTGGTGGATACACATTGACCAATTTACCGGAAGTGTGACGTCACTCGACATTCCGTAGAGAGAGAAATGAATGGACAGTTTGTATATTGTTGTAATGGCTGAGTGTTATCTGAATAAGACTCAGCTTTACAAGTTGAACTGAATGTTTATTTAATCCAGTAATCTCCTTTTATACAAAATATAAAAATAGAGATAAAAAGGAAATAGTTTACATAAAGTGAAAAAATAGCACAAATGTAATATTGTACTGGTATAAGGTGCATAAATTAAGAAAAAGGCATCTCCTTATCGTGCAACTGAAATTTGCTGATGGCTTGCGCCATCTATCGGAATAAATATCAACTATTATAATAATCAAAAATCAACGAGAATAGTTGATATTTATTCCGATAGATGACGCAAGCCATCAGTAACTTTCAGTTGCACGATAAGGAGATGCCTTTTTCTTAGTTTACATAAAGTTAAAACAATTGACAACTGCTATGATTTCGCATAGTCAATAATAAATATATATACAATACAATACATTATTATAGGTCATTTAACATATCATAACAATCTACATCGTTGTAGATAAGTTGTGTAGACACCTCATTGTTTAGTGTGTAGACACCTCAAGCCAAAGAGAAGCGATTTTTCTACATGAGTGGGAGGTAATGGAAGTTAAGGAGAAGAGAGAATCATTACAAGACACCTACCCTATCTAAACATGATATATTTACCTCACGCCATCTGTATTTGAAAAATACACCTATCTCCAGATTTATACGGTACTTTTTTTACACGTTTTCGCTTTTACACGGTTTTCCAAATAAGTTTTTTTTTGTTTTTATCGCACTATACTAAATGCTACTGTGATTGAACACATGCGCTATGTACACATCTCACGAGGAATCCCGAGCTTATGTGCTGACTACATATTTTAACTTGTCAATGCATTTTATTTCTGTGTACACCTATCCCCCGATTTACACGTTTTTCTCAGGAACGTATCTACCGTGTAAATCGGGGGATATGTGTATTAACTAATTTATAAGACGCGAGGGCCCGCTTCTTTTTCTTGAAATATAACCATTTCCTACTGTCCCCTTACTGCAATAATACAAATATTTGAAGAGTCTGGCTCATCATTGATGAACCTTCACAGCGGTTTCGCCAATTTAATCTACCATATTGTAACATAGAAAATAAGGAAAGACAAATCTCAGATATACACTGAATTTATTTAATGTAAAACCAATTTAAAACCAATTAAATAACAGAGAAGCAATGAGAAAATTTTACAGTGTATCAAAATACAAATATCGAAATTAAAAAATCTTTTCATAGAGTAATAAATAATATTCTAAAATATTACTAAAAACAAATTCCAAATCAGCAATCTAAACAAGAGTGGTCTACTAAAAGTATATTCTATCTGGTTTCCAAATGGTCACTATGCACTTCCACGCGTATTTTTATTTATTTATTGTTACAAAAGCACGAAGTCCAAAGGACTATTGTGCTGTGCTAGTATTATTAACATATATATGTTTAATTATTTACACGATGGATTAGTAGTGTTTTGTAAATTATTGTACAAATAGTTCTAAACTTAACAAAGTTCTCATAAGATAGAGTATATACACAAAGAGAATTTGGTAATGTTTCAAAGTATCTACATACAATTTGATTAGTCAGAGGGCAAGTTAAAAGAAGATGCTCTGGTGATTCAACACTATGCACTTCCACGCGTATGCGGGTGTAAACATTGGGTGTTTATAAATAGACTGCTTTTTAATCACTTTCATAAGCCAGTGTAAGATCCTTTTGTTCGAAAGTTCAGTTGTTTTAACAATAAAAGAAGTTACTTTATTGTATATTTTTATAAGCTGACATGTTACTTGGAAGGAGAGTTTCAACCCATCACCTTCTGGTGATTCTATCTGGTGTGGATACTTATATATATGTTTGTTCTTATTGTATGCGCTGATAGGTGGGTTTTCTGTCTGTTACCAAATCGACACGGTCTTCTAGTGTAAAAATTGGTCAGAGAGAACACCTACTATTTAGTATCTTGCTCGAAAATCAGTTTCGAGTTTCAAAGGTTTCTAAACCTTCTAAAATATTTTATCAACGTTTCAACCAAAATCTCAAGATACCAAATCAATATACGGCTAGAGAGACTTCAAGAATTTATTTTGGAGATTTCTTGAACGTTTTTACATGGCGTTTAAAAAAAAATGAAAACAACATCGCGAAAGTAAAATAATAATAATAATAACTCGAACAATTACAATAAAACGCAGCATCCGAGGATAAGTATCTTATTTTATTAAATGTTCTCTCTCAAGAGATTTCGGGTACTGTGAATCCTTCTACAGGACTATGGGAAGAAAACCAACTTTACCTGACAAATACAAAACAAGTTGCTTGCAATAAAGACCAATACATTAAGTTTAATAGATTCTGCAGGCTGTATATTTCAAGGCGAAAGTGTTGACTGTACATATTTCAAGCTACTATTTCTAATTGCTATATGCAAAATTTGACATCGAACGTTTAATTTTCATGATTCCTAATGTTCAATTGTGTTAATTGTATATAATTTAAGATATACACACAATTATCCTAATTGTGGATATGGCGTGTCTCTCCCAACTGTTAAATAAATAAATAAATCCTTCTACAGGAGCCTATTAACGGGAAAAAATGACTCTAACAATATTTAATATTCGAAAAATGGAGTGTTTTTGAATCATTTGAATAATAATAATAAAGATTAAATAACATTAATTATAAAATAAGCTATGTATATAAGAAAGAAAGAAATGGAAGAATAAAAATAGCTTAAAAAGTGAAGCCCTAGAAATGAATCCTATAAGATACGAAGTGAAACAAAAAGTAAAGGAACCAGTAAGCCACGTGTAGGAAGACAAGGGATATTGTGAGAGGGGGTAAAATGAAACCACTCATTGAATGGGATTCTGTCAGGACGGAGGAGGAAGAAACCTCGTCCCGGAACCGGAAGTACGCGGTGGCTAAACAAAACGTGCCCCTGACCTTGAGGCAGATCAGCCTTCGCTGAGTGAACCAATTAGTGGACCAATCAGCTCTTCTCTCAATGGTTGCGTCACCACGGGCTACTTACTTGTCGCCTTGGTGCTGCTTGTTCACATGGCCTGTCAGCTCTTCTCTCAATGGTTGCGTCACCACACGTTATTTATTTATTGTCCTGATGTCCATGTTCACATGGTCTGTCAGCTCTTCTCAATGGTTGCGTCACCATAGGTTATTTATTTATTTTCCTGATGTCCATGTTCACATGGTCTGTCAGCTCTTCTCAATGGTTGCGTCACCATAGGTTATTTATTTATTGTCCTGATGTCCATGTTCACATGGTCTGTCAGCTCTTCTCAATGGTTGCGTCACTACGAGTTATTTATTTATTGTCCTGATGTCCATGTTCACATGGCCTGTCAGCTCTTCTCAATGGTTGCGTCACCACACGTTATTTATTTATTGTCCTGATGTCCATGTTCACATGGTCTGTCAGCTCTTCTCAATGGTTGCGTCACCACACGTTATTTATTTATTGTCCTGATGTCCATGTTCACATGGTCTGTCAGCTCTTCTCAATGGTTGCGTCACCACACGTTATTTATTTATTGTCCTGATGTCCATGTTCACATGGTCTGTCAGCTCTTCTCTCAATGGTTGCGTCACCACACGTTATTTATTTATTGTCCTGATGTCCATGTTCACATGGTCTGTCAGCTCTTCTCAATGGTTGCGTCACCACGGGATATTTACTTGTCGCCTTGGTGCTGCTTGTTCACATGGTCTGTCAGCTCTTCTCAATGGTTGCGTCACCACACGTTATTTATTTATTGTCCTGATGTCCATGTTCACATGGTCTGTCAGCTCTTCTCAATGGTTGCGTCACCACGGGATATTTACTTGTCGCCTTGGTGCTGCTTGTTCACATGGTCTGTCAGCTCTTCTCAATGGTTGCGTCACCACACGTTATTTATTTATTGTCCTGATGTCCATGTTCACATGGCCTGTCAGCTCTTCTCAATGGTTGCGTCACCACGGGCTACTTACTTGTCGCCTTGGTGCTGCTTGTTCACATGGTCTGTCAGCTCTTCTCAATGGTTGCGTCATCACACGTTATTTATTTATTGTCCTGATGTCCATGTTCACATGGCCTGTCAGCAATGTAGTCTTGTCGCCGCGCTTCTTGTTCACTTATAGTTTTCTTTCGTTGGCTGGCTCCGTCCCAATCTTGGTGCAGCGCTGAATCTCATGTATCTCATTTCGAGGTCGTCACTTTCTTGTTCTCAGTGTTAGTTGACGACTTTGTATGACCTTGGTCTTGTTATTGCATCCCACGAAGGCATGGGAATCTTGTTGCCCCGTGTGCTTTTTTAATTTTGTTAGTCAGTTGGAGTTGTTTTGATTCTGTTTCTAGGTGACCTGGTCAATTGGTGTTTTGACATTAGTTCCTCCATTCTTTCTCCATTCACATCAGGTCCATTGTCGACAGTAGTTCCTCCATTCTTGTCTTCTTTGGTGTTCTACTAACATCAGGTCCATTGTCGATAGTAGTTCCTCCATTCTTGTCTTCTTTGGTGTTCTACTAACATCAGGTCCATTGTCGACAGTAGTTCCTCCATTCTTGTCTTCTTTGGTGTTCTACTAACATCAGGTCCATTGTCGACAGTAGTTCCTCCATTCTTGTCTTCTTTGGTGTTCTACTAACATCAGGTCCATTGTCGACAGTAGTTCCTCCATTCTTGTCTTTGGTGTTTCTGCTAACATCAGGTCCATTGTCGACAGTAGTTCCTCCATTCTTGTCTTCTTTGGTGTTCTACTAACATCAGGTCCATTGTCGACAGTAGTTCCTCCATTCTTGTCTTTGGTGTTTCTGCTAACATCAGGTCCATTGTCGACAGTAGTTCCTCCATTCTTGTCTTCTTTGGTGTTCTACTAACATCAGGTCCATTGTCGACAGTAGTTCCTCCATTCTTGTCTTCTTTGGTGTTCTACTAACATCAGGTCCATTGTCGACAGTAGTTCCTCCATTCTTGTCTTTGGTGTTTCTGCTAACATCAGGTCCATTGTCGACAGTAGTTCCTCCATTCTTGTCTTCTTTGGTGTTCTACTAACATCAGGTCCATTGTCGACAGTAGTTCCTCCATTCTTGTCTTCTTTGGTGTTCTACTAACATCAGGTCCATTGTCGACAGTAGTTCCTCCATTCTTGTCTTCTTTGGTGTTCTACTAACATCAGGTCCATTGTCGACAGTAGTTCCTCCATTCTTGTCTTTGGTGTTTCTGCTAACATCAGGTCCATTGTCGACAGTAGTTCCTCCATTCTTGTCTTCTTTGGTGTTCTACTAACATCAGGTCCATTGTCGACAGTAGTTCCTCCATTCTTGTCTTTGGTGTTTCTGCTAACATCAGGTCCATTGTCGACAGTAGGGGCCTTTAGTCAAGAATTATAAACTTAGTGAACTATGGACATAAGCCTATAGGTCTGTAGAGGTACATACATATAATTTCAAGGTATTACATCGAGCAAAGCTCTTCCGCAAAATATGTTTTCATAACCAATATATATTAGTAAATTAAATTTACTAATTTAAAAAAATAATAATAATAATAATAATTTACTAATATATATTGGTTATGAAAACATATTTTGCGGAAGAGCTTTGCTCGATGTAATAATACCTTGAAATTATATGTATGTACCTCTACAGACCTATAGGCTTATGTCCATAGTTCACTAAACACCCCTAAGCTGCCTTCCATAGGAAATTATAAACTTAGTGTATCTTCAGCCTGGACTGATGATGACGGCACTGCTGTTTTTGAAACGAATAGCAATTTATTCAGTATTCTTGATATTCTCCACTTCAATCCAAATTCCAAAGCTCTACAATCAATCAAACAATACTTTTTTAAACACCTTTCGTCTCACATACGCAGATTCCTTGTGCATTAAGTGGAAAAAGGATAGAGTAAGCAATTATATAAACGAGAAGTTTGGCAAATATGTAAATATAGAGATATAATTATTTTGATATCTCTCTCTATATATAAAAATGAATGTTTGTTTGTATGTCCGGTATACAAATTCGCAGTAGTTCACTAATTCAAACCAAAATTTCCATACATAGGTACAAAAATACGGGGAAGACGATAGGCTATTTTAAAAAATATATAAATCAATTATTAAAACTATATATTTTTAGTCAGAAAATGATGATGACGATATTGCTGTATCATGTTTAATTATCAGATACAAAATTATATCGGGAAAAATTCCAAAAAGCAGAGACCACGGGTGAAACCAGTTCATTATTTTGTACGCAGGAACAAAATTCTAACAGAAAAACATTCATTCGAGCAGAAAACAAAAGCCAGATCATCTTTCTATAAAAATTTCGCTTCTCAGACACAAAGTTTGGAGCGGGACGTTTCACAAGAGTGACATCCACGGCGCCAATTTATAATTGTAACGAATAGTGTATTTGAATAAAAACATTTAATCGGGTAAAACCCGGGCGTTGCCCGGGTCATTCAGCTAGTATAGTTATATATATACATATATTTCTATATAAAGCAATAATGTGTCGTCTATGTATAATCTTAAATATATATAAGCCGGATTTTTACACAAAATAATAAAATAAAAATCTACAAATGAATTCCAGAAGCTATCTACGAAAACAAAAAGCGAAGGCACAATCAAAGATGATATTGATAAAAAAGAACGAAGACTTTTTGACATGCACAAAAAAGTAAAAATCTTAACAAGCGCGCGTCCATTTCGTAGCAGAACGAAGAAAAAAATGCTAAAGACATAATTGGATAATAACAGGCCAGCTTCAATGTTCTGTAACATCTTCCTATTATTAAAAAAACAACTCGCTCCGTGAAAACCTCAAATTAATGCCATTGTAGGAAAAGGCATTGAGAAACCCACCAATTTACGTTAGCTATTCAATGAGTTATTTATTAAGATTAATTAACTTTGACCTTGGACCATCATTGAATTATGACCAGCGTTTCTAGTTTATATAAATAAGCAGGTTTGGGAAAAGGATGATTTAAACATAGATCATGGAGGAGTTTACGATATCCCCTTTTTTTGTTTTTACATTTTTTGTTGTTTTTAGTTTTTTTTTTATTCACTAGAGCAATCTTAGCTTTTCTATCGTGTCCCCTTTTATTCCCACATGAGATCCTGCACAGAGCTGCTTTATAGTTTAAATTTCACACACAGTTGTTTAATTTTTATAGATTTAAAATGCATTTATTCCATTATCACATATTTCAGCGATTTAAAAAAGGGAGCAAAAGAGAGTATATTGGAATGTGTGTGGTAAAATTATTAAATAATTTTATATATATTGCCACGTGGAAAATTAGGGAAGACCAACTTCGGAAATATCTTTATTTATGGGGCTGGTAACCAGAATGAATGATTTTTGAGCCCCGATGGACACATAAAGCGGAATATATACAAAGCACTGTTGGAGGGGTCTGGGGATGGGTGGCCAGGGGATCATCGCCAGGTGAGCCGGGATGTAGAGGAGAAAAGACCAACTTTTAAAGGAGAAAAGACAACAATTTATTTCAGGCAAGAACAAACTATGAATGATACAGTTACGAGCGTCATTCCTCATCTCCTAATCAACAATCAGTCATCAGTTTTCATCTCTGTCACCGTTTGCTTTTTTTTTTTGGAATGGCGCCCTCCTATTGGTTGGCTACGGTCACGCCACCTTTGCCCCCACCCCCCACTCGCCTTTTCGTTTATGTAATTATTGTGTTGGAGCGGGTCGCTCCTTAAATAAATGCATATATTAGTTAATAACCAAATGGAATCCTCTCTTTCTTTTTCCCTGTAAGAGACGCCTACGGAAGCCAACAGTACATAGACAGATAAAGCACATAGGCTATAGTTATTAACTAACATATGCATTTATTTAAGGCGCCAATTTATAATTGTAACAAATAGTATTTGAATCAAAACATTCAATCGGGTAAAACACGGGCGTTGCCCGGGTCATTCGGCTAGTGAATGATAAACAAAAGAGGGAAGTGTACAGAGTATAGCAAAATATAAACATAAAAAATAATACTCTGCTAATAAAAAATAAATACTTTGTTACAATATACATACCAATGAGGTACCTCTCCCTTTAAATATACATCAGAACAATGCACTGTTCATCACCCTAGTAAAAAAAACCTATACTAGTGATGATAAAGAATCAGCCATAACACCAGTTTAGGAAAATTCAGACAAAAAAGCTAACCTGTATACCATTGGTAGCGGGCTATGACCCTCATCAGTACATAAATGCATATTAAAATTACAAATATATTCTCACAATGAGTATATGTTTTATTTAAAAAACGCTAACTTTCAAGTGTTAATCGCTCTTCAACGGGCTTACTATAATATCGACTTTATCCTACCAGAAATATTTACAAAAACCTGGTAGGATAAAGTCGATATTATAGTTGAAGAGCGATTAACGCTTGAAAGCTAGCGTTTTTTAAATAAAAACTCATTGTGAGAATATATTTGTAATTTTAATACTTTTTTTCACAATTTTATCACGAATAGAACATAAATGCATATATATGTGTGCAAATTTATTATATGTATATAAAAAAAAAACTTTGAAAGGAGGAAAATGATATGGAAAAGTACTATCCCTCATTCTTATTAAAAGGAAGAGATCTAAATTTAACATTTCAGTTTAGATACAACCGGTTTAGATATGTTTTTTTTTTTTTCATAGCTGAGATAACTTTTACATTACCAATGGAAGGTGATTGAATTTTTGTCCGCTTTCCCTTAAAACTAGCAGCTGAAATTAAGTTGCGAGAAAAATCCTGAAATGTTGTAATTATGAGGTTAATTAACTATTATCTAATTAGTCGGAGAGTACTGTATAACTCGTATTAGTTAGACGAGAGATTTCTTCTTCATTCCTGTAATTGTCTTCAAACACGTTCATTTTTTGTTCTTTATATTTGAATGTTTCTCTACCCAACCTCAGATTATACCAAAGAGTCAATAAGGGAAGTTCATAGAGTAGTAAACTATTATAATCAAAATTTCTAATCTATACATAAAATAATAAATTTTGTTACAATATTATTAATAATGCTACACTATCACACAGTCGTCGTAGAGACAATATAGCAACGCTCTTTAAATACTTTAAAAAATGTAAATAGAGGAGAGAACTATATAAAATCTCTCAGAGTAGTTCTAGTAACGAAGTAGTTTGACCAAACACACTTGACCCAGTTATTGCCCTCGATTGTTGTTGTTCTGTATTTCTCCCCACTCCAATACTTCTACACCATGTCCTCGGTATAGAACTTGTGAAAATATATTAAAAATTCTTTTATGGATAAATTTATATAGCAATACATAATATATATCTTGAAAAAAATAATTTGTTAGGATTAAAAAACGATGAAAAAAGGCATCTTCAGATTTTACAACGTTGCATTTCTATCGAAAGTGGACAAAAATTCAATCACCTTCCATTGGCACTGTAAAAGTTATTTTACCCATATTAAAAAATAATAATAATAAATAAATAAAAACATATATAAACCGAAGTGTGAAATTTAGATCTTCCTTTCAACAAGGATGAGGGATATTTTCCCATGTCGTTTTATTTTTTTCATATCATTTTCATCTTCGAAGTTTTCTTATATATACATATATAAAATTAATTTGCACACATATATAGGTATGTTAAATAGGATAAATAGTGCGCCCATCTTTTTATATGATAATTTCAATTATTTATCACCAGTTTTTACGATTAAAACACAACTTGCGATGAATAAAAATATTAAGAGGGCCTGGCTCATCAGTAACGAACCTTTCCAGCGGTTTCGCCAGTTCTAGTTCTATTTATGATATAAATTACACCCATTGTGTGTAATCCCCCACCTACTGTAAAATAATCCTGAAAAGTCACTCGGAGAAAAAACACAAACTATTTTTAAATAGTAGTTTATCGTATACTTAACACAAAGTCAAGATAATACTCATGTACAAAAAAAAAAAAAAAAAACTAAAGGAAGTTGTACCTTTTGGCATATATATCGGGACAATAACTCTGAAAGATATTACAGTGACCTTTGTTGAAGACACACGGGATAACCAAGTGTGAACAAAATTGCCTCTTGTCTCCTTAAAAAAAAATAAAAAAAAATAAATAAATAAAAAACAGACGACCGACGACATCAAAGACTTTCCAGTTTCTCAAGTTTTGTTCATGAGTGTATATATAATGGTTAACCAAGGGACTATGCAATTTTAGCTGCAACAAAAGACTGTTCGCTTAAGAGAACGGGTCCGTTTAAGACAAGTATTCCTGTATGAGTAAAGTGAAAGCAAGTTCTTTCCGAGCGTCCACCGGAGTAATGTCCGTCCAGGCTGAGATCTCCATGTAACATTTGGCAAGCCGCCATTTAAACAAATGATGGAACTCTACATCACAAAAACACCCATTGCACATCAAAACAACTTCTGACTCACGCACTACGCAATTAAAATGCTGCTGGTCTGCAAGTTTTACGACTAAAAATCACTGAGTCATCTAATTGCTCTAAATGACCCCAACTGTGTCTTACGGTGTCGTATTCTTTCTCATTGGTTGGGTGACCTTGAGTCACGTGAGCTTTTTTTTTTTTTTTTTTACATGCAGACGAACATTGGGAAGGAAGCCATTTTGAAAAAAATAAAGATGAAAAACACGAGAATAACAGAAAATTAGAATGTTCAATCTATCGATATAATTGTATGTTTTTTTTATCATATAAATCATAACTATTTATGTAGACCTTGCTGCAATGATTTAGAGTATAAGATGAAAGGGCTTGGCTCATCAGTGATTAATCTTTTCAGCGGTTTCGATAAGTTTTACTTGTATAATTAATTACTATATTTTATTCACATTTCTCTCTCCATACGCTCAAATTAATTTAAATGAGTTATTTGAGGACTGATTTTATTATAACTACATAGAGGTATGAATGAGTATCGGGGATTTCTATATTGTTTTGAAAAATTTCTAATGATTAGTAAAATTGTTGAAAACAAACACAAATAGATAATAAAGAGTTGAGTTGAATTATTTGTACAAATGATATGGTCAACTACTCTTATTTTGTCAAGTGCCCAAAATGGTGTGGCGTATAACATGTGAGGCAAGATTGTCGAATCAAATAAATTCATTACCGCATTTAAAGAGTTCGGATTTTGTCAAGACCTCCTCCCATACGGCACCAATTGCTGCCAGGGCTTTGCCCTTGTAATATTCAGATACTTTGTTTAGTGAGTTTTCAGTTATAAGCGATTTTATATAGAATCATAAGCGTCAAAAATAGTTCAAATTTCTTTTTAAAAAATAAATGTACAAATGAGATGTGTTGACATCGCTGTAACTGAGAGAACAACTAGAAGTTCGGTGCAGTACTAAGGAGTGGGAAACGACGGGGTTAAGAAACGGTTCCGCATTGATACCGCAGGAAACAGCTTTTTTTCTTATTTCCCAAGGATTTAAAAATCGACTGAGAGACACCCCCATGTCTTGTACGAGTATAACCTAATCAGAGATTACAAGGCAAGAGTCATAACGTATGATTTACACTCGTGCACAAAACTTAAGGAAATGGAAAGTTTTTGATATCGATGGTCGTCGGTATTTTTTTGGAGGAGACAGAGGCAATTTTGTTCACACTTGGTTATCTCGTGTATCTTCAATAAAAGTCGCTATAATATCTTTCAGAGTTATTGTCTGAATCCCGAAATATACATTCTAAAAGGTACAACTTCCTTATGTTAAGTGTATATGGTTATATCTATGTCAAAATATGCTATGACATCATAATTATCTTAGTTTAATCTTGTGCAATGTACTTTTGGAATAAGAGTAGAGGTAGAACGGTAGTTTGACTGATTCTTGCACAAATCCAACTTCTTCAGCGAGTGCAAGTAAAACGGGAGATCTGTTCTCTACTTGAATATACATATATAGTAACACTTCTCTCTCTACAAGCAGTCACAATCCCCTATCTACCATGGTCTTCATGGCCTGGTACACTACAAGCTGTCACAACCCTCTTCCCAACTTGAATATCATAGCCTGGTACACTACAAGCACCCACAATCCCCATGGTCTTCATGGCCTGGTACACTACAAGCTTTCACAACCCTCTTCCCAACTTGAATATCATAGCCTGGTACACTACAAGCACCCACAATCCCCATGGTCTTCATGGCCTGGTACACTACAAGCTGTCACAACCCTCTTCCCAACTTGAATATCATAGCCTGGTACACTACAAGCACCCACAATCCCCATGGTTATCATGGCCTGGTATTACAAGCTGTCACAACCCTCTTCCCAACTTGAATATCATAGCCTGGTACACTACAAGCACTCACATTCCCCATGATTATCATGGCCTGGTACTACAAGCAGTCACAACCCTCTTCCCAACTTGAATATCATAGCCTGGTACATTACAAGCACTCACATTCCCCATGATTATCATGGCCTGGCACTACAAGCAGTCACAACCCTCTTCCCAACTTGAATATCATAGCCTGGTACACTACAAGCACTCACATTCCCCATGATTATCATGGCCTGGTATTACAAGCTGTCACAACCCTCTTCCCAACTTGAATATCATAGCCTGGTACATTACAAGCACTCACATTCCCCATGGTTATCATGGCCTGGCACTACAAGCTGTCACAACCCTCTTCCCAACTTGAATATCATAGCCTGGTACACTACAAGCACCCACAATCCCCATGGTTATCATGGCCTGGTATTACAAGCTGTCACAACCCTCTACCCACCTTATTTATCATAGCCTGATACTACCGTGCATATCTTGAAAACAACTACAAAATTCAACACAAAACCATAAACAAATATTTATTGGAATAAAAATCACAATTTCCATTTTTTGTTCTCTCCATTTATAGCTAAACGATATACACTTTAGAGAGTTTTTTTTAAAAAATATCTAATTATTTTTTGGGGGGTGGGCGGCTGTGATTTCCGTGGGGGGAGTAGGATTACCAATTGATGATGATAATCGACGCGATGATGATTGGGACGGAAGAGCAGATGGAAGTTAACATCTGCCGTCACTGCGCTAACTAGACCATTGTGGGCCACGTGTCAAGCCACAATACCTCCATCTCCTGCCTCGTTACCCCGTGGGGAACGTCTTTTCTGCCACTTAACCGCCCCATATGTATACAGGACTGACAGAGTTTCTCGATGGCAAAGCATAACTGGACAAACTCAACCGTTTCAGCATAGGACTGTGGTGTGTCGATTTATTAGTCCAGCAATGGCCCAGAAAGTATTTCAAAGTTAGTGTTTTATTGGAATTACTTATTAGCTACATTTTTAGAGGAAGGCAAAAAGGACAACACCCTAGAATGTCTATTCTGGTCCTCTCTGGTTTCCGCCGCTATGGCGCCGCTTGTATGTTTGTTGACGGCGTGGTCCGTCATCCCAGCAGACTGGAAGGAAGTCCCCCAGCCCCCACAGGACATTACAGATGCAACAAACAACTCCATCAATAAGACTTCGTAGAAAGTCCTAAACTGACTGAACAGTTACAGTGTTTCAATCAATTACTTAGATCATTATATATTTACTAAAACACATTTCTTTTCTCCTCAAATTTACCCAGAATAATCTATTTATTAGCTTGATTGTCTTAAATTTTTCTATATATAAATTTTATATTACCATTAAATGAGATTAGCTTTGAAAATAATAATAATAAGAAGAATAACATTGTGTGCTTAAATTACTGGTATTATTACTATTATTCCTGCATGTATCCTTCATTTCTGTGCTTGGAGAATCTGTATTAGACTAAAAGTCTTAATAAAGATTTTTGTTGTTGTAAAACGACATTTGAAAATATCCCGCATGTGTTTCTTTTGAACGAAAAATCGAAATTTAATTTAAGGAGAAATAACGATTATTTCTAACCTTAGGGATGAAGTATGAAAGGATGAATTGTGAAGAGTAATGATAAACGGAAAAATAAAAGTGTCCAGGGATGGGATTTTTTGTTGTTGTTGTATATTTACTAAAACAAAAGTTTATGTGTGTGTGTGAACACCACAGCGATATTTATAATAACTTTTTGTTATAGACCTTTCTAGAAAAAATTAAAATACACCACGAGAGATGGTGAAGCACACAACAAGGGATAAGAAATCAAGGAAGAACGAACATCTTCAAACCCTCCCACAGACTATCGCCACAGCTGGTCTCTACACGTACTGTTCAATATTGGTTCAGAGACCTGAATACAAACATTGATGAGAGAACAAACCAACTTTTCAATCGTCGATTGTAGGACTTCGATAAAAAAAAAAATAGAAGGTAGAAAAAAATCATCAAAGGAATCCTTCAATACAAACAGCCGGGTACTTGAAGGAACATTTGAGGAGGCGCCTCTTAACATGCCTCCTCTAGATTCTTATCTGGACACTTCCCACAGGCTTCTGTAGGTCCACCATGATGGATCAGCTTGGACTTCTCTCAATGACTTTCCAGAATGGTTGCAAGGTTTTCCCACTATGTACTAAGTGCAATTCTCAGCCTGCAACCCCAAAACACATTATTGACTATAAAATAAAAGGATTTAAAGCGCGAATGTTTCTTTTATACATAATACGAACTTCTACTGTCCTTACTGCGATGAAAAAATGTTATTGCTTGGTATTAATATATGCCTAACTGGCCTTGCCTTTATAGTTTGCTGAAGAGCATTGCTCGATGCAAACATTTGTATATAATGCTACTGTCCTATAAGCTTATGTCCATAGTTTACTTGAAAACCATTTCTAAGATTCCATCCTTCAGTGTAGCATATAAAAGCAGAATGATCCAATACAGTATTAGAGCTCTGAGAAGCGGTCTGGTGGATTAAATTGGCGAAACCGCTGGGAGGGTTCACCACTGATGAGCCAAGCCCTCCCAATATATTTTTTCATCGCAGTAAGGACAGTAGAAGTTCGTATTATGTATAAAAGAAACATTCGCGCTTTAAATCCTTTTATTTTATATGTATAGATGGCGCGTTATTGCTTTGTATTATTGACTATATTGACTCATCCATTGATGAGCTCTACTCTTCCCCGGCAGACACCAGAAAAAAATCTCAAGCTTTACAAGCTTGATACCTTAGTGTGATTGAGTGAAGATAAGAAAGAAGAAGAAGACGTTTGAATGTAAGCTTTCGTGCTAGGAGCTCTTTCTCAGATGTGTTTTATATGTTACCACCTAGGCTATATAACATATAGACAGCTATCAATGACTGCATGTTGAAACAATCCTTTAATTTTTACGAAAAATTCGAAATTTTTTTCAAACCCCCACCTACAAATGCGACACGAGGGGGGAAAACAAATTTAAGACAGAAACAACTTCTATATCAACTATGCCAGAATGATGAAAAGTGGGGGAGAGCATTTTATATATCAAACAAACCAGGAAAATCTCTCCAAGAACAGGAGAGAAAGACCTAAAAACATTGATGCTATAATATAATTGTAAATGAACAATTTACCCTCATTATTGCCAAATATATGGCCTGGATTAGTGCTCTTTTTGAGCGGTACCCAATAAAGTTATTTTGAAGTGGAAACATTCGCGCTTAAATAGTGTTTACATTTATAAATAGTTGCGCAAATCTTTATAAACATATTCTATCGGCACCAATATATACTACGATTCTATATTTTAAAGAATTTACTATATATCCATCGTTATTTAGAGGGAATCAGGAAGAATTTGTTCTTACAGCCTTTAATATCACAGGAAAACCTTTTAGCTGATTTAGAACTTTTACAATATGTTGTTGTCGTGTCCAATGAAGAGCCTCACATGTCTCCGTACATCTCTATCACAGCAGTCGTAATTTCTCTTCATTAGAAAATGGGTGCCGTTGCCACGTTAGTCACCTTGGACCAGAATTTGGTCAAATGTTCCAAGGGTCCAGGGGGGACCGCAGGAAGGTGTGGTCGGACTTCTCCCCCCCCCCCCTCCCCTCCTTTACAATATGTAAATAGGATAGTAAAACACAAGGCGCACTATGTAAATAGGTTACTATATATTAAGCGTTATTTCCCCCCAAATAGACAACCTCCTACTGACTTGGATAAAAATATTAGGAGGACCTGGGCTCATCAGTTTTGCCAGTTTAATCGACCAGGTTTAATGTTGTATTGGGCTTTATACACTCATAGACAATACTTAAGAAAGTTGTACATTTACCATGTATGCCAGGATTCAGACAATAACTCTGAAAGATATTACAGTGACCTTTATTGAAGACACACGTAACAAAATGTCTCCGTCTCCTAAAAAAAAAAAAAAAAACGACCGGCGACATCAAAACCTTTATACTTCCTTAAGTTTTATTCATGAGTGTCTGTGTATATACACACATATAATAATAATAATGACATCAATATGGTCTAATATAAACATCAGGATTTCGACAAGGCACTTTGCTAATCTTCTGGGATCCAAACATTGTAAACAAATCATTCACGTGATGAGTGCGCAATTCGAAATACTATATGTAAAACGATATTTACTCCTAGATAAAAGCACCTTTATTATTTAATGTATTTAAAAATGTTTTCAATCTATTTTATTTTGAGGAGGGAATGGAGATGGGGGGTTATGGATGGAGATTGGGAAGTACCAAACAACTATGTTTGAGTACTTCATTCGATACTGTTATTTGAAACTCGAGATAACCTTTATTTAATTGGTCTTATTATCTTTTTATCATTTTTTCAGCATCATTGTTGGAAGGTAGTTACAAGCCAGATTGATTGGTCACTAGACTAAACACACATCTAAGAAAACTAAAGTGTCAGAATTGAGACCCAGATTAGAATGGAAGGCAATGTAGTAGGGAGTGTATGAGATAGACCAAGGTGAGAGGAGACGACACTGTCTCTCCCATGGCACAAATGTAGATCCAAAACAGAGACAGTAGGGGGTGCAGTCACGTGACTCCCGGGAGAGTCACGTTTCTCGTGCCGTCACGCCCTCTACTGGTGACTTCTTGGCGCCATATCCCAGGCGACAGACAACCTACTGTAAGCTGTCCTGCACACACAGAGATCCTGCCTATCCCGAATCAAAGCAACGTTTGCGTCGTTTCACATGAAACAATCAATACATGACACACACCACTCTCACATACATACGCGACCTCAGTCACATTCACCTACACACACAGGCGTATTCATACAAAGCATTTATTGGGGCCACTAGCCAGGGTCCCTTGGAAAGAACCAGATAAGAGAAAACTAACAAAGGGAGAGGGGGAAATATTTTTACAGCTTTTCTATATAGTGTTCAGTATTGGTCTTTCTTATCTTTAAGCAGATTATTAGGAAAGTAATATAGCATATACACATATAGCAGAGGACCTATTAACATATTGTTACACCAGGTTGCGGCTTGGCAGACTCTTCAGCCTGGATTCTCTCCTGTGCTGGGTCTTGCATCTTACCAGAGCGTGTTTCAACCATCCTACAAATTTATAAAGGGAATAACGAGATAAGTCTTCTTTAAGTAGCCACCAGAATCCTCCATTTATTTTCTCACACCAAAGAGAGCAGTGAAGTCACAGTGTACCTAAATACAAATGATGATAAATTAATAATCTGTTTTAAATAAATATCATAGAATATTTTATATAAAAATAAATAAATATATAATTTAAATTTCAAATATATTAAAACTAATATAAGAAATACGCCATTAATCATGATGTAACAATATACACACTCACTGCCGCTTTCAGCATATTCGAAACGTGTATTAAAATAGCATTATGTTTGGTATACAATCACTCACAATCCTCTACCCACCATGGTTATCATGGTCTGGTACTACATGTGTACGTAAGACAATTCCCCCAAGTTAATTCACCCCATGGATTCTCAAAGTATAAGAGAAAGATCCTATGGGCAGAGGTCGACCTTGACGAAGGAGTCCTACCAAGGAAGAATGCCATAATCATCCTTCAAGGCAGCTGAAGAAGAAGAGATCAGCTGGAATACCAAAGATCCAGGACACCTGTTGAGCCATACCGTCTCAAGATTACTTCCCTGCCTTTTTTTACCGTTCATTAAATCATCATCATCATCATTGTTTGTTTTTTTATCCGTCTACCTTCCTTCCTCAACTGATCGTGTTAAAGAAGATCTTTATTATGTTAGTTCATTACTGAAAGAACAATTTATTTCTCCCGCGTGCACCATTCGCTTTATGAGATAACTCTACACGCCAATTACTGAGAGGTCTCGTCTTCCTTTGATTTTATATTCTTCTGTGTTTGTTTAGTACTTTTTGACCATCTTTTAATCATCTCATCGACTTGCCCACTCTGTGGGAAAGAAACTCTTGCGATCCATCGTTGACGAAGTTTTTCCCGCTGTGAACGTACGTTACCAATGAAGAATATATTTATTAATTATTTTGTATATTATATTTTATTTATTCTCATATATGCTTATATAATGTCTCTACATTTCTGCTTAGAGAATCTATATATCACCAAAATGACATAATAAAGCCTTTTGTTGTTATGCTTATACTAGCCGAATGACCCGGGCAACGCCCGTGTTTTACCCGATTGAATGTTTTGATTCAAATACTATTTGTTACACAATTATAAATTGGCGCCTTATATAAATGCATATGTTAGTTAATAACTATAGCCTATGTGCTTTATCTGTCTATGTACTGTTGGCTTCCGTAGGCGTCTCTTACTGGGAAAAAGAAAGAGAGGATTCCATTTGGTTATTAACTAATATATGCATTTATTTAAGGAGCGACCCGCTCCAACACAATGGTTACAAAAACGAAAAAGCGAGTAGGAGGGGGGGGGGGGGGGGGGGCAAAGGTGGCGTGATCGTAGCCGACCAATAGGAGGGCGCCATTCCAAAAAAAAAAAAAGCAAACGGTGACAGAGATGACTGATGAAGAATGACGCTCGTAACTGTGTATAGAATATTTTTTTATATGCATTCATTTTTATTTATCCGTAATTTATGCGAAATACAGGTCATGATTATTATGGTGAATAGTAGTTAGTGACTGCTTTTACTGTAAGTACACCACATGTCTACACATGTGAAAAGCGCAGTTCGACTTTTGGTATTTACAAGTATGACAGATCTCTGTTTTGTTACTTGCACTTACTGGTAGGATTGAACTTTCGAAAGAATCAGGGGTTATTGGAGCAATTTTTTTATTTAGAAAAAAAGTACCCAATGCGGGATTCGAACCCGGGCTGTAGCTGTTTATATCACTCGTCCACCATTTATTTTATTAAACCTTATATAGTTTATATATTAACACTATAAGAAAGCTGTTCCAATCTATTTAAAATAGAGATTCTTTTACTCCATTTCAGTTCCTTTTCTCCTACTCAGCTTTACAATATCAAAGCTATATGATTATAACCCCTCCTCAACCTGTCTTATCACTGGAAAATTTCCCAAGAAATGACTATCTTGACCATCTCAACCTGGACTTCCACCACCGTCATTGTAAATCATCACCTGAAATATCAAAAGAAGAACAAAATCGTGAGCCGAAAAAAGAGTTTCTTGTATGCAACATGAGCACATGTGCTCGTGGTCAGGAGATACCTTCTTTATTATTAATATCAACACCTGACCCACTTATCTTTTTTTTTTCTATTGTTTTTTTTTTTCACTTTTAATAATATATATTGCGATTAAATTAATCCAGTATATCTCTCCTGGGGCATATGTAAAATGTGACCAACCCTGGTTGTCGGCCATATTCTATATACAGTTACGAGCGTCGTCATTCCTCATCTCCTAATCAACAATCAGTCATCAGTTTTCATCTCTGTCACCGTTTGCTTATTTTTTGGAATGGCGCCCTCCTATTGGTTGGCTACGGTCACGCCACCTTTGCCCCCCCCCCCCCCCCCACTCGCTATTTCGTCTTTGTGACTATTGTGTTGGAGCGGGTCGCTCCCTAAATAAATGCATATATTAGATAATAACCAAATGGAATCCTCTCTTTTTCCCAGTAAGAGACGCCTACGGAAGCCAACAGTACATAGACAGATAAAGCACATAGGCTATAGTTATTAACTAACATATGCAATTATTTAAGGCGCCAATTTTTAATTGTAACAAATAGTATTTGAATCAAAACATTCAATCGGGTAAAACACGGGCGTTGCCCGGGTCATTCGGCTAGTCTTATATATGCCCCAGGAGAGATATACTGGATTAATTTAATCTCATTATATTTTATTAAAAGTACAAAACCGTAGGCGAGGAGTTTTTTTACTCCTGTAGAAAGACAGAAATGCTCGAAAGCTCAGCTAAATAATAATAATAAAAAAAACTTTCAATAAATTCTTTCTTCGCCTCACGATTTTGTTCTTCTTTTGATATTTCAGGTGATGATTATCCAACTTATGATATTATTAATATAAATATCGTATTTTATCTCTTCTCTTTTTCTCTTGAAATTAATAGTTTCTCAGACATTTATGGGGTGATGTGGACTTTGGAGAGAGAGGTAGCCAAGAGAATGTTGGTAGATTTGCACGGTGTAAAAAACAATATCCATAGGAACCAATATTCAAATAAAATATCCAAATATGCTTTTTGTTGTTTTAAATGTGATGAGTTATCATATAGCCAAGTTTTTCTAATATAATAATAAAAAAGACACTTTTTTTCTCTTGTATGTGAGTGTGTTTATAACCAATAATTTCGTGTATCAAAAAAATAATCTTATTTAAAAAAAAAATTGTTAATAATTATTATAAAAAAAAAAGAATATTTTTAAATTAAAATATATATATAAATTATTAAAATAAAATTGTACAAAAAAAAAAAAAAAAGACGTCCCCGACAGGATTCGAACCTGCAATCTTCTGATCCGAAGTCAGACGCCTTATCCATTAGGCCACGAGGACACATCAGTAAAGCACTTAAATGAAAGTGATAAAGTTTGTATACTTGTTATTTTTTCAAACTCGCAAAATATAGTTTTAGGGTATTTTAGTGAAATTTAACTAAATATAACGGTTAATTACTAATTGTGTATCCACAAAAATTAATAGAAATAATTTCGGCTTTACATAATCATATTTAAATGTAAAGAGGAAAAATACATAAAACGATTTTTATTCCTAGTAATAAATACTAGAAGGAATAAGGTATTTTTTTACTTATTCCCCTATATATATACTCGAAGGTTTTAGGACTCTTCCTTTAAACCTATATTTTATAACAATTTTCTTAATGAAGTCGAGAAATAAGTTTTAAAGTTCTTTTTTTTTTTTTTTAATGATCGTACTATTTAAATCATTCTCTTTACACTGTATCCTTCTTTTATTTTAACTAAAGATTGAGAAAGGGAAAAACCCGAAAGCTCCCAATAGATTTCGTGAAAATAAAAAAAATCGATAAGTCATTTATATAATTTTTAGTATCAACATAGTGTATCCCGCATAATTGCTATAAATTTATAATATTTAATTAATGCTAATTTTTTTGTTATTTATAGAGTTTTATTATTATAAAAAAAATATATAGTCAAATTTAACCTAAGGGATATACAATAAACGTACAAATAAGCCAAAGTAAATTTTGCCATGACAAATCATCCACAAAAAGCATTAAAATTAAAAGAAAAAGGTCACATTTTAAAAATGGTGTTGAAAAAAAAAAAGGAGAGACGGTTAGCACTCCCCTTAACAAGGATAGAATGGTCTTCGGACCCACCACATATACTGTTAAGGCACATCCACCTACTTTGGTGGAACTTAACCATATTTTTATATATTTTTTAAATGGTAAACTTCCACTAGGCAGAACTTGGTCGAAGCCTGGTCATTTACTTTGTAAATCAATACAAATAAAAGCCATTTTTAAGAATAAATTTGCACACAACACAAACCACACGTAATTGATAATAATGATATTCAACACACAATTACACAACGATAGAACTAAATGAAATGCAATTCCTAATTGGAAGCATTTTACATAAAGTCCGGCAAGATGGTATCCATGTTCCAAAAGGTAGACTTTTGTTTGAATTAGTCAAAGCTTTGGTGTTGTGACGCTTTTTTTACTCTTCTGTTAGGGGAATGATTTTTTTTCTTATCCCTAGTACACGTGGTACAGGCCATGATAATCATGGTGGGTAGAAGTAGGCGGCTTCTTTTACTATAAGTGCACCACATGTCTACACATGTGAAAAACAGTTCGACTTTGCACTTACGAATGTGCCAGAGCCCCGTTTGGTTACTTGCACTCGCTGGTGGGGTTGAACTTTTCAAGAATCGGGGGCCATTGGAACATTTTTTTTCAATCAGAAAAAAGTGCCTAATGCGGGAATCGAACCCGGGCTGTAGCGGTCGAAAACCAACGATTTAGACCATCCTTCCACCGATCCCCTAGGGGAATGATGAAATTAAGGTATTCTATATACAGTTACGAGCGTCATTCCTCATCTCCTAATCAACTCTGTCACCGTTTGCTTTTTTTTTTTGGAATGGCGCCCTCCTATTGGTTGGCTACGATCACGCCACCTTTGCCCCCCCCCCCCCCCCCCATCATGCCTCCCCCACTCGCTTTTTCGTTTTTGTAAAACTATTGTGTTGGAGCGGGTCGCTCCTTAAATAAATGCATATATTAGTTAATAACTAAATGGAATCCTCTCTTTCTTTTTCCCAGTAAGAGACGCCTACGGAAGCCAACAGTACATAGACAGATAAAGCACATAGGCTATAGTTATTAACTAATATATGCATTTATTTAAGGCGCCAATTTATAATTGTAACAAATAGTATTTGAATAAAAACATTCAATCGGGGGGGGGGGGGGGGGGGGGGTAAAACACGGGCGTTGCCCGGGTCATTCGGCTAGTTTATATATGCACTGGAATGGAGAGGTATCTTTTTTCACTTAATTCTATTCGAATTTTTGCATAGAGACGTCTTAATTACTAGTCAACAATTGTACACACAACGAATATTCATCAGAGAGTGAATAGAAAGCTGGGTGCGGTGTGTTAGGAAGGGGCGTTTACCCAACGTTTTTCACCACAGCGGTGGGACACACCACACAATGTCTTTCAACCCTCCACTGTTCCCCTCCTTTTTCTCTAGACAAACCACATCAAGTGCTGTGTCCTACATTTGGTGGATTCTTCTTTGTAAGACCCGCGCGTGAGCGTCATTCTTTGTTGTCTTGAGGGTCCTTCAACTCTTAACTCTCCTTGTAATGTGTTTTATCTATATTAGTTGTTTATTTATCGTGTCACATGAGAAAATAGAGATATAACTCGGGTTACTGGAGCGTGGTGGTAATTGAACGTTTGTGTGTCGAAGCTTTTCATTTATAGAAATACAAGTAAGAGATTAAAGGTAAATATGTAAATAAATAATGTGTGTAGATATGTAAATAGATAAAAAAATTTATAAGTAGCGTTAAAATTAATAAATAGTTTATTATTCATCTTAATTGGATGATTCCATCTTTTTTTAGACATTCTCGCACGGTAATTTTAAGGAATTTTTCATTAAAAAACATCGGTTTCTGTATACGACAATCATGTATAAGAATAAATGTCTTTATATGTGATAATTATCCATATTGGTAATACCGTGGTGGTAATTGGGACTTTTAAAAGGCTTTTCATTGTGGAAATGCAAGTAAGATTGATGGTAAATATGTAAATACTCAACAACAACAAAAAGCCTTTATTTAGGGTCACTGACCCTATACAGGATTCACCAGAGGTATGCATAAGAACAAAGCAGTGAGACAAAGGAAACAACGATATAGACAGAAGAAAAAGAAAAAAAAAACAAGAAAGAGAAAAGCAAGAAAAACAACACAAAAAGAGTAGCAGTAAGAAAGTGAGGAGTGAGTGTCACTTGGTCTTCTTCAGAGATATGGACTTGTGGAAACCATAAAACGCCGTAGCAATATACTTATTCTGGGTCATATTGTCAATTTAAATATGCAAATAAGGTAAGCTTATATATTTTAATTTGCATACTTTGTCCTTATTTTATAGTCACTTTATGCATTAGGGAATCGTTCATTAAGGGTGGTATTTAAGGAATTTTCTTTATCTAACATCAACGTATAGCACTAAATGACTTTATAAAGGCAATGAGTGAATGTTTATAATCACTTCTTCACTGTGTTCTATGCCACGAAAAACGATGTATATAGTCTTAACCTCGGCAGGCAAGTTAGATTGTCGTCTTCTTGGGCTGCGTTGGAACTTTTCGATGGTTTCACTGAATTGCTTATGTTATGGGAGTGTCGAGGTAATGTTATGTAGAGGATAACTTTTGTGCATATATATTCTTTCCTTTTTCTTTTTCTTTTCTGAGCGAGGATTCAGTTTCTTCCCCTGCTTCTCATTTCTTTTTAGATTCATTTCTAACAGGAGAATCATCTGTATAAGACGGAATGTCTTAATAAAGGCTTGTGTGTGTGAATGTTTATAATCAAGTTGATCCTACGACCAAAGAGCTGAAGTGGCTCTATGCGCGACCACAGACATTCTGTCCCAACCACCAAGGAAGAGTGAGACAAAACAGTTTATCCAAGAGTTTATTTCTGGAGAAATTCCTGGCGGATTAATCAAAACAAGAGGAACGCCATTCTTTACCTTCACGGGGCTAAATCCGCTCGAGGGATCCAGTTACCACGGAGAAAAAAAGCCAATGAGCGTCATTTACCGGTGGTCTCTTCCATCATGTTAGAACATGTGGAACAATACCTTCTTGATGGATGACTGCTAGTACTCGTGCTCTTACACCTTCTATGCAAATTTTGTTATTGCTATTGTATCATAGCTTTTTCTCACTGAGTTTTTTTTGTCTTTTATCGAATTATCTCTGTGTAATATTCCACCACCATAATCAGTAGAAAGAATCACATCCATGGAGAAGTTTGTTGTGGATTCTGATCAAGTTTGTGGTGGCCTTCTGTTGGTGGTGGATCTCAATAATTACTACTCTTCTAAAATATAAATCTTCTTTATTGAAGGTACAAAAACAAGGAACATAAATTACTAATATATCTAAGTAAGTAAACATTACTAATAAAATAACATCTCTTTAACCACCCCTCTCTATTAACTCTCACCTATATGTAATAGTAAAATTTATTTTGGAAAATATAGGAAAGTAAAATATTAAGAAATAGGAGGAAATATCTTTATTTACGGGGCTGCTAACCAAAATTGATTTTGAAAAACCATGATTTTTGAGCCCCAATATTAAGAAATACAGATTTTGATTATATATATACATTCCTGACACCACATATTTTAAGTCACAGATTATTACAATCGTAGAATAAAAATAATATTTGACAATAACATCCAACACCTTCCTCTCCTTCTACAGAGACAACACTACTAAAATATCTATAAGAAACTTATCTATGAATAAGCATTATTTTCAGCCGATCATATACACACACTAAAGTCTTTATTAGAACACATAGTTACAAGAAAATAAGACCTAATCCAAATAAATTAATAGTGTGTGATGTTTTTCGGTAACAGCATTGTTACCATCATCTAGTTACCGAAACACTGTCACACACTATTAATTTATTTGGATTAGGTCTTATTTTCTTGTAACTATGATCTGTAATCCAAATTGTGCTTTAAAATTAACACATATAGTCTTTGGTCTAGGTTTCGGCCCTCATCACATGTACACTCATGGACAAAAGAGGTGGAAAGTCTTTGATGTCGCCGGTCGTCTATTTTTTTTTTTTTTTTTTTTTTTTTTAAGGAGACAAAGTCAGTTTTGTTCTCAATTGGTAATCTCGTGTGTCTTCAATAAAGGTCACTGTTCATGGTAAACGGTTTGCGGATTTCGACAAATTAGAAAGAAGGAATCATATATCGCCGCAACTCTTTTATTATTATAGCGGTTAAGGAAGCTTTCGGGCAAGCCCTTCTTCAGCTAATTATATTGTACAATATAATTAGCTGAAGAAGGGCTTGCCCGAAAGCTTCCTTAACCGCTATAATAATAAAAAGAGTTGCGGCGATATATGATTCCTTCTTTCTAAAGGTCACTGTGTTATCTTTCAGAGTTATTGTCTGAATCCCGCTATATATGCTAAAATTTACAACTTCCTTAAGTTTTATCTATTAGTGTAAATAAAATGTTTGTATATTATCTTGCAGAAAACTAAGTGAAGAGAGAAGCTCTAAAGATGTGTGATGTGGCGTGTTTCAGATTTCTGAGTATATGGGCGGTGTTTGGTGAAGCTGTATTGACAAGAACTCTGACAACGCTTGGGTAAGTTCTACTATGTAAAAGGTTCTACTATGAGTTACAAAGTATCCTATTTTGCTACGGTCAAGCGACTTCCATGATAAATTTAGGAAATAAATGAAAATTTTGCCTGAAGCTTTATTGATCTATAAAAATAAACCTCTATCGTCAAAATAGACCCTAAAACTAAGTGTCATCTATTGACCGTCTCCGCAAACTAGCGGACTCGTTCATAAAATTGGCCCATTCACTTCACCAGCTAAACACCGACAAATTCTTGTGGATCTCATGAAATCAAAGCCTGCTCTGTACTGACAAGGGCCATTAGCCCGAAACCACAGTCGTTAGGTGAGCCCTTTTCAATTTGCCAAAATTGATGTTGTGGCTTTGTCACCGACCCGAGTCCGTTAGTTTACGAAACAGTCAAAATATGGCGCTTAATTTTTAGCGTGTATTTTGACGGGGAAGAAGTGACCAATATTTTTTATATAATTTATGATACAGTTAAACCTGTCTATAGCGCCCGATTTTAAACATTAAAGTGTAAACATTTTACATTAAGAGTGACCTGTCTATTGCATCCCCTCTCTATAGCACCCTATTTTGATGAGTCCCAAGAGGGGGCGCTATAGACAGGTTTAACTGTAATTACCACTATGGGGGGAAATCAGTAAAATGTATTTAAAAAATTGAATATACATATCTATTTCACAAAAGGTATAATTAAGCTTTAACCCAATATTTTATTGCTTTCGATATTTCGACAAGAGGTCTGTCTGTCTTTATCAATATTATTTCTTCTACTGAGACTGTGTTGGATAATGTGTAAGACGCTGTTATAAATTTGACACCGTTGGTATTTGGAAATTGATTTTTTATACCGATATTTTATACACAAAATTGAGGTCGCAGCCAAGCTACATGAATTGCTGTCGCCACTCCCCCCCTATTCCCCCGACCTATCTCCAAGTGGTTTATATCGATTCCTAAACTGGCTGAAATAGAACATACTACCTCCAGAAGGAACTGGTGGAATATCGTGGATATTGGTGTGAACATGACCAAATATAGGCCATAGGTAGACCAACATAGTCTATTCCATAGATAGGTGGGGAAGCCTTCCTTACTGAAGACATTTGTACATATATTCCTCTACACTTTATATGCCCTTTTACTCTTTTATTTTTCCACCTTTGTAAAATTTGATTAAAAGAATCAATAAAATTGTTTAAATTGTCTATTCCATAGACAAAATGATAATAATAATTAAAAAAATCACTTTCTAGACGTGTTTTTTTAATTTATAAATTTAGTCATACATTTTATGCTCCAATGGCCCCCGATTCTTGCAAAAGTTCAGCCCCACCAGCGAGTGCAAGTAACCAAACGGGGCTCTGACACATTTGTAAGTGCAAAGTCGAACTGCTTTTCACATGTGTAGACATGTGGTGCACTTACAGTAAAAGCAGTCGCTAACTACCCACCATGGTGGGTATCATGGCTTTGAGATAAGAAAGAGAGAGTCATACATTTTACATGTCACAAGAAGCTTATTTTAACCGAATGATCGTTTTTTTTTTTAATCATATACTCCTATAGTAGGGTTTGTGAAACCCGAAAAGCTTTAGATGAATATAAAATAAAATAAGAAACACGTCATTGGAAGCTGCGTTTTGTTTATTATTTTATATTTAAAATATTCAAAGAAAGAGAGAAAAATTCATTGAAATGGTTTGTGTGTGAAAAAAATGTATTAACTAATATATTTCTTGTAAAATTACGAATATTTTCTTACAATGAGTATCTTTTTAACTTTTTTAAAGCAGTTTTTTTAATAAAAAAGATACTCATTGTGAGTAAATATTCGTAATTTTACAACTTTTTTCACAATTTTATCATGAATAATATATTTCTTAAAGATATTTGAAACAAATAAGACTTAGAATAACTTGATATAAGAGGAAACTTTCGTACCACAAGAATGAAGAAAAAAACTTAATATATATATAAAATATATAAAAAGAGTTAAAAAAACAAAAGTTGAAGGAGATCTATTTACCTAGCTTCCCCGATAAAGATAATAGCTAATTTTTTTTATTTGCCGAGTTTATAATTTTGTGTAAGTTTTCTCGAAGGGCAGGAACAAACTTTGCTCCGAATCGGCGATTTTTGACTTGAGGACTTTCAGGACCGGTTGAAAAAAATCCCTTTTTTTTACCTTCAATTCTAATATCGTTTGGTATTTTTTAAAACTTAACTTTTCGAAATATATTTTTATGGATACAACTTTTGTTTTCACAAATTATGGATGATAAGTTTTTAAAAAAAGAACCTAATGTGGATCAAGCCAGATGTACAAATATATTACGAAGATAAATATGGTATCTCGGGTGGGAATTATTCAAATGTAAAATACGACATATATGTCTACTCATTTACATATTAAGTAGGCCTATAAGTGAGCGTTGTATTTTAATTTGGAATAATTCCCCCCGAAATCCCACATTTGTCGTTGGAATATATTTATACATCTCTCTAGATCCACATTATGTTTTTTTTTTTTTTTTTTTTTTTGAAAGAGGAAAAATAAAATTCAGCTAAAAAGTTTCTTTTAATTTTGAATTTGCAAGCTTTCGAGCAAAATATACTGTTCTTCAACGGGCTAATACTCTATGTACAATCTCTTAATAATATTTATACAATTATTTTGTGATTTTTATTTTTCCTCTTTCAAATAATTTCTGGGTAACTATTGCTCACATTATGTTTTTTGTTTAAACATATTTACATATTTTATATTATATAGGTTTAAAGTTGCATATATGGCATATTAGAGATACTTATATATGACACATTTTCAATTAGTCAGGTTTCATATATATCTGTATTAATACAGATAACGAACATTTGTGTATTTTTACATTTTGACATCAGCTATATAAATACGTGTCTGTCTGTTGGTGATGAACAATTCCTGTATACCATGGTATTTGAGCTGTGGCCTTCATCAGTTTCTAAAAGTCCGAGATCATAGACTATATCACAACATCTCAGTTTTAGAAAATTAAAATACAGGGACGATATTTCATAACATTCTTGTTATTGTTAGCGTTCATAATATCGAGTTTTGGTAACTCTATGGATAAATATTCTCCCATTTTATCTGTTAGTAAAAAACGAAACAAGTCAGGAAGAATAGCTTCTTTTATACATATAGATAATTGACAATTTTATTGATTCTTCTAATCAATTGTTACAAAGGTGGAAAAAATATATAATAAAATAGTAAATAAAGAATAGATAAAATGTAGGGAATACAAGGTGTGTCTAATAAATAATGAGACTGGTCAAAAATAAAGAAAAAATAGAATGATTAAAAAAAATTATTAGTATTTTTCAAAATAGTCCTTTCCCGCATCTATACATAATTTCCATCTCTTCTCCCATGATTTAAAACATTTAGAAAAGGCATCTTTCGGGATTTTCTTCAAGAATTTTTTCGAATCCGCTATGATGGACTCTCTAGTGTCAAATCTCCTTCCTTTTAGAGCCATTTTGAGTTTTGGAAAGAGAAAAAAATCATTTGGAGCTTGGTCTGGGGAATAGGGAGGTTGTTGAAGTATTTGGATGCCGTGTTTAGCCAAATACTTGTATATATAGTTGTGTATGTGTACAAATTTCTTCAGCAAGGAAGGTTTCCCCATCTTGAGAGAGTTCTCCTTCAGACAAGGTGTTCATTCCTCAGTTCCACACCGAGGAAGTGCCTATAGATAAAAAGAAGCTGACTGTGGTTCTTCCTCTATTCCGAATTATCGTTGTTTGATCTGTTAGTGATCATCACTCTCATCTAGTGACCTTCTGATAGCTTTCTTGACCCCTTCCAGCCAGCTTATTGCAGGTCTTCCTCTCTTCCTTTTCCCCCCAATATCAACATCTTTCTAAACCATTTAATCTCATTACATGTCTGAAGTAAGTTAGTTATATGAAAAAGTGAAACTTGTATAAGCTTATGATTTTGCCTTGTTTTAAAAATGAATCGATGTTGTTGTTGTTGTCGTGTCCAAAGAAGAGTCTCAGATGTCTCCATGCATCTCCATCACAGCAGCAGCAATATCCACTATCAAAAAATGAATCGATGTTGGTTCCATATGCTTGAATTGAATATTACACCTTAGTTCTACATATATTTTATTGCTTAAAAAGGAACACATAAAAAAAAAAGAAACTACAATTGCAAACGATTTGATAACTAACAAAGGGAAAAAAAAAAACAATAATATTAATGATGATGATAAAAAATTGAATATGTCTGTCAGAAAAATGCTTCTATGAATTATAAAATAAGAATAATGACAAAATTAACATATAAACTTCAAACATCAGTCTTTGTTTACATATTTACTGAAGTCTATAATAAGCGATCGACTGAATTTGCATAAAAGATGTTTTTAGCTGGTGAAGTAGAATCTTAGGCCAGAATGCATTGGAAAAGTGCGTGAGCAGGGCATTAAAACATATGTCCCTTTCAATAAATGCATTTAAAATGTATAATACAATATAATGCGGCTTATGATTATAGAACGACAATTTTACCGCAAATGTTTCTTCCGAACGAAAAATCGTAATTTATTTTAAGGAGAAATAACGATTATTTCTATCCTTAGGGATGAAGTATGAAAGGATGTATTGTGAAGAGTAATGATAAACGGAAAAATAAAAGCATTTAAAATGTATCACATCATCTTGTTAATTTACGATAAATGGCAAAGTTGTTTCCGCAACAAGAATTTGTAATAATTACTCTTTTTTTGTGTGTGTGTGTGTATGTGTGTGTGCATTAAATTCATAAAGAGGGGAAGCAAAATCCCTCTAAATACTATTGATTAAAAAAATATTTTTTCTTTTTCAGTTTCAGATACGCCTTTTTATATATATTACAATACATTTATACAAGCGTATGACCTATAAATTTGGAACAAACTCTCGAGACCAGACAAAGATCGGAGACGTACTCATTACAGAGATGGATGGAGGGGAGGGAGGGGTCCAGGAATAGAATGTAGGCGGGAGATGTGTAAATAAGGCAGGTACTTGACGGTTATTCTTCCGGAATGACTCCAATTATTCCAAACCCTCAGCTATCTACTTTGTTGTTGAACCTACCACAATGTCATTCCTTTCATATCTAACTCTTTATGATCTCTCTCAGTTTTATATGGCTAGGTCAAATTTTGTAGGAGCGTATGGAGGACAAACATACATATGTGATTATGTAAATTAAACCTTTTTCTAATTTCGATCGACATATATACTCATGGAGAATACTTAAGGAAGTGGAGGGTCTTTGATGTCGACGCTCCTTTTTATTTTTTGAAGGAGACAGAGTGAATTTTGTTCACACTTGGTTATCTTGTGTGTCTTCAATAAAGGCCACTGTAATATCTTTCAGAGTTATTGTCTGAATCCCGATATACATGCTAAAAGGTACAACTTCCTTAAGTGTTGTCCATGTGAGTGCATGGTTCGGGAAATAAAAAGGGAACTGCTGCTGCATTATTTTTCCCACGAGAATTCTCAATAATGTTAAGAAGAGTTTGAAAGTACATTTTATTTTATCCATTATTGTAAATTTGCCTAACCTAATTTGCATTTATGCTTTTGATTTTCTTTGTTCGCCTGTTTTACATGTTTCTTATTTTTTCTCACCATTATAAATTCCATCTTAACAATCATTAGATTAGATTTTTCCTCGACTTGTCCAGTGGACGGTTGTAAAATAAACATAATAAACATTTTATTTCCCGCTGTCTCCATGTTTCCTCGCGGCACCCCAGAACACCATCTCAACACTGGTGGAGATGCTGATCCTACCATCAAAAATGAAGCTACCTTAAGAAGAAGCCGTCGTCTACGAGGACAACCTCCAATGAGATCCTTCAGTGCCTCTCCAACAAGACGCGCCATTGTGAATCAAGATGACGCTACACCTTGCAACAACATTTTCTTCTGCCAGCCACCTCCTCCAAATCTGGAAGTATTTGGCGGATACTCAGACGAAGATCCTTCAGAATGGCTGGAAGAAATCGAGTTGTTAGCAAGACAACAACGATGGCCAGACGATGTCATGCTGATCGATAGCAAGCTTTCTGATTAATATTTGAAATACCACAAGCAAACAAACAAAAGATTAATCTCAAATATCAATTCCACCAACCCACGCACATTTTCCCTTTTTTTAATTATAAAAAAAAAAATCCCAATACACCGTGTATATGAAGTTCTCATATTTCATAAATATTTTATTTTTTACTTAAGATTTTTTGTCCAATTCCATTTTGTTTTCTGAGTATAAAGATATTTTTTTTTGTCTTTCTACTATAACGAGAAAAAAAGGTGTATGATTGGTCTAAAATGTTTGGAACAAATTTAATCTTCTTAGTGTATTTTAACTTAGTAAATTCCACGTATTTCTCATTCTTTACAATCTCTTAGTTACTTCTTTCAGAGGAAAATATTTCTTTCTATCAGCGTTTAGTCTTCTTTTGGAATGTAGCTGGGAACGGCTTCTATAGACAGTTAAACCTACTGTTATGTCAACAATCAAAACTCATGGACAAAACTTAAGTATAAAGTCTTTGATGTCGCCGGTCGTCTGAAACAGAGGCAATTTTGTTCACATTTGGTATCTCGTGTCTTCAATAAAGGTCACTGTAATAACTTTTAGAGTTATTGTCTGAATCCCGATATACATGCTAAGAGAGTGTCCTCCATATCAGGATGGAGACTTACCCCGGGCTCTGCCTTCCTGGCTTAGCCGTTCTAAAGGGCGTATTATATATACAGTTACGAGCGTCCTAATCAATCAACCGGCCGACTCTGTCACCGTTTGCTTTTATTGGTTGGCTACGGTCACGCCACCTTTGCCCCCCCCCCCCCCCTGCCGGCGGCGCGCGCCCGTTGGCTGCCGGCGAGCACGTAACTACCCTGTGCGCGCGTATGGCGGGCGGTAGGCTATAGGTATTAACTAACATATGCAATTAATTAAGGCGCCAATTTAGAATTGCAATAAATAGTATTTGAATCAAAACATTCAATCGGGTAAAACACGGGCGTTGCCTGGGTCATTCGGCTAGTTGTTATATAAACAGAACAACCTCCCATGAGCGACCCATGTAGAGCTATCTTTGATTCAGAGTTCAGTCATATTATGAAACAAATACCATTTTGAGTAAAATTTAATCATTCCTCCAGGGAAAAGTATCTTTTCAAAACATGTTTATTGTTCTCTAGCTTTCGGGCACGGACTACAAGAGAAAACTTGTTATATGAAATGCTTTGAAAATACACTTTTCCCTGGAGGAATGATTAATTTTACTTAATATGAATACAAGGGATTATTTTATAGAACTTTACCTTTAATAGAATTTTACATCACTCTTCACTTCTCTTCCAAATCTACTAATTCCAGACCATTCTATTAGATTATCAAACACCAATCCTCCAGAAAGACTGGGTCTTTGGGCAAGGCCTTGATTACGACGCCCAGACCATTCTGGCCAAAACTTGCCTATATAATTTTTATATGAAAAATAGATACTTCGGCCAGTTGGAGTTTTTTTTATTATTTTCTCAACGTTTCGACAAAAATCTTTTGTCTTCGTCAGAAGAAGTAAATAAAAAAAATTTCATATAAATATGAATGCCGGCCAGGTTATCTTTACAATTGCCAATATAAGTTTTATCTCAACATTTAACTGAGAGATCCTGTCCTTGCCTGGAAGAGAACTCTCTTAAGATGGAGGAGCCTCCCTCCCTGAAAAACAACTGTTAAAAATCATTCCAATTTTTTTTTTATTTTACTATTTAACCATTGACTAATAAAATATATTTCTAATTGTCAAATTATATCAAACTAATCTTTTTACTAGGTCTACCTCGCCCTTCATTCTTAAATGTGGTATCCCTCAAATATTGGGTCAATAGACAATCTTCCAATGTTCCTTGAAATATACATGTCCTGAGAAATTACATTTCCTCTTTTTTGATTATTTCATTTAGAAGTGTCTATAAGCTATCCATTAAATCTTCTCCAAAATTATTTATTTGTCACCCTATCTCTTCATTTGATTGTCAACTCCAGGTCTTTTTTCCAGGATTCACATCCATACAGGAAAACTGATCAAACATTTAGGCATCCTTTTCTATAGCTCCATATTTAAATAGCTTCTTAAAAACTATTTATATTTCCGAAAATCATTTTTTTTTTACCTTTGAAATAGAGTCAATAGATAAGCTTAAAATTTTACACAAATAAATTTACTGGCAATGCGTTTCTTTTAAATATCATCAAATATTATCTCTACAGACCTTACTGCAATGATATGAGTTATTGAATGAGAGGGCTTGGTTCAATAACTCATATCATTGCAGTAAGGTCTGTAGAGATAATATTTGATGATATTTAAAAGAAACGCATTGCCAGTAAATTTATTTGTGTAAAATTTTAACGATAGATGGCAATTAAATTTAATTTACTAATAGATAAGGAGCTACTGATGCTCCTCGGAATGTTCTTTATGACGCTAGTTTTATTTCCATCCTGAAGAAGACAAAGGATACCTGTCGAAAGGTCGCAGTAACAATATTTTCTTCTGGCAGACGGCGCAAGTAAGTCTAGCTACTGATCTTCGCACCCATTTTGAATGAATTTGAATTCTCCCAGCCAGAAACAATGGTATGCAGGTTGTTGGCTTTTTGTCTGAATTTGTCCATACTGGTATTGTAACTCATTCTTTATCCCACCTTCAAGTTTTTTTTTTTACTTAAATGATAAACATAATACAATTGTCTAATTCATATTGTACCAGATTATTTCTATGAATACAAGGTATGTCCCATAAGTTCCCGGACTGGGTCCATAAAAAAAGGTAAGATTTAAAAAAAAAAAAAATTATTAAAACTTTTCAAAGTAATCCCCCCTTGCTTCAACGCACCAGCGCCATCGTTTCTCCCAATTGTCGAAACAGTTTTTATAAGCCTCTTTTGGAATGCTCTTCAATGCTAACGGCGATTTTTCTATTATGTCATCCCTGGTGTCAAAATGTCTTCCTTTTAGAACTGCTTTAAGTTTGGGGAACAGGAAAAAGTCATTTGGTGCGATGTCTGGGAAATAGGGTGGTTGAAGTAGGATTTGTGTCCCGTTTTTCGCCAAAAAGCTAGTCATCAAGTGCGCTGTGTGAGGGCGAGCATTGTCATGGTGTAGGATCCAGCCACCATTAGTCCATTTTTCTGGCCTTTTTTTTTTCGAATCGCTTCCCTTAGACGGCGAAGAATGCCCAAATACATATCCTTGATAACTGTTTGGCCTGCAGGAAGATACTCGTGATGAAAAATGCCCTTTTTATCCAAAAAAGCGACCAGCAACACCTTGTTTCTGGATTTCAATAATCTGGATTTTTTTGGGTCTAAGCTCACCCTGACATCTCCACTCGGCAGATTGATGCTTGGTTTCAGGATCATAGCCATAGACCCATGTCTCGTAGCCTGTGATTATCTTGTCTTTCCATTCCGGATCCGTTCTTGTCATTTCCAACATGTCCTCACAGGTTGCAAGCCGACACAGTTTTTGCTCATTAGTAAGGAATATTGGGATGAATTTTGCAGGAGTCTTTTTGATTTGGTTACGATCCTTCCAATCGTTGTTTTAGAGATGCCTGTGTCTTGCTCTAGCTCCAGCAATGTGGTTCGAGGATTTTCTTTTATCAAATCGGTGATTTTTTGCACATTTTCATCAGTCCTTTGAAATTTTCGGGCGTCCTTGACGAAGATCATCTTCAATGGAAATTCTGCCAGCTTTAAATCTAGAATGCCATTCAAAAACAATTGTTCTCTTTGGGGAATGCTTTATTAAGCATTTGAAAAGTTTCGGTTGCTGATATTTGAAGTTTCACACAAAATTCTATGCAAATCCTCTGCTTCAATTTTCGTTCCATCGTAAAATCGCCGCAGCGCTATGTGTAACCTTTAAATAAATTAGAATAACTTTGGGGCGCGTTCACGTACCGCCTCTATATTTGTACCACCGTGTAGCCAGATATTTTTTCTATAATAAACTGTCAAATTTATTTACATTTTTCATTTATTTATTTTTTTATGAACCCAGTCCGGGAACTTATGGGACATACCTTGTATATATTTTTTATTTCGATATTTGTGTTTTGATACACTGTAAAATTTTCTTCTAATCTATCTGCTATTTTATTAGCTTTAATTTGTAATACAAGAAAATAAGACCTAATCCAAATAATTTATTAGTGTGTGACGTTTCGGCAACAGCATTGTCACCATCATCAGACAAAAGAATAAATGAGAAAAAATATCACAGCAAGTTCTTAAATAGTACTGTAATATTTTTTCTCCTTTTATTCTTTTGTCTGATGATGGTGACAATGCTGTTGCCGAAACGTCACACACTAATAAATTATTTGGATTAGGTCTTATTTTCTTTTATTATAATCTATAATCCAAATTGTGCTTTATAATAGCTTTAATTTGGTTTTACATTTAAATAAATTGCTGTGTGTAATTCTGAGGTTTGTCTTTCCTAATTTTTTTACGTTACAATATTTAAAGGGAGAGGTGCCTTTTTTGGTACACATATATGTAACCAGTGTAGAATTCAATATGTAAATTATTTTTCAACAACGGTAACCATTTTAGGACCACGCTGTGGGGCCATATCCGGCGTCCCACAAAGAGCACAAATAGATTGGGGGAACCTCAATATCGTGGTGGTGTTTACAGACTGGAGGTATATTGGTTCAGCTGCTACCTTATGTGCATATCTGCCACAAACGCCAAATATGGAAATTAATTCGTTAAATTGAATACTAAGATGGCCATCAGGAACTAACCATTAATGCAAGAGAAAAAAGAGGGACAATAAAAATTACTTTGAGAGTTATTTTTTTTATATATCCAAAAGGATTTAGATTTTGTGATATTTGCAAAAGAGGCAAAAAAATCCTGATCGTAAAACTTGAATTTTTATGATGGGTTGCGCCATCTGTCGGAATAAATATAAATAATTGTTGATTTTTAATTATTCCAGAATATTGACTCAATACACCTTTTCTTGATGTTAGGTGTTATTTAGATGTTGTCATATTGTGTCGTACCGGGGTTCAAACCTGCATGTAAAGGAATTTTTTTTCATGTATCCTACTCGATTCTTGCACAAGTCTAACCTCATTAGTGTGTTTAATTAACCTAACTAGAATCTGGGATCTTTCAAGTGTCTATGCAGACATGTGTAAGACAATACAAGCAGCCACAAACCACCGTGATTATCATGGCCTGGTACTACATGTGTAGACATGTGGTGTACTTACAGTACAAGCTGTCACAACCCTTTACCCACCATTGTTATCATCGCCTGGTACTACATGTGTAGACATGTGGTGTAGTTACATTGCAAGCTGTTACAACCCTCTACCCACCATGGTTATCATGGCTTGGTACTACATGTGTAGACATATGGTGTACTTACAGTACAAGCTGCCACAACCCTGTACCCACTATGATTATCATGGTCTGGTACTACATGTGTAGACATGTGGTGTACTTACATTACAAGTTGTCACAACCCTCTACCCACCATGGTTATCATGGCCTGGTACTACATGTGTAGACATGTGGGGTACTTACAGTACAAGCTGTCACAACCCTGTACCCACTATGATTATCATGGTCTGGTACTACATGTGTAGACATGTGGTGTACTTACAGTACAAGCTGCCACAACCCTGTACCCACTATGATTATCATGGTCTGGTACTACATGTGTAGACATGTGGTGTACTTACAGTACAAGCTGTCACAACCCTCTACCCACCATGATTATCATGGCCTGGTACTACATGTGTAGACATGTGGTGTATTTACAGTACAATTTGTCACAACCCTCTACCCACCATGATTATCATAGCCTGGTACTACATGTGTAGACATGTGGTGTACTTACATTACAAGCTGTCACAACCCTCTACCCACCATGGTTATCATGGCCTGGTACTACATGTGTAGACATGTGGTGTACTTACAGTACAAGCTGTCACAACCCTCTACCCACCATGATTATCATGGTCTGGTACTACATGTGTAGACATGTGGTGTACTTACAGTACAAGCTGTCACAACCCTCTACCCACCGTGATTATCATGGTCTGGTACTACATGTGTAGACATGTGGTGTACTTACATTACAAGCTGTCACAACCCTCTACCCACCATGGTTATCATGGCCTGGTACTACATGTGTAGACATGTGGTGTACTTACAGTACAAGCTGTCACAACCCTCTACCCACCGTGATTATCATGGTCTGGTACTACATGTGTAGACATGTGGTGTACTTACATTACAAGCTGTCACAACCCTCTACCCACATTGGTTATAATGGCCTGGTACAACATGTGTAGACATGTGGTGTACTTACATTACAAGCTGTCACAACCCTCTACCCACCATGGTTATCATGGCCTGGTACTACATGTGTAGACATGTGGTGTACTTACATTACAAGCTGTCACAACCCTCTACCCACATTGGTTATAATGGCCTGGTACAACATGTGTAGACATGTGGTGTACTTACATTACAAGCTGTCACAACCCTCTACCCACCATGGTTATCATGGCCTGGTACTACATGTGTAGACATGTGGTGTACTTAGATTACAAGCTTTCACAACCCTCTACCCACCATGATTATCATGGCCTGGTACTATCCAGGAATAAGGAGAAGAGACTTTCTGAACGTGTCACACAGATCTTATCCGGGTTTGGAGCAACAGGATATACATCCCGCCACATTGTAGGTCACTTAATTGACCGAATTGGGTCAATCACTGGACAGGGCTCTTCCATAATTATCCTTAATTTGTTTACGTCCCATTAATTCGTCCAGTCGTGGACAATTTCTCAATCCCTAGGACACCACAACACTCCGACATTGGTGTCGACTAGCCAGTATTATAGCGCTAAAAACCTATACTTTCCCAGGGAATTTTTTAACAATTTGAACAATTTTACAGATCAATTGTTACAGAAAAAAAAGGATAAAATAAAGGGTTATATGAAGGGTAGATAAAATGTAAGGAAATATATACAGTTGTATATATACACATTTATTCAGCAAGGGAGGTTTCCTCACCTTGAGAGAGTTCTCCTCCAGGCAAGGTCTTCACTCCTCAGTTCCAGGCCGAGGAAGTACTTATAAACCCGGGTCTTGGTAATATTTAGGGAAAAAATATATAGCCAAGTGTTTTATTACATATTCAATAGTCAACGAACAAATCACTTCGAAATTTCGAAGCGGTGTCTTTTTCAGCGTTATAAAGCTAACAGTCAAAGAACGTTTGAGCTCGAAAAATTGCTCATTCAAATAAAAGAAACGCATTGCCAGTATAAATGGTAATATGGTTCAATTTCTCTATCCATTCAGTAGTATTTAAATAGACCAGAAGTATGTATATTCAACAACAATAAAAAGCTATATTAAGACCTTTTAGTCTTATACAGATTCTCTGAGCACAGATATGTAGGGAACATGCAGGAATAACAGTAATAATACCTATTATGTATCTAATTTAAAATATAAAGACGCAACGCAAGTTATTTTTGCATACCACTCATTTTAATTAAAAACAAAGTATTTATACAGCAAACGGTGATGATAACAATCTCAATGAAAATATAATACGTAATAATATCTTAATGGTAATATGATATTTATATACAGGAAAAATTATATAAATACAATCAAGCTAATAGATTAGTCTGGGTAATTTGGAGGAAAGGAAAATAAGTATGTATATATGTTATATCTAGTCTCTCGATGGAGGTCCTACTACAGATTAGACCGTTTTGTAGAATAAGTTCGTGTTCGTGGAAACCACCAGCTGGTACCAAAGTACAAGAAGCAGCAGCAGACATGTTTGACGCCACATCCGGTTAGAATCTCCACCACGTGATGGGCCACAGATGTAATGGGATCCATCCCGGGGTGCCGTTCCTCAAGTTTCAATCTTATCACGTGATTTCCTCACAGGCCATTCCTCTTTCCTTATATCCCATCAACTTTCAACTTATTATCGTATCGTTGTTGTTTATAATTCCACCTTTTCCTTAGCCATCACTTTCTGAGAACTCTTTTATTATATTTAAAATTCATATATGCACACATAAAAGTATATGACAAATATTATTCTCTCTATTGTGTTAAATATCTCTCCAGATAGGAAAAATTGTGTGGAATGAATATGCAACTTAGCCCTTAATCGGGAAGGTATTTGCATATTTACGGCATTTGAAACTGAACATTATTTTCCAATCAGACGTACTCTCATGTTATTTCAGGTGAATCAGATCTAAGAATGATGTACCTCCTCAATCAGTCTATACCAAGATGATTAATCCATAGTCTGGTGGTGATGGTGTCTTGTCCAACTTTCTCCCTGGAAAGGGAGGTGCCATTGGCCCGTTAGTCAGCCACATTTCAGAGTTACCTGTTCACGGTTACCGTAGCGGCTCACAACACCGTATGACAGGGCAGTCCCTTACTTGTGCTGCTTCTCCCGTCCGCCACATAGAGAAGGACTTCTGGACGGGAAAATCTGATGGTAAAATAATTGGATTGGATGTTTTATTGGTCTGATGACTTCAACGCATCCTTCACTTTTAGGCTATCGTGTCTTAGCGTGGTATGGCTTATTCAACTCAGACATATTTTTATACATTTATCCTCGGCATAGATCTGGAAAGCGTTCAAGTAGATTCCCTCTGTCTGGAGGTGGACTATCTCAGGTGGAGGAGCCTTCCTCGCTGAAAAAAAAATTCATATTATTATTTATGCATATTTTCCCAAACCCTTTTTGTTTAATTTGATTTTTTATTTCTGTAAATATTGATAGAAGTCAAAAAAGTATTTTAAATAGGGGAGATGATGTTGAAATGTATGGGGAACCAGCTAATCTCCACACAAAGTTTCCCCAGTATTTATATTAGTAAATTCGGATGAGTTCGAGGTAATTAGAATATTTCGTGGTAGTTTGGAGAATTTACAGTTTTTCTTACACACAATGCCACAAATATGTTATGTATATATTGGAGGGAGTTGATGGTATATTGGTTTGTTTACACTGTCGATAACCCCAGATAGAATCCGCCGCCACACGGTTTTACCTATTCTGATTTAATAGTATCTTGTTTCTTTTAATTTGCATATGAATTTAATTTGCATATGTGCTGCAACATATGCAATTTTTCAAAGAGAAAATATGATATGCATAACTTAGAAAAGATGAGGTTTCAGTGTTGTACTTTGTAGGGTTAGAAAAGAAGAAAGAGAAGAAAAAAAAAGTAAAATAAAGTTGAAGGTTATACATCTAAAGCGGTATCATAAAATCTCGAACCCAGGCTTGTTAAACACATTTTTCAAGGACGGAGGACAAATTAAAAAGCGAGGGGTCGAGAGTTTATGAGGCGTCGTTTGACAGAAATGTCGGGGTGGAAAACTTTCCAGGGAGTTGTTTCTCCAAGGTCACAACACTCCATGGGACACTTACATTGAACTACTGGTAGTTATTATAATTCATTTCCTAGTGTTTGTGATATATCTATCTCTGGACAACGACAATTTAAACATAATTATTGATTCTTCTAGTCAATTGTTACAAAGGTGGAAATATATATAATAAAATAGTAAATAAAGGGTAGATAAAATGTAGGGGAATATATATAGTTGTGTATGTGTACATATTTCTTCAACAGGGAAGGCTTTCCAACTTGAGAGAGTTCTCCTCCAGACAATGTATTCACTCCTCAGTTACACGCCGTGGAAGTACCTATAGATATATATCTATCTCATGAGAATATATGTATATAAGACCTTTTACATACCTTGGCTCTTGTCGAGTGAATGTTTGACCAGCGAATATTGTTTTCATAAATGAAATCTATGTTCTATTAACGAAACCCGTTGCTCACATTTTTTCCGTTTGGTTTTAATCTATTTTCAGCCATTTTATATTCATTTAAAGTCCTTAACGAAGACTGTGTATGCAATTAAATACATAGTAAGGCGGGTAGTGGATTACACTAGAGTTCAGTCACTGTAGTGAAGGTATACATATTTGCACATTAGCACCATTGTAGGTAGAGGTATTTAGTACTGTAATACATGTCTACACACGTAGTACTTGGTCATGGCGGGCTGTGACAGCTGCAGACTTCTGTCTCTCCTCTAAAACATCTTATTATTTATTATCCCATCTCATATAAAGATGGATCTTGACAAATACCATGGTTGAAAGAAGTAAAAGTTCTCTGCCATAGTCATTAAGACTGGGAGCACTCCTCCATCAGCAGACAACTGACTTAGCTCCTATATAAAATGTCCACCTTTGACATGAGGAACAGACGCCATGTACAACCGCTCCTAACTTGGAGTACAGACACATCCTGTGTCCCTGGATAAGGAGACCTTACAGGGTGCAATCAGCTAAACCAGGTTTTCTAATAAATTTGTTACTGCTCCTCCTTTCTTCATCCGGGTTTGAGATCATCTCAATGACGTACTTAATTTACAGTAACTAAAAAATACACATAGCCCACTCTGTCAGTAGATGATGGAAATATTTAACGCTATTGTTCTTTTTTTAATATATATAATCGACAAATTTCTGAAACTTAAACTAAATATGAAAAAGAATTGGAAAATCTCAGTTCATCAGTGTAGAACCTTCCCAGCGATTTCCCCAATGTAATCCGCCAGATCTAAGCTATAATTATTGTATGTTGATTTTGCTTATATCGTCTGCACTTTTATTCTTGGTGATGTTCAACGAAACTATGGAAATTTACTTCTGTAATTGTATAAATTTTACATATATATTTCAGAGAAAGAGAGAGATAGAGCACAGCTATTACGTTTTAAGAACAAGCCAACAAAAACAAAATCCTGTTAGGGAAATACAACTAAACAATACATATAGCCTACTCTCTGTAGAAGATAGAAACATTTAACGTTATTTTACCTTTTTAAATAATGGACATTTTTCTCTAATTGTTGAACTGAAAATGAAAAAGAATTAGTAAGGCTTGGCTCATCAGTGGTGTCCAGAGATATTCCACCAGATCTAAGTCTACCATGTGTTTACGTGTGTAGCATTCATCTGGTGCTTATTTATTTAAATGAATATTTACGCCAGCACATGAAATTTGCTGCTAGAAGGAATAAACATTTTTGTTATACAGTGGTACCTCGACATACGAGTTTAATTCGTTCCGCAACCTTGCTCGTATCTTGAATTACTCGTATCTCGAAGCAAATTTCCCCATACAAAACAATTGAACTACCATTAATCCGTTCCAACCTCCAAAATGTCACCCCAGTTATTTTTGTTACGTGGTTTTAAATAATAAAAACGTATTTATAAATATCAAATATTTATTGCACAAAAACAAAAAAGAGAATGTAAAGAAATAAATTAGATATCCTCACTGGTCTTTGCCTTTTTCGCTACATTTTTCTCGCTTTCACCTGTAATTCAATACTCATTATCTTTTTCTTAGCACTTAACTTTTTACAAACTTTCTTCCGATCCATGGTTATAAAAATAAATGAACTAAAACTGTAAATGTAAACGCAACACAAAACACAACTTATCACAGCGGAAGCACGCTGCTAACTGATCGTGATGGCGCGACTGCGTGTTACTACCTGTTGTGTTTTAACTTTAAAAGCACACAAAAATATAATAAACTTGAATTTGTTTATTCAAGTCTCAAAAAACAAAGCTTTGCATATAGAACAAATAATAAATGAAGAAGAAGAAAGAAACATTTTAGGAAAAGCAAAAACAAAACAAAAGTACTGGTCAAAAAGAAACATTTTAAATCACAGATTAATATCTTCAACACTACCGAACCGAACTCGTATCTCGAATTTCGCTCGTAACTAAAAGCAAAATATCACTTGCTCGTCGGCTCGTATCTCGAAAAACTCGTATGTTGGGGCGCTCGTATGTCGAGGTACCACTGTACTTTGATTCTATATCTGGATATTTTAGAAATAGTTTTCTACCAGTTTTCTTCAATTGATAAGCTAAAAAAATACTCTTGATTATATTCTCATCAAGTGTATAATCCTGAACTCTTCTTACTTCTTTAAAGGATTTTTTTTTCTATGAAAAAAAGACACTTCGTCTAGTTTTTCTATTTTCTCAACGTTTCGACAAAAATATTTTGTCTTCTTCAGGAGAAATAAATAAAAATAAAGCATTTGGCAAGGTGTTAAAAATAAAAAACTCTAACTTGGTCGAAGTGTCTATTTTTCATAAAAATATGAATGCTGGCCAGGAAGCCTCTATCTTTTCGATTCTTTAAAGGAGATTTTAAATTTCGAATATAGCCTCTCTCTCTTATTTTTATTCATATAATTTCATTTTTTATATATTTTAACCTTATATAACCTTATAGGACGATATAATAAAGGATTTTCAATATATTGTAACAAAGTATTTATTATTTTTATTAGCAAAGTATTATTTTTTATGTTTATATTTTGCTATTCTTTGTATACTTCCTTCTTTTGCTTATATTTTGTTTTTATCCTTCATAGTTTGTTCTTTGCCTACAATAAATTGCTATGTCATCCTGAAGTTTGTCTTCCCTAATTTTCCACGTGGCAATATATCTCTCTGGCTTATGTTTGTATCTCTTCCATCAGTTTAAAAGACACGTTTGTTGTGAAAGTCTGTGAACACCTACGGAGAATAAAAAATGATATTTTAAGAGGGGCTTCCTTCATCAAAAAACATTCCATTTACAATTGAAAAATATGTATTGACATTTTATTAATTACATAGGTGCACAGTATGCACAATTATTAGTACAATGATAGGGTGATTTGTAAATATTAATATATACTAATGTTAAAATTTTACACAAATAAATTTACTGGCAATGCGTTTCTTTTAAATTACTAATATACTAATATACTAATGTGGACAAAACTAATGCATTTTTAAAGGGAGAGGTGCCTCTTTTGGTATACAGACAGTATTCTAAAAGAAATGTAAAGGGGGAGTGACAGTCAAATTCTATATACACTTCAGCAGGATTACGTTTTCTTATTAATTCAATGTACTACATAAAATGTTGTTACAGAAGTAAATGTTATTTTGGTATACATGTACACTCTAGACAAAACTTAATCAAGTGGAAAGTCTTTGGTGTCGTAGGTCGTCTTTTTTTTTTTTTTTTTAAGGAGACAGAGACAATTTTGTTCACACTTGGTTATCTCGTGTGTCTTCAATAAAAGTCAGTGTATTATCTTTCAGTTATTGTCCCGATATACATGCTGAAAGGTTAAAATTTTCCTTAAGTTTTGTCCATGAGTGTATAATGAGATGATGTACAAGTTGCCACCAATTCAGAGTACGACGGAATATTACCAACAGGTCTCCAGCGACACCACGTATTTCTTGGTCGACGAAGTAAACTGAAATCCCAAACTTTACCGCGAGGGGATGGTTTGGTCCTTGAGACCCACCGGGAAGAAATTTCATTGAGCAACGGATAAAGCTCTATTCTTCTATATACATACTTGCTATATTATTACATCAGTTTGTGTATAGGACTTGCGAGACTTAAAATATGATTATCCTTTTTTTAAATCTACTGTTGTAATTCTCAAGTGAAATGGTTCTAAAATTGTTTACGTTAAGCTATTTAGTTTTAAAGCTTCTTCACTGAAAGGTCAAGAGATAAAGTTAAGAAATATTTATTTTTCAGTATAGAATTTCGTTTTACATTTTTTTCATTGAAAGGATCAATAAATTTGTTCGTTATAGAAATATTTTATTATGGAATATTTCGTTTTACACATTTTTCATTGAAAGGTAATCTGTTCGTCGTAGAATGTTTTTGGTTATAAAAAAAAGGTTTTCACTGCCGTTATTTTCCAGGTATTAATAGTATCGAGAGTGAGAGTTGCATATGGAGGAGGGTTGTGCAAATAGGGAGGAGAGCTATGTAAAGGCAGACGTGAAAGGGCGGGGGAGGAGCAGTCCAATAAAGTAGATCTCTGCTGTCAGGACATCGATTTCTTATCTCCTAGCCACCGTCTGTCAGCTTTAACAAGGTGGTGTATCTGCCGGATCTTGTTAGCCATCTCTTTCTCCTTGTATATTACGTTTACTTGTATATATACACTGTACATCTTTTTAGATATGTTCCTTAATGTCTCTATTATCGCCTCTCTCCTTGTATGCTACATCGACTTGTATATATACAGTTTCTAATTCTTGTATACTGGTTTTGTTCGATATCCCTCTTTTTTTGTACGTCTACTTGTTTAGTTGCTATTTCTTGTACATACATATTATTTTTATATACTCCACTGTCTTTGATATCTAACACCATTGGATCTTGTTCCCCATCTCTCTTTCTGTACATCTATCGTATAACGCGTATTTCTTTTGTGCATCAACTTGTATACAGACTCTAGTGCTTGTACAACTTTTATATGGTTCTGTGGATGGTGTATTGCAACCGCCGATATCTCTTTCTCTACATAATACCCTCATGGACAAAACTTGAGGAAGTTGTACCTTTCAGCATGTATATCGGGATTCAGACAATAACTCTGAAAGATACACTCATGGAGAAAACTTAAGGAAGTTGTACCTTTCAGCATGTATATCGGGATTCAGACAATAACTCTGAAAGATACACTCATGGAGAAAACTTAAGGAAGTTGTACCTTTCAGCATGTATATCGGGATTCAGACAATAACTCTGAAAGATATTACAGTGACCTTTATTGAAGACACACGAGATAACCAAGTTTGAACAAAATTTTACACGGTCTCCTTAAAAAAAAAAAAAAAAAAGCAGACGGTAACATCAAAGACTTTCCATTTAAGTTTTGTCCATGAGTGTATTGTATATACTCAGTCTCTAGTTCTTGTACACCTGAATAATTTTCTATATCGGGGATATTTCACCCACTGATTCCAACCGGATCCCTCTATTTGCATATTTCCGTTATCTCTTACATATTTACACATGCATACTTGCTGGAATGTGTGTACATTATTCCAAGCGATGGGTTCTGCCTCTCCGACGATACTATTAATACCTAGAAAATAACAACAATTTTTTAAACGAAACCCTTTATAACGAAAAACCCTCTGCGACGAACAGATTTCTTACCCTTTAATGAAAAATGTGCAAAACGAACTCAATTCGCAAATGTGCAAAACGAACAAATTCCTTTCAATAAAAATATGCAAAACGAAATTGATAGTTTGGAGAAATGCTATTAAATAAATAATCCACCAATCATATCATTTTATTCCAAACTCCCAACTACATTTCTCTCCCCGTTACAGTTTCCAGGCACCTTGCTTTGACAATAAACATTATCAATGATTATTTGGAAACAGATATGGTGGTATACATTAATTAATTGTTTATTTAGTTTCCGAAGTTTCAGTTGAAGGAGACAATTTGACAATTGACATAGTTTTATTGACATCTTGTCTATACATGTCACAGTCCGCTCCACTATTTATGTGATAATGACAAATTTACAATAAGGATGATGGTTAAAACAAAAATGATTAAAAAATACAACTATGTACATGGCGTCACCGCTGCAGAGTTTGATGGAAGATTGCCAATGGGTCTCCAGCGACACCACGTATTTCGCGATCTACGAAGAAAACGTAGATGACATGTTTCGCCGCTGTTGAGGAACAGCGAGTTACTAAAACGTCGTGAAATAATAAAAATAAAAAAATAAAAAAGATGTAGCCATATCATTTTCCAATAATCTTCAAAACTATCAAGGATTAAAAAATAAAAAAAAAGGCATCTCCTTATCGGGTATCTGAAAGTTGCTGAGGAAGATACCTTTTCTCTCTTTTTTTAATTTATGAAATTTATCCCAGTACAATATCACATTTGTAATATTTTTTTCATATCAATAATTAGTTGATATATATTCTGATAGATGGCGTTAGTCATCATCATCATTCGGAAGATGATTTCTCTTAATTTTACCATCAGCATGCTGTCAAGATTCGACAAGAAGAGACCGTCCAAAACACGGAATTCTACTGAATTTTAGATAAGGTTAATTTTGATTTTACAAAGATAGTCAATAATTAGATATTTCCCAGTAAACAAAGTGTATTATACAAATGGGCGTATTATTCTTTAAAACCTATTGGTACATTTTAAAATACTGTCATTTGTTCAGATACCGAAGTTCTGTATAAATATACAGAACAAAACGGATAAACGTTCTTTCTTTTTTTTAATTAATAGTTAGTCCCCCGTTATAGAGTTTAGAGAGAGAGAGAGAAACCGTTAAGTAATGCTAGTTATGGGAGCCAATCATCATCCCATATCATCATCCCCGATCGTTACACTAGGAGAGAGATTTAGGCCTAATTGACTTCGATAGCACATTATCGGTAAGGCCTCATAGCCATCCTTTTTTTATATATTTTATAAAATATCGATGTGTCCTGTCCGGGTCATTCAATGCAGCACACGTTGACTTATTTACATATATCCTATATAATCATTATATAATTTTATTGTTTGAAATATGGTATATAGGATTGAGAGTCTATATATAGCAGGTTCTTTTTATATATTAATTATTTTTGGTGTTTAGGACATCACATTTATCTCCGTAAGTGAGTCTAATATACGCTTCAATGTTTATATATAGGTGTATTTCCCTTTTTTATAATTCGCGCTCTGATTGGTTGTTCGTTGTCATGTGACCTTAGTCAGCCAATCAGTGTTGAATGCATTAAATAATCAAGTGTGTGCACAGTGTTTCTTTAGCCACGTTGTTTTGTCTTTTTACCTATTGGTCATTAAATTCTGGGAATTCTGGGGTCACTGCCCACTCGGGGGAAGAGTATAAAGTCCCCTGGATTCTGGGGGGCAGATCTCTCTGACGCCGTCTCCACGTCAGTCGGACTCTTGGTGGACCTACGACTTTCTCCATTCTGGTCCACTCCTCACAGCTTCTTACTCCTGGATCTTGTCTCCTGTTTTATGTCCTTATCACGTCGACTGCTCGCAACTCGCCACATATGTGTTTTATGAAATAGGCTTTAAAAATAAGCAGTCGTCACTCTATATAGAGTACAGCGGTGAAGTACATAATCTACGTATTCTTCGTAAATCCCGAAATGCGTGGTGTCTCTGGAGACCCACTAGCGATTCTCTACCAAACTCTGCAGCGCTGGCAGAGGCGCCATGTTCTTTGTACATAGTAATATGCATATATATATAATTATCTTTTTTTTTTAATAGTGCAGACTGTGTACTTTGCATGTATTGACAAGATGCCAATAAAAATATTTTAATTGTCTATACAAGGGTAGAAGAGTAGTACAAGAGTAATACATTTACTATCATGAGATTAGTCAAAAGTTGATCCTATAGACTTTCTGAACCTGGGCCATCTACAGACGTAGGTCACGGCCATTAGACCTCACAAGGAGGGAGGGGTGTGTGAGAGATGTTTACCCTCTCTCTCTGTTGCCAGGAAGTTGTTCACCTCCGTCGCCCCAGTATTGTAGCCGCACACCTACCGCTAGTTCTTTCCAAATTAAACCACCCTCCTCCTGAGGTCCGTACTACAATGAGAAAAATAACCTTCCATACAGCAATAACCAGATGTACAAGTTGAATAGTCCAATACAATTGGTAAGGTAGATTAAACTGAAGATAGGGCTGGAGGGTTCACCACTGATGAGTCACAGGCTCTTCTTATTGCAGTGAGAACAATATATAGGCGAAATTGTTTTATTCACAATAAACTATGTTATTTCAGTTATAAGACTCCTCCAAGACGATTTAATTATGACGTTAGTCTGGTGAGAGATGCTACCTTGGTCCACTTGGTTCATTCATTGAGGATTGTCGTGAGAAAAATAATAAGGAGTTTCTTCCCTTGACATCAGAAAATTCATATACTTCGAACCTACAAATAGATCCATCGAGCTTTAGAAACCGTTTCCAGCTACAAGAACAAGAAAGTGTCCTCCTCCATATCAGGATGGAGACTTAGCCTGGTCTCCTGACTTAGCTCTACGACGTTGTCTGCCCTCCCCCATGTGTAGGTGCCAGGTAGGGATTTTAATTTCCTAGGAGACGGGAGCTTAGAGTACGGTATTTCCTACACTCCGTCAGTACTTTGGAGGTAAGAGTGATATAGGTGCTTTATTTATTTTATTCAAAGGCAATTAGAAGATTTAAGGGATTTGTGCTTCACCAAAGTGTGTACTACTCAAATCTCATCTAGATGTATATATATTAATACAATTTAAAGTCAACGTTAACGTTAAGCATAAATAGTAAAAAATGTGTGCTTGTGTGATAAGCATTAATAAGAATCGAAATTATTAAGTACACACGAATTTTTCTTTTACCAATAAAACTTCTTACTGGCCTTACTACAATGAAAATATTGTGAGGGCCTGGCTCATCAGTGTAGAACCCTCCTAGCGGTTCGCCAGTTTCATCTACAACACCGCTTTGTATGTAACTTTACTGGTGTATTGGGTGATTCTACTTCCTCGACACACTGTAGATAGTGGAATCTTGGGTATTCAAGCCAACTACGGACATAGGCGCTGAGGATAGTAGAAATCTATGTAAACATTAATCAGGTAGTCTATGTATTGTGTAGATTTCTAAGGAGTTTCTACGTAGAAGTACCACAGAACGCATAGATACATACACTCACTACGAGATGTCGACGCCCTTGAAAATCTCCCAAGTTGAATGACCGACCCATCTACGCCCAGAGATCAATCAACCAAAGTTCCAAACAGCTTGGAAATCTCCCAAAATCATAAATTGAAATCGATTTGTTGCCTTTCTCTTACCTCTTCTTTTTTTATATCAATGATTTTTTTTTTCATAAAAATACATTTTTATGTAATAAAGATGGAACAATTCCTCGAAATATATTTTTGGAAAAAAAATGTTTTTCTTTTTCAAAAAACCAGGTGCGCTTCTTTAAAAAAAGTACTATAGCAAAGAAAAAATGTTATAACTTTATTTTCTATATATATAAAATTTTAAGTTGGATACTCTCATAGACAACAAAACTTAAGGAAAGTCTTTGATGTCGCTGGTCGTCTTTTTTTTTTTTTTTTAAGGAGACGGAGACAATTTTGTTCACACTTGGTTATCTCGTGTTGTCTTCAATAAAGGTCACTGTAATATCTTTCAGAGTTATTGTCTGAATCCTGATATACAACAACAAAATGCTTTATTATACAGATTCTCCAAGCAGAAATGTAGGATACATGTAGGAAAAATTAATAGTACCTTAATGGTAATATAATATTTATCTGAATCCTGATATACACATGCTAAAAGATTAGAGACGCTGCACATCCTGGATCAGGAACCCTTACAGGCTACAATCAGCCGGGCCATGTGCCTGGGTTTTCTAGCAAGCTTGTTACTGCTCCCTCTCCTACTTTTTCATCCGGGATTAGGACCGGCAAAGGCGGAGTTTCTAAAATACAACTTGAATGTAATTCTACTGTCCTATAAACTTATGTCCATAGTTTTCTTGAAAATCATTTATGAGATTCCATCCTTCAGTGCTGCGTATATAAGCAGAATCTTCCAATACAGTATTAGAGCTCTGAGAAGCGGTCTGATATATTAAATTGGCGAAACCGCTGGGAGGGTTCACTACTGATGAGCCAAGAAGCCCTCCAAATATATTTTTCATCGCAGTAAGGGCAGTAGAAGTTTTTATTATTTATAAAAGAAACATTCGTTCTTTTAAATCCTTTCATTTTATATCTAAATTACAACCGTTTATAAATAGAATAAAATCTTTCCCCGTCTTGTATGATTTCTTATTAAATGAAATGGATGATTATCATTGTCTTCCATTATATCTACACAGCGGTGTGTAGTTTGGAACCCTATAATCTATAAATAACAATTTTTAGTCAAGCGAGGGGGGGGGGGGATCATAATCTTATTAAGTCCTTAATCCCTTTAGTTAATTAGAGTTCTGTTTAAATATTTTATTGAGCAGACAAAATAGAGATTTTTGTAAATGTGTGTATTTTTTAAATAAACCTATTGTATAAAGAGATAGTTATACTTAAATGATATAATATGAATGTAATATATTATAATTCGGGTATATTTTTTAAAATGCTTGTTGAAGAGCTACGGGTCGAAAGTTTGATATCTGCTATATTAAATAAATTTATTGCGAAAGATTTTTATCTTGTTCACATATTTTATTTTTTTTACAAAAAACTGTAAAAATAGATTTACTCAGTGATATCGCTCCTATCAGTCGGGCCACCCTGGGATGTTTACATCTCAAGTTGCTGAGTTATCAGACGATAGCGAAGTGTGAATTCCGACGTTGAACCAAACATACGGTCGCCATCTTTGTTTATTTTATGTTCACCCTGGATTTTGATGGGGTCATTTTACCTAACTTCAGCATTTTAGAGCTAGACTTACTTAACCCAAGTACAGATGGCTATGATAACCATGGGGGGGCTGTGACAGCTTATATTGTAAGTACGCCCCCATATTTACATATGTAGTACCAGGCCATGATAATCATGGTGGGTAGAGGGTTGTGACAGCTTGTACTGTAAGTACACAACATGTCTACACATGTAGTACCAGGCCATGATAATCATGGTGGGTGGAGGGTTTGTGGCTGCTTGTACTGTAAGTACACAACATGTCTACACATGTAGTACCAGGCCATGATAATCATGGTGGGTGGAGGGTTTGTGACAGCTTGTACTGTAAGTACACAACATGTCTACACATGTAGTACCAGGCCATGATAATCATGGTGGGTGGAGGGTTTGTGACAGCTTGTACTGTAAGTACACAACATGTCTACACATGTAGTACCAGGCCATGATAATCATGGTGGGTGGAGGGTTTGTGACAGCTTGTACTGTAAGTACACAACATGTCTACACATGTAGTACCAGGTCATGATAATCATGGTGGGTGGAGGGTTTGTGACAGCTTGTACTGTAAGTACACAACATGTCTACACATGTAGTACCAGGCCATGATAATCATGGTGGGTGGAGGGTTTGTGACAGCTTGTACTGTAAGTACACAACATGTCTACACATGTAGTACCAGGCCATGATAATCATGGTGGGTGGAGGGTTTGTGACAGCTTGTACTGTAAGTACACAACATGTCTACACATGTAGTACCAGGCCATGATAATCATGGTGGGTGGAGGGTTTGTGACAGCTTGTACTGTAAGTACACAACATGTCTACACATGTAGTACCAGGCCATGATAATCATGGTGGGTGGAGGGTTTGTGACAGCTTGTACTGTAAGTACACAACATGTCTACACATGTAGTACCAGGCCATGATAATCATGGTGGGTGGAGGGTTTGTGACAGCTTGTACTGTAAGTACACAACATGTCTACACATGTAGTACCAGGCCATGATAATCATGGTGGGTGGAGGGTTTGTGACAGCTTGTACTGTAAGTACACAACATGTCTACACATGTAGTACCAGGCCATGATAATCATGGTGGGTGGAGGGTTTGTGACAGCTTGTACTGTAAGTACACAACATGTCTACACATGTAGTACCAGGCCATGATAATCATGGTGGGTGGAGGGTTTGTGACAGCTTGTACTGTAAGTACACAACATGTCTACACATGTAGTACCAGGTCATGATAATCATGGTGGGTGGAGGGTTTGTGACAGCTTGTACTGTAAGTACACAACATGTCTACACATGTAGTACCAGGCCATGATAATCATGGTGGGTGGAGGGTTTGTGACAGCTTGTACTGTAAGTACACAACATGTCTACACATGTAGTACCAGGTCATGATAATCATGGTGGGTGGAGGGTTTGTGACAGCTTGTACTGTAAGTACACCACATGTCTACACATGTAGTACCAGGCCATGATAATCATGGTGGGTGGAGGGTTTGTGACAGCTTGTACTGTAAGTACACAACATGTCTACACATGTAGTACCAGGTCATGATAATCATGGTGGGTGGAGGGTTTGTGACAGCTTGTACTGTAAGTACACAACATGTCTACACATGTAGTACCAGGTCATGATAATCATGGTGGGTGGAGGGTTTGTGACAGCTTGTACTGTAAGTACACCACACGTCTACATATGTAGAACCAGGCCATGATAATCATGGTAGGTAGAGGGTTGTGACAGCCTGTACTCTAAGTACATATCTACACATATAAAAATAGCTCTACCATTACACTCTATAGATGCCAGAGCCTCGTTTGGTTACAAACACTAACTAGTGGGTTGTTGGACTTATGCAAAACGAAATAAAAGAGGTTTATCGAAGTTTTTTAACGATTTAAAAAAAAATAACAGTGGGTGAGGTTTTCTCTAGGTTTTCTCCCTAATCAATAGCGGGATTCATCAAATATCAAATAACTACCTAAATGGTCTCTCAATTAGTCCCTAATTATATATTTAATCAATCATTCAGCTTTATATTAACAACATTTTAATAACGAGTTCAGCCGACCGAAATATTGGTAAATTACAATTATTTCATTTCCAAAGCGCTATATCCCGCAAGGGATACTTGCGCCAAACAAGGAGAAAAGTTTCTTTACATAAGTTATTTACATTATTCAACGCATGGAAACATTAGAAATCCAGATTTTGTAGAAAGTTTAGAATGTATTTACAAAATGTGAATTGAACTTTAAATATGATTTTTTTTTCGGAAATCAAATCGTTAAGTTCACAAACAACTAGTTCATTCTTCATTCTATAATCTTGAAATGCTGGGCATTCGATCAGTAGGTGTCTTGAGGTTTGTTCCTCAATACCACAAAAGCAACTTGAATCCTCCACTGCCTTTATTCTATTAAAAAAACTTTTGAAATTTCCGTGGTTTGTAACAAATTGAGTATTATAAAAATTTAGACGAAAGTATTTAGGGATTTCTTGGGGAAAAAAAGCTTAAGAAAGTGTAAATAAATATTTTATTCAATCCAATATATGTATTTTTATTATCTAATGATTTTAATAACTGTGTGTATGTAACCCGGAGCGTACAGAAATTGCCACGTATCCCCCGCCAACATTCTACAAAGCTGTGTGAAACATTAACTTGTTTAAAAGACCATTGACCTCACCATAATAAGATCCATAACTATCATTTATTTATTTATTTATTTAACAGTTGGCAGAGACACGCCATATCCACAATTAGGATAATTGCGTGTATATTTTAAATTATTACAAAACAATAACGCGCCATCTATACATATAAAATAAAATGATTTAAAGCGCGAATGTTTCTTTTATACATAATACGAACTTCTACTGTCCTTACTGCGATGAAAAAATATATTGGGAGGGCTTGGCTCATCAGTGGTGTATGTAATTCTACTGTTCTAAAAGCTTATGTCCATAGTTTACTTGAAAACCATTTCTAAGATTCCATCCTTCAGTGTAGCATATAAAAGTAGAATGATCCAATACAGTATTAGAGCTCTGAGAAGCGGTCTGGTGGATTAAATTGGCGAAACCGCTGGGAGGGTTCACCACTGATGAGCCAAGCCCTCCCAATATATTTTTTCATCTTAGTAAGGACAGTAGAAGTTCGTATTATGTATAAAAGAAACATTCGCGCTTTAAATCATTTTATTTTATATTTTAAATTATATATACAAATCAAATCATTGTGAAATTAACTTAATTGAACATTGGGAAGCATGAAAATTACACATTCGATGTCAAATTTTGCATATAGTAATTAGAAATAGTAGCTTGAAATATGTACAGTCAACACTTTCGCCTTAAAATATACAGCCTGTAGAATCTATTAAAACTTGATGTATTGGTCTTTATTGTGTAAACAACTTGTTTTGCATTTGTCAGGTAAAGTTGGTTTTATTCCCTTAGATCAGAAGTTAATGGACAGTTTATCAGACGGTGTTCAGGGGTTTGTTTTAATAATTATCATTATGTAATTGTATCATTTGTTCACTAATCTTCAAAATGTTGGTTCCAGTTTCCGTGTTCTTCCACGCAGTACTCTAGCCGCTCTCCAAGAAACAAAAAGTAAGTTCTTCAAATTATCTTTAACCCATAGTTCCCTTAATACTCCGTAGTCCTTAATAAATACAGCAGACTCTATAAGGAAATCAACCTATTATATACGATACACTCACAGACAAAACTTATGGAACTGGAAAGTCTTTGATATCACCGATCGTTTTTTTTTTTTTTTTTAAGGAGACAGAGGCTATTTTGTTCACACTCGGTTATGTCATGTGTCTTCAATAAAGATCATTGTAATAACTTTCAGAGTTATTGTTCCGATATACATGGTAAAAGGTAAAACTTCATTAAGTTTTAAAAATAAAAATGGCATCAGGAGCACATGTGCTTTACAGAAGGCAGAGCGCCATCTGGAGGAACAGAAATCAACTAAACATTGATTTAGCCTGTTTCCTGATATTTGGCCAACCCAATTTCTTGATAAATTGGTTTTGTCCAAGAGTATAGTAGAGCGGTCTGGAGATGGTAAAACCACTGGGAATATCAATCACCGACAAGCCATGACTTCTTCCATTATATTTTCTTCGCTGGTAAGGTCTATATATTAATTGTTTTTAAATTACAAAAAAAAGTAAGTAAGACCGCCTCCTGCTTATATAATTGAATGTTGTTGATGGCCCTCTGCCATCTATCGGAAAAAATATTAACTCTTGTGTTTGTGTTATGTTTGACTTTATTGTGTTTTTATTATTTAAATTATTATAAATAAAATACAATTTTCGCTTAGGAAAGAGTTTCTATTACACCACGAAAGCTTTTGGGTGTTAGCGTTCGGGAGTATCGTAATTGTAACTGTTGAAAAAGAGGTGTTACGCCCGAAAGCTTTCGTGGTGTAAAAGAAGCTCTTCCTTCAACAAATTGTCTTCAATTTATAATTTTACTGAAAGGATTCTAATATTAACAAGTTCTCGCATTATTATTATGATTATTTTCCAGGGAATTAAGTATGCGTTTCAGGTTGTTGGCCCTCATCAGTGTAGTGTTGACTGTACGTATTCGACCCACACTAAGTGGGGATCTTCACAGTTTCTTAGTAATTCAAGAAAAGGGAATTCACTCGAATGTTTTATATCATCCTGACATATTTTAAAATCTACCTTTTAAGAGCAAAAAATATATATATATATATGTTATAGATTAGAAATTTTTTGTGTGTTTGATTGTTGAAAAGAGGTGCAGTCGTGGAAAAGTGAAGATAATTATTTACCTTTCAAGCAGATTTTTATTTTGAATCTCTTGAAGTAAAAATATACATAAAATTATTTATATCACAGGAATATAGAATTTATATAAAATGAATTCTATAATCGTGAATAAAAGATAGGTAGGGTTAAATATACATATTTACAACAACAATAATTAAAAGTGATATTTTTTTGAATATATGGTCAAAAATGCAGAACAGTCAATGAATGAAAAAATAAAATATATGTTTTTAAAAAAAATAAAATATTTGTATTTTAGATTATATAATATATATATATAAAACGGTTGAAGATATTTATCAATAAAGATACCATAGAATATATATTTTAAAAGCCATTACATATTCAAGCCTATGTAAACGCTTATACACACATTTATGAGTAATTTCTTAGTTTTCAGTAGACATTCTCAACAACGGTGCTTATCTATTTCTCAAATCGAGATAAGAATCAGAGAGAGTCTATATAGATTGTTCCCCTTTTCAAATAAGACGACTAAAGTAAACATGCCCATATATGGAGGTCACTCCAATACGGATCAAATAAGGTCAAAGTCCAAAAACGCCGCACCCTATTTCCCAACACCTCTACCTACAAAATAATATAGAATCGTTTTTATTGATTTTTTTTTTTCAATTTTTGACCCTTCACAGTGACTTCATCATTTCGGGAAAGAGATGCTCATGAATACCGTCCTGCAAAATTATATAAATACAAACTTGTAGAATGACCATAGTTCTATCCTAGTGAATCTTTTTGATGTTTGCCTAGTAAATATTATTTTTTAAAATGTGAATATTATACAGTAGAACTTGGATAATTCGAACTTCTTTAATTCGAAAACCTCTTTAATTCGAATATTTATCTTGGTCCCTAGAATTTCCTATAAATAGAATTTACGTTTTTAATTCGAATTTTTGGATAATTCGAATTTTTTTATGGTCCCTTGGGGTTCGAATTATCCAAGTTCGACTGTATAAGGAAAAAATAAAACACATAATGAAACTGAAACTAAAAGATTAACTAAAAATCGTTGATTTTAAATTTTATTTTCAAGAATATTGGCCAAATACCCTTTTTAATTAATGAAGAAAATCCAACACATTGGGATTTTGACCATGTCGGGATATTGGTTTGTTCGTTACTCTCGCGTCTTTCACAAACTACAAGTAGACAATTGACAATTAAAATAAATTTATTGACATCTTGTCAATACATGCAAAGTGCACAGTCTGTACTATTAAAAAAAAAGATAATATGCATTATATACACTATATACAATGAATATGTCGCCTCTGCCAGCGCTGCAGAGTTTGTTCTATAAGTAGATATGTAGATACTAGACGAATGGCCCGGGCAACGCCCGGGTTTTACCCGAGTGCGAATATATTTTAAAAACGTTGTCTTGGGTGGTCGCTATAGACTGGGTGGTCTGTATAGACAGGTGTATGTATCACACAGCCGATAACAGGGTTGTCTAGGGTGGCCGCTATAGACAGGGTGGTCTGTATAGACAGGTGTATGTATCACACTGCTGATAACAGGGTTGCCTAAGGTGACCGCTATAGACAGGTATCACACAGCTGATAACAGGGTTGTCTAGAGGGGGGCAGGGAGGTCACGTGTTCGCCGGCGGCAGCCAATGGGCGCGCATTCTATACGTGAACGGTGACGGTGAGCTTCAGAATAAGGCAATTATATAAGTAGATAAGTGAAATATGCAACTATGTACAAATTAACTCAAAACTATTAGAGTCAAAAATTTTCAACACCTTTAAAAACATACACTTTTCATACCACATACAGAATATTAATCTTAAAAAAAAATATATATATCTCAAAGACGTAAATAAATGTAATATAATCCAAAGTTATTACACTGCAATATTTGATGTATTACACTGTTGTAGAATCCTGTCGACTTAACCGTTCTGTGGCAATATCGTTGCGGAATTTCTTGTTGTTGGATGCGAATGGTGAGATTTGGTTGAAGCGCAGTCGTTTGAGTGGAAGTTTAAGCATACAGTTAGGAATAATCAGGACACGTGATTGGGTTTGAAACTAAAAGGCAACTGGGTTGGAGGGAAGAAAGCTTGAGAAGAGCTGAGCGATTTGACTTATTAATTGGTTGATCACATGGCGATGATTGGATTTAGATGAAATGAGCGGAGAGAGAGGTCTCTAGTGAGCAGACATTACCTTGGTGGGGTCGAGTCGATGACTGGGTCTGAACTCGGCGAGAGCAAGCGAACCACTCTAGGTGTTGTTCCTATGAGAGCGAAAACGTTACTGACCATTCTTGCTTTTCGATTTAACACCAAGCCTCAGTTTCTCTCTGATTGGTTGAGAGATGATCACATGATCTTTTCCTATTGGTTGACCTACTTAAGGTGTTGTCTTCTGATTGGCCCGCGGCTCTCTTTGGTGAAAGATATGGCCTGCCTGATATATCCGATTTCGTCAGGAAGTGTTGGGTAGCTTGACGCTTATAACTTCGACGGATATTAGATACGTCCTGTTTTGTCAGGAAGTATTGAGTGCTTCTTGACTAATATAACTTCTGCGGTCACTAGAGACGTCCGGTCTCTGCCAGGAAGTGTTGGTTTAAACTTAGCTCGCAGGGACCCGGGGTCAGAAGGTTAACTGCGACGTTATTAATAAATATGTTCTCCTCTAGATCTACTTCCTATGTCTTTTGTTACTTTCTTTCCTCCAGTTACCTTATTCTTTTATTAAATCTTTGAAAATCATACATGGTACATACATAGTGGGTCGGGGTTGCATTTAATTATATACAAATTATGACATAAACATAGTATAATGTTGTCAATCCTTTTCTAATGTTTGTTTCTCAAATTTTGCTAGTCCTTTCGTTCATAGATAATTTACATATCTCACTCGCAACAATCCTAAAAAAGGTTTTTAACTACATAAAAGAAAATTAAAATAATTGGGAGCACCACATATACATATAGCTATTATTTACATATATTAACACAAAGCAATAACGCGCCATCTATACATATAAAATGAAAGGATTTAAAAGCACGAATGTTTCTTTTATACACAATACAAACTTCTACTGTCCTTACTGCGATGAAAAAATATATTGGAAGGGCTTGGCTCATCAGTGGTGAACCCTCCCAGCGGTTTCGCCAATTTAATCCACCAGACCGCTTCTCAGAGCTCTAATACTGTATTGGACGATTTTTTCTTATATACGCAGCACTGAAGGATGGAATCTCAGAAATGGTTTTCAAGAAAACTATGGACATAAGCTTATAGGACAGTAGAATTACATTCAAATATACCTACATACATATATACCTACATTATGTAGATGACGAGTATCTCAAATCCTGTGTAATATTTAGAACGTCATATTTATATAAAGGACTGAGTGATGATGATTAAAATGTTGCCGGATTCTTTTTTTTCTAGCGGACTTAATCGTTGTGTATTTTGAGCATACTTAATGCGCGAATGAAAAATATCTTTCCCTATATATTCAGCCACTCCGTCTGTCTGTCTGTCTGGTGACAAATTCTCTTTCTTTCCTTCCTTTTTTTAGATTTCTTTGTTTGAATTGTAGCGATTCGCTGTGTAGTGGTGTGTGGATTTATTGTTAACACAGAAAAAAAAGTAAAGATCAACTTTCTCTTATATAAAAATAAAGAAATGTTAATTATACTGACAATTATGTACCGAAAGGGGCACATCTCACTTTAAAAATGAATTAAAACAGTACATTTTTGTTTTATCAACTCCGTACAAAACTTTACAGTGATTAAGAATGTATGTTAACACCAGTTTTGACAAATTCAGACAAAGTAACAACCTGCATACTTTGGTTCCGATCTATCCCCTTCATCAGTACAGGGACGGCTTCCATTTTAATGCATTTTTATAGGAAGAGGTGCTCCTTTCGGTACATGAATACCATCCTCCTGCAACCTTGTGAAGATAATTATATATATTTAACTTTCAAATTTCATAATAAAAAATTAAATGTGTTTTTTAAAAAAACCTCTGTGTGTACATAAATATAGAGATTATTGTTGATTCCAATCTACAATCCCCATGATAAAAGGTGAGATGAAGTCGCCCAAACGTCACGTCAACAATAAAAGACTTAATTGTTTTAACACAGAAAAAAAAAAAAAGATCAACTCTCTCTTATATAAAAATAAAGAAATGTTAATTATACTGACAATTATGTACCGAAAGGGGCACCTCTCCCTTTAAAAATGAATTGAAACAGTGCATTTTTGTTTTATCAACTCCATACAAAACTTTATGGTGATTATGTACCGATTATTTCAAACAGAAATAATGTAATATATTTTTTTCTCTCAATATATAATAAGTATTTAAATTATGTATATAATAATGTGTATTTATTATTAAGTTTTAATGTGATAATCCTGTTGAAGGACTGACAAGTCCGAAAGCTTGAAAATAAAAAAAGTTGCATAAGAACCTTAACACTGAAAGCTTCATTTATTTTATAATAAAAGACTTAGTTTTGATACTTAGAAACAGGATCATTTATATTTTATTCTCACCCAAGTTCTCCATAAACTACAACGATCAAACAGTAACTCACAAGAACCAGGATTTAGACCATTTACTCTGACTGTGATTGACAGGAAATATTTATTTTTATGAAAAATAGACACTTCGGCCAGTTAAGAGTTTTTTATTTTTATCATTTGAGAGAGAAAAAACTCTAACTTAGCTGAAGTGTCTATTTTTCATAGATGAATGCCGGCCAGGCAACCAATCTCTATCTTCAGGATAAGAAATATTTAATTCAAACAGAACTCAATACAACAAAGAGAGCACAACAATGGTAGAATCTATTCACCGACAAAACAAATTGAACATTGAGTTTTAAAAGCGAAAACCAAAAAAGACAAACAAAGAAGATAGAAAATTTCCATTTTCAGTAGGTATTCCTTTTCTACCCAAGTGAAGCATACAGTTCTCGTTGTCTCTTAGCGCGAACGTTTCGATTCCTAGTTAGGAAATTTAACAAAAACATTGTTTAAAAACACGTGAGACCACAATCAGCTAAGTTATCTTTTTCTAGCACATATAGCTAGCCATCGTAAACTTTCGTGCTACCTGCCTCGCTCATTTTCAGACATCATAGCTATCATTGCGTTGTTTATATTCGCAATATCAGAAAATACTCTCCCCTTCCTCCTTTTACATATCAAATTAAAATCGATAAAAACATCACAAAATGTATAGAAACAGCAATTTCTACCTTTCCACCTCTTTATAGCTATATAAAAAAGATCGCTCCTTTCCCTTAAAAATAGACGCTAGAACTAAGTGTATTCTATTGACCATCAACGCAAACAAACGGAGTCGGGTCGGTGACAAACCCACAACACCAATTCTGGTAAATTCAGAAAGCCAACCATAGATGACACATAGTTTTTTTTTTGCGTCTATTTTGATGGGAGAGGTGATCTTTCATTTTATAGATCAATTTATCTTCCCGACAACTATCCATTTATATAAATGGGCGTTAGTTTCAATAACGAATTACTTATATCCTCGTTATATGCAAATACGTATTTTGAAATGTATACATACATACAACAACAACAACAACAACAGCTTTATTAGGACATTTCCGTCCTGTAAGGACTCGCCATACATCATTTTCATGGGGAAAAGGAAACAAAAAAAAAAAAACATAAACAAAAGAGAGAAGGGGAAAATGAAAAGGAAATCAAAGTATGCAACATAACTATACAAATTAAATATGGAAGGAAATTGTTCTGTAATTTTAGTTCTTAGAGATTACCTTGTTCTCTAACGCTTTATGAAAATTTTATAACATACATATATTTAAACTAATATTATAATAAACATTATACCTATGCTAATGAATTTAAATTAGAAAAAAAAACTTGTGGAGAATTACTTTTTTTTTTTTTCTAAAATTAAATATCTAATTTTCTACAGTTAAATTTTTGGGTTTTAAAATCGACAGTTCGGTTTAAAAAAAAATTTTTTTTTTTCATATCAGAGAAAATTTTTTTTCATTTTTAAATGTGATAGAGAAGCGTAACTAATGTGTTCTAAAAGTTGGACAAACATTTCTTGGATCGATTTTCTCATTAAAGTTCATATTCTCTCTTTTTTAAAAAAGAAAATGATTTAATTGACAAAAAAAAAAAAAGAAGAATCTAATGTGATTGATTGAGCACCCTGTGTCAACAGAATTCTCCTTTCTTTAAAGAACTCTGTCTTCTCTCAACCGCGGCGGCAGATCTCACCCAACTCTGGCACCAAGTTCCATACTTTTAAGGAAGAATGAATAATGAGAGGACACAATGGAAAGTTGAACAAAGATGATTGATAACATTACTATAACACCTCTCTCGTGTGGATAATCTTTTCTGCTTAACAAACAACTTTATTAAAATTCGAAACTACAAGGTGCGTTCATTAATTTCCAGGACTGCTCTGTATCTTGGAAAAAATAAAACAAATAAAAAAAAAACTAATTTAATATTTTTTCAAAATATGCCCCTCCTGCCTCAATACACCCATTCCATCTTTTTTTCCAATTGTCGAAGCAGGAGATAAAATCACTTTTTGAGAGGTTCCTCAAGGTTGCCTTCGATTCAGCTTGTATCATATCAACGTTGTCAAATTTCCTTCCTTTCAAGTTCATTTTCAATTTAGGATAGAGGAAAAAGTCACTGGGGGCTACGTCGGGGGAATAGGGTGGATGAGGGATCTGTATGGTTGAATGCTTGGCCAAGAACTGCAAGACAACATGGGCTGTGTGCGGCCGCGCATTATCGACGTGAAGTATCCAGTCATTGTTTTGCCATCTTTCAGGTCTTTTAAGGCGCACTGCCTCCCTTAAGCACATCATTATCCCCAAATAAACAGATAGTCCAGTCTCTGAAGATAAGTCTTTAATAGAAATTCTTCTGTTAGATTTAATTAACTCCTTTATTTTGAGCTTGTTTTCCTCGCAACGAAATGATCTTGGACGCCCAGTATGCTGATCATCGTTTACCTTTTCCCGAACTTTTTGGAAGCGTGAAAACCATTCAAAAGTTCTTGAACGGGATAAAGCTGCATCGCCAAAAGCTTCTTTAATCAATTCATACGTCTCAGTAGCACTTTTTTCAATTTAAAACAAAATTTAATGCAGATTCTCTGCTCTTCGAAAAATGGACTTTAAAATTAGAAATGCGAACCTTACAAGGAATTTGTTTTGTTCTATTTTTAGATCGGCGCGTGCGACACGAGACTCGTGCTTTCAGTCAGGTGTGGTCGAATGTCCAATATTCAACTCTGTAAAAAAATATTTTATCTAGCTTTTTTATTTATTTTATTTTTTAACCAGTCCTGGAAATTAATGAACGCACCTTGTATTTTAGACGCGTAAGATTCTTTTTGAAATTAAACAATTTCTACTGCCCTTACTGCAATGGAAAAATTAATGGGAGGGCCTGGTTCATCAGTGGTGATCCTTTTAAAAGGAAGATCGAAAAAAATGCAATATAACAGCGGTATGGTAGATTAAACTGGCGAAACCGCTGGGAGGGTTCACCACTGATGAACCAGGCCCTCCCATTAATTTTTCCATTGCAGTAAGGGCAGTAGAAATTGTTTAATTTCAAAAATAATCTTACGCGTCTAAAATAGTTTCGAATTTTCATAAAGATGGCGCGCTAGTGCATCATAATATAAACAACTTTAATTAATTAAAAATCAACGAGAATAGTTGATATTTATTCCGATAGATGGCGCAAGCCATCAGCAACGTTGCACGATAAGGAGATGTCTTTTTTTAATTTATGCACCTTATCCCAGTACAATATCACATTTGTACTATTTTTTCATAAAAAAACTTTATATAGCTTTTTTATTATCTTAAATTCACATAATCTAAACTTTCAACAGTAGAGAACTTGTGTTATCTATGTTGTTTAGGCAGGTTTAATCTTTATTTAACAAAGCAATTTATCTAGTGATTCAAGATGAAATTATAATCGATTTAATACCTTTTAAAATAATAAATTTATTTATTGGATTATGTTTTTGGCTAGCTTTCAGGATGTATAATAACGGGGACGATTTTATCATAGAATTATCCTGAATTCTAAAAACAAGCATAATTCAATAAAGTGTATGGTTATAAAAGGTATTGAATTGTTGATATTTTGTTCGCCTATAATTGTGACTGATTCTGATAACAATGCATGAAATGATAAGGTACAAATTTGGATTATAGAATCAAAAGGTAACGACCAAATTATAATACGCTAATGGACAAAACTTGAGAAAGTTTTATATTTTGGTATCGCTGATCGTCTTTTTTTTTTTTTTTTTTAAGGAGACAGAAGCCATTTTGTTCACACTTGGTATTTCGTGTGTCTTCACTAAAGATCATTGTAATATCTTCCAGAGTTATTGTCCCGATATACATGCTAAAAGGTACAACTTCCTTAAGTTTTGTCTCCATGAGTATAGATGATAATCAAAAGGTAACAGGACCAAGTTATAATACTTTGTCTGATGATGGTAACAATGTTGTTACCGAAAAACGTTAATACATTTTAGTAATTTAGATTTGGTCTTGATATATACCTTTTGATGATATCAATGTAATTTATATTCCCCATATCTAATATTCTGTTAATAAGATTTCTCAAATTCAAATAGATGGGGTAAAAAAAGGGATACAGGATGAGCAGCGTTTGTACTCCATGTTAGGAGCAACTGCACATGACGTCTGTTCCTCATGTCAGAGGCGCCCATTTATTTTTGAGCTAAGTCGGCCTGCCACTGAGTAGTGCTCCCAGTCTTAATGACAAAGGCAGACGCATTCTACTTCACCCAGTGTGGAGATAAGAAAGAAGAAGAAGAGGGTAACAAAAAGTCTGTAGAAGATTTAATATAAAAGTAATAGCTGCTGCCTTCTAACTAAATTAATCAAAAGGAAATGGGGAATCTGTTGATCATCAGTAGATCATCTATCAACCATACTGAAGGATACATCTTGTAGAATTAAGGTAAATCAAGGATTAGAACCAAGACAACCATATCTTAACACCAGACTATGGATCGATTATCTTGTTGAAGTCTGATTGAGGAGGTACATCAGTCTTAGAACTGTGTGATTGACCTGAAATGAAAGAAATAAAGTTTCTTAGAGCGAGAGGGGGGAAGTAGGTTCAACTAAGCCAGCCGTCAACCATCCTAACTAGGCCCACCTTCTCTAAACCCACAAGGAAGAAGTTAAGTACCCCCTGACTCACCAATCTTCCCCCCAGGAATCCTTTGAACGTCCGCCGGATCAAACAATCACCACACAAAGCTCCTCCCATTACTGCTCAAGTTTCCTAACGTTAAATCACGTTGGAGCAACGTTCGACATCAGCCACTTGGAGGTGGGTTGATAAGGTTTCCCACATACATTGCGCTCCTTTTTTTCCTTCTTCTTCTTTTTATCGACGGATGGATTTATAGCGTAGACCCCTTCAAAGGGTACTGTATACATAAATAGGTTTATTGTCCTGGGGCATCTTCTCTTTGAAAACCTCTCTGAACCTAGAGTGCCAGTTGTGTATATCATAATGGCATTTCTAGAGGTTTGTATAATGCTATTAAAAATGATCTTTTTCGTCAAAGGTTTGCCCATGAGAAGATTACGAATAGACTCTGTAAACATCGTGTTTGAAGATGTCCCTCCGTGTTAGGTACACGTCTCGGTTACAAAGCCCCATGTGTGATGTAACGACCTAAGACACGATATAAATACACGGTGAAGCGACGTTTGATTAGCGAGGATTCCTGTGGCAGAAGACGGCGTTCAATTTGCCCGAGCATTCCTTTCTATTTGGAGAGCTCGGTCGTCGTCGAGTTGAATAAACTGCTCTCCTTTGATCACTACACTCAATATTCTATGATAATATTTTATTTTACTTGACTCGTTGACCAAGTTTTTTTTTTTTTTAAGTGTATGAATGTAATGTTTTGTTTGTTTGTTTGTGAGTTTTCGGTATTATTATATTATTGGAATGTATGAAAAACAATCAGATGTTCACATTTCACTTTTATCTCAAAATTTATCTCAAAAATAGTACTTATCTCAAATATTATTTTTCTTGATATTGTCGCGGAGATAAATAAAGCAAGGGCAAGTTTGGGGATAATTAATTTATTATAAGGGGATATTTATAGGGAGATGGATAAAGTACACTTACCCCAAGTTAAAGTTAATCCTAATGAGGGACGTCAGCTCCCCCCGCCGGCCAGATTCCCCAGAACCCCTCACACCCGGTGTCCAGCGATGATTGACAGACGTCCCATGGGGCCTCTCGTGATTGGAGCCGCTGGGCTTCTTGACATTATGATGGTCGTATCACACCTACAAATGAAATCGCCAAGGAGTCTTCAACATAGAAGGAAAATAATCTTTCAACTGAAACAGAGTTTTGATAGGAGACCTCTTCCAAGATAGGTTTTGCCTTATTATTATTATTAGTTTTTTAGCCTTTGGTCTCTCACGAGAGACTTGTTTTGGACTCTGTTTGACTTTTATTATTAATTAACATTATTTTATCGACTTATTTCGCAAGGGAAATAGCTTACATTTTTCCATTTCATTAATCCTAGTACACATGGTATAGGCCATGATAATCATGGTGGGTAGAAGCTGGCAATTTCTTTTATTCTAAATGTACCACATGTCTACACATAAGGAAAATTGTTTGACATTTGCACTTACAAATGTATTAGAGCTACGTTTGTTTATTTCCATCATCGATGGGATTTGACATTTTTTAAAGGTATCAGGAGCCATTAGAGCATTTTTTTTTAATCAGAAAAAAGTGCCCATTACGGGATTCGATCCTGGGTCGTGGCAATCTAAAACCAACTGTTTATATCACTCGTTCAACGACCCCGCGTTCCAAAGTGCTCAGCACCAGAATCTGGACAGAGCCCGGGTGTTCTTCTCTCCTACGTTACCTGTGAGGGAGGACACGTGGTACTGAGGATGGTTCAATTACGTGGGGAACAATATGTTTTAATTATGTTAATTAATGAGCGGCCCCTCCTTGAAATACCTTTTCACAGTGAAATATATATAAAAAAGAATATAATCATGATCTGATCCAGTGATTCTCAACCAATGTGCCGCGGTAATTTTGTGTGCCGCGAAATTCTAAAAATGTGCCGCCGAATTTTAGTCATATGATTATGTTCACGTTTGTATTGGTTTTTCTTTTTTTCTTTTTCATTTTTTTACTTTTTAAAATAACGAAATTAGCACAAATTGAATGTTAGAGATGTATATTACTTATATTTTGCATAGAAATATTGATACATAATTTGAATTTTCTTGCATTCAAGTTAGCAAAAGTGTGCCGCGAAATTCTAAAATTGTGCCGCCAAATTTTCAAATCTTTAAAATAATGCCGCAACAAAAAAAAGGTTGAGAATCACTGATCTGATCCAACCTCTGATGAGCGCACCCCCCTCCTTGAGCGACCTCTTGAATCAAATATTAAAAAAAAATCTTCCTGATCTCATCCAACCTCCGATGAGCGGCTTCCTCCTTGAGCGACCTCTTCAGTGAAATAATCAAAAAATGAATGATCAAAATCTGATCCAACCTCCAATGAGCAGCCCCTTTCTTTAACGAACTCTTCAGTGAAATAAAATAAATCATCATGACCTGATCCAACCTCCAATAAAAAACCACCCCTAAGATCAAAAATGTTTTTGCCGGTCTCTTATGAGAGGTTTGGCTGGAATCTAAACCACCAAATAAAAGCGAGGTTAATGAACATATGACACTGTGACATTTTCCAACTTGGACGACAACAACGACAAAAAGTTTTTTTTGTTGTTGTCGACGCCAACGTAATGAAGGACTAAAAATACCTGAGTGTTGAATCACATCTGTTAGGTCGATAGCTGAATTTATTCTTCACTCGCTACTTCAACTGGCTGCTCTCCACGCTGCCCGGGTGTAGATATATTATATAATCAACAAAACTCAAATATTTCTATATTTAAAAAATATATATTTTATTTATTGATAATTCTATTTTCGTTATCATCGTTTTTAGAATGACTTTCAGTTTTGTTGTAAATATGCGTATTTAACATATCTATCTTTTTAAATCACTAATATAGGATTAACTTTTATAAATTCTATATAATGTGAAAATAACTAATGTGTAATATTTCCCTCAAGTAATTGAAAATAAAAGCTACTTGATGGTAAATAATTATCTTTTTTTTTTATCACGACTGCACCTTCAACCCTTTATCTTATCGATCCTTTGTCTTATCAACCCTTTCTCTAACAACAAACAAATTATTCATAACATATATATATTGGCTCACACACTATCTATCTTCGTTATTTGCTGATTGTTTGCGCCATCACTCGGAATAATAATTGTCATGTTGAAATTTAGGAAAGACAGACTTCAGGATGACACAGAAAATGATCACACAAAAAATTCTAAAATACAAGAGAACCAATGTGGAATGTTTACAGAATAGCTGAATATATTAGTATCAAAATTAAAATTATGTTATGATGCACTAGCGCGCCATCTGTTATCAAAATTCAAAACTATTTTAAAGGCGTAAGATTCTTTTTGATATTAAACAATTTCTACTGCCCTTACTGCAATGGAAAAATTAATGAGAGGGCCTGGCTCATCAGTGGTGAACCCTCTCAGCGGTTTCGCCAGTTTAATCTACCATACCGCTGTTATATTGCATTTTTGGAAATATAACAGCGGTATGGTAGATTAAACTGGCGAAATTATGTTAATAAAAACTTTGCTACAATATAAAATAATCGTTGATTAAAAAAAAATAATTTTAGAATATTGGCCAAATACTTTTCTTGTTAAATCAAGAAAAAACCAACCGCATACGTGTTTCAGGCTGTTGGCCCTCGTCAGCGTGGTGCAGGCTGTACTTCAACGACCAAAAAGGATGGTCCTAGAGGTTTCCTGAAAAATCAAGGAATGGTTATTTAAGGCCAATTTAATTAATTGTTAGTGGGTTTATAATGAAGTATTAAACGTAAATAGATTTGTGTGTTTGTATTATAATAGCTTTAAAAACCGAAAAAAATGGTTGTTTTTCTCCACTCAATCTTATAAAGGTGTCTGTGGATCTTGAGCTTTATGATGGTGGAACGCTTCACGATTTTGCGTGTCATCCTTGCGCAGGGGCCATGCTAATCTTCTCTGTATCGTTCCTATTTTAGTATATGTACCGCCGAACAAGTTATGATGGTCTCTGTGCTGGGGATGGGTAGAGTTCACCAATGGATGAGCCGATATAGTCAATGATGTGGTTTGGGGTTGGTAGTTAGTGGGAAAACCTTGCAACCACTCTGGAAGGCATTGTATGTAGATGACCTAAGTCTGGAAATCAAAAACGGCTCTTCTCTTGGGAGAATAGACTTGATGCTTGTTTCTTCTGCTCTGTACCAGTCGTAGGTTGTCGCCTATGTTGTTTTCCTTCAATCTCTATGCCAATATTACTTATAATGAAGAAATTTCTGATTCCTGAATTATGTTTCATAAAGAGTTTTCATGATTAGCTTATGTATAGTTTTATGTAAAATGTTCACAAGTGTAGCCCCACATACCCCTATATGAAAATTAGAAACTATTTTAGACGCGTAAGATTCTTTTTGAAATTAAATAATTTCTACTGCCCTTACTGCAATGGAAAATTAAAGGGAGGGCCTGGCTCATCAGTGGTGAACCCTCCCAGCGGTTTCGCCAGGGATGGTTCACCACTGATGAGCCAGGCCATCCCATTATTTTTTCCATTGCAGTAAGGGACAGTAGAAATTGTTTAATTTCAAAAAGAATCTTACGCGTCTAAAATAGTTTCTAATTTTCATAACAGATGGCGCGCCAGTGCATCGTAATATAAATCCCTATATACTCCTCACACAGAACTTGCAACTAAGAAGCTATAGACTTCAGCTAACACACAACCGCTTTAAGAAAAGTTCTTGGCTATACTTGTCATGATCATCTAACAAGTCAAACCCTCCTAGTCAAACACAATACTCATATTCTAATAAACGACGTCTACAAACTGGAGTGACAGCTCCTGAAACATCTTCTTGTACCTTAACTGGCTTGTCTACCCTACTGTCCTACCAACGGTGTAAAGGAAGACCAACAGTCTTCCAATACTGACACAGCACCTCAACCACATCTTACATACAGTTTATCATCCACAGTTATTTACGGGATTTCGGAGTACAAGCAAAGTTAGAGAAGCATTATTCATGTTAACCAGATCTATAGATTTGTATAAATATAGACAGTTTCCATGTAAACGGCAAGAGTAAACCATCGTGTTATTTTTTCCCACGAAAATCCTCAATGAATGGAACAATTCGACTAAAACAACGCCATATATCATATTGGAGGAGTCAGTTTGAGGAGGCTGTATACTATGTCTAGTTCCCCTATTTACATATAGTTCTGTCACTTTTATGATTATGATATAAAAGAGCCGTCTATTCCAACACGGAGTAAAAAAAAAAAACCTCAGTCTCTGCAATATAATTCGAAAGCAATTTAACGCATCCTTAGCCACATGAACTTGGAGGAGAAAAAAATCGGAAATCCTCATTTCTCATTCTTCCGTCTTTTTTTCCCAGTAATTTCTTAATTGTAATTGCGTTCATGATCACCACGCCCACTTTTAATTATGTTTTTTTTTTCTCTCTCTCTCTTGAAGCAAGATTTAATTATAGCGCGCGGCAATCAAGGACTGTGGTTGTGAGGACGCTTGCCTCGCTTTCGTTTTTTCCTTCCTTCCTTAATAAGTCACTAAATAATAGGCTCGTACTACGTACTTTGTACCGTTTAATTTAGCTAACTCTATTAATAGGTTGTCTACTTAAACGATTAACAATATCTTTTATTTTTTTACAAATGAACAATCACCTGTAAATAATTAACTCGATCTTTTTTAAGCAATTATACACCTGGACGAAACTTGTGTTGGATCCCCAATAAAAAGCTTGTTGTTGTTATAATCGTCAAAGAGAGCCGTATGTAAATTGTTATGCAAATGAACGATGTATGTAAATAACTCATCATTTCTAAGCAATTAAGTACCTGGACGAATCCTGTGTAGGATCCCCAATAAAAGGCTTGTTGTTGTTATAATCGTCAAAGAGAGCCGTATGTAAATGGTTATGCAAATGAACGATGTATGTAAATAACTCATCGTTTCTAAGCAATTAAGTACCTGGACGAATCCTGTGTAGGATCCCCAATAAAAGGTTTGTTGTTGTTATAATCGTCAAACATAAAGATAGCCGTATGTAAATGGATATGCAAATAGACGATCATATGTAAATAACTCATCTTTTCTAAACAATTATGTACCTGGACGAATCCTGTGTAGGATCCCCAATAAAAGGTTTGTTGTTGTTATAATCGTCAAACATAAAGATAGCCGTATGTAAATGGATATGCAAATAGACGATCATATGTAAATAACTCATCGTTTCTAAGCAATTAAGTACCTGGACGAATCCTGTGTAGGACATAGGTCCCCAATAAAAGGTTTGTTGTTATTTTTCGCACCACAAGAGAACAAACAAAATTTTACAGATTTCCAAAGGAACAATAAAATGATATAATTAAATTTAGCAATTATTATTATTATTTTATTTTGGTTATTTCTGCAGACCTTACTTCAATGATTAAGTTGGAAGGGTTTAGCTCATCTAATAATTTCTATAATTGCATAGTTCTGCATAGATAATTTTGATTAATATATAAGAAAGAATGAGCTACAACACCAGTTTTGTCAAATTCAGACAAAAGGCCAACAACCAGTATACCATGGTGTCGGGCTTTGTCCCTAATCAGTACAGGGACGGCTTCGATAACAGGTTGACTTTTTGTCTGAATTTAACTAAACTGGTGTTTTGGGTGGATGTATAGTTTTACAGCATTTTTAAAGGAAGAGATGACATTTTTGGTACATGTTTATATATATTAATTTATAGACTTGTATTTCTCTCTCTCTCTCTCTCAAATCTTTTATACATTATGTAATAATATTTTGTTTTCCTTGTTCTACTCGCCTTAAGCCAGGCATTACTTTTACCAAATTATGTTTTTATATATATATTCCTTAGCTCAATTAAAGCAACCTCTGATCAAAAACTATTTTTATTATTATACTTTCAAGATTTTAACCACGACTGCATTATCATACCATAATTCTCAAGTAGATCAAAAATCAACAGAAATCTCATTCATCTTTATATTATATAATACTAGCCCGGGTTTTTCCCGAGTAAAGGTTTGTCTAACGAATCAAACGATAAAGTGAACATTTTTTCCCGGTCCCTTTAAAAATACTTGATAAGTTGAATAAAATCAATATTAATTGGTTCCCTCGGTAATTGGAAGTTAAAGGAATAGTATCTTGACTTGGAATTGTATCATTATTCTTGTCTCTCTCTCTCTCTCTCTCTTTACTTATCCCCTAGTACACGTGGTACAGGCCATGATAATCATGGTGGGTAGTTAGCGACTGCTTTTACTGTAAGTGCACCACATGTCTACACATGTGAAAAGCAGTTTGACTTTGCACATACAAATGTGCCAGAGCCCCGAATTTCTCTCCTAATACAGTATATTATTTATACAGCTGTATACTTAAAACCTATAAAATTTTGTTTTTCTCTATTAGAACGGAATATCTACATATCATTTTATTGCAAGGATCCTTACCAATGTATAGATGTTTAGCTATGTGTGTTGTATTTTCTAATCGTTTTTTACACCAATCTAAAATGAAAGAGAGTTTAAAATAAAACATATAACACACTTTCAGCATAGCATTAAAACATCGAAAAATCAGGTATGCGAGTGTTAATTTTTAATAGGAAGAAATGTTTCAATAAAAAAAGTTTATTTTATTTAATTTGAAAACCCGTTTCATTTTTATGTGTTATTGAATAATTATAAGCGAAAGAGGGAGAAAAAAAACAATGGATTAGAAATTGTTGTTTTAATTTGAAGAAAAATTATAGGAAAAGGATAACTGTCAATTATATATTTTTTAAACTAATATATAATTACGTTATTCATATCACCACCAAACAAAAAATCCATTGTTAAAATGGAGAAATTTGAAAGTCGTTTAAGTCAGCTTTATGGACCAAAATCAGCTCGACGGTGGCGCTCAAGTGGCGGAAATGGGAACTAAAATGAGTTTAATATTTTTTACTTCTCGTTTAAAGTAAGGTCACGTGTGTGGTGTTGGTATAATTATAACTAAACAATTATAAAGAGACCAACAAACAAGTTTCTTTTTAAACAACGTAAATAATATTAAGCCAATTTTAGTTCCAATTTCTGCCACTCGAGCGCCACCGTCGAGCTGCTAGTGTGTCCATAAAGTTGACTTCAAAGAATTGTCTTTTGATTTCAGTTTTAACTTCAATAAAACTACGGTGGGACCTCTGTATAGCGGAGATATATTTTTATATACAAGTTTTATTGAATTCCAACATCATTTTTATATCGAACTCGTATTTTGTAACAGAGAATTTGTTCTAATAAGGTCACCTCTCCCATCAAAATGACGCAAAAAAAAAGATGGATTTCTAGGTGGAAGTTTGTAATTTCACCGAAGCTGGTGTTGTTGCTTGTCACCGACCCGAGTCCGCTAGTTTGCAGAGACTGTCAATAGATGGGACATGGTTTTTGCGTCTATTTTGACGGGAGAGATGAATTTTATTTTTATAGAAAAAATATTCAGTAATAAGAATTTTATTCAATATATTAAAATATGATGGAATTTTCTGTAGTGTTTTATTGAAGTACAAAAACAAAAATCAAAATACAATTCTTTGAAGTCAACTTATGGACACACTAGCAGTTCGACGGTGGCGCTCGAGTGGCAGAAGTTGGAACTAAAATATGCTCTGTATTATTTACGCCCTGTTGAAGGGGAAATTGAGTGTTGTATAAATTTTATAATTATTTATTTATCATTATTAATATCATATTTACACATATGATCTCAATTTAAAATGGGAACGTTAAAAATATCAGAATAATTTTAGTTCCAACTTCCGCCACTCGAGCGCCACCGTCGAGCTGCTAGTGTGTCCATAAAGTTGATTTAAATGTACCGTCTTTTGAATTCCGTTTTTGTACTTGTAAAATGAATTGATTTCTTCTTAATTGTTCTACAAGTGATAGTTTGAATTTGAATGTGCAGCCGTTAAAAGGTTCAAACTTATTCTATTAAAAAGACATTGTATATTTTATACCGTCTGTAAAGTTAAAATTATATTATCAAACCAATCTTTCCTTGTGGTCTCCTTTAATTCTTCAAGGTGTGGTATCTCTCTAGAATTCCATTCGATATATTAAAATATGATGGAATTTACTGTAGTGTTTTGTTGAAGTACAAAAACAGAAATCAGAAGATGATACATTGAAGTCAACTTTATGGACACATTAGCAGCTCGACGGTGGCGCTCGAGTGGCAAAAGTTGGAACTAAATTTTGCCTAATATTATTTAAGTCCGGTTTAAAGTGGTGTCACGTGTGTTATATATATTCATTGATATATTTATAGATAAAAAAATTACGTGAGTGACCAACATTTAAATTTCCTTTTAAACGGGGTGTAAATAATATAAAGCCAATTTTAGTTCCAATTTCCGCCACTCGAGCGCCACCGTCGAGCTACTAGTGTGTCCATAAAGTTGACTTTAAAGAATTGTCTTTTGATTTCAATTTTGACTTCAATAAAACTACGGTTGGACCTCTGTATAGTGGAGATATTTTTTTATATCAAAATTTTATTGAATTCTCTCCCACTTAATTTTATTTAAACATTTTTCTACATAGCAAAAAAAGCCTATATATAATTTTTTCGCTGAAAGTAATTCTTTTTACAGGTGATAGAATGTTGAGATGTCTCATTAAAACAATAAATTTAATATTATAGAACGTGTAATAATACATTGTATTTATTAAAAAGTTACCAGACATTGAGAAATGGGTATCAATGGTGTGTCAACAGACATTTGTAGAACTGTACTCCTACAGGTACTGTATGTAGTCTGTGTTGTTGTATGTGACATCTCTTAATACAATGCGTTTTTAACCTGTATATATATATAAAAAATATAGTTTTATATTTTTTTCCTTCTGAACATCGACTTTGTTATATATGACTGTAGGGTCAAACTATATTCATTTGGGGGAAAAAATTTGCCATGATCTATTTTAAATATTCCTTTAAACATAGCTTAAACGCTTAGAGGGGGTCCCCACTGATGAGCCATGAAGCCCTCTCATTGCATTATGTTCTGTAGAAGTACTTTTTGAATAGAGAGAGATTTATATATGTAATGATTCCATATGCAAATTTTATTCTTAAAGAAAAAATGCAGCATATATGTAGATATGTATTAATTTTCTGATAGAAGGTAAAATATGTAAAAATGATTGGATGTATATAGAGTGTAAGAGGAGAGTGAAAGTATCTTATTTATAGAAATAAATGGCTTATACCTTATAGTGTTCGTCAAGTACTATTTTTGTTAGGTAGAGAACACAACAATATATATAATAAATGGGTGTGTAAGAAGTATAAATATTATTTCTATTGTGTAAATGGTAAATCCAATCTTCCAATAGCCTGTAATTTCAGTAAGAAAGGTAATAACAGTTTGCTAGCATAATATTCTTTAGTGTTATCAAAGACAACAAAATCAAACATAAAGCCTTTATTAAGACATACATGGGTTTACCTCGAAGTTTAGGAAGAAAATAAAAAGAGAGAAATAAAAATATACTTACCTATATTACCTCATAATTTTGCGGGAGAAAGTATTCATATGCGAAAAGTGCCTCTATCTCCTTTCAAAACGCATTTTTTTAGTACGTTTTAAAGGGAGAGGTACACTTATGTTAAATAATTATAGAACCTTTTTTTTTTTCGAATAATATATTTCAAGCGTGATATTGTCTCCCTCAATTTCTCTCTTCTTCATCTCCAAAACTTAATTTTGAAATGTGCTGAACATTAAGATTGGGAGCCACTGTTGTGGTGTAGTTGCTATCTCTGTGTATCCATTCAATATGTCTTGTATTAACTTTTTTTGCTATGTCCACCCAAAATCTTGCTGATAGTTTTGTTTGGTTTGTCTAGATGGAGCGTGCCTTGTGCTTATTGTTACTGGCGGTGGTCTGTTCCACAGCGCTGGTTAGTGACTTCAGCCGATGCCCGCGGTACTGTACGTGCCTGCGCCAACGTGCACGTAAGGTGGTGACGTGCGACCACGGTGACCTGCCCACCATCCCCGCGTCGGAGATCGACAAGGACACCAACGTCCTCCGCATCTCTGCACCCTCCTCGCGTCCCAACTACCTCGTGCTTGGGCGGCTCTTCCTGGACCTCAAGGATATGGAGGAGATCACCATCACCCACAGCAACATCCCGTTCATCGGGGACGGCTCCTTCCTACCCGGTACTTCGCTGCGTAAGCTCGACCTCAGCAGCAACAACATCTCGGTCATCTTGGACTCCAACTTCCAGGGACTCAGCAACCTACAGACTCTTGTCCTGGACGACAACAAGATCAACAACATCGTGTCGGCCGTCTTCAGACATCTCTCCAACCTCACGACCCTCTCGCTCGCCCGGAACAACCTGCAGAGCTTCTCACCCAGGATTTTCTTCCGTCTTCCCAAGCTCCAGACCTTGAACCTCAGGGGAAATCCTCTCAAAGATATCGATCCAGAACATCTGAAAGATCTAACGCCCCTCAAGACGTTGATTCTCTCTGACTGCCAGCTCACTCGCCTGCATTCGCTCTTCTACCAAACCCTGGCAAATCTCGAGGAACTCGATCTCTCCGACAACCGCTTCAAAGTCTTCCAACCGGATGAATTCCGGCATGTCAAGAAACTGAGGGTACTCCGACTGGACGGCAACATGCTCAACGTGGTGGTGGACAAGACCTTTGACGGCCATAACTTGACCTACCTTGGGCTTTCTAGGAATGAGATCCTCAGCATCTATTCATGCGCCTTCTGCAATTCCTCCATCAAGGAGCTAGATCTTTCAAACAACCACATGGAAGGGTTTAACACGGATGCCTTGAAGCCGATATCATTTTCTCTGCAATCCTTGAACATTGGAAGTAATAGCTTCTCGACCTCGCTGATAGCCGCCATCTTGAAACCCCTGCGACGTCTGACGACGTTGAATCTGTCCAACATGAAGATCGATGCCATTCCGGACGAACTTCTTTACTATAACCCGGACATCAAAAACCTTTCCTTCGCCGAGAACAGGCTGGAATCGATCTCCTATAAGGTAATCTCTCCTTTGAAGGATCTCGAGGTTCTGGACCTCTCCAAGAACAAATTCAAGACGTTAAACGACGAGTTCCTGACGTATCTGCAAGGACTCGAGTATTTCTACAGGATCGAACTGTACGCCAATCCCTGGTCGTGCTCCAAGTGTTCCATGGACCATATGATCAGGTGGATGAACGCCACCAAGTTCCACAAATGCAGCGAGGACGCGGCCGACTTGAGCGTTAAGTGTGCGAGATGCTCCAATCCTCTGGCCCTCTCCGGAAGATATCTTCAAACTCTTCGTAGCGAAGATCTTGAAGATTGCGCTCTTCCCTTGACCCAACCACGATCTTCGGGAGCCCTCTTCTCAGAAATTCCGATCCTTATCAGCGTCGTACTGGTGATCCTGATTGTAGTGGTCCTGGTGTGCATCCTGTACGCCCACTGCGTCAAAGGGGCCGTGTACTATACGCATGAGGACGAGAAACGACACGTGACGCTCTGCGAAAACGGAGAGGTCAGCGACAAAACCGCCATGTACGTACAAGCCGTCGACATCTACAACGACTATCCCAAAAAGAAACACGCAGTCAAAAATGGCATATCTTAAAAAACTTTACACTCAGTCGGATAGAACCCAAGAGAATCAAAAGAGGACTAGCTAAAAAAAAAAGCTAGAATATATATATGTGATATACAAAAAAAGATCTTCCTTTTAAGAAATATACCACAATAGACATAATTATTATCTTCATTGTTTTGTCTCTAGTAGATATATATATATATGTAGTAATGTTGTGTTTATTATTTATTTTTCTTTATATCTGTTTTTTTTTTGTTTCTTAGATTTTTTTAGACTTTTTTTATTCAATACCAAAGACTAATACCAACTGTATTAGCTAAGGTTTACACTTCACTTTTTTTTATATACAAAAAAAATATTTTTTTAGTATGGTACAAACACTATTATACCTTTTTTTAAATAAAAAAAAATACAAATTTATTTTTGTTTTAATCTTTTTGTTAACTTTTTATTATTATAGAGTTCAACATTATATATTTTTTATTTTATAATATTTTTTCCTCTCTTATACTTTTCTTTTTTTTTTTGGCAACTATATTACAAGTACTATTACATATATATGTATATAAGGTATAATTTGAATATAAAAATATATATATGTAATGTGAAAGAATTCGTTGCTTCTTTATCACTTGAGTATATAAAAACAAAACTGTATTATAAATTCATTCAGTGATAATATTGTGTTACTTGAGAAAAAATAATGTAAAAAAAAGTAATCAACAAAGATATATAAAAACATTATGTAAATATAATATAAAATATATATTTTGATAGAATCTCTATGTATTTTTTTGTCAAAATTGTTGATTTCTAAAATATATATCGGGAAAAAAAAAGTAAAAAAAGGAACATTTATATATATGATGCCAAATTACCACATACATTGCCAAAAATTAGAATATATATATATTTAGATTATATGTAAAAATGACTTATTATATATATATATATATCTTGTTCATTTTTGTAAACAAATATCGACAACTATTCCAAACTGTGCCTATAAAAAGAACGTATTAATAATAATATGATCAATATATAATTATCTCTTTTAAAAAATAAATTACATAATAAAACACTGTTTTTCAAAGCTAACCACATTTTGAAAAATATTTGCATAAGACATCTAACAAGGAAGAACAAATATATATAACACAAAGGTCACATTGTTTAAATATATTTGATTATAGTCATTAAATTATTATTTTTTGTTCACATATATATATTTTTCGAAGATAAGAAAAACTATATTTATTTTTTTGTGGAAGGTTAATATATTGGAGAATTCTGAAACCTACAGATTCTATCATCAAAATACGTTTATTTTTTTTCTTTCGTCTGCATAATATTATGTGTATTGCCCTATATATATATTTTTTTTTTCGTTTGGAGTTTATTCATAGACAAGAATAATAATAATTAAAAAAAAAAAACATTGTTCAAAATTTCAACTAAAAAAAAAAACAGTATGTCTTCTTTTAAAAATATAAATAATTTCACACAAAAAAAAATAATATGCAATAACTTGAAGAAATTTTAAAGAAAAAAATTCATATATTAAAAATAAAAAATTGGAACAAATAAAAAAAAAGGTAAAGCTGACTTACAAAAAAGCATTGAATATGTTGAAAGCTTTGTGGCTTCACTAGAATATGCATACTTAGTTCTATGCAAATATATTACCATCATTATGTAAATACATTGCCTGTAAATAAAGGTGTACGCCAAGTAAGTGTCTGTCCTAATTTATTATATTTACATATATACTCTGTCATTTCTCTACGTTTATAAATAAACACAATTGGGGTAAGAAGGAAACACTTTGACAGTGAGAAACATTTATAAAACCCTGTTCTTAGAGTAGTTTCATTTGGAACACACACTGTAGTCAAAAACACAAACTTACAAACAAAAGTTAAGAGAAAAAAAAAAATCTGATCGTGCAACTAAAAGTTGATGATTGCTTGAGCCATCTATCGGAATAAATATCAACTAATCTTATTATTTTTTATTAATCCAGAATATTTGTCAAAAACATTTATTGCTAAAACAAGAAAATAAACCACGTACGCAAGGTTTCAGGCTGTTGGTCTTCGTCAGCGTGGTACACAAGCTGTACCTCAACAACCAAACAAGATGGCCACTTCTAGAGGACTCCTAATAAATAAAAGAAAGGCTATTTGAGGTCAAAAGTACGTTGGAACGCTAAATGATAGGAAAAATAGAACAAAAAGGAAAATCATCTACGGAGATCATATATGGTAACATTAAGAAAAAAAAAAAATCTAGAAAATTATTCCTAATTTTTTGGCTACCTAATTCTGTACTTTTTCCCCCTTTTTATTTCATAAACCTATTATTGTAAACACAGTACAAAGAAGTAAAACAAACCAATGCATGTTGCGGTTTGGTAATTAAAAAAAAAATCTAATTGAAAGAACAAACGTTTAAAACGTTTTTTAAAAAACTGATATACGTTATCGGGAAAGAGATTGAGATTAAAACTACTTTTTTTTCAATGTTCATATAAGATACAGATAAATATGAATAAATAAGGATAATAATAAATATGAATAAATCGGGAAAGAGAAATTCTCTCTCTTAATCTTAAAACTGAAAGTTACTGATGGTTTGAGTCTCTATAGGGATAAAGACAGAACCAATCATTGAGATTATTCCACTGTAGTGGCCTTATCAATCTGACGTTTGCCTCTCTAATTTTTCTACGTATGACAATATCACCCACTTGGCGGCCCTTCACTCTTTTCTCTCTCAAAAGTATGTCATCCAGTAAAGAAGGGAACCCAGAAATTGAGCGAAGATAGCAATGAGAATTATCCGTGGAAACGAGAAAGATAAAGCAAAAAAATAAATTAAAAAGAGACAAGAATAAACTAACTCCAGAGAGAAAGAATCCAGAGTGAAAGATAAGGTGATCAAAGACACAGAGCAAGGAAAGTGATTAAAGAGAAAATATAACAAAAATATAGATCGAAGAACATAATCAAAGAAGGAAACCAAATAAAAATAAGATCATAATCAAAATAAGAATTCAATAAAGCTCGAAGAACCTATTAAACAATCAAAAAAATTAGAAAGGGAAATGAAAATAATCAAAAGAATCCCATAAAGACTAAGGAAAGTAAGAAAGAATTATAAACTAGAAACTTTTTAAAGTATATAAAGTGTCACAATATGAGTTTTTATTAGGACAAAGTTCTAATCAAAGCTCTAAAGTAAAGTTAGACCCATATAAAATGCTCAGAATATATGTCGTTCAAGGGTTGCTTGAACAAGCTCTACCACAAGGACTGACTCCAGGGTAGGGGAGGTCCTGTGTAGAGAAGAGCTGGGCAACATCAACAGTACATGGTTAGAACAGTACTTTAGAATTATAACAATATTTAATAAATAATACTATATTAAGCATACCTTTTTTTCAAATAAAACACAAATGTTTACTGCGGTGAAAAAATATTGGCAGGGCTTGACTCATCATTGATGAACTCATTCAGCAGTTTCGCCAATTTAATCCACCAAACCGCGCTTTTTAGAGATCTAATACTGTTTTGGAAACGATTCCGTTTATATATGCTGACACTGTAGGGTAAAATCTAGGTCGTGGTATTTAAGCAAATTATATCGACACAAGCTTCTAGAAAAATTTAATTGAATACATATTTGTATCGAGCCACGCTCTTCTGCAAACAATTTAGTAAGGTATACATTAAACATATGAGGGGAAAGAAATAACATAGGGAAGTATGGAAGAGAGGTTGCGGCCGGTAAAATTGAACGGCTTTATTTCAAGATAGAACGTGAGCGTAATGAGGTTATGTTGATCGCGTGAGTGCAAACATTCCACAAAAGTGAGTTTATTGCTAGTTTCAAAACTAAGGGTGAAAAACATTATTTTTCGGAATGCTTCCTCTATAGACTAGTCGAAGCTAACTATAGCTCTATTCTGATAATTATTAATTCAAAACTAAAAAATGAAATCATTCACTATATTTTTGATTGCTCTGCTCTGAAAGAAGAAAGAAGAACCCTTATGCTCAAAACTGGGCAACTCTGTGTTTCACTTCCTTCAATAATTGACAATATGACCCAGAATAAGTATATTGCTACGGCGTTTTATGGTTTCCACAAGTCCATATCTCAGAAGAAGGCCAAGTGATACTCACTCCTCACTTTCTTACTGCTACTCTTTTTGTGTTGATTTCTTGCTTCCCTCTTTCTTCTTATTATTATTTTTCCCTTTTCTTGTTTTTTTTTCTTTCTCTTTTTACTCTGTATATATCGTTATTTCCTTTGTCTCACTGCTTTGTGCTTATGCATACCTCTGGTGAATCCTGTATAGGGTCAGTGACCCTAAATAAAGGCTTTTTTGTTGTTGTTGTTGTTGATAATTATTAATGAAAAGGTTTTCAAAGACAATTATACATTTTTAGAAGCGCTCTTAGGTAACATATTTAGGAGATCAAATAACTACCTGGCTCAAAAAATGAATGCACCCTGATGAACAAAACATAAGAAAGTTGTACCTTCCAGCATGTATATCGGGATTCATACAATAACTCTTAAATATATTACAGTGACCTTTATTGAAGACACACGAGATAACCAAGTGGGAACAGTCTCTGTCTCCTTCTTCTTAAAAATAAAAAATAAATCCGAAGACAGGACGGCATTAAAGACTTTCCACTTTCTTAAATTTTGTCCATGAGTTTACCTTAAAATCGACAATGGAAAAATAATATATCTTCAATAGAATTAAGAGGAAACAGCCGTTTTTTCTCGCCAGCCTATGTCAAAGCCATTTTCCTCCTTTCGAAAGCTTATGTTTTTTTTTTTTTTTTAATAATCTAAAATACAAACAAACAACAACAAAAAAATCCATCGTTATTTATGAGCTAATTTTTCTCTAATCGTTTAAAACAATTCTAAATCAATTCAAGAGGGAAGTCGGCCATATACACACACACACAAAAGCCTTTATTAAGACACACAGGTCTTACAGAGGATTCTCCTTGGGGTTACAAAACGGAGAAACCTATGAAAGTGGGAAATAAAAAATGGAGAAAGATTATATACATTTGGTAAATATATACAGATTATAAGAAAGAATAAAAAAATAAAAAGAATAAAAAAAATCAAAAAAAAGAAAAAAATAAATTTTTTGGAAATATGGATGGGAGAAGTGGAGAGCGAAAAGAGGAAAGAAAACAGGTATTTACATATGGAACAAGACAATTTAAGCTCTCACACAGCACAGGTGGGCCATGTATTTTTAAGAAATCTTTAAGAGATTTCCCAGGAAAATCCGCGTGTTCAGGGTTGTAAGGTAAACACCGTTTTATCAGTGTGGGGGTTGACTTATCGTATCTGCCTAAACAAATAATTGGATGTTGGTTCTGTCTTTCTCATCAAACAGAAATTTTTGGTATGTTTGAATGTTCGGTTAAGTCTTTCTTTTTTACAGCATTTTTATGGAAGTTATATAGATTTAGAGCTACTGAACTATTGTCTATAAAGTTGGATAATAAAGAATATAATGTGAAGTGTGTATGGCCTATCTTAGAGAAGAGTATTTTTCTTTCCGTGTCAAGAGGCATGCATTCAAATATATAATGTTCTAATTCATTTTCGGTTCTATTTTTGCATAGTTGGCAATACAAGTCTTCTGTCCTTAGATATTTTATATGGTCTTCTCGATATAAAACAAATAGAATTCTCAATTGCGCAATGAGGCGTTTAGCCGGCAGTGGGAGTTCACTTAGTAGATAGTTCTCTGCTGCGAATGTTTTATGTAAATATTTGTAGTGTGTGTGTAGCTTCGAATTGGTTATTCTTGATTGATCGGTTTGGATAGACTGTTCTATAGTGATTCTGATAATTTGAGGTATTGCTTTCTGTAGAATATTGGGGTCTGAACAATTCTTTAACCACATGAATCCAGTTGAGTTTAGGATATTCATTAAATTTTCTGTAAAACCTATAAAGGCATTCGTCAGAGTGGACGTTTCCCATAATTGGGCTAGACAGATTGCGGGCAATCTGGATTTTTCCATTTTTAATATTCTTAACCAGAACTTTAGAATTAGTTTGGTTGCTGTGACTCCTAGTGAGAAGCGTCCGGTTTCCATGCGTAGTATGTAGCCTGGTGTGTTACTCGGCAAGTTCAATAGTCGTCGGAGATAGTTATTCTGAATTTGGTCCAAGATTTTGTACTTTTCGTTTGCCCAAATTGGAGCAGAATACAGCAGAGTTGACAGGATAATCGAGTCTAATAGTTTCATTGATGAACCAAATGAATTCAACCTGGATTTCTCCATAATTTTCCATACTTCGCCGGTAGCTGCAAGCGCTTTGCCTTTAAAGTATGAAGCCACTTGACTAAACGAGATTGTTGTTGTGAGGGGATAGCCAAGATAGAGATATTTCGATGTCACTGTCAACAGTTGGTCTCCCCAGAACCATTTGTCCGATTTTGCAGGGCGGCCACCATTTCGGAAAACCATTATCTTGGATTTTGATTCGTTCAGGGTTAGATGATTTGTTTCGAAGTATTTTTTCAACATGTTGATTTTTATTTGTAGATTGATTTTTGATTCTCCTATGAGAATTATGTCGTCGGCATACATCAAAAGGTGGACCGTTCCAAAATTAGGGAGGTATATGCCTGGTAGAGTAGAGTCATTAAAAATGTTGATTAAATCAGTTACAAAGAGTATAAATAGATAGGGTGATAAGGGTTCTCCTTGTAACACTCCCGATCGGATTTTGATGGGTTCAGTAAATAGTCCATTCCATCTCACCGTCGTTGTCATTTGTTCGAAGTAGTTCCTGATAAGGTTAACAAAGCGGAAATCCAGACCTAATTCACCCAATTTTGACCACAGAAGTGAGTGGGGAACAGTGTCAAAAGCCTTTTTTAGGTCCACAAAAAAAGCATAGAGTTTTCTTCTTTTACGTCTGAGAGTCAGCTGTATCAAGGACAACAGTGTGAATATGTGATCTTGACAGGAGTAGCCTTTTCTGAATCCGGCCTGGTTTTCTGGAATAATTGATCTACCTTCAATCCAGTTGCGTAATCGCGATTTTAGTATTGATGTGAAAAGTTTTGACAGATTACTAATAAGGGCAATTCCGCGGTAGTTTGATGGATTATCCCGGTCACCGCTTTTAAAAATAGGATGGATGATAGATTTAGACCATATTAAGGGATATGAACCAGAATTAATGATTCTGTTGAATATATTTTTTAGAGTAACAAGGTGTTCGAAAGGTAGGGTCTTTAATGCTTCATTCGGAATTTCGTCAGCGCCACAAGCTTTTTCATTTGCCAGACTGGAGATTTCTCTAGTTATTTCTGTTATGGAGATTTCACAGTCGTTTCAGCAGAGAGCAGTTTGTTGTAAAAGCATTGCCACTCTAAAATTGTTATATTTCCTTGTATATAGCTTTTGTCTTTCAAGGTAGCTATAGTTTTCCAAAAGTTTGCGGAGTCACGGGCATTTTTAAGAAGTTCTTGTTTTTCCTGAAGATATTTTTTCTTGTTGAAGTTTATTAAGGTCGTGTACCTTTTCCTATTTGAGACATAAATATTGCGGTCTACGTCAGTGTTCGTTTCCTTAAAGGTTGTGAGGCTTGCCTTAGCAGATTTTTTGGCTAAATAGCATTCCCCGCTATACCAGGGTTTCGATTTTGGGCGGCCAGGTCTGACCTTAATGCGCATATCTGCAGCAAGCATTGCGTTTAGTATTTGTTTAGAAAATGTATTAACTAGGCTGTCAAGATTCTGGTCTGTAGAGACTTGATTGTTGTCAAGATTCTGCGAAAAGAGGGATGTGTTATCAGGTGCCCATCTGTATCTTTCAAAGCAGGGATAGACGGTTTCTTTCGTTCGTTTGAGATTAGATAAGTTAGACATGTTTATTGTTAGTGGAAGGTGGTCCGAGTATGGGTTATTATCTGCTTTGAGGTCAACAACGTGCTCCAGCAGGGAATATGAGACAATAAAATAATCGACAACAGATGAGCCACGACTTGAGATAAATGTGCAGTTTCCAGTTTTGTCACTTATAGTTCTGCCATTAATTATTGTCAGTAGATTATTATCTAGGAAGTTTATGAGTTGTTCCCAATGTTTGGAAAGCACTGGGTCTCTAGATTTGCGTTCAGGTGAAAGAAGTAAGGGACGTTCTAGTGGGTTGTGTAGGTATCCATAGGTGCCGGTACGGATGTTTATGTCACCCGCTAGAACTATTTCATAGCCGTTAGCCAACCTATCTTCGACATGTTTGGATAAAGTAATGAAGTTTGACAGTTGAGATTCGTTTGGAGAAATATATGTAAATATATAACAAATTTGTATGTTGAAACAACGCTTGAAAGGTATAGATATCCAATTATGCTCTACAACGGCTTTCTCCAACATAGTTTTTAGTTTATTTTTAATTCCTACTATTATTCCACCCGAGCATCTTCCCAGTTTGGAGCTTCTAGTTGCCAGTGATTCGAATAAGTGGAATCCTCTGGGGCCGTTTTTTAAGTGATGGTCACACCAGGTTTCGGTCAAAGCAAATATTTCGTATCTCTCTAAGTGACTATAAAGAAGAGGAAAAACTTAATTGAGTCTATACAGCCCGTTAACGTTCCAGCAGGTCAGTGAAAAGGTATCGTTGGGTTGACTATTTACAAGTGATTGTTTCCTAACTGCTTGCTACAATGAATGTCCATTGGCATCTACAATTTGTCCATCACAGACCTTATATGCTATGTCATTAATTATTAATTTGTTGTCCCTTAGCTTTGCTAGAGTGCCTCTTTCGGCGAGTTCTCTTCTTTTGACATTCAAAACGCGCCGTTGTTCTCTCGTCTTCATGCTATAGTCTTTCGATAGTGATATCTTAGTTCCTCTTAAATTGAAAGCAGCTTTAAATAGAGTTGATCTATCGTTTTGTTCTGGGACTTCAATCAGGATCGGTGCACCGGGTTTTCTGGATAATCGGTGGCATCGCGTGATGTTTATCTTCTCCTTTGTTTGCATATTTTCTTCGATAACCTTCCGTATCCGTTCTCGGCAGTCCTCGTTATTATCTTGTTCTATTAAGTCGGCCATATCTATCAAGCATATATTATAAGCTGCTAAACTTGTAATTCTATATTTAAACCGATTTCTTTTAATCACCTTTTAAATGCCATTTAGAAATAAAGAAAATGCGTCTTTATCCCCCATGAAAATACCATTCTCACGTTAAACTTGCAATCTTAAAAAAAAGTTTTCTTTTTGTGTTCATAAATAATATGACGAGATGTGAAAGGAAGTACATCCAGTATTTCAATGACCTGGTCCATTTGGGAAGATAAAAAAATCAGCAATGGGGAAATGGCCCTTACACATTTTGATGATACTTTTGAGAGTGTCAAAAAATGAAAGTTCTATTGTTTCCTTTTTTGCCCTCCGACGTTTTCAAATCAATTTCAACAGTTGTTAGACGTAGTCTTTTCCTCAATTTGGACATAACACTCCCTAATTTACACATTCCCCTTTTTTCCTAAAAACTTTCATCTTCGTAATATATTTACATATCTGCAACTTTTCTACCTAAACTACAATTTGGATTGTCGATAGAAAAATTAAAACTGATTCCCCATCATATGTGTAGCCAATGGAGGAAATGGGATTTCTATCAGTTTCAAATCAAACTGCCGTGTCCAATACCAAGATCATGTATCGTGGGTGCCATTAATCCTTGTGATTAACTCGGTCACACACCATCTCATTACTAGTACTGAATCTAATAAAGGCCACAAACCAAACCAATAAAATAAAACCGTATTTAAAACTACATACGTTTAGACCGAAATATATATAAATGGGAGTAAGGAGAATAAAAGACAGCAGCACGAGTTGGAAAAAAAAAAGAGGCGTAATTCTGTACAGGAGGCTTTGTTTGACTCCATGTTTCAGCTCCCAGGGGACTCTTGTGCAAACACATGGCTTCTTCGGGACCATCGATTTGGAGAGAGTCCCTTCTTCTTTCTCACACGGCCTGTCTCCTTATTTCATAAGTTCTGGGAGAGACTCGATACACCTTGACTGGTAAGTGTCAAATCATGGCTTTCTTCGGGTGAGAGCTTTCCAAAAATAATAGTTGTCCCACTCGAGAACTGCCGAGTAGAGATAGTTTTAGATTAAAAAAAGGAAGAGAATGGAGAGATAGATTGTCGCCCTGTCTAAGAATTTCAAAACTTTCGTAATCATAAGCGTGGCATCTTTGATATAGAGATTGGCCAAATAGGACATCATTTCAATCTGAAGTAAGACAACTTATACACCAACAAGGTGATATAGAGGCTGATACTGAGCAAGGGACCCTCTAGCCAAATATAGTTTGTAATCAAACTTATCTCTTTTAAATGAGTTGCCGTGATCAAGTCTATAAAGATAATCCCATCTTCCCTTGGTGTTGAGATCAAAGTCTTCCTTCATCTAAACGAACGGTCAGTTCCCACTAAGGAGTTCTGATGAAATAGCTGGAAGGGTTGATATTCTATATACAGTTACGAGCGTCATTCCTCATCTCTGTCACGGTTTGCTTTTTTTTTGGAATGGCGCCCTCCTATTGGTTGGCTACGATCACGCCACCTTTGCCCCCCCCCCCCCCCCACTCGCTTTTTTTTTTTGGAATGGCGCTCTCCTCTTGGTTCGCTACGATGGCACCGCCAATGCGCGAGACACTTCTGTCACCGTTTGCTTTTGGTTCAGTGGTAGAATGCTCGCATGCCACGCGGGCGCCCCGGGTTCGATTCCCGGCCGATGCATTTTTTTTTTTTTTTTACAATTTTTAAAACTCATTTATATATTATACAAGAATGACATCTACGGCGCCAATTTATAATTGTAACGAATAGTATTTTAATAAAAGCATTTAATCGGGTAAACCCCGGGCGTTGCCCGGGTCATTCGGCTAGTAGTATTCTAAATGTCAGCATACGTTCGACATCTATTAATCACAGAATAATAAAGTCATTTACACTCATGGGGACAGAACTTAAGGAAGTTTCATATTTTGATGTCATCGGTCGTCTATTTTTTTCGAAGGAGACAGAGATAAAGAGACAAAGGTCGCCTCTCCCGTCAAAATAGACGTCAAAACTCTTTAGATAAATATCCTCCCGGCAAAATTTCCATCTAGAGACAATTTTGTTCATACTTGGTTATCTCGTGCTTCTTCAATTAAGGTCACTAAAATCTTTCAGAGTTATTTTCCCGATAAACATGCTAAAAGGTACAACTTCCTTAAGTTTTGTCCATGAGTGTATACACACTTGGTTATCTCGTGTGTCTTCAATTAAGGTCACTGTAATATATTTCAGAGTTATTGTCCCGATATACATGCTAAAAGGTATAACTTTCTGAAGTTTTGTCCATCAGTGTAAGTGTACAAGAGATGTTCAAACTGCCCATAAATCCCACAGTTATATAAGCCCACAGTTAGGGTTATATCTGAAGATCAAACCATCTGGTGAAGGTCAACCATATCCCCCACCCTCCACTTCTAATGAATTGTCAGAAACCTTTAGAGAACAACGCAGAAAAAAAGAACACCTAAATTCTTCTTAATTGATGGAATTATATACTCCTTTGTGTCTACCTTTTTTTAACCACTAAAAAGTATAAGAATATTTGATTTAAAAAAAAAAATAGAACAAAGGGAAGGATGTACCAAATCTCAGGATCTGTGGTAGAATTAAGAAAGAAAACATATCTTCTGATTGTGTGTGTAGCTGAACTGATGGCTTGCTATCGGTAGAAATATAAAACTTCAATTTATTTTTATTCCAAAATATTGGATAGAATCATTTTTTTTATAGAAATAAATTTATTTCATTAAAAAAGAGTAAGAAATGTTTTTAAGAATATTTTTGTCGTTTTATATAATTAGCAATATTATTATTATTTTTATTTTCGCATTTTTTCTTCTGCTACTCAAATGTCGAATAGTAATCAAATTTGGGGTCTTGTTTTGATGTCTATTTTGACGGGAGAGGTGACCTTTATATTTATTCATCAAAATTGAGAAAATAGCAACAATGAGTTAGAGAATAGTCTCTTAAGAAAATAATGAAAAAAACCAAAGATACCTTTTTTTTTTGGTAAAAAATTCTAATATTTCTCAAATTAATTTGACACGCTTAAAAAAAATTAGCGCTTTTAAAAAATCTATTCGAAATGATACTTTCCACGATGTGCGAAAACAATCTATTCACCAAAAAAAAAAAAGGAAATATCTTCAATATAAATATTCAAAAATCACGATTGATTCTCCAACAAATAACCAAATATAAATTCTAAGAAACTAAAATGATATGATGGCTCTGTAACGAAAATGTTAACTAGTGGTGAGTCAAATACTTTTTTTTTTCACTCACTGATTTTTACTATAGCGGGGTGTCAGACTAAACGTTTAACTCAATATATAAAGTCAATTACAAAAAAACAACAAAAAAAAAACTTTAAAAAATCTCTATTTTCTAAATATAAAAAGAGATGGAATAAATCATTTATTAATTAAATATAAATTCGAAACGGCATATATATATTTGAGAATGTATAAAGTCAAAAGATAACATGATATATTTTAACAAGAAACATTAAAGCTATTCAATATAATGTACACTAATATTAGAATTATAATCCTCTGTATCAATTAGATTAATTAAATATAAATCTCCGAGGATATGTTTTTCTTCATTACACTTTTAACAAGTTTACAAGTTTTCGGGTTTTAAACGACCCTTCTACAGGATCTACCTGTATTAAATAAATGATATACATAAACTTTAAATTAATCAAATATAAATCTCCGAGGATAAGTTTCTATATTATACTTTTAACAAGTTTACTCGGATATTTATATATTTGATTAATCTAATGTACACTAATGGAAAGTGTTACGCTCACAAGTGGTTGAATACCATGGAACTTGGCATGAATATACAGCCTGGTATCAGCATGATAAGTATGATATTGTGGCGAAGAAATATTTTATTATTTAATTTAATATTATTCAATGAAAATATAGTCAACAGATTATAAAAATATATATTAATCTGTATTTGTGAAATCATCTTTAAAATATTTCTTTGCTTGCTTGCTTAAGATTCCCTAGCTGAAAATAGTTTTGGGGGCTGACCTGTTAATAATTGTCGACTCGTCGCTGTGACGTCATCAATAAATACTTTTACATCTTAGGATATTTCAAGGCTTGATTTCTACGCTACAACTGGTGGAGAGACTGGACCGATACCCATTAAGAAATAAAAGAAAAATTGATTCTGTTGAACCAGAAGAAACTTCTATGAATGTAAAGAAGGAAGGTACCCAGGTAAGCAACTACGTTGTTCAACATCTGCCAAGGAACCCTTCCATTTTCTCCGGGGAGGATGGTGAAGATCTCCAAAAATGGTTAAAAGGGTATGCACGTGTGGCAAGGTACAACCATTGGGACGAAACCCTTTGTCTTACTAAAGTTTATTTTTATCTGTCTGGAACTGCTCTCAAATGGTTTGAGAACAACGAAGAAACCATACAGACTTGGAAGGAATTCACATCTCAATTAGAGAATGTGTTCGAAAAAAAAGAAAATTCAAAATTGCAAGCGGAGAAGAAACTTAAAACACGGGCACAATTAAAAGGTGAAAGTACCGAATGTTACATCCAGGATCTCCTGTGCTTGTGCAAAGAGGTTGATCCTCAAATGAGTGAGGAAGATAAAATATCCCACCTCATGAAGGGGATAGCTGAGGAGCTTTATCAAGCACTCCTACCGAGGGATGTACAGAGCACCGAGCAATTCATTACAGAATGTCGCCGTGTCGAAGCGCTCCGTTGTAGGCGAGTTACCCCAACCAGGTACGAGCGCCTACCAAATGTAGCCTCTCTTTGTGACCAGGATGACGGAGAAGATCTGTCATCTATGATTAGGCAAATTGTTCGTGAGGAGGTACAGCGGGGCATTAGGCTCTCCTCGGGAGGAACCAAAAAATGCTACAATCGAAGAAATTGTAAAGGAGGAGATTGGAAGAACCCTGGCGCCAATCTTAAAGTCTAGGAGAAGTCCCCCTCAGAAGGAAAAACCCCGACAGTTTTTAAATACCAGATATGAGGCCGAAACGATAAGACCGCACCTTGAACCTCGATACCCAAAACAAGGAGGAAGACGCGACACCAATGATTGGCGTACAACTGAGGGAAGGCCAATCTGTTTCTACTGCGGACGCCCAAGTCACGTCGTTCGCTATTGCCGTGACAGGAAGAGACACAATGAGGAAAGGAGAAATGACTATTTCCAAAGAAAGCAAGACGCAATGGTATCCTACAACTCTCGAGCTGAATCTCAGGACCCCAATGAAGAATCATCGAGGAAAACTTTCACTCGCTACCGAAGCCCTACTTCATATCGCGGTCGAAACAGACAACATTTCTCACCTGCTAGAAGATCTAGCTGGTCGCCCCGCCATTAAAACTAGATGATAGACCACATTGGAGGCGAGGCCGCAAAGTTATAAAATCCCCCCTTACCGACCACAGTAGAAATGAGAAAAAGCTAACATAGACCTACCAAGTCCTCATGAAGAAGATATCTCAACTGAAAGAAGACATCCACCGCAGTCACCTGAAAATATCCCTGGCCATAGTGCTAGTTCTTAAGACTGACGACGTAAGTCTCCTGCTGAGCATCGGGTCGATGCTCTTTATAGGAGGAGGCTATGTGGCGAAGAAATATTTTATTATTTAATTTAATATTATTCAATGAAAATATAGTCAACAGATTATAAAAATATATATTAATCTGTATTTGTGAAATCATCTTTAAAATATTTCTTTGCTTGCTTGCTTAAGATTCCCTAGCTGAAAATAGTTTTGGGGGCTGACCTGTTAATAATTGTCGACTCGTCGCTGTGACGTCATCAATAAATACTTTTACATCTTAGGATATTTCAAGGCTTGATTTCTACGCTACAATATATATAGACTCTACGATAAAAATGAAATTGCCGCCTGAATTTAACTATTTTTTTAGACGTTTGCATACGATATTTGATCATTCCTTACACGCCACAATAAGTTTAAGTTCATTAAATGTCATTTATACGATATTGGTGTTTTTATTTTATTGTATTAGCTTATACATGGTGTTTTTTTTTTTTAAATAAGAATGATAAAAATAAAAAGAAGAGAAGAATAGAGACATTATATCATCTCCTCAACTTTGCTCTATCTCTACCGATTGGTAGGTACTCTCAGATAGTGTGGGACCGCCTCAATAAAAGTCGAGTGTAAGCAATTAAAGTTGCATCCCTATCTTTTCTGTATTTCCCGGCAGCTTCCTAGAAGAATGTGTCCAGACAAGTCTTATCATGATAAGAAGCTAACCGAGATGCTATTCAAAGATTTGGATATCTTGAAAATCCCCCCCCCCCCCTCCCGTTCAAAATGGATCTTCGCGGTATGCCTAGAGGACTACGTACCATCAACCTCTTCGACCAAGTTGGCGGCTTCTTCTTCGCCTGGGAAATCGGTGTTGCTGGAGACCCTCTGGCGATATTTCAGCGAACTCTGCAACAACGCGAGTTGTTGAATATATAATCAATATAGAGCATCATATTTTTGTAAATAGAGCAATCCATAAATAAATCTTTAATTAAAAAGGCATATATTGGATCAAAATATCATTTATTTTACCAATATTTCAGTTGGCTGAACGCCAACCTTTATCAAGGTGTTAAATATGTTATAATACCTTGATAAAGGTTGGCGTTCAGCCAACTGAAATATTGGTAAAATAAATGATATTTTGATCCAATATATGTCTTTTTAATTAAAGAGCATAATATTCGAAACTATTATAGACGCGTATGATTCTTTTTTTTTTTTTAATAAAATAATTTCTACTGCCCTTTCTGCAATGGAAAAAAAAAGGTCTATAATAGTTTCGAATTTTCATAACAGATGGCGCGCTAATGCATCATAATATATAATATGCATATAACTTTATATATACCTTTCTTAAAATAGAGCAATCCATAAATAGATCTTTAACTAAAAATACATATATTGGATCAAAAATTGGAAATATTGGTAAATAAATAATTTATTTTTTGATCCAATATAAGCCTTTTTTTAATCAAATATACCTCTCTATATTTATTCACGCAAATATATATGAATCAAAAGAGGCACTTCTCCCTTTAATTAGGCATCAGAACGATGCATTGGGGGGGGAGAAGTCCGACCACACCTCCCTGCGGTCCCCCCTGGACCCTTGGAATATTCGACCAAATTCTGGTTCGTTTCCAAGGTGACTAACGTGGCAACGGCACCCATTTTCCAATGAAGAGCCCCAAGATAGTGGATATTGCTGCTGCTGTGATGGAGATGCATGGAGACATCTGATAGTCTTCTTTGGACACGACAACAACAACAACGATGCATTTGTTTATTTCCCTAGTAAAAAAAAAAAAAAAAAACATTACTAGTGATAATGAAGAAAGTTGTTTACTAGGATGATGAACAAGTACATCGTTTTTATTTATAATTAAAGGGAGAGGTACCCCTTTTGGTACATGAATATCATCCTACCACAACTTTATGTTGTTCACACATTTATAATTTTATTCAACCTCATATAAAATCCTTTTTATTTCTTTATTTCCAACACGTTTCGGCCACCCGGCTCTCCCCCTTTTCAACGAAAATTAAAAATAGAGCAATCCAGAAATAAATCTGACTAATCAAATTGTATGTAGATACTTTGAAACATCACCAAATTCTCTCTTGTGTATATACTCTATCTTATGAGAACTTTGTTAAGTTTAGAACTATTTGTACAATAATTTACAAAACACTACTAATCCATCGTGTAAATAATTAATCATATATATGTAAATAATACTGGCACAGCACAATAGTCCTTTGGACTTCGTGCTTTTTGTAACAATAAATAAATAAATAAAAAACGAAGAAAAATCTTATAATGCTTATATTTGCCGATTAATCAAGGATATATATATTTTAAAAAAAATCTAAAGCACGTATCGCGTCGGTATTTTAACTACATTGAAATGTAAAACAGAAATTAACAAATATATTATACGAACTATTCACAAAAAATAATAATAATAAAGTGTATGTTCTCACCGAAACGTTAGAAATAAAGAAATAAAAAGGCTTTGGTAGATATATCACTTTATAATTCCAACCTGAAAATAAATGTTTTATTTTTTTCATATATCATCCTCTGTATGAGCGCTTTGGAATATATGTTTCTCAATCTTTTCTATTATGTAAATAAGGTAGGATTGTGTTTTGTTTTTTTTTTAGATAGAAATAAACTGAATTTTGTCACCCTGACATTTAAAACTTTCCTCACTTTTTTACATGACAATATTGTCAAGAAGCCCAGCGGCTCCAATCACGAGAGGCCCCATGGGACGTTTGTCAATCATCGCTGGACACCGGGTGTGAGGGGTTCTGTGGAATCTGGCCGGCGGGGGGAGCTGAGGTCCCTCATTAGGATTAACCTTAACTTGGGGTAAGTTCTACTTTATCCATCTCCCTATAAAAAACCCCTTATAATAAATTAATTATCCCCAAACTTGCCCTTGCTTTATTTATCTCCGCGACATATTTTGGCGGAGACGCTGGGTAGCGTGACGGAACTTCGAAGAAGTCGACGTCTACAGGGACGTGAACCAATTCTTCAACCTTTGCCACAACTAATAGAAATGGAAGATGACCACAGACCTACTGTTAGCGGATCCTACCTCCCTTGTCAGCGCCAACGAGATCCTTCTACCTTTTCTGGAGATGGAAATATAAACCCTGGACAGTGGTTGAAAGAGTACGAGAGAGTGTCGAAGTACAACAGATGGGACGAGACCATGAAGCTTGCCAACGTCGTATTTTACTTGAACGGAACTGCTGGAAGGTGGTTTGATAATAACGAAGAATCACTCAACTCGTGGAGAAGCTTTGAAGACGCATTCCGCGGTGTGTTCGGACTGCAAGAGGATTCTGCTCGACGCGCCGAGGAAGTTCTGAAGTCAAGAGCACAGAAGGCCGAGGAATCCAGCGAGTCATACATCCAGGAGATTCTTAGTCTCTGCCACCAGGTGAACCCTCGCATGGAAGAAGGTGAGAGAGTTGCTCACATTATAAAGGGAATTTCGGAGGACACATACCAGGTATTGGTGGCGAAAGACATACAGACAGTAGATGAGATCCTGAAGTTTTGCCGTCATCTGACAACCGTCAAGCAGCGCAGGATCGGCCGTACGAAATTTGCCAGGTTGTCAAACGTAATGCCCATTTCGTGTGTTGACGACTCAGACGACTTGGCCGCGTTAATTCGCCGCATCGTTAGAGAAGAGATACAAAAGGTTTTCTCAGCACCTGAAGTGATCAATCCTCTCCGAGAGGTGAACGCCCTGGAACAGACTGTGAGGGAAGAGGTCAGCCGTGCTCTACAACCTACCAGACCACAAGTCAACGTGGTACAACAACAACCACGAACGCCCTATTATAATATCGACCGACCAACCCAACCCAGGAAAACGGAACATTGGAGAACCCACGACGACAAACCTATCTGCTTCCACTGCGGACGACCCGGACATGTCGTCCGTTATTGTAGGGAACGACGGCAGGTCTTCGCTGAAGCCAGGTCAAGGAATGGCGGAGAAGGAAGAAATGTTGGATTTTCGAGTCGACCCCCGAGATATGACGCCGACGACGACTATGTAACGCCCCAAACCTCGACGTACTTCTACCGGAGCTCTTCCCCACATCCAAGCCGCGCAAGGTCGCCAGCCCGAAGACAATACCAGTCGCCAGCCCGTCGTTTCAGCCGTTCTCCCATGCCTCAGAATGTGAAAAACTAAGTGGAGCGGCTTCTAACGGGGGTGAGGTCGCCATTGAGGAAAATCCTCCAGGGTATATCGCCGCTAAATTAAAAGAAAATTTTGTTATGGTCGAAATAAATGGACGCAAAATTAAAGCATTGGTGGATTCAGGAGCCGACTTTTCTGTTATTTCAGACAAATTTCGACGCGAACTAAAGACACCTCTCTTCAAAGAACCAGGTCCCATTCTTAAAGCTGCAAACAAAAATTTAATAGAGACCCTAGGAAAATGTGTCCTGAACATAGAAGTTAATGGTCTGAATATCTCATTTGAATTCGTTGTCATGGTGGAATGCAGCCATGACATCATATTTGGATGGGACTTCTTCAAGGCCACCGAAGCCGTCATTGATTGTGGCAGAAATGAACTCCATCTCGGGGAAACCTCCGTCCTGGAATCTCGAGAGGAGGAAAACCAGAGATTGTTTGCTTCCGACGACTTTGTCATCCCGCCTAAATCAATAAAGAAGATCAGTGTGATAAACGAAGAAATATGTGGTGTTAGAGATGTTTTAGTCTCAACTTCTAAGGACTTATTATTAAGAAAGGAAGTTCTTATACCAAACTCATTGGTTACATTTCGACACGGCCGAGGTAGCATTTGGGTGGCGAATGGAGCGTCTTGGCCGCAACTGATTCCATCAGGAATGAATATGTGCACCATGGAAAGTTATGAGAATGGGAATATCTGCAATCTTATTGAATCCAGCGATAAGTTACAAGAAACGCAGCTAAAGTCACGTGAATGGTCACAGAAGATAAACCTTACTCTAGATCCAGTGCTGTCTGAAATTCAAAGGTTACAGCTTGTTTCACGCCTTGACGAGTTTATTGGCATATTTGACTTTGGGAGTACTCCTATTAAGCCCACCAGTACTGTGAAGCACAAGATAAACACAGGCGACCAGTCTCCTATCAAACAGCGGCCCTATAGAGTAGCACCAAGTGAACGACGACTAATTCAAGATGAAGTGAACAAGATGATTGAAAATCACATCGTGAAGCCTTCTGAAAGTCCTTGGTCATCTCCAGTTATTCTAGTTCGAAAGAAAGACGGGACCTGGAGATTCTGCGTAGATTACCGTCGATTAAATAAGATAACAAAAAATGATGTTTACCCGCTGCCACGCATTGACGATGCCTTGGACAGTTTAGCCGGCTCTAGTTACTTCTCCACGATGGATCTTCGGTCCGGGTATTGGCAGATTGAAGTGGACGAAAAAGACAGGGAGAAAACTGCTTTCATCACTCCAGATGGGCTGTATGAATTCCAAGTAATGCCCTTCGGTCTTTGCAACGCTCCAGCAACGTTTGAAAGGATGATAGATAGTGTTCTGGGCAGTCTTAAATGGAACATGTGCCTTTGCTACCTGGACGACATCGTAGTTTACGCACCTACCTTTGAGGAACATCTACGTCGTCTACAACTTGTATTAAGCTGCATCCAGAAAGCTGGACTAAGCTTGAACCACAAAAAGTGTCTTTTTGGATCAAGGAGGATAAAGATTTTGGGACACCTTGTTGACGCCAATGGAATTCATCCAGATCCAGATAAAGTTGAAGCCGTCTCTAAATTTCCGAGGCCAAGGAATATCTCTGAACTGAAGAGCTTTCTTGGATTATGTTCCTATTACCGAAGATTTATTGAGAACTTTGCCGGCAAAGCTAGATCTTTGCATGACCTACTGAAGACTGAAAAACAATTTTATTGGGATGCAGCTCAAGAGAAAGCGTTTGAAGTCCTTAAAACAGCTCTAATTTCAGAGCCTGTCTTAGGACACTTTGATGAATCCGCTGATACCCATCTACACACGGATGCAAGCGGACGTGGTATTGGAGCTGTTCTTCTACAAATACAAGGTGGAAAGGAGCGGCCTATAGCTTATGCATCTAGAAGCTTGACAAAAGCTGAAAATAACTATTCTACAACGGAAAAAGAATGCCTTGCTGTAGTCTGGTCTATTAGCAAATTCCGCCCATATTTGTTTGGTCGACCATTCACGGTTGTCACTGACCATCATTCTCTATGTTGGTTGGTAGGGCAGAAAGATCCTTCTGGCCGTTTGGCAAGATGGGCGCTGAAGTTGCAAGAATTTGACGTGACCGTTATCTACAAGAGCGGACGCAAACATAAGGATGCCGATTGTCTGTCAAGGAGCCCGCTTGAGAACGATCAACCAAGTGCTGTGATGTCACTAACCAACGTCGATATAGAACAGACTAAAGACCCGGATTTAGCTAAAATAATCGATAATTTAAACTCGGGCTACACCAGAAAGGAATTCAGCATTATCGACGGCATCTTATACAAGAAAAACTATAGCACAACTGGAAGACCCTGGCTTATGATGATCCCTAAGCACTTAAGATCGGAAGTTATGGCAGATTTACATGATGCTCCTACAGCTGGGCATTTGGGTTTCGCCCGGACGTATGACAAAATCAAAAAACGATTCTATTGGCCTGGCCTTTATAGAACTGTTCGCCAATATGTAAGCCATTGTCGGGAGTGTCAACGAAGGAAGAAATTACCTCGACGTCCGGCTGGACAACTTGTATCCATACCGCCCGTAGAAAAGCCATTCTATAAAATCGGGGTTGATCTCCTTGGAAGATTTCCAGTTTCTAAAGATGGAAACCGTTGGATCATTGTGTGCACCGATTATATGACAAGGTATGCCATAACGAAAGCGATCCCAGACGGAGGAGCAATCGAAACAGCTAAGTTCCTGGTTGAAGACGTCATCTTGAAGCATGGAGCTCCTAGAGAAATGATAACAGATCGCGCCAGAAATTTCATTTCTCAAGTAATAAAAGAGATTAATGCTCTGTGCGGAATTGTGCACAGATTTACAACGGCCTACCATCCCCAGACCAACGGCCTGACTGAAAGGTTCAACAAAACTCTGGGAGACATGCTGTCCATGTACACAGGTGTTGAGCAGAAGGACTGGGACCAAGTTTTGCCCTATGTAACTTTTGCTTACAACACTGCTAAACAGGAGGCGACCGGCTACACCCCGTTCTTTCTTGTCCACGCCCGCGAGGCCGAGACCTACATCGATGCCGTACTACCCTACCTACCAGATGAGATCTCTAACGACTACGTTGGAGAACTTGTGACCAGAGCTGAGGAAGCGCGTCAACTCTCCCGATCACGCCTTCTACAATCACAGGCGAAAGACCGTAGACTATACGACCAGAAACATACTCCAGTCTATTACCAGAAGGATGATCTTGTGTGGGTTTTTACTCCCATCCGAAAAGTAGGACTATCAGAAAAGCTACTGAAGAGATACTTCGGTCCCTATAAGGTGACCAAGAAGCTTTCAGAAGTTACGTATGAAGTAGAGCCCGTGGACCCCTCTCCCCGATCACGGAAAGCCAAGGATATCGTCCATGTCATTCGGATGAAGCCCTACCTGGACCCTGAAGAACAACATTCTATTCTGCTAGGGAACACCAGCCGTGATAGATTTCCTTCCAGAACAAGGGCTGAGACAAGCTAATCAGCGGGTCGCTGTTTTTTTCTAAGGAGGGAATAATGTCAAGAAGCCCAGCGGCTCCAATCACGAGAGGCCCCATGGGACGTTTGTCAATCATCGCTGGACACCGGGTGTGAGGGGTTCTGTGGAATCTGGCCGGCGGGGGGAGCTGAGGTCCCTCATTAGGATTAACCTTAACTTGGGGTAAGTTCTACTTTATCCATCTCCCTATAAAAAACCCCTTATAATAAATTAATTATCCCCAAACTTGCCCTTGCTTTATTTATCTCCGCGACAATATAAACAGCACAAACCAATGCCGAACAAACGTTGCTATGAAATACCTGGCAGTCCACCGATTGTATCATACGAGGTGTGTTCAAAAAGTATCGCGACTTTTGAATTTTCGCGGGTTACGTATATTCGAATTTTGATCTTTTTGTGGCTTTATGTTGGTACTCATGTCTCTCACTTATGCCGACAAGCTCGGCCATTTTGAATGTTCATTTAATTGTTGACAGCTGCTTTGCTTGCAGGTGTTTTGGATCGTCTTCGATTTTTACCTATTAAAAAAAATGGATCAAAGAACCTGTATCAAATTTTGTGTGAAAAACGAAATTAAGTGCGCGGATGCATTCCGAATGTTGACTGTGGCATACGGAGAAGCTACCTTGGACCGAAGCAACGTTTATTGGTGGAACAAAATGTTCTCAGAAGGCCGAGAATATGTGAACGACGAAGAGCGTGCCGGACGCCCGAGCACTTCAACAACAGACGAAACAATTAATGAAGTGGAGAAAATGATATTGGCCAATCGTCGAATCACCGTTAGAGAAGTTGCTGAGGACCTAAACATATCGATTGGCTCGTGCCATTCGATTTTTATCGATGATTTGGGCATGAGACGGGTCGCCGCGAAATTCGTGCCAAAATTGCTCAATTGCGACCAAAAACAGCATCGCATGAACATTCTATTAAGGGATTAGCCTATTAATTAATTGCTAATGAGATGTTGGACTCTGTCCGCGACGACCCAAATTTGTTCCAGAGGGTCATAACTGGTGACGAAGCGTGGGTTTATGGTTATGACGTGGAAACCAAAGCTCAATCATCTCAATGGAAGCTGCCGCACGAGCCAAGACCGAAAAAAGCGCGCCAAGTTCGGTCGAATGTGAAAGTTTTGCTGACAGTTTCTTCGATTGCAGGGGCGTGGTGCATCATGAGTTCTTGCCACAGGATAGAACGGTCAATAAGGAATATTACCTGCAAGTTATGCGCAATTTGCGCGAAGCAATCCGCCAGAAACGCCCGGATTTGTGGAAGAACAAAATTGGCTTTTGCACCACGATAACGCCCCTGCTCACACATCGTTGCTTGTGCGCGACTTTTTGGCCAAAAACAACACACTAATGATGCCGCAGCCACCGTATTCCCCAGATCTGGCCCCCTGTGACTTTTTCTTGTTCCCTAAAATGAAGAGGCCCATGAAAGGACGACGTTACGCTACGCTTGACGAGATAAAGACTGCATCGAAGGAGGAGCTGAAAAAGATTTTAAAAATTGATTTTTTGAAGTGCTTCGAAGATTGGAAAAACCGTTGGCACAAGTGTATAATATCTCATGGGGATTACTTTGAAGGGGACAAAATAGGTATTAATGAATAAATAAATAATTTTTGAATAAACACAAAAGTCGCGATACTTTTTGAACACACCTCGTATACAACCTAGAAAACGACATGGATTGTTAAACATCTTAGAAAAAAAAATCAAATTATTATCTTTTAGATCCTAATATACACCATACAAAGCGATACGGCCTCCTGTCGCCATCTACCGGTATAATTTGTAACTATTATCCAAACGACTCCCACAGTTGTCACTACATTTTAAATTAATGATTGCATATTTCAACTACACATTAAAAAATAAAATAAAAATAGTTTTTTTTAAATAGTATTAATAAATAAATACATTTCAAGGTTATATGATCATAATTTTAATTATATCATTTTATAACCCTCATACATTTACCTCAAATAGCTCGGACAAATAGATAAATAGAATACGCCCAACTTCCCATTGTTTACTGAAAAAAAAAATGCAACCCAAACCTGAATATAACTTAAAAACAAAATGGGAAACCGCATCAGTAACCTTAACAATGAGGAGGGCCATATACAAGTAGTAGTAAGGTTTACCAAAACACTATCTGTCCATTTTAAAAATTACAATGGAACTTCCCTATAAAAGTCTTTCTTGTATTTCTATTTTTCAAAGTCAATACCTTTTTTTTTTATTCAACGTTAATAACACTATCCTGTTTATAGTGTTGTACTTGGTTAAGATATAGGAATAAGGTTGTATAAAATTTGTACTGTAGATATTGACTCATGGAAAAAAACTTAAGGAAGTTTTAACTTTTAACATCTATATCGGGACAATAACTCTGAAAGATATTACAGTGATCTTTATTGAAGATACACGGGATAACCAAATGTGAACAAAATTGTCTATGTCTCCTTAAAAAAAAAAAAAAAAAAAAAAAAAGACGACCGGTGATATTAAAGACTTTTTACTTCCTTAAGTTTTGTCCATGAGTGTATATTCTTCGTTTTTTTATATTTAATCGCGGCATAGAAGAACGTGTAAAAAATTATGTATAAATAATTATATGATCGAAATTTTGCTTGTAAGAATGTTAAAACTTCAATGTATTACGTATTTTCAAAATTCGAAACTATTTTAAAGGCGAAAGATTCTTTTTGAAATTAAACAATTTCTACTGCCCTTACTGCAATGGAAAAATTTCGCCAGTGGCGAAACCGCTGGGAGGGTTCACCACTGATGAGCCAGGCCCTCCCCTTAATTTTTCCATTGTAGTAAGGGCGGTAGAAATTGTTTAATTTCAAAAAGAATCTCACGCCTTTAAAATAGTTTCAAATTTTGATAACAGATGGCGCGCTAGTGCATCATATAACGTATTTTAACATTAGCGAGAGTAATAGTTATATATTTCATATAAGGAAAAAGGTTTTATAGCATTATATATATATATATGTTTCTATTTAGAGAAAATATTCAAGTTACACAATAAGTAATATATCTAATGATAAATATATTTGTTTATCAAAATACGACATTTTTGTTTTATTATTGTTATTATGAAAAATATATATTTTTTAAAACTCTTCCAACCGTTTTAGTTTTAGAATACTCAATAATTAACAAATAGACTAAGACATTTTAAATAATTCAAGATTTCATCAATAGATGGCGTATAAAGCACATAAACAGAAAGGAGGAAACAAAAATAATTTTATAAAATACATAAAGCTTCCAGAGTTAAGTTTTTTGTTCAAATTTTTATTTTCAAGCTTTCGGACTAAAAAATAATTTTATAATAGATTTTTCAGAATATAATTTTCTCGCTTTCTCTCTCTTATATATCTTTCCAAATATTTTAATATACTGTATTCACAAATTGGTACATTAATTTTTTTAATTATTCAGGTTGATTTATTATATTTCATTTTAAAAAAAATTACGTCTAGATATCTCTTTTTCTCTCACTAAATTTAAATAAAAAATATAACAAACTAATTTTTTTTTTAGTTTCATAAATAGAATTTGTACGCGTAATTCGTTTGCTATCCATTTACAATTGGTTTTAATTATATTATTAAATATAAAAAAATATTATTCTATCAACTTAAAAAATATATATATATATATAATTTACTTATCGCATGTTCTAAATATAATATAGATCAAATAATATTTAAACCAAGCGACACAATTCTTTTAAAATAATTTCAATATAAGTTCGTTTGGTTAGATAAATACCCCACATAAATACATTGTATTTCTTTTTACTATATTCCATTAATACGTTTGTGTGTATTTTCTCGGGGAATTATAACTATATTTATTATTTATAACTATATATAAATATTATCTTCTAGTTTCTTGGAAAGTTGCCTGTTGAAAGACGTCAAAGTCTGAAAACTTGCCGAATTTACAGCATTAGAAACACGTCGCCGTTAACTTTTGTTCCTTCTTCAATATGATGCAGGCGATTCCTTCTCTTGTAATTTGAAATATAATTTTCAATGTTCAATAGATGAATTATAATGTTTAATTAAAAAAAAAATAACAAAATAGGTATTTGATATTTCTTCAGTATCAAAATACCGTAATCAAAAAAATGATTTAAGACGAATAATCCTTTCAATGTATTATAATAACGATTAGATTCGATAAGGATAAGTTTCTTTATTTGCCGAATTTACAGCATTAGAAACACGTCACCGTTAACTTTTGTTCTTTCTTCAAGAAGATGCAGGCGATTTCTTCTCTTGTAATTTGAAATATAATTTTCAATATTCAATAGAAGAATTATAATGTTTAATTAAAAAAATAACAAAATATGTATTTGATATTTCTTCAGTATCAAAATACCGTAATCAAAAAAATGATTTGAAAATTTATTTTTATATACATTAAAAATAAAGTTTTTAATCATTATAATAAGCTATATTTATTTCGAAATATCGAAGATCATATATAGAAAATGTATTATTAGCAATTCGTTTTTTTCAATAGACTCATACAACCCAATTGTTTATATTTCGCATAAGAACACCTTGATACGTGTCCACGGTCAAAAATTTTTAAAAATATATATTTTAATAAAGATTTGATATACACACACTCTTTGATATATACTTTTGATTTGATATATATTCTTTTATATAAACCTTTAATTTTCGACAGAACGTTTTAAATTTCAAAACTATTTTTTAAAATATATACATTCATTGTATTTAAAATTTAAAATATATTAATTAAATCTTTTCATCTATATTTTTTTTATTAAATAAAAATACTTTTACACACAAATGAAAGAAAAACTTTAAATTATTTTTAAAATAAAACCTAAATATATTTTTAATATTACAGAAGTATATCAAAGTTTATAAATTTTAAAATATAACCTATTTTTATAAAAAAATATTTTAAATTCACGCTGTAAATAAGCCTTTTTTTATTTAGAAAAAGAAACACATAAATAACCCAAGTGTTGCTATAGCGTGTATTTGAACGAATATCTCTAGTGTTTATAGTACACATTTTAAAAGACTGATATCGTGTGGTAATTTAAGGATTAAAAAAAAATATATATATATATATATATGAAGGCATGTTGAATATGCCCACTTCCGCCTGAGAGGACCTACGTCACCACTACGTCACGGCCAGCCAATCACCGAGCTGCCCAGCGGGCAGTCCCTCCTCCCTCCCCCTTTTTAGTAAAAAATAAAAGATATTTTCCTGTTGTTCGCGTCGCCTCCGCGTGCTTCTATATATCCACTTCAATCGGCAGATGTAGTGGGATAATTGACTACTTCCTTATACTATTACATCATCTAGTCCAGCTTCAACTTATAGCCCAACAATATATAGTGTCAGAAAAATATGAAATATAATTTATTAAACAATTAATTTTCAATATTAAATATATTGCAAATGATAGTTTTAAAATATCACTACAAAATATCGTAAAATAAATATATATTTTTTACGAAATTACCTTAGAAAATAAGCAAAAATGTTGATGAAAAATTTCAGTATAATTTAAATACATTCAGAAAACTGAGAAGCGTCCACTTGGAGTCCATGCTTTCGGGCTATGGCCTTCGTCAGTCCAGAGAGAGAGAGATTTTAATTCATTAAATCCACAAAAGAGATAGAAATTGACATCTTCACAATTTTCCAAAGGGCTGTTTAGCTAGGAATAAGCCAAATCTATGTTAAAGCTTTGATATTTTGCCGAGAGCAAATTGATCCATATATATTTAAAAAGTCGCCTCTCCCGTCAAAATATGTAAATAAGCGCTGTCTATTGACCGTTTCCGCAAACTAGTGGAATCAGGTCGGTGACAAAGCCACAATACCAGCTTTGGCAAACTGAGAAGCGCCTACTATGATCACTTGTGGATCTTATGAAACCAAAGTCCGCCCTGGACTAAAGAGAGCATTCGCCCGAAACTATGGTTTCCAGGTAGGAGCTTCTCAGTTTACCAAAGCTGGTGTTGTGGCTTTGTCACCGACCCGAGGCCGCTAGTTTGTGGAGACGGTCAATAGATGGCACATAGTTCTAGCGTCTATTTTTAGCATCTCTTTCGTCATGGATAGAGGGTTGTAACTGTTTGTACTGTAAGTACACCACATGTCTACACATGTAGTATCGATCCATGATAATCATGGTGATTAGAGGGTTGTGACAGCTTGTAATGTAAGTACACCACATGTCTACACATGTAGTACCAGGCCATGATAACCATGGTGGGTAGAGGGTTGTGACAGCTTGTACTGTAAGTACATCACATGTCTACACATGTAGTACCAAGCCATGATAATCATGGTGGGTAGAGGGTTGTGACAGCTTGTACTGTAAGTATACCACATGTCTACACATGTAGTACCAGGACATGATAATCATGGTGGGTAGAGGGTTGTGACAGCTTGTACTGTAAGTACACCACATGTCTACACATGTAGTACCAGGCCATGATAATCATGGTGGGTAGAGGGTTGTGACAGCTTGTACTGTAAGTACACCACATGTCTACACATGTAGTACCAGGCCATGATAATCATGGTGGGTAGAGGGTTGTGACAGCTTGTACTGTAAGTACACCACATGTCTACACATGTAGTACCAGGCCATGATAATCATGGTGGGTAGAGGGTTGTGACAGCTTGTACTGTAAGTACACCACAAAGAAAACAGTTGGAACTTTCTCTTATACAAGGTGCCAGTACGGTTACTCGCACTTCCAAACGGAGATGTCACCAATTAGTCCCGTCGCCACATTCCCGAGTGTCACGTAACTTCACATAAATAAAGATGGCCGCGTGCCCTCAAAATTCCAATGTTGCCAAATCGGTGGAGTACAAAATATACACGTGTGATTACCCTGTTAATTAAAACATGCTACCTTTGCGAAATCAACGAATAGTTTAATTAAAAAAAAAAATGTTATATACATATTTAAAACAAGGTTGGCAACTCATTTTAAAAGTTTCAAAAGCTTTCTTGTACATTTCTTACTGAATGATTATATATTTCTGAAAAATTCGTCAAAACAACAAAGCCTTTATTAAGGACACACGTCCCATACAGAATTCTCCCAGATACAGAAGTAAACATAGCAGTTATCTATAGAAAGTGAAGATTAACATCGACCTTTCTTCAAGTTGGATCTATCATCTGTGTTACGTTTATTGTCTGTGCTGTTTTACAGAATGTGTGAAAAACTAATGCATTAGGTGTTTACTTTTTACTACTCTTACCATTAAAACATATGGCGTTGTTGTTTTTATAAACAATCTTTTGACGGATAATTTCTCTCTCTTCTTCCAGTGCCGGACAATAAAACGTGTGGAAAGTCGTTGTGATGTAATTGTACATATTCAGATGTAAATATGTAAATATGGTTTTGCATATAGGCGCTCGAGTTAGGATATAAATAGAGAGAAATGAATGTTGTCAGTTAGTTAGAAAGTTCCGTTCTTAAATAAAGAAGTGTTCACCATCGTAGCCCGATCCCTTGAAGAAACTAAACATGGTGGCAGCGGTGGGATCGAAATCCGCTATTGAAAAGTGCATTTCAAATTCTTAGATTTTTCAATATATGTCTGTTCCTCATGTCAGAGGGCGGCCATTTCTTTTAGAGCCAAGTCTGCCTGCCACTGAGTAGTGCTCCCAGTCTTAATGACAAAGGTAGACACATTCTACTTCACCCAGTCATGATGGTTGTTAAAGCTTGATACCCTAATATGATTGAGTGGAGATAAGAAAGAAGAAGAAGAAGATACTTCAATATAATAAAACACGTGATTATGTTTAAATATAGTGAAAAATTATTCTTACTCAGGCAAGACGGCGCTTTACATTCATTAGAAAATCACCGTTGAGGTAAGATACTCCATATTAGTTGATGTATGGAAATGCTTATAGGGAGAATAGATTACAAAATTTCTTATTCTTGCATAATCCAACTGTATACACTGGTCTATTGCAGTACTAATAACTAGAGGAATGTTCCTTTATAAAGTATTTCTTCTTCTTCTTTCTTATCTCCACACTGGGTGAAGTAGAATGCGTCTACCTTTGTCATTAAGACTGGGAGCACTACTCAGTAGCAGGCCGAGTAAAGTATTTAAATATGTGCATCTAACACACAAGCCACGAGAAAGCGGTGTTATTTAATATTTCCCACACGTTTTTTACCAAAACGATATATTTTGTTTTGCAGAGGTTGATATATTCCATAAGTGTGCCAGACAAATTGAAGGTAGCTTGTTGATGTCCATTTCCAGTATTTTAACCCAGATCTAATGGTCAGTCCAGGACAAAGATCCACATGGAATTCTTGATATCTTCACAATATGTCAAAGAAGTCCGTCTTGTACTGAAGATGGTCATAACTCTAAAACAGGGTCTCCAAATTGGCATTCTGTATTTACCAAAGCTGGTTTTGTGGCTTTGTCTTTAATTGGAATTAACTAGATCGCAGAGACTCTCAATAGATTAATTTTAAACTCGTTTTTGACGAGAGAGGTAGACATTATTTAAAATGTTATTTTAAATTACGCTACCATATCAACCCGAAATACGTCATTTTACTGGAAAGTAGACAACAATCGGACAAGAAGTAAGACACGAAGTAGGCAGTGTGTATGAGATAGTATATAAGATATAGGCGAGAAGTTTACAACAAGTGGATAAGAAGTCTAGGTAATGCAGAACAAGACCATGTATAATTTCAAACGCAGTATGTAAAATAGAAGTAATCAGGAAGATCCAAGGGAGATCCGAGCCCCCCTATCGTGAGGTAGGAGTTCCTTGTGAGGTGCGATACGCCGATTTTTTCTCCCTCCTTCTTGTCCCTATTTCTTGCCATGTATATTATTGTAGCGAAATATTAATTATTTTATGAATAGATAATATTTATATTTACTCCTACTCTGTAAACTTGCCTCATTACGCCTCTCTATAGTATTGTTGCGTGTAAGGCCTCCAAATGATTACAACCCCCGCCAATAGATGGCGCTTTCGCCTGTTTCCCTTCTCTAGCTAATGTGGGAATCGCCGACTGCTGTGGTCCCGTTTCCTGGGGAGGTTAACTGTAAATACACTTTTATGTTGGCCCCAGGATGTAATATAATGTAAATACCCATTGGTTGTTATCTCATTTAGATGTAATGTTTAGTAGTGGATGACAATAAAAGTGAGTGCTTCAAGTCTCCGTGCCGCCTTCTGTCGTTACTCTCGCCACTGCCATCATCGCCAGGCTGCTGCTACTCTTCTGGTAAGTCTCTCGTGTCCCCCACCAGTGGTAAGGCCGAGAGATACTGCCAGAGGAAGGGAGTTTCCACTGTAGAGGTGGAACTCAGGACGTCTTTGGGTGGCCTGCGGGGAAAAGCTGCAGGGAATAGCAACGGGAGCCTGAGGAGGTGATCCACGAAGGAGGAAGCGGCGTTTGTCGCAAAGAACCGGTCCAGCCTCGACAGTATTTTATAAATGTCTCTCTCTCTTGAGGTAACCCGGATTCCTGGAGCGTACTAGAGTCGCCAACTATACGGAATTTTATAAATTTTAATTTGTTCTTGTTATAAATTAATTGCTGTGTCATCCTCAAATTTGCCTTTCCTAATTTCCTACGTAATAATATTCTCTCGGGCTCAATGCTCTATATTCTACAGCAATGACCATAGTTCAGGTGGTATGTAAAAAAAGGCAAACTCTTTGCCTTGTCTAATGAAAGCACTATTGTAACATTTATTGCCATAATTTCCGATCGGTTAAATTACCAGCACTACAATTGAAACTTGTGAATGCACTGGTATACCCAGCCGTCTATGGAGCTGAATATTGGATGACCCTCGGCATGCAAGAAAGTCTTTGGGATGTTCAGCTGGACGCTCAGTCTCGAGGACTTCAAAGATAACCAATATGATCAGCCTATTACATCAGCTAAAAAAGATCTATCAAAAAGACTGGCATTGAGATTTTTTATTTATGAGATTACCCCTGATAATTATGTATAATACATGGTTGTATATTCCTTTTCACTTGTACTATTCTAAATTCCTGTCAATACTACGAATTATTGTCCTTAAGAACAGGAACTGCTTGTTCTCGATTTCTTGTATATAACTTTATGCCAAGCCCTTTCTTTCTTCTTTCCTCTTATTTGATACATTGTAAATAACATTGTTGATTATTGTTACTATTACTGTATCTATACTCTCTTATACTCGGAGAATCTGTATAAGACCAAAAAGTCTTAATAAAGATTTTTGCTGTTATAATTCTGAGATTACAATCTAAATTCAAGGTTTGGGGATCCCATCAAAAGAGAAGGGAAGTGTTTGGAGAAACCCATTTTTCAAGGAACAGCTGAGAATGGGATCCAGAAAACATGGACTGACCGAGATAGGTTAATCATCCTGGAAATAAAAACGAAAATAATAAATTCATAAACGAGGTCACGAACCTGTTTCCTGTAATGGAAGAATTCAGAATAAACTACTGACTTATGCCATAACGTCAGATTTGGTAGGTCTTTGCTTCTAGTAGGTCCTTCTAACCTATATTACAGAAAATAGTCCTCGATCATCACAAAATAACTTCCCTGTACAGAAATGGGTTGCTCAGAGACCCGATAAGTGAAAAAATGACTTACTGAGATACACAATCATGGAAAAATGACCACTCTGTAACAGCAATGACTTTCTGAGTGACCCAATTATGGCAAAATGACTTCCCCAGAAAAGCAATCACCACAAAAGGACCTCCCTATGACAGAAATGCATTCCCCAGACAACCGATCATCACAAGATGACCTTGTCAAAGATGACGATCTATGCAAATCAGAGAGGAATCTCTCCCAGAAGCTCCCCTCATTACCAGGAGATCTGTTAGGCCTAACGAGTGGTGGCCATTTAATTGTGCCGTCCCTGACGCCAAGGCCACTACGGTATACCAAGAACTCTGCCCCTCTAACAACCACTTCCTTGACATTTTTTTACCTTTCCTTTTTTTTTTAGAGAGATCCATATTAAATATTTTATCTTGTTAATTCTGAGAGTTGTTCACGCTAAAATATTTACCTCAACTGACAGAATATGCTCATTATGTGATAGAAAAAAAAAAAAAAACTCCGACCCGGAATTGGAGCACCACATGTTTTTTTTTTTTTTTTTTAAGTGAAAGATAACTTTTTTTTGCATTCTCTTGCTCTGGAGGCTCTGTTGTCAAGGATGACAAAGAATAAATCCAATATATTGGCTCTGTACAATATGTGAATGGATATGTAAATGAACGATTACCTGTAAATAACTAATATATTCTAAACAATTATGTACCTGGGCGAATCCTGTGTAGGACATAGGTCCCCAATAAAAGGCTTGTTGTTGTTGTTGTTGTAAATTCTGATTTGTTTGTAAAATAGATGTATACAAAACAATCATTAATTAAAAGAGGAGTCGAATCATCAACCCTCAAAAATGTCATTATCCTACATTTAATTCCCTTTTTCTAGGTAGAAAACTTCAACAACAAACTTGGATTTAAAACTTTCTAACTTTGAGAAAGGATGACGGGGGTCGCAGAATAATGACATTTTTGCACAAATAAATTTACTGGCAATGCGTTTCTTTTAAATATAATCAAATATTATATCTACAGACCTTACTGCAATGGTATGAGTAGGTCTGTAGAGATAATATTTGATGATATTTAAAAGAAACGCATTGCCAGTAAATTTATTTGTGTAAAATTTTAACGATAGATGGCAATTAAATTTAATTTACTAATGACATTTTTGATGAGAGAGTCGCGCGACATCTTGAATTAATCCAACCAATTATGGTGTTCTCTATAGTATTTAATTAAGTACGATGACTTATTATCATCCTAAATGGCGTCAATTAGAATGTTCCATTGAAATATGCAAATATGTTAAATATATGGCTTATACATGTCGAACATCGTCACGAACATTTTTTTCCCATTTTCATTTATTATTTTCTCATTTTATATATTAGACTCATGGACAAAATTTAAAGTGGAAAGTTTTTGATGTACCAGGTCGTCGGTTTTTTTTTTGAAGAAGAAGAAGACATAGGCAATTTTTTTCACACTTGGTTATCTCGTGTATCTTCAATAGAGGTCACTGTGAGTCAAATAACTTTCATAGTTATTGTCTGAATCCCGCTATACATACTAAAAAGTACAATTCCTTAAGTTTTGTCTACGGGTGTAATTATACTTACTTTTATATACAGTTAAACCTGTCAATAGCGCCCCCTCTAAATAGCGCCTTCCTCTCTATAGCGCCCGATTTTAAAAAGGTAGTACGGTGCGATTTACATTAAAAGTAACCTGTCTATAGCACCCTATTTTGGTGAGTCCCAAGAGTGTGTGCTATAGACAGGTTTAACTGTATGTGTTTTATTTTATGAGAGAGAAAAAAACAAACAATTTGTTACTCTGTGCTATGAATCATCATCACACAGTACATTCCTCTCCCCACCTCACAATGTTGTAATCAGAGTAATTATGCTAATTAAATAGACCGTTTTTGGCTGGGTATCTTGTACGTCTTGTTGGAAGAGTCGCCTAAATCCTCTACACTCGCCAATCGGGATCAAACACGGCACAGGACACTTTTTTTTTTCTAAAGGGGGAAAAAAAAAAAAAAGATTCATTGATCCCCCGATTCTTGCAAAAGTCCAACCCTATCAATGAGTACAAGTAACCAAACAGGGCTCTGGCACACTTGTAAGATGCACTTATACACTCATGGACAAAACTTAAGGAAGTGGAAAGTATTTGGGATCGCCGGTTGTCTGTTTTTTTTTTTTTTTTCCGAAGGAGACAGAGGCTGTTCACACTTGGTTATCCTGTGTGTCTTCACTAAAGGTCACTGTAATATCTTTCAGAGTTATTGACTGAATCCCGATATACCTGCTTAAAGGTACAACTTCCTTAAGTTTTGTCTATGAGTGTAAGTGTGTAAAAGTCGAACTGCTTTCCATATGTGTAGAAATATGGTGCACTTACAGTAAAAGCGATCTCCAACTACCCACCATGATTATCATGACCTGTATCACGTGTATTAGGGATAATAATAAAAAAATAATGCTATAGAAAACATTTTAAGAGATTATAAAACCCCAATAGAGATCATATCACACCAAATAGGTACAAAATAATAGTGAGAGTTGTACATATTTGAAAATAAACAAAATGGCGCGATGAGAGATATGTTGATAAAAATATATACACGAGATATTTCTTGTATAAAGAGCCTAGATTGGTGGGGTGAAGCGTGTTTTTTATTGGTGATAAATCTCGAGCTTTCGAGCACGCTACCTTTCTACTGGATGAGGGAAAGAGAAACCACTATAGTCACACTGATTTTAGGGGGGACAATATATATCGACACAATGTCCTCTAAACTTCCTTCAGCCAGTAGAAGGGCTCGACATCTCGCCATTTATCCACCAAAAGAAAACGTCACCACCCAACACAATCTACTCTCTTTCTCTCTCTCGCTATTTATATTCTATATACAGTTACGAGCGTCATGCGTGGCCTCTGTCACGGTTTGCTTTTTTTTTTTGGAATGGCGCCCTCCTATTGGTCGGCTACGATCACGCCACCTTTGCCCCCCCCCCCCTTCCCCCATTTCTGTAACTATTGTGTTAGAGCGGGTCGCTCCGTAAATAAATGCATATATTAGTTAATAACCAAATGGAATCCTCTCTTTCTTTTTTCCCAGTAAGAGACGCCTACGGAAGCCAACAGTACATAGACAGATAAAGCACATAGGCTATAGTTATTAACTAAAATATGCATTTATTTAAGGCGCCAATTTATAATTGTAACAAATAGTATTTGAATCAAAACATTCAATCGGGTAAAACACGGGCGTTGCCCGGGTCATTCGGCTAGTATATAAATATATTGTAGAACGAAATTTAACAATTATACCGCAAATGTTTCTTTTGAACGAAAAATCGAAATTTATTTTAAGGAGAAATAACGATTATTTCTAACCTTAGGGATGAAGTATGGAAGGATGAATTGTGAAGAGTAATGATAAACGGAAAAATAAAGTGTCCAGGGATTCGTTCTGCAATCATAAGCCGTATTATATTGTATTATAAAAAGAAATATATATAATCTACACTCATAGACAAAACTTAAGGAAGTTGTACCTTTTAGCAAGTATATCGGGACAATAACTCTGAAAGATATTATAGTGACCTTATTGAAGACACACGAGATAACAAAGGGTGAACAAAATTGCCTCTGTCTCCTTCATACAAAAAAAAAAAAAGACGACCGGTGACATCAAAGACTTTCCACTAACTCAAGTATTGTTCATGAGTGTATTTTATCTGGAGCTTTTGGGCTCGCGGTAGAATTTTTTTTTTAAATAATTGTTATCGCAGTTGTGCATATGCAATTTGCCACGTTGTCACGTGTTATTTGATAGGCCCGTGGAAAAGCACGTGACTCGAAAGCTTGGGAATTTATCGATTCGACAAAGGATTATTGAGAAAGTCATTAAATTTCCAAACGCGTCTCAGAGTATTGTAAATGTTCTGAATGCTCCAGCCACCTATACACACACCTCCGCCGGTTTCCACCACTGGTAGTTACATTCGGATTACAAATAAGCTAAGTGGAAAATTTCCAGCTTTAGACCACTCAGGACCTTGAAACAAGAAGTGGGAGGTCCTTGCCCTGTGGAATTAAGGGATTAGGGCTAAATGAGCATTGCTCTTAATCCCAAGTCAAAGGTCAAATCCCTCCCGTGTTTGTTTGGAAAATTGAGTTTGGTGTCAGAAAATGGAATCTCTCTCTTCCATTCTTGGTGTGAGACCAGACCTATCTATTTAGGTAGGTAAATAAGGCTTAATGACATCACTAAAATTGTTATATAGGTGACAATATAGTAAATATAATGTGACTAATATTTTGGTCGCGGTGATTCAACTGAAATTATTTTTAGTGTGTGCGCTAGTTTGCGTATGTGTTTGCATATGTATTTTGTTCGAACGTGTGTGTTGTATGTCTTCTTTCTTATCTCCACTCAATCATATTAAGGTATCAAGCTTGTAAAGCTTGTTGATGGTGTCTGCCGGGGTGAATAGAGCTCATCAATGGATGAGTTAATACAGTCAATAATATGTTTTGGGGTTGCAGGTTGAAAGTGTTGCATGTATTGTGCGTATATTTGTGTATGTTTGCGTTGTGAGTATGTATGTTTGCGTATATGTTTATCTATGTTTTTGTGTATAAATGTGTTGTGTACGTGTTTACTTATGTTTTTGCGTATATATGTGTTGTATGAATGTTTGTATTTATGAAGGTGTTATATGTACTGCGTGTATGTTTGTGTATGTATGCGTTGTGTGTATGTATCATTGTGGATGTTTGTGTTTTAGGTAATATGTGTGTTGTATGTTTATGTGGAACGCTTCACGATTTTGCGTGTCATCCTTGCGCAGGGGCCATGCTATGTTTATGTGTTGTGAATGAATATGTAGTGTATATTTTATTCAACTATTTCTCGGTTAAGCACTTATAGAAATAGTGGAAACACTAGTGTACTTTATAGGAAGAATGAACAATCTAATAGTCGTATCGGTCTGGTGGATTAAACTGGCGAAACCGCAGAGAGGGTTTACCAAAGATGAGCCAGGCCCTTCCAATATTTTACATTTTACTTAGACATCTCATGCAGTCCTGGATCTTCGCGGTGGGTCTCGAGGACCACGCCATCTCTACAGCGGCGAAGCACGCGATCTACGGTTTCTTCGTAGATGGCGAAATGTGTGGAGTCGATGGCGATCTACATGCGGACATTACAAAGGTGGCAGAGATGCCAGGTATATAATCATTGTACACGTAGCATATATTAATTATCTCATTGTTATTTTATCTATCTCTATTTATATTTAGTTGTATATATATATATATCTCCTTATTTAATCTTTATTTATATTTATTTTGTATGTGTGTTTAACTTTATATTCTATATACAGTTACGAGTGTCATTCTTCATCAGTCGCCTCTGTCACCGTTTGCTTTTTTTTTTGGAATGGCGCCCTCCTATTGGTCGGCTACGATCACGCCACCTTTGCCCCCCCCCCCCCCCCCCCCCCCCATCATGCCCCCCCTCCCACTCGCTTTTTCGTTTTTGTAACCATTGTGTTGGAGCGGTTCGCTCCTTAAATAAATGCATATATTAGTTAATAACCAAATGGAATCCTCTCTTTCTTTTTCCCAGTAAGAGACGCCTACGGAAGCCAACAGTACATAGACAGATAAAGCACATAGGCTATAGTTATTAACTAACATATGCATTTATATAAGGCGCCAATTTATAATTGTAACAAATAGTATTTGAATCAAAACATTCAATCGGGTAAAACACGGGCGTTGCCCGGGTCATTCGGCTAGTAATCATATATGAACGATATAATAAAATTAGTTTCAATCTCAAACAAATCTCCCTCCTCATCATTAACTATAACTGTGCGAATTGTACACCTTGGTAATTGACTGAATGTAAAAAAAAAAATGTTGATTGTCAATTCTCTCTCTCTTATCTCTTTATATATATATATATTTACAATTATTCATGTCCAACTCCATCCAAATATGGGAACTCGATCACTCGCCCTTGAAGTTGGAAACTACTTCTAAAGGCGGAGAAGATGAACCTCTCTATAATTGGATCATCGGCATATGGATACAATATTCAAGAGGGAAAAACAACCGCATGATTTCTTCCCCACGAAAATCCTCAATGAATGGTCCAACTGGACTGAGAAAACATATCAACAGAGATCGACCAGATTGGAAGAGCCGGACTGAGGAGGCATATTGGACTGATATTGACCCTAAATAATATAAACCATTTAAGACGTTGCATATTCGAAATTTTGAAGAAATTTCAGGATATATACACTCATGGACAAAACTTGATGAATTGAATGAATTTAAGGAGACAGAGGCAATTTTGTTCACACTTGGTCATGTGTCTTCAATAAAGGTCACGGTAATATCTTTCAGAGTTATTGTCTGAATATCCCGATATACTTTCTAAAAGGTACAACTTTCTTTAGTTTTATCCGTGAATGTGTATACTAGGTTAACCCAGAATTTGATTAAATGATTTACCACGAAAGTTAAAAAAAAATAAGTTATTGGGAACTTTCACGAGTCTTGCCTCTTTCTCAACCTGTAGTTAGAATAAATGGATTAATGAGACAAATGTTTTTTTTTTAAATCAACGTTGTAGATATTTCATCAAGTTTAATAATACACAAAAATAAATTAGATAGTTTGGAATATATTGGATTGAATAAAATATTTATTTGCTAATGTTTTACTCCATCCAATATATGCCTTTTTACTATCTATTGATATAAGTATGGATTTAGTATGAAGTAAGGAATGAAGAGTAGCTTCTTACATAGACATTTTATTCACGCTAGCTTTCGAACCTCATAGGTTCGAAAGCTAGCGTGAATAAAATGTCTATGTAAGAAGCTGTTAGGATTTTTATAAGTTGTTTTTCATAGATTGATTTATTTATATTTTGACCAGATGACCGGACAACTTTACATGTATATAATTGGTTTTTAAATGATGTAAATTAGTTAGTTATGAAAAGAAATTAAAAGTGTTGATTTTCTTAGAGGTGTTAGTGTTTACTCTGCTCGATTTGTAGACTAGGAAAGAATTAGTTCCTAACAGAAGCTACTCTTCATTCCTTACTTCATACTAAATTGGTCATGATAAGAGTTATTCCTTAAAAAATAAGTATGGATTGCTCTATTTTCAGAACAAAAATAAATATATAACGATTTTATTCTTTTTTGTATGAATTCAGTTCATTAACTAATTGATCGCTTTGATATTTTCACCCGTGTCTGGCCAAGGTCGTAATTCCAGCTCTACAAGTCAAGGTTTCCAGTCAGAATGGGCAGCAGTGTACTACATGTATGTAGTCCACTTCCCTCTACCAGAGCCAATTATCTTCCAATTGTTTCCACAATTCTCCAAGGTTAATTCTCTCGCCCTCCAACTCCTCACAACAAGGACAGCTACAATGGGTCTTGTCGTTTAACCCCCCCAGACACTTTTAACGACACCATTTATATATATATGTGTAAAAAAAAACTCTTAAATGATATCTTGATATTGCTCTAAAATATGTCGTCTTTTTTATGTCGTTGTAAATGTGACATTTGTGTCGCTATTTGGGTTATATATATAAAAAAAGAGCTTGCGACCTCTTGTATTTAATGACTATAACGAATTTCGCTATATGAAATTTTAAATACTATATATAGCGCGAATTTTTATAAATAAATAAAATAAATTGCTACAGGCTTTACTATGCTACGGTAAAATATTTGGAGGGCCTGGCTCATCAGTGGTGAACCCTGCCAGCGGTTTTGTCAGTTTAATCCAACCTACCATTCTAGCATTCTATTGGACTATTCCGTCACACTTTAGAGGAAATGTTGGTAAAATTATTTGAGGAAACTATAGACATAAACTTTGAGTACGGTAGTAGTGCGGAAGGGTTATATTCATGTTGTAACGTCCTCGTATTTGTTGGTTGACGTTAATCAGCAAGAAGTATTTGGAAGTTTAAAAAGAAAAGTCTTTATTTCTTTTAGGCTAACATCAGACATAATATCAATTATATCAGACATAAGTTTACATGTGATATATTACTATAAGTCAAAAGACAACTGCACAGAGTACCATCAGTGATGTGCTCACTGATAATTTACTATATAGGCAGGCCAGCTGCTGTTACACATGTAGCTAGAGAAGCACTAGTCTGGGTACTAGTTTTCTCAGTGGCTACTTATGCTTCAGAATCATGGACTATAACATCATCGTTAGAGAATAAAATCGATGTGTTCGAGATGTATTGCTGGCGAAGAATGCTTCCTTGGACATCAATACTATCACAACTATCGAAAGATGACCGACTTCTGTACAACGGAATTGTTTGAGATTATTCGGTCACATCGCGCGACGCAGGGAGTACACCATACTGATCGGAAAGACGTCGGGGCGATACACCTGGATGTCCGCTGACACGCTTCGTGGACCAATTAAAGGAACTCACTGGCTTAACGGTCACCGAGATGGTACAATCGAGCTCAAGACAGAGATGGCTGGTGTAGCATCGTGTTTGGGATGTAATACACCTATCCCCCGATTTACACGGTACTTGTTTTACACGGTTTTCCAAATAAGTTTTGTTTTTATCGCACTATACTAAATGCTACTGTGATTGAACACATGCGCTGTGTACACATCTCACGAGGAATCCCGAGCTTATGTGCTGACTACATATTTTAACCTGTCAATGCATTTTATTTTTATTTCTGTGTACACCTATCCCCCCGATTTACACGTTTTTCTCAGGAACGTATCTACCGTGTAAATCGGGGGATAGGTGTACATACAGTGGGCCACAATGTTCGATAGCGAATAAAATTATATTACACACATATATAGGCTTGTTCGTGGCAATTCCGCTTTAAATTTCAAATCTTACTTAGGTGGGTGTATTTACCTCTCCGCATATTTTTTCTTGGATTACCTGATGAAAAGCATTTTGCTTGAAAGCTTGTATTTTTAATAAAAAGAAACTCACCACGCTATATTTTCGTTTTCTCTTTTAACATATATAGGTACCTCTCCCTTTAATTATGTATCAGGACGATACATTCTACTCATCACCCTAGTAACAACTTTACTAGCGTTGATAAAAAATGAGCCACAATACCGGTTTATACAGGTTGTTTGCTTTTTGTCTGAATTTGCCAAAACTGGTGCTGTAGCTTTTTCTTCATCACCATTAGTAAATTTTAATACATAGCAATAACACGCCATTTATATAATACAAATAAAAACACCAAAACGCGGATTTTTCTTTTCACAAATAACACACTCTTTTACTGCCCTTACTGCGATGAAAAAATATATTAGGAGAGCTTGGCTCATCAATGGTGAACCTTTCCACCCTCCCCATATATTTTTTTTCATCGTAGTAAGGTCAGTAGATGTTTGATTTATTTGTGAAAAGTAACATCCGCGTTTTGGTGTTTTCATTTATACTAGTAAATTTTATTACTAGGGTGATGATCATAATGTACCGTTCTGATGTATAGTTAAAAGGAGAGATGTCTCTCCAGGTACATATATACAGGTATAAATTGAAAGGATTTTAAAAGTACGAATGTTTATTTTATACATAATACAAATTTCTACTGCCTTTACTGCGATGAAAAAATATATTGGGAGGGCTTGGCTCATCAGTGGTGAACCCTCCCAGCGGTTTCGCCAATTTAATCCACCAGACCGCTTCTCAGAGCTCTAATACTTCATCGCAGTAAGGGCAGTATAGAAGTTCGTATTATGTATAAAAGAAACATTCGTGCTTTTAAAATCCTTTCATTTTATATGTATAGATGGCGCGTTATTGCTTTGTGTTAATATACAGGTATATATAGATAGATATTTTTCCGGGAGGGGAAATTAATCTATAGAAATAAAGGGGTCGCTTCAAAAAGACACAGAAACTAATCGCCATTTATTGACAGTCTCCACAAACTAGCGGACTCCGGTCGATGACAAAGCCACAACACCAGCTTTGGCAAACCATTGAGAAGCGTCCATCTAGAGATCATTGTTTTGGGCTAATGTCCCTCAGTAGAGGGTTAATCGTCAGGGGGGGGGGGAGTTGGATTTCTACAATGAATCGGTGAATCGGGGGGTCATTTTGAAGTTTTATTTCTTCAGAAAAAGAAGTGTCCAATTCGGGATTCGATCCCGGATCGTGATAGTCGAAACTCGACGGTTTATGCAACTCTTTCTTAACCAACAAACCCCAGTTGTGTTAACAACCATCCCAAAAATGGAGAGAGAGACAGATTGAAACTACTTTATTTCAAAGTCCATATAAGATTATATAAGGTTAAATACAGAATAAATATAAATAAATATGATTATATAATGATAAATATATGTATAAATATATAAAATAATTGATAAATATACATATATACAATATATACAGAGAGAGAGAGAAGCTAAAATACGATAACTATTTAAGAAGAAACACAGGTTGGGGAGAGAAGAGCTTCTTTATATACGATCGTACAAGCTTTCGGCAAGACGCCTTTTTATGGGTACAGAATGCTTGGAAGCTTATACGATCGTTTTATTATTCAAAGAAGTTCTTCTTCCCGACTCGTGCTTTGTCTTCTTCTAAGTGAATAGGAAGATTACCTTTGTCTTATAACAATAACTGTATCATACAAATGAAAATAGCTCCGGAGAGACTAGTCTTTGTTGCATCATGGCTAATGAACCTATTTTAATTTGTAATATTATTTTTCATAATTTTAAATTTATATTTTATTTATTTATTACGAGCGGACGTACCCGGCTTCGCCCGGGTTTTACCCGAGTAAAGGTTTGTCTAACGAATATCTCGATAAAGTGAACATTTTTTTCCCGGTCCCTTGAAAAATACTCGATAAGTTGAATAAAATCAATATTAATTGGTTCCCTCGGTAATTGGAAGTTAAAGGAATAGTATCTTGCCTTGGAATTGTATGATTATTCTTGTCTCAAATAAATTGCCGTGTCATCCTGAATTTTGTCTTTCCTAATTTTCTGCATTACAAAATCATCGTATCATCATGATAATATTTAGAGCAGATTGTTGATTTATAACAGATAAATTAGAATATTTATCTTGATTATTTTAGGCGAAAAGTTATTTAAAAAATTTTATTTGGTAGAAACCTTCCCAGTACTATACTAAATAACTTCCCAAAGTTTCATGGCGTTCCAATGAGTGGTTTGGTCAGGCATAAAGGACACACAAACACATACATTCATTTATATATATATATAGATATTGAACAGAATATATGTATTATAAAAATCACAATTTGTATTTAGATACACTGTGTGACTTCACTGCTCTCTTTGATGTGAGAAATAAATAAATTATTCTGGAGGCTACTTAAAGTAGAGTTATCTCCACTTATATAAATTTGTAGGATGGTTGAAACACGCTCTGGTAAGATACAAGACCCGGCACAGGAGAGAATCAAGGTTGAAGAGTCTGCCAAGCCGTAAACTGGTGCAACCATATTGGGAAGGTGCAATATCGCCATCTAATCTACAAATACACGTTTAATCGCTAGATTTGATAATATATATATATGTCATAATATATGCTCTTCCAGGAATAATAAAGAAAACCTACAGTCAACCAGAGAGAGACGTAGAGAGAAGGCAGCTAAAGTACGGCCATTTTGAGCCACTAGCCACATCCAAGGGGCCCTTTTCTTGGAACCTCAGGACTAATTAGGGCGACAGTTGGGTGATTGTGTTCGACGCGAGCGGACGCCCGGCGGTTGCCGGGCCCGTCTATCTCTCTCTGGTTGGCTTCCAAATTCCTCTACCAAATCGTGGGGTGATTATTTCTCTTTCCCCACATTATTATTATTATATTGTCACATTGAAAGTCGACAGGATCTTATACCAGATATATATATTTTCCGATGAACCAAAAATAAGAAATATATTTGAATATTATGCTAGGATTACCGCTTCACACTTCCACACCTGTCCTTTCCTGTCAAGAGACGGGAATTTCTCCTCGATTGCTCAACTAGGAAGCTTGGAGAGATTGAAATGTGTGTTTTGGACATTTGTAAGCTGTTGCCCCATGTGATGACATAGACACACTATTCATGTAAATAAAGTATGTAAATAGAGAGGGTTCGGTGTTTACTGTGTGGCTGCCAACAGGCAGATTATATACCTCACAGATATCCTATAGAACACGAGAAGTAAATACAATTGGGCCTGAAGAAGATCCATCTGGCTTGAAAGCTCGTGTGGGCCAGTTTTACCGAAATACCTAAACGAATCGTTACAACTATTGTGTTTTAAACAGCATCAGAGCGAATTTTATGTTTATTATTATTACTCTAAGTATATGTTCTTGTTTAAATACATCGAGGAGATAGATTTATCTGTCCTCTTTAAAAAAAAAGTAAATACAACTAAATGAATGAGTGAATTCAAGATTTTTACGCGCTCTAGAACTTAAAAATTAATCACAATATTTTTTGGGGACAGACAGAATTACAGACAGACTTGGAAGCAAGATAAATAAAAAAAAATTAAATAAAGACACCTTTCCGGTCAAAATAGAGGCAAATACGAACCAAACGACATATAATTTGAGTCGATTTTAACAGGGGAGGTGCCTTTTTTTAAGATAAAAAAAACAAACACTCTTGGAGGTATTTTAGAACTGAACATTACATAGGGGATTAGTCCTTTTTAATCATTTTCACGTGTCTGACATACATTACCTAAAGTATCTTTTCCTTGATTTATTAAGAAATCTCTAGGACACCCCCTTATAAGGTCGTTGAGGTACAGCTGCACCACGCTGACGAGGACCATCATCCCCGAAACACGATGTGATTGGATCACCTTGGTTTATCGAAAAAGATATCGATGGGGTTTTGGATATTTGTTCCGATAGATGGCAGCCTCTATTAGTAATGTACAGTTATATAAGAGGATGCCATTTTTCCGTTATCATTTTAAAATCATCATATTTTAGCAATATTGGTATTTTAGTAATGCTTGAAAAACGAAGGGAGATGTAGACCAAGGACAAGTTGATTTGATAATATAATAGAATGTATAATTCAATATAATGCGGCTTATAATTGTAGAAACGACATTTTAAAATTATCCCGCATGTGTTTCTTTTGAACGAAAAATTGAAATTTATTTTAAGGAGAAATAACGATTATTCCTAACCTTAGGGATGAAGTTGAAAATTATCCCGCATGTGTTATACAATAGAATGTGTGGTGTCTGGAATTAGAAAAGAGGTGAAGAGAATTGTTCAGAACAGGGTGTTCCAAGATGGCCGACCTCTGTATCGTAGATAACTGTACTACACGAGTTTTGAACTAAACGATTTTCAGACCCAGGAGCTATTTTCAATCAACTCGTCATTCCATGCCGGTTTTGCCAATTGTGTAATTTGTTCTTTGCGCAACACTTTTTGACAATTCTTACAAAATTAGAAAAAATAAAAAGTTTTTATGATCTCTTTGTCTCTCATCTATTTTTGTGAGCAGTTTTTTTTTACGGAGTTGGAGGGGATGTTGCGAGAGATTTCAATTTTAAGAATTTCTTAGGTCAAGGCTAGGCAAACAGTGGATGTAAATTGGGATTAGGAAATGTGTAAATAGGTGGCAAATATTTGCATAAGCCCACTATGTCTTTTATACATAGAACATATTTTTCGAAAGTTAATTTAAAAACGAATTAGAGAAATTATCAATTTAATTAAATTTTATTTTGCGACGCGATTATTCTGTGTAAAGAGCCTAAATGAAAATAATAATTTGTGTTTATTAAAAGAACATTCTGCGCACAAATATTAATTTACTTTATTTTTAAAACACATTTATGAATTCCCCATATTACCAAATATGGAAAAGATTGGGATGGCCTGACTCATCAGTGGTGAACCCTTCCAGCGGTTTCGCCAGTTTATTCTACCAGACTTCAATTTTATTGTTCATTCTGATTCGTTTTCTATCCGAAGGTTGATTTTATACGATATTATGTAGTGGAACTATTGAGGGAATCCATAAACTAAACATTAGAAAATGACGCGCCATTTATATTCGATAGATGAAACTATTAAAGCCTTGTTTAAATAAAGAAAAAAAGGCATCTCATTATCGTGCAAATGAAAGTTGCCAATGGCTTGCGCCATCTATCGGAATAAATATCAACTATTCTCGTTGATTTTTAATTATTCCAGAATATTGGCCTAATGCTACTTTTTTTGAAAAGTTTTTCTCTTGATTAACAAAGAAAGGGTATTTGACCAATATAATAGAATAATTTAAAAATCAACTAATAGCTGATATTTATTCCGATAGATGGCGCGAGCCAACGGCGACTTTTAGTTGCACGATAAGGAGATGACTTTTTCTTAATTTATCTACCTGACCCGAGAACACTTTCGTACTGTTTTTTTTTCACTTATGTGAATTGTTTTGCGGAAGGGCATTGTTCGATGTGCAGATATTTACATGTAATTCTACTGTCCTTAAAAAAACTTATATGTCCATAGTTAGTTCAGTTACCATCACTAAAATATTCAACCCTACAATGTAGGGTGAATAAGCTGAATCGTCTCCAATACAATATTAGAGTTTTACACAAATAAATTTACTGGCAATGCGTTTCTTTTTAAATATCATCAAATATTATCTCTACCTACCTTACTGTAGTACTGTAGTAAGGTCTGTAGAGATAATATTTGATGATATTTAAAAAGAAACGCATTGCCAGTAAATTTATTTGTGTAAACTTTTAACGATAGATGGCAATTAAATATAATTTACAATATTAGAGCTCTAAGAAAAAGGTATGTGTTAAATTAAACTGGTAAAACCGCTGGGAGGGTTCACTAATGATGAGCCAGGCCCTCCCAATATATTTTGTCATCGCAGTTAAGAACAGTAGGCAGTGTGTTTGATTTGAAACAAAACTTTAATTGTTCCATTTCTAGAATACTGGGGGATTGGCAGAGACAATTTTCGACTACCTCGACGAGAGATTCAATCCCGTATTGAGCACTTTGCTGCTTCAAATAGCCCCCCGATTCTTGCAAAAGTCCAACCCCACAAGTGAGTGCAAGTAACCAAAGGAAGCTCTACCACCTTGTAAGTCAAAAACTCGAACTTTTTTCCTACACGTGTAGACATGAAGTGTACATTAGAGTAAAAGGTAGTAGCTAACAACCCACCATGATTATCATAGCCTCACGTGTACTTGGGATAAGTTTTTAAAAGAAGGCTATTATAGAGATATTCCTTTGTATGTGTGATAGTAGAAATGCAATAGACATTTGTAAGTGTGTTATCTTCGAGCATAGTTTTCAATCATAGCTAGCAGGTTATCCTACACAGAACCTTTTAGGTAACATTAAGAATAACATATAACTTTATAGATGGACTTTTTGCCTGGAAAAAATTGATATATATTATTGATATAACCTAAAGTTTCGGGAGGATGATATTCATGTATAAAAAGTGGCACGTCTCCATTTTCAAATGCATTACTTCAAACCTAATAAAATAAACTATGAAACAAGCAAAAGATATAGACCAATATCACATTGACGTCAAACATTTCTAAAATTTTTGAAAACATAATTAAAAACGAAATCAATAAATATTATGAAGAGAACAATCTAATGAGTCCAAGGCAACACGGATTTACTAAACATAAATCAACGAACAGTGCAATGGAAGATTTAATGGAAAACATACCGAAACACAGGCAAGGAGAACTGACTTCTTTGATTACAGTGGATATAGCAGGCGCATTCGACAACGCATGGTGGCCAGCAATTATTAGAAGACTCGATTTAGATAACACTCCCTCCAAACTAATAAGAATTATACAATCTTATTTAAGCAGTGAAAGAAGGGCAAATTTTTCATATGAAGACACAAATGTTACAAAATATCTGACAAAAGGATGCCCTCAAGGCGGTCCTTTATCCCCAATATTATGAAATATTTTGTTAAACGACTTGCTGAAGAGTTTCAAACATCTGAACGCAGATATAATTTGCTACGCAGACGACGTTTCCATCATTTGCTGGAGCAAGTTTGTCGAGGACCTCAAAATATTAATCGAATATATTCTATGCTACGTGATCCAATGGTGCAATAGGAATAAATTATCAATAAGCCCAGAGAAACGAATTTTCTTTACTTACATAATAATCCTAAAGTTCCAATTGATATACCGAATATTATTTTAAACCCAGTAGATCAAGTTAAGATATTAGGCATAAAATTCTCAAATCATAGAATAAAAAAAAGATTAATTTTCCCCCACATATCAACGACATTCTGTGTAGGATCGTAAGAATGAAAAATATTCTGTTTTCACTTTGTGGAAAGATGTGGGGAATAAATACTAAAAAAAGAATAATTTTGTATAAAACAATTATCAGGCCAGTTCTCTTACATATGGTTCAGAAATATGGTATAAATTTATAAATAAGCGATGCAAAGAAAAACTAAATTCTACTCAATATCAAATTCTTCTTTGGGCGATCAGAGCCTACAAAACTATATCTTCCAACTGTGTCCATAGTCTTGCGAACATCCCCCTTCTCACAGATTATATTGAATCTAAAATAATTAAATATGATTTGGCTCATCTTTCGATGGAGGATCAAAATGCTTTTAGACCGCATTCTCCGAGTATAATTGGTTCATTTTTAAGTGCAAAAATGGATGAATTATTTCTAAAAACAAATGAAACATTCCAAAGCTTTTTCCCGTTTGGAATTCCAACATTTTTCCGTTCGAATTTTTATAATGCTCAGTTTACAACAAACCATGGAAATTTTAAGGGATTTTTATCAAAAATTGGAGCGGTTGAAGACTCTAGCTGTCATTGTGGTAGCGAATTCCAAGATTCAAGACACCTACTGCTGGAATGCCCACTCTTTTCTAACGCCAGACAAGAGACAATAAATAATGTTGTAGATCTATATCAATTTGTAAATAGCAGAGAGAATTATCATAGGTTTAACTATTTTTGTAAATATATTTATGATTGTCTTTCGGGCCTGAAAGGTTCAGGTTCCTAATATATATTATTTTTTTTCTCTTTTTATTTTTAATTCCTTTTCTTGTATAATATGTTTATAACTGTTTCTGTTTAAAAAATGTAAATCGACGCAATTATCCCTAGCCGGGATATCGCGTTTTGTGTGTTGAAATAAAATAAAATAAAATGCATTAAAATAACGAAACAATGCATTTTGTGTTTTCACCTCAGTACAAAACGTAGAGTTGGTAATAAAGAATGAGCCACAACACCAGTCTGAGAAAATTCAGACAATAAGCCAACAACCTGTATACCGTGGTTTCAGGCTTTGGCCTTCATCAGTACAGGGACGGCTTCGATTTCATATTATCCCAAGAGAGGTGTTAATTAAAGAAAATTGAAGAAAATAAAAATTAATTTCTCTATTTTTTATTTTTAAATATTCCAATCAATTTTAATATTACAAGTACTGGAATCCCTTCAATAAAGTACGATAAAATTCAAGAATCAAGGGACGAGTTTCTTTTATACGACGATTTATTACAAAACGCTCAAGCTTTCGGGCTGGCCGGCCCTTCTACAGGAGACATGTGAAAACATATGGAACATTGAACAGTATATAGGGATGAGACTATTTACATATTTAAAAACTATAGGAACTTTGCATATCTATGAAATGTTGAGAGGAATATTTTAATATGCTTACAGAGGGCACTTAAGTAGAAACCATTTGGTATACTTATTCCAACCTGATGATAATACAAGTTGACAAAATTTCAGACTTCTGGGTAGTCGGCAATGGAATAATTTCTCTATTTAATTTCAAATTTTGCGTTCTCAATTTTAATATACTTCCAGATCACACAGAATTCTGAAAATTTAAAGACTCGTTCAATATAACTAACAATGCAGGTTTACAATATTCCAGACTTCTGGGTGTTAGAGGTTGTCTGGGGTAAGGAACCATTTTTTCTATATTTCGTTTCAAATTTTGTGATCAATTTTATATATACTTCAAGACCAGGTAGAAGTCTGAAAATTGAAAGACTCGCTCAATATAGCCAACAATGCAGGTTTACAATATTCCAGACTTCTGGGTGTTAGAGGTTGTCTGGGGTAAGGAACCTTTTTTTCTTCTTTCTATATTTCGTTTCAAAATTTGTGATCAATTTTATATATACTTCCAGACCACACAGAAGTCTGGTGTTTCATAGACTAGTTCAATCCAACTAAAACATCGCATGTGTACAGAATTTCTAGGTGGCCGCGAGAGTCTGGAATAGACGAAAGAAGAGAATATACTTTCAAATTTTGTGATCAATTTTTAATATACTCCCAGACCACTTAGATTCTGAAATTTTTTTATACTCGCTCGATCCTGCTAACAATGCAAGTATACAAAATTTAAGACTTCTGGATTGTCGGGGTTAGAGTAATTTCTGCATTTCTTTTCAAATTTTGTGATCAATTTTTCACATACTCCCAGACTACTTAGATTCTGAAATTTTTTACACTCGCTCGATCCTGCTAACAATGCAAGTATACAAAATTTACGACTTCTGGGTTATCGTGATTAGAGTAATTTCTGCATTTCTTTTCAAATTTTGTGATCAATTTTTAATATACTTCCAGACTACACGTAGAGAAGTTTAAAATGTTGTGTAATCGTTCAATCAAGCTAACAACACAAGTGTACAAAATATCAGTCTTCTAGATGGTTGCGATGGGCTGGAATATTCTATAGAGTAGAATTTGTATATAAATATCTAATAAATAAATTAAGAAAAAGGCTTCTTCTTATCGAGCAACTGAAAGTTGCTGATGGCTTGCGCCATCTATCGGAATAAATATCAACTATTCTCGTTGATTTTTAATTATTCCAGAATTGGCCAAATACCCATTCTTGATTAATCAAGAAAAGCTAACCACGGACGCGTTTCGGGCTGTTGGCCCTCATCAGCGTGGTGCAAGCTGTAACTCAACGACCAAAAAATTGGTCCTTAAGGCATCCTGAAAAATCATGACACGGGTAGTTAAGGCCAGAATTGCGTGAGAACGCTACACAATGTGGAAAAATAGTACAAATGTAATATTGTACTGGGATAAGGTGCATAAATTAAGAAAAAGGCTTCTTCTTATCGAGCAACTGAAAGTTGCTGATGGCTTGCGCCATCTATCGGTATAAATATCAACTATTCTCGTTGATTTTTAATTATTCCAGAATTGGTCAAATACCCAATCAACGAGAATAGTTGATATTTATTCCGATAGATGGCGCAAGCCATCAGCAACTTTCAGTTGCTCGATAAGAAGAAGCCTTTTTCTTAATTTATGCACCTTATCCCAGTACAATATTACATTTGTACTATTTTTCCACATAATAAATAAATATCTAATATTATGGGTTTCATCTGGTCTAACCTTTAAGGTTTTCATCCTTCCTAACATGCACACTAATTTAATATACTATCTTATATCGTGTCCTCCACATTTACGCTAGATTGTTTTTAAAATAAGCTGATAAAAAAAAAAATCCCCTAAAAAAAAAAAAAAATCACAAAAATCTATCTTCTTTCATAAAGAGAGAAAATAGAGAAAAAAAAATACTTCTCTCTCTTTAATTCGCTTAATTTTATATTTGGAAAATTATTATCATGGTTCTGTCTTTGCTCTTCTTTTTAAAACTTTCTCTTCGCTTATTCCTTTTTTCACCCAGCCTATGACGCGTAACTGCCGATGCTTTGCTGGTGTTACCTTTTTTTTTTCTTTTTTTTTTAATTATAATATATTCTAACTAATTATTTTTTACAAAAAAAAAACCTCACATGTTTAAATTAAATTTTAAAAATTATTAATCTTATATATATATATATATATATATATATAAAATTCTCATAACTATACTATTTGATACAGAATAAGCTTGCTGTTCTGACTCAAAATTAATTCAAAATCTGTAGTTCTTAATATTTTACTTTTCCTATTTTTTCCAAAAATAAAAAATTACTATTAATATATACATATATATACACCAAAAGAAGAAAATAAGAGCAGTCATTTGTAGCATAGTGTGAGAGGCTGGCTTTCAATAAAAATAAATCGGTAGGTTAAACTAGAGCTATGAATAATATTTTTGGTAAGGATATTATAATAAATAAAATAAAAAAATAACTAAATATATAATATTTTTTTTGTATATTAGGAGAATTCAAGACAAAAAAATTAAAAAAAGAATAATGAATTATTTAATAAAAATAGTTGCAAAAACTTTTTATTAAAATGCATTTAAAAATAGAATAAAAATATATCGGCTTCTCCACAATTGGACAACAAGATCTATACGAGATAGAAGCGGCGGAGGGGGGCGGACCATCATCATGAATTTCAAACTTAATGTGATTTAATATGAAACATCTGATTAGCAAGTATTTGTGTTTCACCAAATATTTTACCTCTTCACTCGATATATATTGATCGCTCCCCGTCTCTTTTAAACCGACTCATAGAGCGAGTCACGCTGACGAGCGCCAACAGCGCGAAACGCGTTCGTGGATGGCTTTTCTTGATTTATCAAGAAATTGGGTTGGCCAAATATCAGGGAACAATCAATGTTTAGTTGATTTCTGTTCCACTATAGGGCGTTCTGCCATCTGAAAAGCACATATGCTCCTAGTCAGGATATGCCTTTTTTATTTTTATAAATGTGATTGTTCAATGGAGGAAAAGCCGAAATATTTAATTTTCTTTTATATATAGTGCATTTTTTAAATGTTCTCTCTGTTAAAAACTATATTATTCTTTAATATCTTTACACTTCCCCCAGGACAACCCTATATGTAACGCGATGTCTTGATATTTTGTTGTTGATTGCTTGTGAAGATGTATTTGAGAGAATTTTGTAAACTATGAATAAGTATATCAATTAAACACAAATACTCATGAATAAATGTGTTAATAAACATCTCTTATTCAACTTGTGGGATGGTGTTAATTCTAGGCCATTGTGAATATCGACAAGATTGGAAGACAAAGGAAGACAAAAAAAGAAAGTCCCGGACGTAACGGGTAAAAATAAACAATGTCACAAGGTGGAGAAAAAAAATGACTTCTCCTAATGAAAAAAATGTTTTATTCATCAGTGATCAGAACACGCGGTCACCCTGTCACCAGTTAGGCTCAAGGCCGCTAGGTGGCTATATAGTCCGGAGACAGTGGCTGCTTGGGACGTGGTACAATGGCTCTTAGTACTTTCTCCCTGGTAGGTCCTTGTTCTCTCGGTCTGTTTGTAGTGCTATCTCCCTGGTAGGTCCTTGTTCTCTCGGTGTGTTTATAGTACTTTCTCCCTGGTAGGTCCTTGTTCTCTTGATCTGTTTGTAGTACTTTCTCCCTGGTAGGTCTTTGTTCTCTCGGTCTGTTTGTAGTACTTTCTCCCTGGTAGGTTCTTGTTCTCTTGATCCGTTTGTAGTACGTTTTCCCTGGTAGGTCCTTGTTCTCTCGGTGTGTTTGTAGTACTTTCTTCCTGGTAGGTCCTTGTTCTCTCGGTCTGTTTGTAGTACTTTCTCCCTGGTAGGTCCTTGTTCTCTCGGTCTGTTTGTAGTACTTTCCCCCTGGTAGGTCCTTGTTCTCTCGGTCTATTTGCAGTACTTTCTCCCTGGTAGGTCCTTGTTTTCTCGGTCTGTTTGTAGTACTTTCTCCCTGTTAGGTCCTTGTTCTCTCGGTCTGTTTGTAATACTTTCTCCCTGTTAGGTCCTTGTTCTCTCGGTCTGTTTGTAGTACTTTCTCCCTGGTAATTCCTTGTTCTCTCGGTCTGTTTGTAGTACTTTCTCCCTGGTAATTCCTTGTTCTCTTGATCTGTTTGTAGCACTTTCTCCCTGGTAATTCCTTGTTCTCTTGATCTGTTTGTAGTACTTTCCCCTGGTAGGTCCTTGTTCTATCGGTTTGTTTGTATCACTTTCTCCCTGGTAGGTTCTTGTTCTCTTGATCCGTTTGTAGTACTTTCTCCCTGGTAATTCCTTGTTCTCTTGATCTGTTTGTAGTACTTTATCCCTGGTAGGTCCTTGTTCTCTTGATCTGTTTGTAGTACTTTATCCCTGGTAGGTCCTTGTTCTCTCGGTCTGTTTGTAGTACTTTCTCCCTGGTAATTCCTTGTTATCTTGATCTGTTTGTAGTACTTTCTCCCTGGTAATTCCTTGTTCTCTTGATCTGTTTGTAGCACTTTCTCCCTGGTAATTCCTTGTTCTCTTGATCTGTTTGTAGTACTTTCCCCTGGTAGGTCCTTGTTCTATCGGTTTGTTTGTATCACTTTCTCCCTGGTAGGTCTTTGTTCTCTCGGTCTGTTTGTAGTACTTTCTCCCTGGTAATTCCTTGTTCTCTTGATCTGTTTGTAGTACTTTATCCCTGGTAGGTCCTTGTTCTCTTGATCTGTTTGTAGTACTTTATCCCTGGTAGGTCCTTGTTCTCTCGGTCTGTTTGTAGTACTTTCTCCCTGGTAATTCCTTGTTATCTTGATCTGTTTGTAGTACTTTCTCCCTGGTAGGTCCTTGTTCTCTTGATCTGTTTGTAGTACTTTATCCCTGGTAGGTCCTTGTTCTCTTGATCTGTTTGTAGTACTTTATCCCTGGTAGGTCCTTGTTCTCTCGGTCTGTTTGTAGTACTTTCTCCCTGGTAATTCCTTGTTCTCTCGGTCTGTTTGTAGTACTTTATCCCTGGTAGGTCCTTGTTCTCTTGATCTGTTTGTAGTACTTTATCCCTGGTAGGTCCTTGTTCTCTCGGTCTGTTTGTAGTACTTTCTCCCTGTTAGGTCCTTGTTCTCTCGGTCTGTTTGTAGTACTTTCTCCCTGGTAATTCCTTGTTCTCTCGGTCTGTTTGTAGTACTTTATCCCTGGTAGGTCCTTGTTCTCTCGGTCTGTTTGTAGTACTTTATCCCTGGTAGGTCCTTGTTCTCTCGGTCTGTTTGTAGTACTTTCTCCCTCGTTCCCTCGGTCTGTTTGTAATACTTTCTCCCTTGTTCTCTCTGTCAGTTAAATTCTGGCTATATCTCTCTAACAATACGTCGTGGTGGCAGCTTGTGTTCCTGTGCCTGGCAGTTGCCATGGTGAGCGCCTACTACGGGTACTATGGGGGGCACCACCACGGCGGCCACCACTACGGACACTACTACCGTCCCTACCACCACCATGGGGGATACTATCAACATTACCGGCCTTACCATCATGGCTATCATCACCACGGCTGGCACTGACTGATACCTACTCGGGTAACGCTTTGTTTCACACATATTCCATTTACAACATTTTTACAGAGTAGCGATATGTCGTATTTTATTTTTCAATACTCTGTGTGAAAGCTAGATTTGGAATAGGAACTAACCGGTAGGTTTTGGTTTGGCATTCCGTGTTTGTTTTTGTTTTCTTGTCTTGCTAAATGCAATAAATAATTCTTTTGTTGCTTTAAAGAGAGTTGTAATTATTTAAAATACTACACGATATATCCCGGGTGTAAATATACCCTAAAATTAAGCAAAAATGTTTAAAAAATCATTTATTTTTGAAAAAACTAGTACAAAACTGAAATTGTATTGGGATCTGATGGATAAAATTAAGAAAAAATACATCTCCTGATGATGCAACTAATTTAGTCGCACGATCAGAAAACATGCCTTTTTCTTAATTATTATTTATTTATATTATATTTTGTTAAGTTTGGCCTTAAATACACATTTCTTGGTTTCTCAAGAAACCTCTGGGACCAAATATTTTTTTTTTGTTCGCAGTGGTACAACCTACTCCACGCTAACGAGCGCCAACAGCGCGAAACGCGTTCGTGGATGGCTTTTCTTGATTTATCAAGAAATTGGATTGGCCAAATATCAGGGAACAGGTTAAATCAATGTTTAGTTGATTTCTGTTCCACTAGATAGCGCTCTGCCTTCTGTAAAGCACATGTGCTCCTGGTCAGGATATGCCTTTTTTATTTTTAATATTACATTTCATTTAGAAATTAGACGAATCCCTCTATATAGATATTTAATTAAAAAGGCATATATTGAAGGGGCAGCCAACATTTCTATTAAGGTTAGCAATTGTATATGTAGAATACGCGCGCCCTCTGTTAATTATATTTGAAACTAGCCGCAAATTCCCTTTATTTTTTTCAAATTACGAATTAAACTCCTTCCTATTATCTTTATAACGATTGTGTATTTTAATAAAATTCTACTGTTCTCTCAAACCATTTTTTAAACATTTGCTTTAATCGCCTCCCCCGTGTTTTTCATGATTTCTTGAAAGTCTGCAACTTTTTTAGATGTTAGTTTTCTATAATTTTAAAGATATAGATGTTGCTCCTCTAGACGGCATTTATGATTCTTTAAAATAATAAAAGACACTTCTACCAGAACATTTTGTCATTTGTTCTCGTCATCTTTTTGTCGAAAACGTCGGAAAAAAAAGAAAGCTTCTTAGGCCCGAATACCTTTTATTTTAAAATTTTCTTATAATGTGCCTCTGCACCGTTCATATCGTCTTTGAAGTTCTTGTTGATTGATTTCGTCACACCTTCGTTATATTGTAGTTTCTTTTTCATGATAAAATTGTGAAAAAAGTACTAAAATTACAAATATATTCTCACAATGAGTATCTTTTTTTTATTTAAAAAACGCTTGCTTTCAAGTTTTAATCGTTCTTCAACAGGCTTACTATAATATCGACTTTATATCCCACCAGAAATATTTACAAAAACAAACGCGCGCAGCGTGGATATTTATAACTGAAAATTATAATTTTTTTTCTAATCACTCTGTGTTCTCTCTTTAAGCGTTTCATATTACAACATCTTAATTCCTTCAAAATTATCAGCTCTTTTTTTAGCGTTAATTCTTCTTTTCGAAATAAATAATTTCCTATACTGCCCTTACTGCTAAAATAAAAGTATTGGGAAGGGCCTGGCTCATCAGTGGATAACCTTCCCATCGGTTTCGCCAGTTTAAACTACCGTGTAGGTTAAAGGAGAATTTAAGAGGAAACTGTGAACCTTTGTGAGCATGGAGAATAAATATTAATTCGAGCATTTCTCTTCATCTGATAAATCACAAATAATAATTTTAAAATTGTATTTTTGAAATCAATCGATGATACAAGTTCCCTTCCACAGGAGAAAACACGAGACAATAAAAGTATATGTAAATTTGGCACACCTATACCAACTTTGTGTATATATATTGTTACGACTCTTCTCAGCCGTCGATGTTTGCGTGCAAGGCCTCCGAGAAGACAAAGTGGGTTCGTTTTGGATACAGCGTAGTACTATAAATTTATTATCACAGCAACTTTAAAAGGGATATTAAGAACTATACAGGGGAGATAAACACTTGCCTTCTAAGCCCGTTCCAACTGTTTACCGTTCTATTCTCGCGCGCGCGTGCTCGCGCGGGCGTGCCTTGCCTCCCTTGGCTTTCCCACTTCTTCTCTTCTACTTTTCTGCATCGCTTCACTGCCCCCTTCTCAATCCTTTTCGTCCCGAAAAGGACTGACTTCCCCAGCAGCGCTGATCAATGGCATATTAAAAAAGGCATATCCTGACCAGGAGCAGATGTGCTTTACAGAAGGCAGAGCGCCATCTGGTGGAACAGAAATAAACTAAACATTGATTTAGCCTGTTCCCTGATATTTGGCCATCAATTTATTTGATAAATCAAGAAAAGCCATCCACGAACGCGTTTTTTCTTTCGTTTTTTAATATATATATTGTCGCATACCTCTAGATATTTGCATAGTATTGTTCTGTTTTATATATTTTTACATTTTGTTTCTTATGAAAGGTTGATATATTTGCATGTCCGCGAGAAGCGCGATGTATATATATAGGTAGGAAAAATAATAAAGTTAGAGTTTCTTTTGCTATGAAGCTTCTCATGTCTCGTAAAACTCGTTCTTCTAGAATAGAACATCACATATATATATATATATGTATTTTAAATTAAAAAGATCCAATATATGCCTTTTTTTTTTGTAAAACGACATTTGAAAACCATCCCGCATGTGTTTCTTTTCAACGATAAATCAAATTTCACCTCAAGGAGAAATAACGATTATTTATAACCTTGGTGATTTACCCTTTCATACTTCATCCAAAAGGTTAGAAATAATCGTTATTTCTCCTTGAAGTGAATTTTGATTTATCGTTGAAAAGAAACACATGCGGGATGGTTTTCAAATGTCGTTTTACAATCACAAGCCGCATTATATTATATTGTATATGCCTTTTTAATTAAATATTTATTTATGGATTGCTCTATTTTCAAAAAATATATATGTGTATGTAAATTGTTATACTAAACAGTGTGTTTTTTCACTATAAACAATCTAACCTAGTGTTGTGTTTATAGGATTCCTGACTTTGCATCTTCCCAAGAATCTCCTCTTTTATGTTCTTTTGTTTTTGACAGCAGAACCAAATAAAGTTTTGTAGCAATTTGTTATATATTTGAGTCTCTCTATCTGTGACAAACACCATATTTACATATTAACAACTTTGTAAAGATTTACAGCTTTTAGAGAAGGTTCTACTAGGTTTTTAAAAAATATTTATTTTTTTAAAGAACACACACACAGAAACATATTTTTGTTAATTTACTAAAACTTTCTCAAATTAGAGATGATAAAGTACACCTACTATACGGTATCGTTAGAATTGAGAAAGAGCAAGACACGAAAGCTCACCATGAAAAGAATAAAAACATTGAAGTACTCTCTTTGAGAACAAACACCACATGTATAAATACAGGGATATATACCGCTGTCAATTTTGACAGTGACCTCTCTCTCTATCGAAAAAGGGAAAGCTACCTCTCCCTTCAAAATATACATAATAATTATGCGATATTTTTGACCAGCTCTGTAACCTAGCAGAATCGAGTAATCAACAAAGCGCCTACAATACCCGCTTTGGAAAACTCAAAACGCTTTTATCTTGAGGAACGGCCTTTTCTGGAGATTTCACGACTAGGCAGTCGATCTCAGGAAGCCTGAACTGGGCTGACGTAGGCCGTTAGCCCGAGACCATGGTCGTAAGGCATTTGACTCTATTTTGTCAAAGCTGGAGTTGTGGCTTCTTTGTCAATGAGCCCAGTCTGCTAAGTTGGAGAGACGGTTGGAACAAGATGCATATATATCTATATTAAGAACGTTGTACCTTTTAGAATGTATATCGGGATTCAGACAATAACTCTGAAAGATACACTCATGGAAAAAACTTAAGGAAGTTGTACCTTTTAGCATGTATATCGGGATTTAGACAATAACTCGGAAAGATACACTCGTGGACAAAACTTAAGGACGTTTTACCTTTTGGCATATATATATCGGGATACAGACAATAACTCTGAAAGATACACTCATGGACAAAACTTAAGGACGTTATACCTTTTGGCATATATATATCGGGATTCAGACAATAACTCTGAAAGATACACTCATGGACAAAACTTAAGGAAGTTCTACCTTTTGGCATATATATCGGGATTTAGACAATGACTATGAAATATATTATAGTGACCTTTATTGAAGACATACGAGATAACCAAGTGTGAACAGCCTCTGTCTCTTTCAAAAAAAACACACGACCAGCAACATCAAAGATTTTCTACTCACATAAGTTTTGTCTATGAATGTATGTATATACGAGAAGGGAGAAGTGTCTTTTCGTTTTAGAAACATATATTTATTATACCTTAAAATTTCGGGAGGATGATTGTCATGTACCAAAAGTAGCTCCTCTTCTTTCAACTAGTATTGTGTGGGGTGATAAAACCAAATTCTTTGTTTTAATGCATTTTTAAAGGGAGTGGTGCCACAGTGTTTGGTATATAATGGATACTTTAAAAACATTCATTTTTAAAAACTATAACATTACGATTGTGTAAAAAAAAAACTCCAATCTTATTCAAGATATATGTTAGGGATACAACCACGTGAAAAAGACTTGCGTTCTGGCAAATAGTAGTGAAATAAGATAGGTTTTGAGAAGTTCCAATATAGGCCTAATTGAAAAAATATATATTATAGATGATTATATTTTTAGAGAATACACATACGGAGATATACGTACAATACAATACGATTCCAATATGAATAAATGACCAGTACTGTCATACTATATTGATGGAACCATTATGTTGAAGGCGAGGGGGGAAATAAACACCGCATTAATTTTCCCACGACAATCCTCAATGAATGAACCATGTCACCAAACTATGGCTATAGATAGATCTCTTGGAGAAGTCTGATTGAGAAGATAAATCAGTCTTAGGATTGAATCACCTCAAATAATGTAACCATTATCATTACTGGCGAATGTATAACGAAGTTGGACAATTTGTGTTAATTTGGGTTGAGAGTTAAAAAAGATAACCCTTTTTATATCATTATTTTATTTAAGATCCAATTTAAAAACAGGAAAAAACAAAAAAAATATTATAAACATCTTGTTTACAATTTACGAGTTAGAAGAACAAAATCACAGAGTTGTCAAATCATTTTTGGTCATTTATATATATTCACACAATTATACCGCAAATGTTTCTTTTAAACGAAAAATCGAAATTTATTTTTCCGTTTATCATTACTCTTCACAATTCATCCTTTCATATTACATCCCTAAGGTTAGAAATCATCGTACTCATCGAAATCATACTACTGGAGGAGATATGTGGATGATGGTTTTTGTATCATTAACTCAAACAGCCTCCATCGCATCCATAGTACCTTACAAGACTTCAACCCAAATATAAAATTTACTTATGAAACCGAATCGAGCTCCGCTTTACCCTTTTTAGACATTTTAGTCATACGCACACCGCACACCTTTCAAACCACAGTTTTTCACAAAAAGAGCATTCCCCCCAATACACACACTTCTCCTCCAGTAGCCCCATAGCATATAAAATAAATACAGTTAAGACCCTATCCAAGAGAATCTTCACCCATTGCTCAGTGCCCATATTTAAAACCATCGAAAAATCTAGAATCCGTTTGATCCTTATGGCTGCAGGTTACCCCTTGCCCTTTATAGACAAACAAATGTTTGATCCATGTGTCCACACAACTACTACAATCTATAGATCTACATGTTGGCTTCCATATTCCCCCAAAGCAGTTTCAATATCCCGCATATTGCGCCCATATGGCATCAAAGTTTTATACAACAGTCCTCCCAACCTAACCACCATCCTCAGAAATAGCATCACCAAATCAGATAGACCTACCCTCCCTATAGACTCTACTGGCGCCATCTATTCCCTACAGTGCAATAATTGCCCAGCATCATATGTCGGGGAAACAGGCAGAACCACACGTATCAGAATTTCAGAACATAATCGCAATATTCATAACAAAGATACAAAATCCCTAGTCTACACCCATATCGCACAAACAGGCCACAGTTTTGATCTTGAACATCCACACATTAAATACAGACATATCAACCACAAACACAATAGACTATGCTTAGAATCCATTATTTCCTCACAAATCAACAGTATTAATCGCAAAATAGACCTTCTCGATATATACAAAGTCCTTTATTAATAGTAGATACTACTCCTCCCACCCAACCCCCCCCCCCCCCCCACTGCCTTCCCCCCCCCCCCCCCCCCCCCCCAATCCCCTACCCATTGGTTGTGACATTGAGTGGGGCCCCTGGTTGTGCCCTTGGACTTTTACTCATTTGTCGCAACAATGTTGGCTGGTTTTGCATATATTCATAATTTTACAAATCTTGTTTTCGTTTTTTTATATGTAAATATTCCAATTTTAACGTCGGCGTCATATATTCTCTTTTAATCCATTAGCTTAAGTATGTAAATTTCCTCCTAGGTGTATATAAGGTCCCTGTGTTGCAGTACTTTTGTTAGTGTAAAAGCTATCCATGCCAGATGAAGAACCACGTAGGTTCGAAAGCTAGCGAGAATAAACGTGTATAAAGAAGCTCCTCTACTTACTTTATTTCATACTAAAAAGAAACATTTGCCGTATAATTTTCCAACTTCGTTATACATGTACAATCATAAGACGCATTATATTATAATTATAAACTAGAGAATGTATATATAAAGTCTCGCCCAGTTTTGGAACCATATGGCCCAGAACAGGACAAATCTCACAAGCGCAGCACATATTATCGCTGATTTTAGCAAGTAAAGACAAGCTAGCTTTACATTGAACACTCTACATTCCCATTATAAGATCGATTCTTCTCTAAGTCCAACCAGTCTTCATGGCTGTGCAAAGTAAAACAAATATTGAACAAAATGCGAAACCTTGGAAAAAACAGATTATCCGAAAAATAACGGGCGTCCCAATGGTATGTAAGGGACAGTATCATTAGAAAGGGTTTTAAGATCAAAAATACAAAAAGGGTTTCACAATAAGGCAGAAATTTACACTCCTGGATAAAACCTAAGGAAGTTGTACCTTTTAGCCTGTATATCTGAATTCAGATAATAACTCTGAAAGATATTACAGTGGCCTTTATTGAATACACACGAGATAACCAAGCGTGAACAAAATGGCCTCTGACTCCCTAAAAAAATGGTGACATCAAATACTTTTCACTTTCTTAAGTTTTGGTCAAGGAGTGTATATGTAGCGGTCTATATAGAGTAAAGTACATGAGGACACTCCTTCTACTGGACACCTCTCTACAGGTTTCCTAACCGATCTGACCATTTACGACTATTTTGCGAAATATAAAAAAAGGGATATTAATTTACTGAGATACATAGCTTTTATCAATATTTAGTGTGTTCGCATGTATCCTGCCGCAATGAAATCCCAAACTGAATAGGGATTCATCAGAAAAAAGACAGAATGTCATTCTTGAGCCCAAAGACGTCTCTCTTCACACCAGCTGAGCCTGTCACTTCTGTGTCTAGCAGAGAGTGGAATTCTTAATAAAAGCCGGCGACTACAGAGTTCTGCTTCGCTAAGACAGTTATTGATGGTGATTAGAGATGGTCGAGATTCATTCTACACATGTAGATCTGCTTGAATCATTGGTACAGCTGTTGTCCTGTCTGCTACATCCTTCGAATCCTCCTATCACCTTTCTCCCTCTGTTATTACTCTAAGGCGACCTGAGCCAGATTTTCTTTAACTTTTCCCTTCCCCTGACCACTGAGATCTCACAACCATATTTTGATTGCAGCGACTACTTTCATAACAATTTCTCTAGTTAAAATTCCACCTTATCTAAGGCCTACGATTCTGCCTTTGGTAAAATCAGAAATTTGTTTGTATGACGCCCTTTTTCTGCCTTGGCATTCTACATATATTAAAGGTGATATTACTAATTGAATAAAAAACCAAGACAACTTTAATTAATGACCCACTAAGAGGCTATTTATATGCCATTTCACGAATAAACAAGGTTTTTTAAAAAATGTATTTATACTCGAGTTACAGTTTTAAAAATTGATCATTTACATGCCTTAACGTATGCAAATTTTCTAAGGTGATTTATAGGTGAGGCAATCTTTTTTTGTAGACAGTGTATAATGTTATTATCGTTGCTGTCGTATCCAATGAAGAGCCTTAGATGTCTCCGTGTACATATCTATCAAAGCAATGTTCATTATCTTGGTCTTCATTAGAAAATGGGTGCCGTTGCCATGTTAGTCACCTTGGACCAGAATTTGGTCAAATATTTCAAGGGTCCAGAGGGGATTACAGGGAGGTGTGGTCGGACTTCTCCCCCTCCATAATTTTCTTATATACAATAATATATAAGACACCAAAGAGAGTTTTCAATTGTAAAGTTTTCAGCCAACATCTCCTCCGAAGATTCTAGACTATCAAAAATAAAAATGGCATATCCTGACCAGGAGCACATGTGCTTTACAAAAGGCAGAGCGCCATCTGGTGGAACAGAAATCAACTAAACATTGATTTAGCCTGTTCCCTGATATTTGGCCAACCCAATTTCTTGATAAATCAAGAAAAGCCATCCACGAATTATTTTTGATTTCAACACCTGATCTTTTTATATTTTATTGTTTATCTTTTATTTTTTTCTTTCGTTTTTTTTTTCATTCTAGACTATATGTAGCCATCTATATATTCCCCCCTTTATTCCAATCCAATAGAAATGAATGATAAGTTCTAACTCAGGATAAACTTAACATATTGAGCCTAGGGTTTTGACTCTAGCGTAGCAAATACATAGATAAAGAAAAGTTTAACTAGGTTAGAATGTAAAGCTAAAAAGGTAGGGATACGAGTAGTAATGATATATACTATTGAGATAATACAAATTACTATTAAGATGAAACGTTTTAAAAAGACTCAATAAGATTGTAGATCGCGATACGCTCATAGAACAGGATAGTATTGGTTACTATATATCATAGATTTATTGAAGTGAGTAAGATAAGAGATAAATCTTGAGTCTTTCCAGTTTAAAGTCACCTGTCCCACTTCGTCTCATTGAAATTTGTTTAAAAAAAAACCTTTATTATTAGTTAGCTAAACTCATGGACAAAACTTATGGAAGTGGAAAGTCTTCAATATCGCCGATCGTCTATTTTTTAAAGCAATTTTGTTCACTCTTGGTTATATCGTGTGTCTTCAATAAAAGTCACTGTAATAACTTTCAGAGTTATTGTCCCGATATACATGCTAAAAGGTACAATTTCCTTAGGTTTTGTCCATGAGTGTATTTAAGGATATACCTAAACTGTGAGTTTGATTCCTCCGGGTAACGATGTAAAAAAATAAAACAAGGTAATAAGACCAAATAAATAAATAGTGTGTAAATAAAGAAGAGCTTCAGATCCTGAACTCTTTAAAATAGAATCCCAAAATGAATTCCAAAGTGAACATCAATGTTGATAGAATGCAGAGAGAATTATCATAGGTTTAACTATTTTTGTAGATATATATATATATGATAAATAATAAAAAAAGATTTTCTGCTTGAATTTAGATCATGTTGAGGATTATGGTAATGCAGTCGTGGTTAAAATCTTGAAAGAATAATATTAAAAATGGTTTTGATCAGATATTTTTTTAATTGAACTTATCAAATATATTTAAAAAAACAACATAATTTGATTAAAGTGCTGCCTGGCTTAAGGCGAGTAGAACAAGGAAAAACAAAAGATTATTTACATAATGTACAAAAGTTTTGAGCCGGCCATCGGGAAAGAACAACGAGTTTTTATAGGGGAAGCATGACCTCTGGCGGTCGATTTAACAGAGTATTTGGATCTATGAAATATGATTTTATTAGAATAATATTTTAATATATATATATAACATATATGATTATCTTTCAAACCTGAAATGTTCAGGTTCCTAATATATATTATTGTTTCTCTTTTTATTTTGATTAATTTTTCTTGTATAATATGTTTATAACTGTTTCGGTTTTTAAAAAAATGTAAATCGACGCATTTATCCCAAGCCGGGATGGATATCGCGTTTTGTGTGTTGAAATAAACACAAATGTTGATGCTAAGCCATCACTTGAAGATTCTATTTTAAAGAGTTCAGGATCTGAAACTCTTCTTTATTAACAACACACTATTGGGATTTGGTCTTATTACCTTGTGTTTATAATCTATAATCTAAATTGTACCTTATCGATGTAAAAAAAAAAAAGAAATAAATATTTAGAACAACCCCGCGGTTGAAGTTTCAAGCTAGGAAGTAATCAGAAGTGGAAGGAGAGATTTAATAAAAATGAAAAAAAAAAATAACATTTTGTTATTTAAAAATAACATTATGAAATTAAATAACAATATATATTTTTGTAGTTATATTGTGGCGAAGAAATAATATTATATTATTTTTATATTATATGTACCCGGCTTCGCCCGGGTTTTATCCGAGTGAAAGTTTGCCTAACGAATATTATATATTATGAAGTATAATAAACAATGTTAAAGATTAGTTTTAATTATTAATCAATATTGTGTGTGAATATGTGAGAAAGATGCAATATCGTTGTTGTTTTCTTGGCCGACTGTTTTACATATGGTGTTATCTTAAAATTGCTTGTTTTGAATATTTTTCTAGATTGAGATTATTAGCTAGTATGTAAAAAAATTAACTCTGTTGAAATTTTTTTTGTATTTATATATAAATAAAGTTAACTCTGTTGATTTTTTTTGTATTTAATCGATAACAGCGAAGTTACGCATGTTAATATTAGGAAAAATATTTTGATGTTAAGCAAAACCTGCTCCATCTCGTTTTACATAAATGTTGAAAATTTGGTCGAAATTGATGCATTGTAACGAAAGTTTTTAGTGAACAACACTTATGAAATTTCCATTTTATTAATATAGATTATAAATATTCTAATAAAAGAAACAATTTGATATTTGCGGAAGAGCGATTGCTCGAAGCATATTATATATTTATAAATGTATGTAATTCTGCTGTCCTCAAAGCTTATGTCCAGAGTTCTTCTAAAATACCCATTCAAAGAGTCTAGCAACAGGATCACTATAAAAGGAAGTTCCAAAAATGTAATATAACAGCGGTATGGTAGATTAAACTGGCGAAACCGCGAGAGGGTTCACCACTGATGAGCCAGGCCCTCTCATTAATTTTTCCATTGCAGTAAGGGCAGTAGAAATTGTTTAATATCAAAATGAATCTTACGCCTTTAAAATAGTTTTGAATTTTGATAACAGATGGCGCGCTAGTGCATCATATTATAAATAATTTATTATTTAAATCAATTTGATTATTCAATGAAAATATATTTGAAAAAGATTTGATATTTATTATTTGTAAAATCATCATTTAGTTGCCTAGCTTGCTTTCTCGATATTCTCTAGCTGTAGATAATTGTCGTTGAGGTTTGTTAATAATTGTCGACTAGTCGCCGTGACGTCATCAATAAATACTTTCATACCTTCAGATATATAAAGATCTGATTTCTACGCTACAATATCACACCACATTTTGATTTGAATTCGATATTTTTCATTAAAGCTTTCTTTTATTTAGTACTTTTGAATATCTATATGATTTTATAAAACTTAGTTTACACTTAAATTATGATCACTTTGAAACATTAATACATAAAAGCGTATAAAAATCAACGTAGGTTTTTTATAAAATAAAATAGATATAAAAATCACTAAATAGAAAGACTCAATGAGAAATTTCAATTTAAATAGAAACTGTTTTTATTCAACTCTATCCCTTTGAAATATTGATATTTAATTTTATAAGATTATTTTTTAACGCGATAAAATGTTAATTTACATTAAATGTGGTTTTAAAACTTCCGCTAATATTAACTTTTGAAATATCGCTGTTGAACTTTAAATTTTGATTATTAAATATTATATGATATTCTATTAAATGATAATATATAATAAAATAGAATTAAAATATAAAATGATGTTTTAAAAGTTTAAAACCTTTTAAAATCCACGAATATAAAAAAATGACCTTTTTAAAAAAAAATAAATATATAATAAATATTCAATTAAAAAGGCGTATATTGGATCAAATATCATTTATTTTACCTAATAAATATATATCAAATAATCTTTGATAAGAAATAAAAATGTATTTAATAAAATCAAAAAGGGATCTATACATATGTTGTAATAATTCGTTTGATTTAAAAATATATAAAGATTGTTCTCACCCAAGAAGTTGAATGTAGTCGCTAAGTCTGTAAATTGAAATGAAGATAATTTCTTTTGATATATATTTATCCCTGCCTTTACAATTTAACAAAATCAACAAGCAATCCATTGCTAGGTTTCTTTAACTATTTAAAAAAACAAATGATCAAATATTAAAAAAAAAAAAAAACGTTTACATTGAAATTTAAAAATAATTTACTTTGTAATATATAAGAAAAATATAGAAAAGTTGAAAATTCACATAATATTTATGCTGAATATTCAATATGGCGTATCTTTAAAAAATATTAAATATTCTATGGTCAAAATTTAATAATCTTTAATGAATTATTTTAAAATAAAAATATGTATATCTCTCTTCTTAAACTATATCCCATTGCTATATTATTAATTTTTGTTTAATTATTTATTTAAAAAAATTATGAACTGGGATATAGATAGAGATAATAATCAAATTAATTGAAAATAATAATAATGATAAAGAATTAAAACAGGCGCGTGACTGCATATGAAAAAATATATAATAAAATACTTTCTTAACGCTTAAAAATAAAATATATTTATTGGATTTTAATTTTTCAGGGATTGTTCTATAAAGAGTATTTACTTCAATAAATACTTACTTGTGTGTATATATAAAACTGAATATATATGTAACAAAAATATTCGAGATTATCAATACCTTTGTCGTTCAAGTATCCTTTTTGTATTTGAAAAATAATATTTGAGATCAAGGATTCTTCAGCGCTATAAATGAATGTGCATGATGTTTATAGTGTCATTTCAGTGAATCAGAGAAAATCTAGTAAATTATTAACATGTTACGTTGAGAGAGAGAGAGAGAGAGAGAGATTGAGATTGAAACTGATTTATTTCAAAGTCCATATAAGATTATATAAGGTTAAATACATAAAATGAATAAATAAGATTAACAATGATAGATATATGAATAAATAGATATAAATATATAAAACAATTGAGAGAGAGAGAGATAGTTATACGAAAACTGCCATTTTGTCTTTTTCCATATATATTTATTTTGTGAATTGATTTTAAAAAGCAAAACTTGTATTGAGATAATGATAATGTTTTAAATCCCCAAAATGTTACGTGACAGTAATCTATATTTTAAAAAATGCATTAAAAAAAAGTGAAGCTTAGGTTGAAGCCTATGTAAATAAGGTAAAAATTGATTTAATATATATTCAGTTGCTATGGGAAATGCCTCCGGGATCTGCGCATTAAGAAATGTTGATGAAGAATTTATGATGGCGCCAGAATGGAGTCCAAAGACATGTTGATACATACAGCTGATTAAGTCCCGTTAATTGACCAAGGACACCGAGACAGGTATAAAACGTCTCGTGTCGCAGTTGGAGACACATTCTGGGACATCATGTCTGCTAAGATCATCCTCTGCCTGGTAAGTCCTGTCTTGTCACGTCCTAGTGACAGCTGTCCTTTCAATATGGCGGACTGTTCTTTTTCACATTTCCTTTCTTTTCTACTCTTGAATGTTCTTTGCATTATATATATTAGGAGTGTTTTTTTTTAAGTTTGTTTCTTTCTGGATATGTTTATCCTGTTTTTTTTTTATGATTACAAGTGTAAATTGTTTTCAATTTTGCTTCTTTCATTCATTCTTACTTCTTATCTGATGCTAGATTTTTAACAAAAAAAATGGTTCCACATTTACATTCGTTAAAAATAATCAGTTTCACATTTTTATTTACTCTTCTAATGTATATAGATTATGGGGTACGTATATTAACACCTTTTTATGATTTATTTTCGAAATTTTAATAGATACTTGGGATACCTATTTTTTGTTATTTGCATAACTGGCGGGGAATAACTTAATATCGGATAAAAATATGAGCCATAGTAAAATATCTTTTAAATCTATTCTCTCTTCTCTTTTATATAAAGAATAATAATATTTGAATTCTTATATTTCTACAGGAGGAGTACTATATCTTATTTTGTCAAATATAGATGTCAATATGGTTACAGATAAATCCTATCTCAAACAAGTATACCCGGAAAAAAAGGCAGTTTCATACCGCCTATCAACGTTGCAAGTCAAATATCTACAAGTTTTCTCTGATTTAATGGAAATTTTGTCTACATATACACTAATTAGTTTGACAGAACAGAGTAGGAAAGAATATCGGTTTAAGAAACGAAAGAAAGGATGACTATAGAAGACACTCAATGGTTGGTATATCTCAAAATCAAGATTGTGTATAGCTGATTACTTGTTTTTGTTTTATTGCAATCTTACCATTGCTTCTTGGATTCCAGAATAAGTCTCTAAGTGGAAATGTCTCTTAAAAAAAGGCTTTTGTTTGTTTTGTGAGAAATCTTATTGGATACTTTTGCAGGGTATCATTTGCTTAATGAACGCTATTTCTGATTTTTTTTCTTCACTAAGCTACACGATATCTCTACAAACTATATTTTCCAATTAATATAAAATATATAATATTTAGATATATTAAAAAAGGGGACTAAAAGAGAAAAGCTGAGACAATGGGACCTAATGGAGATCGTTTAAACGACTTGAGGAATAAGCAACAATAACAACATATTAAAAAAGGGCATATCCTGACCACTTAGATAACAGATCACCATCTAGTGGATCATAAATAAACTAAACGTTGATTTAGGCTTTTTTCCATAAGATTTAGCCAACCCATTTTCTTGATAAATATTTAAAAAAGCCAACCATGAATACATTTCGAGCTGTTGGCCTTCGCCAATAGGCTTAAATATATGCAAAAGAGGTACAAGATGTGGTGCTTCTATCCTATGCTTCTTTTCAATACTACTCTATCACAAGTCCATGCTGCTTATGCAAATCAAAATGACCAATATGTAACTATGTGTCCAGGTTGCTGCCCTCTGCCTAGCATTCGCTAGTGCTGCCCCCTACCACTATGACGGGTACTATGGCAGCCACTACCTGGGCCACCATGGCTACTACAACAATCACTACTACCCCTACCACTATGGATACTACAACCACTACAGGCCCTACTATAACAGCTACTATCACCACAACGGATACTATAACAACTACTATCATAATGGTTATCATCATAACGGCTACTATCTGCACTGACCTCACGGTAAGTATGCAAATATCACTGTTTTCCTCATTTGGAGATTGAAAAAGAAATTGAGTTTTGAGAACGAGTTACTTTATCTTTTTATATATACACTCATGGCAAAAACTAGAAAAATCATGTATATATTTAGCATTTTTTTATTATAATATATATTTTTAAAGGAGAACGTTTGAATTTACACGTATTGACATATTTTATAAGCAAATAAGGAATGGAATATGCTTAGAATATGAAACTGCCTTAAGTTTTCTCCATGACCGTACTTTATTTCAACCTTTAGGCGACTCGCTGTTACCCTTCTCAAGGAAACCTAGTTTCATAAAGCTTAATTGTAGCCAATTCATGAATGAGCTGATATTTAAAAGGTGTAGCGTGTAATATCCGATCATTCACACATTGGCTACAAGTAGGTTTTATGCAAATAGTTTTTCTTTAAAAGGATGACAGCGGGTCGACTAAACATTGAAATAAAGTATATGTAAAAAGGTTGAAGTAATTCATTTAAGATTCAATTATGAATCCAACCTTCAGAATATTTTTTCCTTAAAACTATATATCCACTACAATATAGCGAATATATAAACATCGCTATTTACATATATACCGCCATATTGGATTAGTATACACCTATCCCCCGATTTACACGGTACTTGTTTTACACGTTTTCGCTTTTACACGGTTTTCCAAATAAGTTTTTTTTTATCGCACTATACTAAATGCTACTGTGATTGAACACATGCGCTGTGTACACATCTCACGAGGAATCCCGAGCTTATGTGCTGACTACATATTTTAACCTGTCAATGCATTTATTTTATTTCTGTGTACACCTATCCCCCGATTTACACGTTTTTCTCAGGAACGTATCTACCGTGTAAATCGGGGGATAGGTGTATTTATTTACAGATGAAAGCGGGCTATACAGTTCAGTACTTATATATGGCATTCTAATAAGTTCACAGCTGTCTGGTAGCAAGCATGGTACATAGTACTGATCCGATAAAGCATCCAGGATTGAGTTTCTTGTACAATAAATTTCTCTAGCTTTCGGGCTATATAGCCCTTTAACAGGAGTACCTAGGAGTATAACTTCTAACTAACTGTACAAGCCGAACTTCTAGCTAACTGTACAAGCAACTTAGCCCTGGATGCTTTATTGATTTTCTTTAAAAGTCAGGGGAGAAGAACGTATAACAAAAGCAATATAACAAAGCAATCCCAACTGTTGGTGTTTTTGGGGGTAAAAAAGAGAAAATGTTACTTAAATATATTTTTAATGTTATCTTTATGCATAGAAACTACAAAAGTAAAATTTAAGAATTAAGAAGAAAAAAATACAAAAAAAAGAATCAAGAAGGCACTAACTCAGTTGCCAATTGTTAATTATAATATGCTAGCTAATGTTATCATCATCAATTTATATTTATTCATATATCTATATAATTTATTTACATAGAGAAAAATTCTTTGAATTAATATACCTAACACCAACCACTCATCTTCAAATACACTCATAGACAAAACTTGAGGAAGTTTTACCTTTTAGCATGTATATCTGGATTGAGACAATAACTCTGAAAGATTTTACAGTGATCTTTAATGAAGACATACGAGATAACCAAGTATTTTAGCTTGGTTCGTTCTATTGGAGTAATTACTTTTTACTTGTAAAAGATGTTCAAGCTCTTTACTTGTGAGAAACAAAATAATCCTAACCATTAATCCCATCAGATATATTGGCAAGTTCTTCATTTTTAAAAATCTTATTTGGGTATTTTTGTATTTTGGGTGTTTTTTTTGATTATTCAATCTACTATTTGGATATTCTTTCCTTCTTTATTAGAGCTGATTGGAGATTTGGTGAAGAAGTGGCATAAATAGTCGTTTTTTGACCGTCACCTCCTGGGTTGGAATCCTGACAAATCTACTCCTATAGTATGTGTTCAGCATCGGGCAGAGACAAAGGTTAAAACTATCATGAACATAGAGCAAGATTGTTCCATTGTTGGCTTGAAAATGAATATTTATTTGAAATCATTTTTTTAATTTTTTTGTTTAAGAGAGAAAATAAAAATTTATTGAAGGCATTAGTAAATTAAATTTTATTGCCATCTATCGTTAAAATTTTACACAAATAAATTTACTGGCAATGCGTTTCTTTTAATATCATCAAATATTATCTCTACAGATAACTGATAATCTCTTCAATAACTCATATCATTGCAGTAAGGTCTGTAGAGATAATATTTGATGATATTTAAAAGAAACGCATTGCCAGTAAATTTATTTGTGTAAAATTTTATTGAAGGCATCTAAAAAAAAAAATAAGGGATTGCTGAAGAGCCTTCACTAGAACATGATTGCCAATGCTAGATTGGATTAGTTAAATACTCAAGCGGTCTAGGCTTTAGGGTACAGGGCCAAAGGGGTGGTTCCACTTTTTCAGAAAGGGCCAGGGCGGGGTCCTACACTTTGATCTTAGCCAAAAGACCGAGACATATGAGGCATTAGCGCTCTATCTGCTATAAGAAATTGACGGGTGAAACTGCTGAGAGGGTTCACCACTGATGAGCCAAGCCCTCCCATTAATTTTTCATTATAGTAAGGGCAGTATAAAATTGCTTATTGTAAAAAAGAATCTTAGAGACATATATCATTTAGGATAAATTACCATTTTTTCATTTTACCTCCATGATCATCTTTAAAATATATTACTATTGTTTTATTGAATTATATGTATGTGTATCAGCTTGTGTTGGATGTATTTTGTACATTGTTGGTAACAAAATGCCATTGTTGTGTATAGGTGCTTGGACTTCCCAAAATGGATATTCCCCTCAACTTGTGATATAATTCCTCAAATAAAAATATCTTGCAATTTATTTCTTGTTGTTGTCATTTTACAAAATAGTAATCACACTCATGTAAAAAGTTCATATCCTGATCGCTCAAATGCTGAGATGGTAGAGCGCCATCTACTGGCATAAATATTAACTAAAGGTTGAGATGCAATTTGGATTAAATGCTCATTTGAGATATCGGGAAACGCCTTTTAAAATTTATTTTTTCAAATACCTGATGCTCTCTTTTTTAAATATCTATTTTCACCCCTTTTCTGTAATTTTAACTAAAGGTTGAGATGCAATTTTGATTAAATGCTCATTTGAGATATCAGGAAACGCCTTTTAAAATTTATTATTTAAAATACCTGATGCTCTCTTTTTTTAAATATCTATTTTCACCCCTTTTCTGTAATTTTAACTAAAGGTTGAGATGCAATTTGGATTAAATGCTCATTTGAGATATCAGGAAACGCCTTTTAAAAATTTTTTTTTTTTCAAATACCTGATGCTCTCTTTTTATTTTAAATATCTATTTTCACCCCTTTTCTGTAATTTTAACTAAAGGTTGAGATGCAATTTGGATTAAATGCTCATTTGAGATATCAGGAAACGCCTTTTAAAAATTTTTTTTTTTTCAAATACCTGATGCTCTCTTTTTATTTTAAATATCTATTTTCACCCCTTTTCTGTAATTTTAACTAAAGGTTGAGATGCAATTTGGATTAAATGCTCATTTGAGATATCAGGAAACGCCTTTTAAAAATTTTTTTTTTTTCAAATACCTGATGCTCTCTTTTTATTTTAAATATCTATTTTCACCCCTTTTCTGTAATTTTAACTAAAGGTTGAGATGCAATTTGGATTAAATGCTCATTTGAGATATCAGGAAACGCCTTTTAAAAATTTTTTTTTTTTCAAATACCTGATGCTCTCTTTTTATTTTAAATATCTATTTTCACCCCTTTTCTGTAATTTTAACTAAAGGTTGAGATGCAATTTGGATTAAATGCTCATTTGAGATATCAGGAAACGCCTTTTAAAAATTTTTTTTTTTTCAAATACCTGATGCTCTCTTTTTTTAAATATCTATTTTCACCCCTTTTCTGTAATTTTAACTAAAGGTTGAGATGCAATTTGATTAAATGCTCATTTGAGATATCGGGAAACACCTTTTATAATTTATTTTTTAAAAATACCTAATGCTCTCTTTTTTTTAAATATCTATTTTCACCCCTTTTCCGCAATTTTGAATAACAACGAAAGTCTTACAAATAAAGTCGAAAAACTACAAGCAATTAATGGATCAAATTTTTTTTAAAAAGATTAAAGAGGTGGAGAAAATGAATTAAAAAAATGGGTAGTAACATAATGAATTAGCATCTCCTGATATTGTAACTTAATGTTTTTGATGGTAGAGCGCCATCTATCGGAATAAATATCAACTAAACGTTGAGATGTAAGCTGGATTAAATACACATTTGAGATGTCAAGAAACGTCTTTTCAATTTTTTTTTAAATATCTGACGCTCTTTAAAAATCTATTTTCACCTCTTTTCCTCAATAGAATATACAATGCCTCTTACAAATAAAACGGAAAAATTACAAACCTTTTAATAAAAAACTGCTTGAGATAAAAGACTACCATCATATATCCCCATGGAATATAATTATGCAAAAAAGGTTCACCTGGATCTATGAAAAAAAAATTTTTTTTTTCTAAACACAAGGTAATAAGACCAAATCCAAATAAATAGTGTGTGACGTTTCGGTAACAGCGTTGTTACCATCTTCAGACAAAAGTACCAAAAACATCACACACTATTTATGTATTTGGATTTGGTCTTATTACCTTGTGTTTATCATCTATAATCCAAATTGTGCCTTATCAAATTTTTCTCAAACTATTTCGAAGAATTACTTCTTCTTTATCAAACGCACAAAAACATCAACTTTTTAAAAATTTAAACAATGACAAAGTTCTTTCCATGTGATCTACAATAATTTGTAAATTACTTAAAATTTTTTTTTTGTATAAATTGATAAAGATGGAGTAATTCTATGAAATATTTTAAGAAATAAATTGTTTTTATTTCACAGATACCTGTACACTGCCTTTTTTAATGTGAAATTTTTATTTTTATTTCAATTTAAAGCGCTATGTCCCCCTAGGGACACTTACGCTGTCATACATGTATGCCTTTACATTTGTCTATACATTTAGGCCGTGAATAGAATAGTCATATGGTGTTAACAATGGGAAAGAGAGAGAAATCTGGTTCAAATCACATTAATAGGTACCGCTAAACAAGAGCAACCTAGTTCATGATAATTGAAACAATGAATAATATGTGAATCACATATTAAAGAATTTTTAACGCGGGATTCAATCTCGGTTCATGACTGTCGGGAATCGAGGGGGTTACCCACTCGTCCACCGACTTTTTTTATGGAGAGAGAAAAAAAAAAGAGAAAAGACCTGTGGCTTTTTAATGTAAAATCAAAACTGTTTAAAAAAATATGTCAAAGTAGAGAGAAAAAGATGAGGATGATAACATAATGAAAGAGCATATTCTATTAGAGATGTTTTTTTCAGTGAAAATTAAAATAATAATAAAAAAGAAAAATACTTCTCGTCCTAGTTTGGCAACCCTGTAAAGAATAGACTGCCATTGTTGTTGCTGTTGTCATTTGTGTTTTTCCCGAGTTCTTAATAAGAATAGACTGTGAATTTTAAAAGTAAAATATTTTCTTTCTTTTTGCCCTAAATATCCAAACATCTCCTGATTATGCAACTTAAAATTTCTGTCAGAGCGTCATCTATGCGAATAAAAATCAACTTACCGTTCAATTCTTTTCTCCCATAATTTGGTCAAATATCTTTTTTTGACTTAGCAATAAAAAGGCCTTTTAGTTCTAGGCACACACAAATGGTTAATTAATAACTTCTATGCAAAATATCTTTAATATTATTTAATTACTAAATAGTTTATTTGCGCGCCATCTGTAAGTGAGAAAATAAAACTTATTTAATACAATTTTAAATAAATTTTCAAATAAAACAACTTATCAATGTATTTACTGGCATTAAACAAATGTTAAGCCTTTTTGTACAATTGCATATGCAAATACGTAGACACAAGTATCTGTGCATATATATTTCTACTAATCAATAGTTTAATAGGTAATCCCATAATATTATGTTCAAATCAATAGGCTTGAGGGATAAGTCTCTTTTAAATACATTTATTTCAAGCTTTCAGGCTCAACCGCCCTTCGACAGGAGCTATTATAATTTTTCCTGTCGAAGGGCGGTTGAGCCTGAAATAAATGTATTTAAAAGAGACTTATCCCTCAAGCCTATTGATTTGAACATAATCAATAGTTTCCTTAAATTCCTTCACCAAACATTTCTCAAATGTTGACTACATCATCATCAAGACAGCCCAATACAATAGTAAAGCGGTATGGTTGAATAAACTGATGGAACCACTGAGAGGGCTTATCACTGATGAGCCAGGCCCTTTATTTTTCAGATTTTATTCATTTTAATATAAGGAAAACACATCTAGAAGAAGCTTTTAATTACATATATAATATATAAAAGCAAAGCTCGTCTTTTCCGTCAAAATAGGCGTCAAAATTAGACGCCATCTATTGACCGTCGCCGCAAACGAGCGCACTCAGGTCGATGACAAAGCCACATACCAGCTTTGGCAAACTGAGAAGCGTCCACCCGAAGACCAAGATTTCTGGTTAATGGCCCTCTTCAACCCATGGTGGACATTATTCCATTCGGTTCAAAATCACTTTATTAGGTACCGCTCAACAAGAGCAACCTAGTTTATGATAATTGAAACAGTGAATAATATGTGAAGTTCACATATTAGACAAAATTTTAACGCGGGATTCAATCCCGGTTCAGGGCTGTCGGGAATCGAGGGTGTTACCTACTCGTCCACCGACTTTTTTCATTATTCCATGAGATCCACAAGGGATCCAATGGAATCTTTACAATTCTCCAAAGTGGTGTTTACTTGGAAAAGTGGCTAGGTCATCTCTATGGCCAGAATATATATGTAAATTTATTGGGAGGATATTTATCTACAAAAGTAAAGATCTCTTCTCCTGTCAAAACTAGACTCCATATATTGACCTTCGCTGCAAACTAGCGGCCTCAGGTCGGTGACAAAGCCACAACACCAGCTTTGGTAAACTGAGAAGCGTCCACTTGGAGACTATTCTGGAGGCCGCTTGTCCATGAATAAAGGACGATTCAAGAAGTGATTGTGACGAAGTCCAAATATTGAAAATTGATTTGGGCTTATAAGTTTATAGGTCCTAAAATCTTTATAATAACTAGATCGGAAAAGCATGGGTAAGAAAGTTTTAGTAAAAAAACATATTTATAAACATTAAATCTAAGGTTCACTTATATATAAGTGTAAGCGAAGCGAATTTATTTGTAAGAAACAACGGAAATATCACTTGCCTAGCAAATAAGTGTTATAAAGGCAGTAAACATTATCAATTATCAAAATTCGAAACTATTTTAAAGGCGTATGATTTTTTTTGAAATTAAACAACTTCTACTGCCTTTACTGCAATGAAAATATTAAAGGGAAATAAACAATTTTTCATTGCAGTAAGGGCAGTATAAGTTGTTTAATTTCAAAAAGAATCATACGCCTTTAAAATAGTTTCGAATTTTGATAACAGATGGCGCGCTAGTGCATCATATTATCAATTATAATATTTATCTTCAAAATATCAATTCGATTTACATATATTCCTAAATTTTGAATTTGCAAAAAAAAAAGGCATCTCTTATTTACATAACTTATGTATATAGGGAGCAGATGATTCTAGTTTTGGTTTTGATTTAATTTGCGCTTATATGTGAATATGTATTATCATTTCCTCAATTTTAAATGATATTTTGAAGAAAATATAGTATTTTTAAAAAACATTTACGCATCAGAGTTTCCACAGGAGGTGCCTACCTCGGTCCCTAACCATTTATTTACAGTAACAGTTCCCCCCCCCCCCCCTACGTGGTCCCAGGAAGTCCACAGCCGAACTAAGACCATGGAGTCCGCTAAAAAACATCAAGGGACCAAATAAACATTTCGATGGTGCTACCAAAGCTAGGGCTTTAGAACTGACCGATTATTGGAAGCTCGTGGCCCAGGAAACCATAATTTTAATTAGAATTCTAAAGGAATTTAAAGTTTATTGATATATCTAGAATCAAACCAATAAAAAAAAAGAATACATTTATACAAACCGTTTTTATCACGTTTAAAAACGAATAAGATGTTTTTGCTCTGTGATCGCAGACTCTCTATAATTAGAAATGAAATTTCAAAACCGATTTCAGTAGTTTGAAGGTTGTTCAGAGAGAAGAGAGCTGGCACTACTCATGGAACATTACATAGGGGTCAAGATGGAGTACTATGGAACGATATGTACAGTATGACCAAGCAGATTCTTGGGACTCTGTGGGCACGAGCTCTTGGATAACAGACAGTAATTGTGCTCTGTTCTGGGAACTTGGCTGGATGGTGACCAACATTGCTGTTGAAAATTTCTATAAAAATATATATTTACATTTATCGCGATATATATTTTCATAATTTTGATTAAAATTGTGCAAACTTTGTTAAATGAAATGTGTGAAAAGTATTTCAAAATTAGCTTATAAATATAAAGTTACAATGGGAATAAATTACTCTAGGCTACTGTATCCTTCCCTATAGAGCTGGCCATATCCTACAAGAAAGATTAGAAGAATGTCTATTGACCATACTAGAGGAATATACCTTGAAGAAAGGAGGATTGGTTTGATAATCTGTTAATAGAATGTTCTGGAATTAGAAGAAGTGACGAGATAAAAGTGAATTAGTCAGAAGAGGTTAAAATAATAATCCGTGATGGATGAACACAGTATTGGAGATACTAATGTTAAATTTCTTAATGAAAAGTCATCAAAAGGAAGTGGAAGGTTTCAGGACATGTATTCCAAGGTTCATCAGTAGATTATCTATTGACCATACTGGAGGAATACACCTTGAAGAAAGGAGTTAGACCAAAGAAGGATTGGTTTGATAATCTGATAATAGAATGGTCTGGAATTAGAAGAAGTGACGAGATAAACGTGAATTAGTCAGAAGAGGTTAAAATAATAATCCGTTATGGCACAGTATCGGAGATAGGTGTACTATATAATAATAATGTTAACTTTCTTTTAATGAAGTCATCAAAAGGAAGAGGAAGTTTTCAGGACATGTATTCCAAGGTTCATCAATAATTTATCTCTTGACCATTCTGGAGAGATACCATACCTTGAAAAATGATGGGAAGCCAAGGAAAGATTGGTTTGATAATCTAATTAGAATGGTTTGGTATTGAAAGATTAAAAAAGATGTGAAGAGATAATTGCTTAGAACAGGGTGAAATGATGTTTCAAGATGGCCGACCACAGTATCAGAGATGGAAAAGCACAATGATGTTAACCATTTAAATTAAGTCATCAAAAGGAAATGTAAGTTTTCAGGACATGTACTGTGAGGTAATTTGGAGATGGTCAATTGACCATACTGGAGGGATACCACACCTTGAAGAATGAAGAAAAGGAGGTATATCAAGGAAGGATGGGTTTGATATTCTGATAGAATGTTCTGGAATTGAAAAATAGGAAGAGAAATGCTCTGAAAATGATGAATAAAAAAATATTCCATGATGTCTAACACATTATTTAAATGATACTGACCTTCTAAATGAAATCATCAAAAGGAAATGTAAGTTCGCAGGACATGTACTATGAGGAACAATTTTGAGATTGTCAATTGACCATACTGTGTCGACAAGTATACATCTTGAAGAATGAAGGGATGAAGGTAGATCAAGGAAGGAATCGTTTTATTTTTAAAATCTTATAGAATGGTGGCTTGAATTAGAAGATAGGAAGAGAAATGCTATGAACATGGTGAATAAAAAAATATTCCATGATGTCTAACACATTATTTAAATGATACTGACCTACTAAGTAAAGTCATCAAAAGGAAATGGAAATGTGTGACCGTCACGTACTACGAGGATCATGGAGAGACGGACTGTTGCATTGACCATACAGCAGTAGGGACCCAGACCTTAAAGGGAGAGGTAGACTGAGGTTCGATGCGTCCACAGGTTGGCCTGGAATTGGAGGGAAAAGAAGAGAATCAGGCAGTACAGGGTATTCCCTGGTGGTCAACCTATGTATAGGAGAAGATACTACAGTATATAATGATGATATGATAGCTATCGACAATTAGTGTTGTTAAGTGAACACATTGCCACACAACACCAGCTTCTATAAATTCGGAAAGTCCATCTGAGATCAAGGACCTAATCAATGGACCTCACATTAGTTCAGAACAGACTTTGATCGAGATCAAACAAGGATACTCAAGAAATATTCCAAACATGCTCTAAAGATAATTTAAAAAATATATAGCTTCATCAACCGCTCTATCTCTCGAATTATTTCAGGACATTTCGACAACTTACTGTCGCCTTCCTCAGGGGATGAGTATCCCAGCTGAAATTAAAGAACTCCTTCCACTGAGAACGTTGACATTGTGAGGGTGGTCGGTGGACGAGCGGGTTTCCTACAGCCACGACACGGATCGAAGAAAATATAGATCGCGTGCTTCGTGCTGAAGAGATGACGTAGTCCTCGAGACCTACCGCGAAGAACCAGGACAAAACCATCCGACTAAACGGTATATGAGCACAATGGATAGCGTGCCAGAGTGTTAAAGATATCTTTAACAAAAATGTGGTTCTACACAACTACTGAAATATATATATATTGAGAGAGCTTGACTCATCAGTAATGAACCCTCCCAGTAGTTTTGACAAAAGTTAATACTTTTGCGGGTTAACACACAAATACAATTTACTAGGGCCTACAGTAAGAGTAACTTAAACACAGAAAAATCGTGGGCTCAAAAGTACAATACAAAAAAAAGTAAATAATAAATCACAATTTGTTAAATAAAATAAAAAAACAGTACTTAGCTTTATTGCTGCTTAGGTAGGGATCGGACCGGGGTTACACAGGTATGCGTGGAGATAGCCAAACACGGATAAATCACGCAGAGAACACTTTAAGTGTCTCCACACAAAGATCCACCACACTGGCCTCTCGACTCATACCATAGCTCCCTTTATATACAAACATGGCCACATTCGTCCAATGAGAATGCGGGAGAGATTTGTTCACAAACAAACGAAAACATAAATTCTTTCCACTAAAACCTGAGATAAGATATGATAAGATTGCAAATATTTGTCAATATAATTTGACAAAAGGTATCTTTCCAAAAAAAAAAAAACTAACAAATCTCCCAAACATTCCCATTGTCCCGTAAGGAAAACCTCCCGCTGTTCGGGAGGAAAAAAGCTCACGGGAGCCATGTTATAAAGAAACAAACAAAAAAAAAACTAAAGAGAGGAGAAGTAGGCATCCGGGTCGTTCCATAAAGGTGCCTTCCATCTTGCTCCTCCCAAAAGAAACTTGAAAAAAAAAAAATCTGCGCAAACTACGTGAGTTACCATGAGTGATTACCAAACACATACATATATAATATGCTTTAGCAGACAGAGTTTAATGGGGGACCAAATAAGCTCTCATCTGGGACCGGCTGGGCATGTTAGGTAGAGACATTGGGTACTGACAGACGCTCACTTGATGAGAAACCGAACGATCCAATTCCATTCAGTTCTCTCAAGTCCAAGAGCTAAAAGCTCTTCTTAACGTCTGTTTCTAAACGCTTTCATCCTATCGACATGTACAACTTTCACATCGTGCATGGTGACCCCTCTTACTCTAAAGTTAACATCGGAGACCCTAGCTTCCACACGGAAAGGCCCATAGACGTTGGAGTAACCTTCAGTCTTAGGAACAGCTAGCATTACCAGATCTCCTCTGTCGAAACTTCTGGAATAAGGTGGCCTAGGATTCATAAGCTTTTTAGCAGAATTACCTGACATAAACTGTCTGACAGTCTCCTTTGCTTTCCGCATCACCCTTAACCTCTCAGCCCAAGTAGGCTTTCTAAAACTATTAACAGACCCAGCACTACACTCACAGCTTCTGTTAAACTCAGTAGGTGGCAACTTTACAGCCTCGTTTTCAATGCGCTTCACTGATTTCTCCTCGAAGGAGCTTGAAACCATCGGTCTATGCACACTGGCAACGTAGCTAAGGTCTACATAATCTCGGTCTTCTGGTTTCAAGGAAATCATGTTGCAACGCTCCCGTATGGCAGGTAACGGGATATTGAATCTCCTTATATCATTGATTCCCAGAATCCCGTCGTAGGCCTTATCTCCGAGTGACATTAGCCAAAACCTTATCTCTCCCAGCTCAATGCCGTTTTCGTTACCAACTCTACAGGTTTTAACACGTGTAAGTGTCTGCTCTTGGCCTGTCACTGACACTATACGTAAAGTTTTAAGTGCATCGTCCCAATTCTCCTTCAAGACCTTGCACTTTTCAGAATCAATAATACTGACTTGGCTTCCTGTATCATATAACAGGTGCCACATATTGCCGTTAATATTAACCTTCACTATTGGCAGATTTCCATACGGATCTCCGCCATATGAACGTATGTTCACTATCTCGGCATTGTCAAGAGTATTGCGGTTGGCAAACATAGAAGACTGTCTTGAGCAACCATCACTAGCTATATGTCCTAATCTACACTCAGAAGGACTCAGCCTGATTTCGCCCAACAATTTAGTCAGTTTTTCTATCTCACCTCTAAGATCTGTAATACACTGCTCATTTTCGTGCTTCATCCTGTTTACACTGGCACTAAGCATCTTCATCTCACTCTTAATGCTATTTATTTCTTCAACCCCTTCTACTGAACATACCCCTTTCATAAAGCTGCAACGGTGTTCTACACTATCCTCCGTGGCCATGACACTGACTGCTTTGTCTATTGATTTAGCCTCACTACGAACAATAGCCTCTCTATACTTATCGAGCACATTTTCGAGGAAAATTTCGAACACTAGGCTATCGTCAAAACTGTACTCTACTTTATCTCTAATGGCCAGGAATCTTTCTTTAAAAACCATAGGACTTTCCCCAACTCTCTGCTTAAGACCTTCTAATAATTTAAGGCATTCCCTAATACCACGCGCTTTCTTAGGGTACAATATGTTCAGTTTACTAGCAATACTTTTGAAACTGCTATCGTTACGGATACCCATCTCCTCTAAGCTAAACCTAACTTCAGGGGATAGAGCCTCGAACATGAGCAGTGCTTTGACCTCAGGATCCCATTTGCCTACTCGAGCTTTAAGCTCGACTTCCCGAATGAAAGATTCGAGATCAACCCCATTAAACACTGACAGGTTAAGCATAGAGTTCACAAACATGATGGAGTACAAAAAATAGTAATAAACCACACAATCAAAGAAAAAAAAAACCGCACGTAAAATTACAGGAATTTACACGTGCAAAACACCAGTAATCCTGGCAGGGCTCGCCAATGACAAAAGTTAATACTTTTGCGGGTTAACACACAAATACAATTTACTAGGGCCTACAGTAAGAGTAACTTAAACACAGAAAAATCGTGGGCTCAAAAGTACAATACAAAAAAAAAGTAAATAATAAATCACAATTTGTTAAATAAAATAAAAAAACAGTACTTAGCTTTATTGCTGCTTAGGTAGGGATCGGACCGGGGTTACACAGGTATGCGTGGAGATAGCCAAACACGGATAAATCACGCAGAGAACACTTTAAGTGTCTCCACACAAAGATCCACCACACTGGCCTCTCGACTCATACCATAGCTCCCTTTATATACAAACATGGCCACATTCGTCCAATGAGAATGCGGGAGAGATTTGTTCACAAACAAACGAAAACATAAATTCTTTCCACTAAAACCTGAGATAAGATATGATAAGATTGCAAATATTTGTCAATATAATTTGACAGTTTCGCCAGTTTAATGCTTTTAGAAGCTTATATTTTTAAAGAAGAAGAATAATCACCCGTTGAGAGAGAGAGAGATATCTTGACTAAGTATCAATAAACTATGTCTTGGTAATGAGAATTAAGGTTAACGTTTCTTTTTAAATATTGGTACAGGCGTTCGATCATAATCTTCTTCTTTCTATTCCGGGTTAATTGGGCTTTTAGAGCAAGGTCTTCTAATCCCCATGGCAGAACACGACTTCCAGTGGCAAGTGACTCTAGGATCTGGCAGCAAAGATGTCTTGCAGGGGTGGAGGAAACGTAGAGTTGGCAGGGGAATAATTTTGATTATAATTGTTAAAACTATTTTACCGATCCCTACTTTTGTACATAGAATGAAAGACTTAGGTGAAGGGAGACGAGGGGAAACTCCCAGCTGGAACCGATCAGGACAAAGGTCGGTCGATGCTCGAGTCAAGTGGACGTCTGGAATTTTGTTTGGTTGTTCTGCGAGCCCGGGACGGGGGCCATGTGGCGTCATCTTTTTTTTTTCTTAGTTAGCAGCAGCGGACCAGGCGGAGCAGACGCGCCTGAGAAATATCCTACAAGCAGCGTCTTGTGGACGGAAAGACGTCTGAGAAGTATCCTACAAGCAGCGTCTTGTGGACGGAAAGACGTCTGAGAAGTATCCTACAAGCAGCGTCTTGTGGACGGAAAGACGTCCGAGAAGTATCCTACAAGCAGCGTCTTGTGGACGGAAAGGACGCCTTGGAGTATCCCACAAGCAGAGTCTCGTGGACGGAAAGGACGTCTTGGAGTATCCCTCAAGCGGCAACTTGAGGACGGAAAGGACGCCTTGGACATCGCACGAGCCGCGACAAGAGGAAGCCAAGCGAGCGACGGTGCTGCCACCCGAGGTACTGTGTGAACACAAAACTCGACACCCCCCTGTCACTTATTTTTATCTCCCTTCCCTAAGATTAGTTAATTTTACCTTTTTTTTGCTTAACCTTGTTTCTTGTTTTTTTATGCATAATTCTTTATATATAAGTATAATTTTGCTTAACCTTCTTTCTTGTTTTTCATGCATAATTCTTTATATATATATAAGTATAATAGTTTTTTGCCCTTTTTAATTTTTAAATAAAACCTTTTATTATACTGTGTAAGTGTGCATTTATTTCCCCCATTGTTTTTCCTTTCAATCGATCACCCTTTATTTTTTTTTAAACGAACACGAACAATAATCATTCTCATATATAGACCTTGTAGAAGAGGTTAGACACGAAAGCTAACATTTATATTGTATTCTAAACTAAGAAATGTGTGGTGTACGAAATTTACTCTATATATCAACCCAATATATTTGTGAATTTCCACTTCCTTATGTTTTTGTTTCCATGAGTGTATCTTATATCTAATTATCTGGTCATTAATTAAAAACATACTAGTACCTAACAATAAAAACATACTAGTACCTAACAATAAAAAACATACTAGTACCTAACAATAAAAAACATACTAGTACCTAACAATAAAAAACATACTAGTACCTAACAATAAAAAAAAACATACTAGTACCTAACAATACAAAACATACTAGTACCTAACAATACAAAAAAACATACTAGCACCTAACAATAAAAAAAACATACTAGTACCTAACAATAAAAAAACATACTAGTACCTAACAATGAAAAAACATACTAGTACCTAACAATAAAAAACATACTAGTACCTAACAATACATACTAGTACCTAACAATGAAAAAACATACTAGTACCTAACAATAAAAAACATACTAGTACCTAACAATAAAAAACATACTATTACCTAACAATACATACTAGTACCTAACAATGAAAAAACATACTAGTACCTAACAATAAAAAACATACTAGTACCTAACAATACATACTAGTACCTAACAATAAAAAACATACTAGTACCTAACAATACATACTAGTACCTAACAATAAAAAACATACTAGTACCTAACAATAAAAAACATACTAGTACCTAACAATAAAAAACATACTAGTACCTAACAATACATACTAGTACCTAACAATAAAAAAGGAGAAACTAAATTATTTTTAATACAAAGCAATAACACGCCATCTATATATAGCAAATGAAAACATTAAGACATGAATGTTTCTTTTACAAATAAATCAAACTTCTACTGTCCTTACTGCGATGAAAAAATATTGGGAGGGCCTGGCTCATCAGTGGTGAACCCTCCGAGCGACAGTAGAAGTTTGATTTATTTGTGAAAAGAAACATTCACGTCTTAATGTTTTCATTTGTTATATATAGATGGCGCGTTATTGCTTTGTATTAAACATAGTATTTCTTACTAGCCGACTGGACACGGCTTCGCCTGGGTATTGTCCGGGTGAATTGCAGCCATGATTTTTGTTAAATAATAATTTAGCTTTTAAAAACACATTGTGTAAACAATAACAACTGATCAAAGTTATTTATTATCCCTAAAATGCTGCCTCTAGTGGTGAAAATCAGAACTACATATTTTTAAAATTTATTTATTAAAATTGCCATATGTGAATTTTTCAGTTTTTCAATAGTCTATATATGTTAATATATAACGTAATGGGAATTTCCTTGCAATTTATTCCGCTGTTTTGACGGAGAAAAGTGTAACAAGTGCACTGATAGACAAAACTTAAGGAAGTTGTCCTTTTAACATGTATATCAGGATTCAGACAATAACTCTGAAAGATATTACAGTAAGCTTTATTGAAGACACACGAGATAACCAAGTGTGAACAAAATTGCTTCTGTTTTCTTAAAAAAAATAAATGATACAACAACGAAAAAATAGACGACCGACGATTTCAAAGACTTTCCACTTCATTAAGTTTCGTCCATTAGTGTATATTGATTTGACATTTAATTTCCCTCTATATGGGTAACTTGACTTTTATCGGCTTAAATTCTCGAGCCAGGTAATATGCAAAATAGAAAGGGATGTATGAAACTATGCAAATTGAGAGTTGGTAGCAAGTTGCAATAGTTTTGAGGAATGGAGAGCAAAGACATGTTGATACATACAGCTGATTAAGTTCCGTTAATTGACCAAGGACACCGAGACCGGTATAAAACGTCGCGTGTCGCAGTTGGAGACACATTCTGGGACATCATGTCTGCTAAGATCATCCTCTGCCTGGTAAGTCCTGTCTTGTCACGTCCTAGTGACAGCTGTCCTTTCAACATGGCGGATTGTTCTCTCTTTACGTTTTACCTTTCTAATTTCACTTCTTTCTTTACCTTTATAAGAAATTTTTGGAGAGTTTCTCAAATTTCTGTTCCTTTAAATCGATTTTTTTTAATAGAATGCAATTCGGTTTCAAAATCACTTTATTAGGTACCGCTCAACAAGAGCAACCTAGTTTATGATAATTACAACAATGAATAATATATGAAGGTTATTCACATATTAAACAAAATGTTAACGTGGGATACAATCCCGGTTCATGACTGTCGGGAATCGAGGGTGTTACCCACTCGTCCACCGACTTTTTTTTATATAATAGAATGCAATTTTAGTTTCTTTATATATTATTTTTATAGATTTCACTTGAAATGTATCCTTTTTGTGATGGATACAAATTCTAAATAAATATTAAAACTTTAAAATATATTTTTCACATCTCTCCCTTTTCTTAATTTTATTTCGTTTTAACCTTTGGGAGAAAATTTTGTTAAAGATATAACACTATATTATTATGATGCATTAGCGCGCCACCTGTTATCAAAATCCGAAACTATTATAGACGCGTCTGATTCTTTTAAAAAATTAAACAATTTCTACTGCCCTTACTGCAATGGAAAAATTAATGGGAGGAGCCTGGCTCATTAGTTAAACTGGCGAAACCGCTGGGAGGGTTCACCACTGATGAGCCAGGCCCTCCCATTAATTTTTCCATTGCAGTAAGGGCAAGTGAAGTTTGATTAATTTGTGAAAAGAATCATACACGTCTATAATAGTTCCGGATTTTGATATAACACTATCCTTATTAAAATAATAATCAAAATCAGAAATAGATAAAATAAATTGAAGACGATTTAATCAAAATAATAATAATTTTAATACGAATTCTGTAACTAATTTCCCGCAAAGGTTTTTGTAAAAATTATAAATATTCTATTGGGAGATTTTGAGTCCTGCCCTTTATCAATCTTATAAAAAAATTCAAACCCATAGTGTAATGATCTTTTGGATTTAATTGTCAAAACTTAAGAAGGGTTTATCAGTGATGAGCCAGGCTCTTTCTAATTAAATATATTTTCATCTTTCTTCAAGTATATAAACTAACTATGTAAAAAAATTAATATCATTTCGAATGATTTTTAAAAATAAAACGCAAGAATATTTAGCATGCAGATGATTGTGAAAGAGCAAACCAAAAACAAAACCAAAATACTATGGGTTAGTCCTAACAAGACTGATATTTGGAGGTGAAACACTCAAAGGAATATTTTAGATTGATAATGTCAATTCATCTAAATTCCAAACTAGTCTCTTGAGAAATTGTAGAATTGTAATGCCTATTTTGCATATAGTGGTGTAATAAATGATAATCATAAACATAATATGGTGCTATATAAAACACTTCATTAGTCAGCATTAACAGCAGACGTTGTTTAAACTTGTCAAGCTTCCCTTGTTCGTACTCTGCCTCCAATTTGCATAACACATCCCCAATAGTCCCATATTGGTATGTTTATATCAGCATATAATTATCTTTTAATTAAAAAGGCATATATTGGATCAAAATATCATTTATTTTACCAATATTTCAGTTGGCTGAAGTGTTACACTTTAAAATGTTATAACACCTTGATAAAGGTTGGCGTTCAGCCAACTGAAATATTGGTAAAATAAATGATATTTTGATACAATATATGCTTTTTAATTAAAGATTTATCTGTGGATTGCTCTATTTTCAAAATATTTCTCTTAGGTTTCTTTGATAAACTCTTTGTTTCTAAATTAAAATTTGCTCAATTATTTGAGCTCTCCCACTTTTTAAACTTGACTATGTGTCTATTGTATTGCACTTCATATATTTTATATGTATTAATTTGTATTTGTGCTTTTTTTCTCCCCTTCAGTTACTATTGTTCTGAGTAAGTCCTGGCTTCCAGTTACACTAACCTTAGTCTTTATATTCACTTTTAATAGCGTAATCCAATCCAGTCCATCAGTCCAATTCTTTCCACTGTTTTATTTCCATTCATTTTAACTTCCACAACTTTCTTCATCAAAATTCATTTCCTCTTACTATACACTAACGGACAAAACTTAAGGAACCTTTCAGCATGTATATCGGACAATAACTCTGAAATATATTACAGTGACCTTTATTGAAGACATACGAGATAACCAAGAGTGAACAAAATTGCCTCTATCTCCTTAAAAAACACACGACCGGCGATATCAAATACTTTCCACTTCCTTAAGTGTGTGTATTTTATAGTAATATTTTTTACATTATAAAGGACTGCGGCGTATGATTATAAAACAACATTTAAAGTTTCACCGCATAAGTTTCTTTTCTGTGAAAAATCAATTTTCCCGCCCCTGGACACTTTTATTTTTCCGTTCGCCATTACTCTTCATATTTTCACTCTTTCATACTTCATCCAAAAAAGTTAGAAATAGTAAATATTTCTCTTTGAAATAAATATTGATTTTTCACAGAAAAGAAACTTATGCGGTGAAACTTTAAGTGTTGTTTTATAATCATACGCCGCAGTCCTTTATAATATATTATAAGTTACTTTAAGTATTATTTACGAACGGAAAAATACGTCCAGGGTAGCCTAGTGGACATGGCATCTGCCCGGTAAGCGGAACGTTGTGGGTTCGTTTCCCGCCCCTGGACACTTTTATTTTTCCGTTCGCCATTACTCTTCATATTTTCACCCTTTCATACTTCATCCAAAAAAGTTAGAAATAGTAAATATTTCTCTTTGAAATAAATATTGATTTTTCACAGAAAAGAAACTTATGCGGTGAAACTTTAAGCGTTGTTTTAGTAATATCTTTATAAAAAATATATATACCTAAAATAAACATTACACTTATAGTAATATTTATTTTATAACATTTTTACGATACCTTCTATCAAACTACGGTATGTAAATATGTAAATTACCACACAGTGTTCTTTACATTATATATACGATGGTCTGATAGATGGAGCTATACAATCTGTGCAGGTTGCCGCTCTCTGTCTGGCCGTGGTAGCTGCCGAGCCCTACGACCACTACAATTACTATGGCAACCACTATCTGGGTCACCATGGATACTACAACCATCATTACTATCCCTACAACTATGGATATTACCACCACCGCCCTGACTACCACAGTTACTATCGCCATCATACTAACTACTATCTTCATTAACACGGTACGTTCAACACCATCTACATTCAGAAAATAGAACTAATTTAATCACAACTTTTTATCATTTCGAATACAAGCTTGTCCCAAAAGATCGTAAACACTTGCAAAAAAAAAAAAATTAAATACAGTCGAACTTGGATAATTCGAACCCCAAGGGACCATAAAAAAAAAATTCGAATTATCCAAAAATTCGAATTAAAGATGTTAAATTATTTATATAGGAAATTCTAGGGACCAAGATAAATATTCGAATTAAAGAGGTTTTCGAATTATATAAGTTCGAATTATCCAAGTTCTCTACTGTACCAATATTATTCGCTGTTATAATAAAAGAAAATAAGACCTAATCCAAATAATTTATTAGTGTGTGACGTTTCGGCAACAACATTGTCACCATCATTAGACAAAAGAATAAAACATTTTATTTTATTCTTTTGTCTGATAATAGTGACAATTGTAGAAATTAAACTCTTAAAATCACGATCATTAAAACAATAATAAACAATAAGAGGAGCTTCTTGTGTAAATTTCTTTATTACCGCAAGCTTTCGAACAGAACGTTCTTCAACGGGCGTGGATAGTAAAAACGTACTAACATTAGTACGTTTTTACTATCCACGCCCGTTGAAGAACGTTCTGTTCGAAAGCTTGCGGTAATAAAGAAATTTACACAAGAAGCTCCTCTTATTGTTTATTATTGTTTTAATAATAGTGACAATGTTGTTGCCGAAACACCACACACTAATAAATTATTTGGATTAGGTCTTATTTTCTCTTTTATTATAATCTATAATCCAAATTGTGCTTTATCATATTCGCTGTTATGTTCAATGTCTTTGTATTATGTTTTTTTTTTTGCTTATCCCTAGTACACGTGGTACAGTCCATGATAATCATGGTGGGTAGAAGTAGGTGACTGCTTTTACTGTAAGTGCACCACATGTCTACACATGTGAAAAGCAGTTAGATTTTTCACTTACAAATGCGCCAGAGCCCCATTTGGTTACTTGTACTCACTGATGGGGTTGGACTTTTGCAAGTATCAGGGGCCATTGGAGCATTTTTTTGTATTATGTATAAAGTAATTGTATTATGTATTCGTCGTAATAATATTATTTGCCAAATAATAAGAAGAACAAGGTTTTAAGAAAAACAACAACTTTTGGGATAACCTTATATAACATACATCTTACTGTCCTTAACTGCGATGGCATTGATTGGAGTATTTTATTTAAAAGTATTGATAACTTTTTTTAAATGAGAAATTGTTTGATATGTGTGCTACTTTTAAATTAATATCAATTTTCCTACTTTTCTCTCTGCAATAAGAAAATAATTGGGAAGGACTTTGCTCATTAGTAACGATCCCTACTAGAGGTTTCGCCAGTTTAATTTACCAGACAGCTTTTTAGAACTCTATGAAGACAATATTTATTGAGAAACATGTTTCTTAATTGTTTAAGAACGGTCAGACCTCTGTAATAGCCACCGAATTATATCATCCATACATATTTGCATATAAAGTTGTCACCAGAAAGATGGACATCTGTGTGTGTGCAGGGTATATGGGACATTCTCAATAAAGACGCTGTTGGAGAGAAGTAAAAACCAAAAATAACAAATAAAAAGCCATCATGCATCTTAGTGTATTGTGTGGTATGACCTCAATACAACACATTTCAACACAATATTCTATTAGAATAAACATTTTAAGTTCTTTTTACAAGAAAAAGTTCGTGAAAATGAGAATAATTCAATTAGAAATGCGTTCTATATAAATTGTGTGCACTGGTCTGGTGAACAACAACAACAACAAAAAGGATTTTATTAGGGCCCATTGCTCTGTATGGATTCGCCATACAACAACAAAATAATACTGTAATTTTTTTCTCCCTTGCCCCATGTGCACGTGAGTCTTCGTTTGAAAAAGGATTTATTTACACATCTGTTCTAAAACTTTCCTCACTACCTATTTTGTGTGTGAATCTGTTTACAATTTATCTGTAGAAATTATAGAGTTCTATTGCTATATTTTTCTTTTCTGAAATAGTTTTCAGCGTCTTCAGTGAGTTGCTAGATCTCCAGAAGGTGTTTTTAAGAGTTTTTTTCTCTTTCTTCCCCTAAATATTGGCATTCTATGATATAGTGGGAGATTTCATCAGATATCATATTTCCACAAATCCTGCAGTGAATGTTTTCACTGGTCTGGTAAACTGACAAAACTGCAGTGAGAGTTCACCGCTATTAGCTTGGCTTTCTTGCACTCATGGACAAAACTTGAGGAATTTGTACCTTTCAGCATGTATATCTGGATTGAGACAATAACTGAAAGATATCACAGTGACCTTTATTGAAGACACACTAGATAACTAAGTGTGAACAAAATTGCCTCTGTCTCATTAAAATATTAGGCGTACAAATAAGTTTTGAGGGATTTTTTAATAAATTCGAAGCTTTATTCAGAGAAATTAGTACAATATACACTGCGTGACATTGAAAATGGAACACCAAGAAATAGTGGCCAGAAAGTGATGAAACTCGGCAGACAGAGAGAGACAGGGACGAACAATAAGTGATCTTTATTTCAAAATGATAGTCATAATACAGAGCGAGAACGGCGTCGGCTTAGCAGCAAGTAGGACCACCGCGGACGGCGATGCACGCAGCAACACGTCTAGGTAGAGAGTCAATCAGAGTACGGATGGCGTCCTGAGGGATGGCTCTCCATTCCCTCTCAACCATTTGCCACAGTTCGTCTTCTGAACGCGGCTGTGGCAAGGCATGCAAACGGCGTCCAATGATGTCCCAGACGTGCTCGATTGGTGAGAGATCAGGAGAGTACGGTGGCCAGGGAAGCATCTGTACATCTTGCAGAGCTTGTTGGCTAATGCGAGCAGTGTGCGGTCGGGCGTTATCCTGCTGATAAAGGGCATTGGGTACCCCCTGAAGGTAGGGGAGTGTCACCGGTCGCAGCACATCATCAACGTATCGTTGGGCCGTCATAGTGCCCTGAATACGAAGTAAAGGTGACCTGGAATCATACGCGATTGCGCCCCAAACCATGATTCCACGTTGTCGCACGGTGGGGCGTTCCACAATTGCTGCCGGATTGGACCTTTCTCCACGTCGACGCCACACGCGTACACGGCGACTATCACTGGACAAGCAGAAACGCGACTCATCTGAGAACACGACCCTGTGCCATTCCGTCATCCACGTCGATCTAGCCCGGCACCATTCCAAAAGTTGGCGCCTATTCGGTGGGGTCAATGGCAGTCTTCTTAGCGGACGGCATGAGTGCAAGCCATTAGCAACCAATCGACGGGAAATGGTTCTGGTCGAGATGGAATGATCTAGGGTGTCTTGCACATGTTGCAGGATGGCGGTACAAGTGGCTTGTGGGGCCGCCACTGCTTGTCGAAGGATACGCCGATCCACACGTGCTGACGTCACTCTGGTTGCACCGACATTCCTATAAATTGCCACATTTCCTTGTTCCAACCATCTTCTCCACAGTCGGTGCACCGTGGACGCACCAAGGTGTGTATCAGCTGCGATTTGACGTATGGACCAACCTGCCCTTTTCAGTCCGATCACCATGCCCCTCGTAAAAGCGTCTGTCTGCTTGAACTGCCTCCGTTTACGATGACCTGGCATTCTCTGTTATTACACGTGTCTTTTGACACAAGAACAAAATTTCTACAATGATTTTCCTTGAATAAATAACGACACGAATACTGTCCTTTCTGCAAGTTCCTTCCCTTATATCTTACTCCATTTGCGCACGAGAGCTGCGCATTTTACATCATTTGCATAACTCGGTTAGGCGCGTCTACCCTGAAATTTGCATAATTTTCTGACCACTATTTCTTGGTGTTCCATTTTCAATGTCACGCAGTGTATTTCATTCAAAGTATTGTCCATCTTTAGCTACGACTTTTCCCCATCTTTCAGGCAGCATATAATAATAATAATAATAATTACAACAACAACAACAAAAAAAAAAAAAAACAGACGACCAGCGGCATCAAAGACTTTTTAACACCTTAAGTTTTGTCTATAGATGTATTTTTGATTTCCCCTACTTGTAAGATGATGGTCTCAAGGTCTTCATATCGGTGACTCCCCTTCCAATGTTATTTCTCCCTACATCTTCGTTCAAAGATGTGTCTGGCAACAGTGATGTGTTTTATAGAAATAACACAATATATTTACTCTCTCAATTGTTGTATATATAAAAAGAAACATACGCGTCAAAAATAGATGGAAAATTTGCCTGGAGGAAATTGATCTAAAAAAGCATAGGACGCCTCTCCCGTCAAATTAAACGTCAAAACTAGAGGCCATCTATTGACTGTCGACGCAAACTAGCGGCCTCGGGTCGGTGACAAAGCCACAACACCAGCTTTGGTAAACTGAGAAGCCTCCACCATAATGGAATTAAAGTCCTCACTAAGCTGATAGGCCATTAGCCTGAAACCATGGTCTCTAGGTGGACACTTTTCAGTTTACCAAAGGTATTGTGGCTTTGTCACCGACACGAGGACGCTTGTTTGCGGCGACGGTCAATAGATGGCGTTTAGTTTTGACGCTTAATTTGACGGAAGAAGCGACCTATGCTTTTTTTTAGCGTCAAAAATAGTTTAAATGTTTTATAACTGTGCTGAGGCGATCAAGGCAGCCCGGGTGGTGGCCCATCATACTCTATTATCTGTATCGATCTTCTGCGAAAATTAGATTACAATTTGAATTACAAGGTCAAAAAGTTCCCGCACTGAGGCTATAACTTTATTTACACAAAATACAGGAAAATATTCTCAATAGTTTTCAAAATAAGACTCTCCAATGCACTTTTTCCATCCTTTTTTTCCAACTTTGGAAATACTTGAAAAATTCGTCTATCTCTATGCCTCGCAAATAATTCAGTAATTTCTTTTTTAATGGCTTGTATCGTATCAAAACGTTGACCTTTAATCTTTAGTTTTGGATAAAGAAAAAAAAAATAGACACTTCGGCCAGTTAGAGTTTTTTTATTTATTAAGAGGGAAAAAAAAAAACTCTAACTGGCCGGGGTGTCTATTTTTCATAGAAATATGAATGCCGGCCAGGCAACCTCTATCTTTACGATAAAATTTTAAAAAAGTTATTCGGTGCTAAATCAGGAGAATATGGAGGGTGTGGAATCACAGGGATTTTTGTCAAATAAGCGAGCACCGAGTGAACCATATGTGGGCGTGTATTATCATGATGAAGCCACAAATATTTATTCTGCCAGATTTCTGTACGTTTCTTTCACACAGACTCCCATAACCTTTTCAAAATAGCAGATTATTGGTTAATTGTCGCCCCAGTTGGTATAACATCATGATATACAAGTCCTTTGTTGTCGAAGAAAGTAATGATCAGAACCTGTATACCATTATTTTCGGTTTCTGACCTTCATCAGTTTTATACATGATTTCGATACATGAATACATGAATTTATGTTGTAAGTGAAAAATAGAACAAAAGTGAATTTTTACTTGGATCAGGTGGATAAATTAAGAAAAAAAGGCATCGTGCAACTGAAAGTTGCTGATGGCTTACGCCATCAATCGGAATAAATATCAACTAATCATTGATTATTCTAGTATACTATTCTGGGGAATAACTAAAAATCAACGATTAGTTGATATTTATTCCGATTGATGGCGCAAGCCATCAGCAACTTTCAGTTGCACGATTAGGAAATTCCTTTTTTTTTCTTAATTTATGTTTTATGCTTTGCTTGAAAATCGGCCCTTGCCACTTCACCAGTTTAAACACCTTTTTTGGCAAATTTGACCGATTTATAATTTTTTTCATAGGATGTTATGAAATCCAAGTTGCCACTGTACTGATGAGGGCCATAGCCTAAAACCATAGTATACAGGTTGTTGGCTTTTGTCTGAATTCACCCAAACTGGTGTTGTAGCTTATTCTTTATAATCACTAGGAAAGTTTTACTAGGGTGATAAACATAATACAATATGTTCTAATTCATAATTAAATATTTCTTTTGAATGAATATCATCCTCCCGCAGCTTTATGTTCTATTTACATATAGGTTCAATATCTTTACATATATATTATATATTTATATAAAGTCATATTTAAATATCTTATATATTTATCCATCGTTAGCAATATATATTGTGTTAGAATTATTTTTGTGTTTTGTTGTTGAAAAGAGGTGCAGTCGTGGAAAAGTAAAGATAATTATTTACCTTTCAAGTATATTTTATTTTGAATTACTTGAAGTAAAAATACACATAAAATTATTTATCATAGCAATATAAAATTTTAAGAATGAATTCTATAATCGTGATTTAAAAAAAAAAAGGTAGGGTTAACTATACATATTTGCAACAATAATAATTAAAGTTTAAAGTGGTAGGTTCTGAATCTATGGTCAAAAAATATATAAGAGTCAATGAATGAAAATTAAATATATGTTTAAAAAAATATATATATATTTGTATTTTAGATTATATTATATATGATATATGAAATATACATATATATTTATGTATATTTTAACATGCATATACATTCATAGACAAAACTTAAGGAAGTTGTACCTTTTAGCATGTATATCTGTTTCAGACAATAACTCTGAAATATATTACAGTGACCTTTATTGAAGACAACCAGGTATTAACAAAATTGCCTCAGTCTCCTTAAAAAAAAAAAAAGGAGGACAAGCGACATCAAAAACTTTCCACTGTCTTAAGTTTTGTCCATGAGTGTAATTTAATCTTTGCTATAGTAATTGCAAACGATTATTTCCATTTTTGAGCATTTATACGCGGAAATGAATAGTGTTCCAAAGTATAATACCAAATATGGGCATGTGTTGTAATGTTCCATCCAAGAGAGCCATACTAGGTGGAGAACACCTGGACCGCTCCCAAGTTGTATGATTCAAGGTCCTGATGGGCGGAACCATCTGGTATATAATCTCTTCTGGATTGTGCTAGATCATCACTTGCTTCTTCGTCATGGCCAAGTTAGCTCTGGTGGGTGACTCGCTACTTGTTCTTCATCATTTACTTGTTCATCTCTTCCTTGTGCTTGGTCTTTGGATTATGTTCCTGATCTGTTATTCCGACCATCTCTCAATAATTATTGGATGTTCTTCTTCTCTTTTTAGTGTAATGATTGTGAGATATTTTAGCAAATTTTCTCTCTTTTAAATACTCTTAGTATATTGGTCAATTGTATTTTAATCTTTTTTGAGGTTTTTTTTGTTAAATTTTATTTGACAGTATAATTTTTCTCTTTTATTTTATTTCAATTATTTAAAACATATATATTTGTTTTATTGTTAAAATTCCACAACGTAGATACCTTTCCTCCTCATCGTGCAACTGAAAGTTGCTGATGGCTTGCGCCATCTATCGGAATATCGGAATACTTTTGTTTTTACTAATGTTTTCCTCGATAGTATTATTTCTTTCTCTTTATTTGTACCTTGGTATTGAAATATTGAATCAGATTTCGTTTTTTACTGCCATCTTAATTTTGTGAATTAGGTAAACTTTGGTGTCCATTGTTGACAATAGTTCCTCCATTTTTTGGTGTTGTGCTAACATCAGGTCTATCGTTGTCGGTAATTCTTCTTTCCTTCTATCCTCCATGATTATCATGGTTTGCATCGTTGTGCGGTCACCATACAAACAATTCCAAAGTTCTACCTCTCATATCAAAGAATACTACCTGTACTCTCCTTGTGTTAACAAAGTACTTTGTGCGCAGATTGTAGTACTGTGCCTGGCTCTGGTGGCCACCGCCATAGCTACCGGTTACTACACCCCGCACTACACCCACGGTAATGCGTACTACGCTTACCCCTACCGTACTCATGGCAAGTACCACTCCTCATACTACAGTCCCACGTACTCCCACAACCACGGCCACTACAGCGGCTACTACGCGGCTCCTAACCGCTACGTCCATTACCACTGAGCTGGTGAGTACTATAGTAGTATTAGCTAGTAGCTCTCAGTTATATGTCGCCTCTTCTTTTTTCTTCTTTAATGGAGACAATGAGGTACTTCTTTTGTCTACAGTACTGTAATAATACTAATACCGTGTAGGTGTAGATATATATTGTTGACATAATACACGTTCATCCCTGACTCATAATTGAATAACATAAACAAGCACAATCCAGGGTTAAGTTTCTTGTACCATTTTTATTTCTCTAGCACTCGGGCTAACATTCCCTTCAACAGGAGCATCTTGAAGTATTTTTTCTTAGCCCGAAAGCTAGAGAAATGGTTCAAGAAAATTAACCCTGGATTGTGATTGTTGATATTATTTAACTATTGTAGATATACTACTAAAAAAACGCTTCGATGGCCTCCGATTCTTGCAAAAGTCCAACCCCACCAGCGAGTGCAAGTAACCAAATGGCGCTCTGGCACATTTGTAAGTGCAAAGTCGAACTGCTTTTCACATGTGTAGACATGTGGTGCACTTACAGTTAAAGCAGTCGTCTTCTTCTACCCACCATAAATATCATGGCCTGTACCACTTGTACTAGGGATAAGCAAAAAAAAAGGTACTACTTTGTAGTATTGTCTAGTATTAGCCTTTTAGTAGGCCTACTTACAAATGCTCTTTGCCGCTTCTTGTTTAATACTATCGTGTACGAATATTTGCTTGTATTTATTTATGCTACGTAGAACGTGAAATAGAACTCAGTTCTTTAGCCATTTCTTTGACTTGTGCCATTATATATTAACACTGCATATAGTGTTGGCATATATGCAAATATGTAGTATTCTCAAGTATATAGTTGCGGGCTCTTAGTACTCGTTATTCCTAAACTGTAAACAACACTATTGTAGAAAGTGGCAGTATTGGGCAGACTGCAAAATGAAAAGAAAAAAAAAAGTACAAAAAAATAAATTGAATTGAGATTAGGTGGATAAATTGTAAGAATAAAGCATCGAGTAAATGAAAGTTACTGATGGCTTACGCCATCTGTCAGAATAAATATCAAATATTTGTAGAAAAAAGTTTCTTTCTTAGAATAATTTCAAAATTAGAAACAATACATTAATCAGAATAATTGTAACAAGAATCTCTATAGATGGAAATTTTGCTGGGAGGAAATTGATCTAAAGAGACAAGGGTCGCCTCTCCCGTCAAAATAGACGTCTAAAACCAGACGCCATCTATTGACCGTCGCCGCAACTAGCGGCCTCGGGTCGGTGACAAAGCCACAAAACCAGCTTTGGCAAACTGAAAAGCGTTCACCTAGAGACCATGGTTTCGGGCTAATAGCCCTCATCAGTCTAGGGCGGACTTTATTCCATTAGGGTGGACGCTTCTCAGTTTACCAAAGCTAGTGTTGTGACTTTGTCACCGACCCGAGGCCGCTAGTTTACGGCGACGGTAAATAGATGGCGTCTAGTTTTGACGCTTAATTTGACGGGAGAGGTGCCCTATGCTTTTTTAGATCAATTTCCTCCAGGCATATTTTCCATCTATTTTGGACGCGCATGTTCCTTTTTAAATATACAACAATTGAGAGAGTAAATTTATTGTTTTATTGCGTTATTTCTATATAACACATCACTGTTGCCAAACACATCTTTGAACGTCTATTTTGACGGGAGAGAGGACCCTTGTCTCTTTAGAAGAATTTCTATATTAGCTTAAAATGGCCAGTTGTCAAATGTCAGCTCATAATCAGGCTAACGTTTCGCAAACAATAAGCCTGATGATAAACTAACGCTCAAAAGCATTTTAAACTTATAAAGAAACTCTTGTGTAGCATATAAAAGCAGAATGATCCAATACAGTATTAGAGCTCTGAGAAGCGGTCTGGTGGATTAAATTGGCGAAACCGCTGGGAGGGTTCACCACTGATGAGCCAAGCCCTCCCAATATATTTTTTCATCGCAGTAAGGACAGTAGAAGTTTGTATTATTATAAAAGAAACATTCGCGCTTTTAAATCCTTTTATTTTATATGTATTAATGGCGCGTTATTGCTTTGTATTAAAGAAACTCTTGTTGCAACTCTTGTTTAAGGACCAATCAGAATGACCCATTGTATGGGTGTGTACAGATGAACCTCGCCTATTGGACGTTCCCTCTGTACCAATCACAACTCCCTCTCACTTTATTGTTTTGAAATAAATGCTTTATTTTGCATATCTCTGTGTTGTTCTATTTACCTCTACATTTATATTATGAATAAACACGAGGATGTTTTAATATTATGAGTAAGCTAACACCCTCATTATTTATTTTACGGAAATATGTAAAGAGGGACAGTATGCATATATATATATATGAAATAAAGTTACAGGAGGATGGTGTTCATATATCAAAAGTAACACCTCTCTCTCCCTAAAAACTGGTGTTCTGGCTCATTTTTTTTAAATCTACATCATTACGTTTTGTACTAGGGAGTTAAACATAAATGTATTTTTTAAAAATGCATATTTAAAGGGAGAGGTACACTATTTGGTAAATATGTATATAACTGGTATTGTGGCTAAGTCTTTATCTCCATCATTACGTTTTTTACTGGAATGATAAAAACCTAAATGCTTTGTTTTAATGCATATTTAAAGGGAGAGGTGCCTATTTTCGTATATATATGTATTGGTATAGAATAATATAAATAAAACGGCTTCTGAGTGTGAGTTTATTTTATCCTATACTCATGTAGAAGGGTTTGTAAAAACACGAAAGCTTGAGAATAAAATAAAAGGCAAGAAGCTCATTCTCAGAAGTTGTTTTGTTTATTATTTATTGCAGAGGATTTTACTTTCCCGAATATATTAGTGTATATATGTTAATATGTTTCCAAATATGATACGATATATATTCATAAATTGCATATTGCCACGTGGAAAATTAGGAAAGACAAAAACTTTGTGTTGTCTCCTCCTGGGCATTTATTTCAGGCAAGAACAAACTATGAATGGTAAACAAATATAAGCCACGAGGGAAATTTACAGAGTAGCAAAATATAAACATAAAAATGACCACTCTGTTAATAAAAATAATAAAATTAATAAACACTTTGTTACAATATTATCAATACTAAGGCATATTTTAGATTTTCAAAAGTTAATTCATAACAAAATATGAATAGTTATAGAAACTGAGATTTTTCAAGCATTTCACGAATCCTATGTGGTCATTTCTATATTACCATCAAGATTAGGTAAAAAACAAATGGAATAACTATTTTCTCTTTAAGTAAAAAAAATTGCTTTGATGAAGAAAACATGTCACATGTCAATCAAGATTGACATTTGGCCCGACAACAATCAACGGGGGGGTCGGTGGAAGGCTGGTTAAACCGTTTGGTTTACGACCATTACGACCCGGGTTCGAACCCGCATTGGACACTTTTTTCTGTTTAAAAAAAAAAATGCTCCAATGGCCCCCCGATTCTTGCAAAAGTCCAACCCCACCAGCGAGTGCAAGTAACCAAACGGGGCTCTGGCACATTTGTAAGTGCAAAGTCGAACTGCTTTCACATGTATAGACATGTGGTGCGCTTACAGTAAAAAGCAGTCGCTAACTACCCACCATGATTATCATGGCCTGTACCACGTGTACTAGGGATAAGCAAAAAAAAAAAAAACAATCAACGTTTGTCTTATTATTATTATTATACAACGACCATAGAAGAGATCCAAGAGAACGACCTAGAGCAGATGACACGAGACCTGACAGACAAGAATGGATCAAGGCCAGGGGATCATCTTATCGAGGAACCACCAGTCATAGAAAGACTGCTGGAGAGCTGAAGGACATCAGGTGACCATATCTGTGAGGGCCACAGCACTGACCAGGAGTCAAGATAGCAAATGTAAATATCTTTGTTTACTTTTACCGTTGTAAATAAAAATATGTAAATAGGCTGACCATTCGCTACACTTTTTAGAGAAAAACTTGTAACCTTTTTGAAAAATAAAGTATTATTATTATTATCCCCCTAGTACACGTAGTTCAAGCTATGGTAATCATAGTGGAGATAGTAAGCGATTGTGTTGACTTTGCTTAGAATTTGTAATGAAACTGATTCCAAGTATTATTAATTAAACATTATATTTATTGATTTACAAGAGAGAGAACAAAATATAAAAGGGAAACTAATATTAAAACAAAGGAACTTTTTTTTCGGTTAGCGCTTATTTACCCGTGAGCTTACACACACACTCTGTGGGAACAAATAATTAATATATATTCAACAGATTTCTATTACTCTAAATACACCACATGTCTACATATGTGGACAGCAGTTCGACATTTGCACTTACAAATGTGTCAGAGTCCCGTTTAGTTACTTGCACTCGCTGGTGGGATTGGACTTTTGCAAGAATCAGGGGCCATTAGAGCTTTCTTTTAATTAGAAAAAAAGTGTCTAATGCGGGATTTGAACTTGGGTCATAGCGGTCGAAAACCAACGGTTTAGACATCACTCGTTTACCAACCTCCTATTAACACTTGTGATGTTAGACATTCTGGGAAATAGTGAATATTTGTCAATCTGCTGAACACAAATTAGCAATGCATGATCTCTCTCCCTTTCTCAATTATTTGCCCTAAAGTTTTAAGGCATTCATAGCAATAGTTTCCAATTATATATGGATTCAAATAAAGTTTTACCAAATGTAGACCACCTCCTCTTCACTTGCCCAACCTTCCAATACCAAAGATTCCAGACAGCCACTCTCCTAGGTATCACCAACATATGTCCAGCATCCCTAGAAAATCTCCCAAGAAAGAAATCTGCCTGGCGACACCTCATTAATTGGACTTCCACTGGCATTGTATATAAATCCAAGAAGGCTTAGGTCAGAAGGACATCCCGGGTAGTTGGCGACTTCTGTACGCTCCAGGAACCTGGGTTACTTAAATAAATATAATATAAAGTTTTAAAATAATCCATCTACAATCAACCATATACAATCAACAATTTTCATCTACAATTAACAATTCACATCTACGACGTTTAACAAGTTTTACTGATATATAGCTAGCAATAAATATGTAAATATATGTTTCTATGAAAATGTTAATCTGCAAGACGCAGGTTATCATCATCCCTTTTTGATTTGTTTTTGTCACTTTGGCGTTTTGCAAATAAACAACAAAAGATGTATCAGACATTATAAAGACAATAAAGATTTTCTGATAATAAAAAGGTACAAAGATGTTGCATTTACCACAAATGTTTCTTTTTACAGAACGAAAAATCGTAATTTTAATTATTTTTAAAAGAGAAATAACGACTATTCCTATCCTTATGGATAAAATATGAAAGGATGAATTGTGAATTCCAATCTACAGCCATCACCCGCTTAAACGCAACAAATAACCTTTTCCCATCTAACGCCAGCATCATCCTTTCCAAGATACTTTGTATATCTACCATTTTACAATTTACATCAAAGTTTAACTTTGCTAATTCTCCCCTATGCTTTTCAATAGTTTCAATCGATTATTTGTTTCTAGTTATATCCCTTTTTTTTTCAAATCATTTTTAAAAATCAGCAATAAATCTTATGCCTAAAAATATACTTTAATGTCATTCCATATATCTATTTTATCATTTTATTATTCAAATATTATTAACATTATTAACAAATACCTTTATATTTTATTACACATACATTTAAATATTAATATTTTAGGAATATTTCATTTTAAATTATTATTTGTGTAAAAATAAACATTTTCTGCTGCCCTTTAATATTTTTTGAAATTTAACTAATATATAATTACTCATAATTTAAATACCTTTTTTGTTGCTTCCTCTAAATATATAAATATTATTCAAAATATTTTTGACATTTATATATAATAATATTTCCTAAATATATAAATTATTTATAAACAAACTTTCTTTTGTTTATTTTTTTAATATTTTGGCATTGATTTTTATTGTTTAATTTGAAATTATTTCTATAGAGATTTTGCATTTGTTTAATTAATTATTTTGTAATTATCAATTTTATTTTAATATTTTAACTTTGTTTTTATTCACATTGATTCTTTTGTCTAAATGTGATTATTTTTTAAATTTTTTTTTCATCTTTTCATGTTCATTCCCTGTTTTCACATTTGCCTTTTGTACATAACTAACCTTTGCTTAAAGTTTATTGCTTTTTTCATAAATGCCTTTTTCCTATAATCATCAATTTTTAAAAATATTTCCCGCCATCTTTTGCCAATTAATACAAAACAATAACGCTCCATCTATATATAACAAATGAAAACATTAAAACTCGAATGTTTATTTTAACAAATAAATCAAACTTCAACTGTCCTCACTGCGATGAAATTTTGCCAATTTAATTATTTTTATATTGTTTTCAATGTTGTTCTTCTTTATATTTTCATTTATATACTTTTGTAATAATTATGCATTTTATTTTCCTTTCTCATTTTAATTATGTGTATTCTTATGTCTTTTTCAACCTATTGGTTAACATCTTAAAGCCATTTCGATAAGAGAATACCAAACTTTCATTTTTCCTCTCGATAAATTAATTTATTATATATATAGGTTTATATATTTATTTTCGGAGTGTATAGTTAGTTGACTGGAAGTAATATTTCTAGCTCTCCTGTTGGTGGCCCGAATGATAGAGAAATAAATATAGGTAAAGAAACCTGGCCCTGGATTGCTTATTGATTTTATTAAATAAAAATAAAGTATTAACAAAAAAAATGGCCATGAGCTATATAGTGTTGGTAAAGAGAAACTACTGCATGTCTTCTAGTCATCTCCTTTTCTAATGATATTTTCAGCTTTTCTGCCCAACTCTATAGCTGGTAGTACAAGTAAATAAATCTCTCATCTGACAATAAGTTAGAGAATAACTTTTACGTTTTTTACTTGTTACGGCAATAAAGCATTTCTCTCAACTCTATAGCTGGTAGTACAAGTAAATAAATCTCTCATCTGACAATAAGTTAAAGAATAACTTGTACGTTTTTTACTTGTTACGGCGATAAAGCATTTCTGCCCACCTGTATAGCTGGTAATACAAGTAGATAAATCTCTCATCTGACAATAAGGTAAAAATTAACTTTTACATTTTCTACTTGTTACGGCGATAAAGCATTTCTGCCCAACTGTATAGCTGGTAGTACAAGTAAATAAAGCTCTCATCTGACAATAAGTTAGAGAATAACTTTTACATTTTCTACTTGTTACGGCGATAAAGCATTTCTGCCCAACTGTATAGCTGGTAGTACAAGTAAATAAAGCTCTCATCTGACAATAAGTTAGAGAATAACTTTTACATTTTCTACTTGTTACGGCGATAAAGCATTTCTGCCTAACTCTATAGCTGGTAGTACAAGTAGATACATCTTTCAACTGATAATAAGCTAGAGAAAAACTTGTACATTTTCTACTTGTTACGGCGATAAAGCATTTCTCCCAACTGTATAACTGGTAGTACAAGTAGATAAATCTCTCATCTGACAATAAGTTAGAGAATAACTTGTACGTTTTTTACTTGTTACGGAGATAAAAATGGGAAGCTGTTAATATTTTTCCTTTCCTATCAGGAAATTAGAAAATGGAAGGGAAGCTAAATGTATATATAAGAAAATTTACTGGGGAAATTTTGGGACCCTAGGACTGTCGGGGAAAGAAGATCTGAGAAATAAAAAAAAGATGTTTAGATAAGGTATGTGCCATTGTGTGTGGTTACAGTCTTTCGGGTCTCCAATTTTAAGGATAAGATAGGAGATAAAAGAGAAGGCTTCCACCTCATGGAGCCTGCAGTTTGAGGTGTTGAGATTACCAAAGAACTACTGGAGGTACTCCAAGCTCCGGATCAGACACTTGGGTTGATGTCAAAGGGGAAAATATTCTTTTTTTTCTTCTAATTTTTCACCTATTCCAATTTAGTGTCTTTAGTGTGGTTAACTGCTTATAAATCTATTATATGAAAATCGTATCTATATATATGTGAGTAGAAATATCTGCCTGAATATATAAAATAATAATTTTTAATACACCGTGATTATCATGACCTGGTATTACATGTGTAGATATGTAGTTTACTTACAGTACAAGCTGTCACAACCCTCTACCCACCATGGCCTGGTACTACATGTGTAGACATGTGGTGTACTTACAGTACAAGCTGTCACAACCCCTACCCACCATGATTATCATGGCCTGGTACTACATGTGTA